>JAWWNH010000091.1:16252500-16855000 GCA_034641385.1 Darevskia mixta | reverse complement strand
CTAATACTTGCTTGGTTATTTTACCTATTTCTCATGTGGCGGTTGTCCAGAATAGTTGGATTTTGGGGCACTCCCACCACATGTGGAGGTATGTGCCTGTGGAGGTGCACCCTCTCCAGCATTTTGGTGAGGTTCCTGGGCGTATTAGCGCTAGTTTTCTTGGCGTTAGGTACCACCTGTAGGTGAGTTTCGGAGTGAGTTCTTTTCTTTTCGTTGATATGGATTTAAAGGGGGGTTTAGACCACATTCTGGTACACTGAGTGAGGTTAATCTCATGTGATGATAATTGTTAAAGGCAAAAACGAATAAAACATATTTTAAAAAAAGAAAGAAGAGGTGAGGAGAACACCTTTGCTCACAACTATAACAAAAGTAGAGGAATGCTGCACAATGCTACGGAGCTTACCTGCTGCAATACCTCTGAGTTCTGCTGCATGAAGTGCAATAATCTTTGCCCGTCTTGGGAAGTCTCTCTACATCTCAGAGGTTTCTTGCCTTCTTTTGCTATGTGCTTAAAGAGGTAGGAGACAATGTAGTCTAAACTTGCACAGCAGCTGGAGGAGACAATCGTATCTGCACACAGCAAATGAAATAAAATGTACCGGTAATTAATTAGGAGATAATTCTAATAGATGAAAAAGAGAAACCACAGTATTACAGTGAGATTAGGTATCTGGATGAAAATGTTTCACCGCACTGTTGCTCTTCTTCGGTAGGTTTAACATATTCAAAGTAGATTTCAGTACAACAGGCCCTCTTCTCTCACTCTAAACCGCACAGGGGGACTCCTAAACCCCACTGGTATTCTGCCTAGTTGTAAGCACTCCTGCTGGGTGTTCCAAATTGCAGGATTCCAGCTGTTTCCTTATTGCTATAAAATTATGAAATCTGAAGAGTTTGTGCTTGGGGGATAAGAGCAAATGTTTTCATTCTCCTGCTTTACAATCCTAACTGAAGAACCAATATCACAATTCGCCTGAAAAGGAATGCACAGGTTGAACATGTAATCCAAGGGTCTTTTATTATTAAATATTCAGGATATTGTAGGGACGTGGGTGGAGCTGTGGTCTAAACCACTAAGCCTCTTGGGCTTGCCGATCGGAAGGTCAGCGGTTCAAATCTGGGCAACGGTGGTGAGCTCCCATTGCTCTGTTCCAGCTCCTGCCAACCTAGCAGTTCAAAAGCACGCCCATGCAAGTAGATAAAATAGGTACCGCTGTGGCGGGAAGGTAAACGACACTTCCGTGTGCTCTGGTTTCCGTCACGGTGTTCCGTTGCGCCAGAAGCGGTTTTAGTCATGCTGGCAACATGACCCAGAAAGCTGTCTGTGGGCAAACACTGGCTCCCTCAGCCTGAAAGCGAGATGAGCGCCGCATCTCATAGTCACCTTTGATTGGACTTAACCGTCCAGTGGTCCTTTAACTTTACCTTATTCAGGATATTATTAAGAATTTGGAAAAATGACACAAACTTGCCAGCTATCAAAAATATTAAAAATTGTATTTCGATAGAATATTAAACCTAAGGATGACACTGATAATGGGGTATGGAATGAGAAATGAGGAAGACAGAAGTAATTGGCTGGTACGATATTTTTATTGCAATCAAGGATAATGACAAATGCCATTGCACAATTTCTACCAGTTTTGGGCTATTAACTTGATAGTGCAATAGCTGATAAGTAGAGCAAAGGATAATGGCATATCCTTATGTGCAGCATTTAAAGTGAAGGAAACTTGTCAGAAGACCAAAACCTAACCATATCTGATGCAACATTAATGTGTCCATCTGACTCATGTACGCTATTTCCCCCCCCCCCCCCCGCTTGAAGGACAGGCATAGTTTGTCTTCCTCACCTCAGTTCCTTTATTTACACCTCTTTTGCAAGGACACCCCGTTCAATGCAATACTTTTAACAGCAGAATACCTTTGTATGCTCAATATAGTCAACTGATTCCCAAATCCATATACAGTGGACCCTCGACTTACGAAGTTAATCCGTTCCGACGGATTCCTCGTAAGTCGAAATCATCGTAACTCGAGTCCCCATAGGAATGCATTGGAGAACGCATTGGTAGGTCGAAAAAACCTTCGGAACTCGAGGAAACCGCATTTAAAACGGCCGCGGCTTCCAATCGGAAGTCAAAAAAATTCGGAAGCAGCGGCCGCTTTGATTCCTCGCAACTCGAAAAACTCGTAAGTCGGGTCATTCGTAAGTCGAGGGATCACTGTATTACTGATGCAATAACTTTGCACACTCTTTGGAGAATGTTCATTGTATTTACACTAACTAGAATTATCTGCTCAGCTTGTAATGTGGATAAAAATATTCATGTTGCCATTATATCATCATAACCTTACTCTAACACATGCTGCCTTAGTTCAATGAAAACAGAGTCTGTTTGCTTATATGCATTAGCATATGGCAACAATAGATTGGTTATTTTCTATCTGTGCCCTGTTTATAAATGTAGGCAATCTGATCTAGTTTCTCCTTACTGGGTTATTTGGTTTTCTTTTCCCACACCATAGTTTTTTCTAGCATTACTCTGAATCCAAGTGCAGCTTCTTTTTCAGTTTTAGGCAGTCACACTTTAAGCTACTGCAGGTAATTTGTCTTCCTTTTTGTTCAAAGAAGGAGAAAATGGAACGGAGGCTGGTATAAGAAACAATCACATTCGTAGGAGATTGCCAGCATTTGGGGATTCAACCTGCTCCCAAGTGAGGACAATTGACTAAGGGTTGCAAATCTAGGTCACCATAGAATTGGTTTTGATTGCCTAGCTTTTGGATGGGTGCACGAATTAAATTGTTAAAATATTCATTTGGAAGAGAAAGAGAAGGTGTATGATAGACTCAATTAAGTGTATCCTCCTAAACTGTGATGAGTGGAAACCTGCCAATATTGCAGTGAGCATTTGAGAACTTCTCTCTAGACGCCAGATTGTTGATCTGTGCCAGTTCTGCTTCATAAACGTTGTTTTCAAGTTTACTTGTATTTGAACATCATTGCAATATATTTTTTCCTAAGCTAAGTTCTCCTGAGGTCTTAGAAAGGATTTTGCAGACAATATAGCCACAATTAGTCTCAAGACTCTCTTAATCTTACCAAGTATGAAACATTCCTGTGAATTTCTGATAATCCCCATTTCTACTGGCTTCAAATGGAGGTGAACTTTCGTATCTCTTTCCCAGAGTTCCCTTTATTTGTAGAATCTACCCAATCTATCAATTATCCATCTCTCATAATAATGCCCCATCCATTCACCATGCTGCTGAGGATGACATACATGGTTATCTCATTTTATCATCTCACCAGCATGTAAGTATTGAATCTAACATGGAGAAATTAGACATCCTTACACATCAAGTCATACAGAATTCGCTACATTAAGTGCAGGATCAAAGCTTAAGATCAAGATATTTTAAATTCCAAAATGGACGAAAATGCAGAACCAAGCAATTCCTTCTCCCAAGGCATGGCAGTCTGAACTCTGCAGTGCAACAGGAGGTATTACAATGACTTGTGATCTCAGGGCTACTTGATACATAACGTTCACTATAAATGGAGACAACCTTCTTGTAGCAAGAAAATGAATGATGCGTAATCGTCATTTGTGAGAACTGAGTTAATTTTGCCACAGGGGGCTTGTGTTTGGAAGCTGCCAGTATCTTCCCCATTTGTGTAATCGTAGCAGATGATTGACCAAACTGCGGGAGGCAGGAGTGCCTGGAGTGCTCTGGTCCATGGGGTCACGAAGAGTCGGACATGACTAAACAAGAACAAGCAGAATAAACATCCATGTTGTCACACCTAACAGTGTACATAGTTTTTCCCTACACCTATGTAGCTTCCTAGACCCCCTATAACAGGATGGGCAACTTCAGGTCCTCTGGGCTTCTCTGTCTGGTCCTTGGGATTTTTGCTGGTGGAACCCAAGGCAGGACCAATGTAGAGTAGGACTATGCAGTGGTACTGAGTACTTTGGGACAAAGCAAACAAGCTTCAATTTGGGTCAGGGGGGACACTGGCTTTTCACTTCTGACATTGGGATCATTTGAACAAGTTGTGAAAAGTGGAATTTGAAAGATGTATATAGACGACCAGTGACTACCCTACCCATTTGGGGTGGAGGAAAGCTGATTTCTCATCTTCTCCACCATTTCCGCTTGTAATTCTATTTTTGATATCATCTTTTCCAAGGGCAGTATTGATTGTGACATAGAAGTGGAGGGAGGAAAAATGTGAATTACCTACACGTCCTGTTTTCATCTTTTCCATGTAACAGCCAGACTAGGGTTGCCATATTTCAAAAAGTGAAAATACGGACACAAAGTTGTTGTGCTTTTTGGTCTAATTTTGTGATTTATTATAAGTCAACCGAGAACCTGACTGTTGCTTTGCAGTGAAATTCAAACCAAAGGTCTGAGAGATATTACCAAGAACACAACTCCAGCCATCAAGATATACGAAGTAATTGTTTGCAAAGTGCAGAATTAGTCTACTATGTTGGCCACCCAAGGAAAGCAACTGCATGGTGAGGGCCTGGTTCAGATACCCCCCCCCCCCAATCTTTCTCCTATGTTTTGGGTGGACAGGATGGGAAAAGAGCATACCTTCCCTCATGGGTGTAGTGAAGGGGAGGCAGCTGTCCCTAAATAAATAAAAATCAATACAAATCTGAGGCTCTGTTCCCCCCTAACAAAAATCCTGGCCACTCCTATGCCTTCCCTACCCACCCATCTGGCCCACAAGTTCAGCTTCTGAAGCCACTCAATGTCCACATGTAAGCATAACACTCCAATAGGACATGCATAAGAAATATCCAATGTCGATAGCCCCAAATAATGCAGAAAGCTTCCAGGCATTTTCTGAGATATCTAGTGTGCTGTTCTGGTCTATGTGCACAGGATGTTAGGCATGCATGCCATTTTGAAATGCTATGCGTTCATACAAACATATAGTAAAACAGGCATGTAGATGGGTGGGGAGGCCCATTCTTTCTCCTTGAAAAGTGCAGGAATAAGATCAGGGGGAGGGTACTGTCCAAACTAAGTTTTTTTTTTAAAATAAAAAAGCAAAAAGGGATGTAAGATTTCTAAATCTTCTAGGTAGAGTGCAGGATGGCCTAAAAAAAAAAGTTAGCCCTTTCCTTATTTGAATGGAATAGTGGTTCCCTTATTGAAAAACAAAACCTCAGCTCACAAAGAAACGTGTGTTTTAAAAAGAAGAGGACAAGATTCTTCAAACAATGTTTAGTAAAGAAAAACATACTGCCTGGCCTAAAATCGGCTACACAGTACAAAGGTTTGAGTGAAATCAACCACCAGGTTCTTAGCCCTCCTGATTAGACTGTATAAAGGTAATAACTGAACACAAATTCAGCCCTAGGTATTTAGTAGCTGCTGAATAACGAAGGGGATGAGGGAGGCTTATGTGAACAGTGTAGGATCAGGCCCATTATGTTTTCACTTCTAAAGGCTTCTGGCCTTGCAGCTGCATACGGAAGTAATGAACACTTTAAGAAATGTATTTGGAAATGCATATTTCATAAGCGAGTTTTGCAGTACTTTTAAACCAGTGCTTTGACTCTATTTGTTTTAAAATTGAATAACACAAAGTAAATCACTAACATCCATTTAGAAACCAGTAGCTGTTCTAAACATGCTGATACTGTACAAGTAGATATTTTATATTCCTCTGTAAGTGATCTTAGCAGCACAGTGGAGAGGTCTACCCTCTCATCTGCTCACGAGGATGCAATTTAAGTATTAAGAGCTACTTATATTTTCCCATAACTGTATATCAAAGATGCTCGTGGCACTCATTTTTCTTCCTATTGTAAGAGTGTAACAGAGGAGGATGTGATGCAAGACCCCCACGCTGATTTTAATGGACAAGCAGAGTCATTTGTTGAACGCGAATGCAGTCCTTATTGCATTTTACTCAAGGCAGACAGACAAACAGCAGGCAGGCCGCAAGTTAAAAGGCGAGGAGGAGGAATGACAATTGTTGCTCTGGTAAACAAAGAGAGAGGGGGGGAGTGTCTGCAGCAGTGATACCATGAAACATCTGGTAGGCAACTTGGCTAATGAGAAAAGGGAATGTGACATCTGTATTCAAGCCAACTTCCTATTACATTAGCACCAAGGTGCTGGTGCTATTTATTGTTACTTGAAAAGGCCCATTTGGCCCTAGCGCTTTATGAATAAGCATAGTTGGAAGAACTATTTTCAACACTTGACAACATTACTGAACAGAACATAATCTAAGAGCTTTATTTCGTTTAAGAGGTATAAGTGCAATGCTTGCAATGCCCCTGGACTAGGTTCTTTTTACAGCATACCAAAATGATCTACTTTAAGGGAGTTTAAAAGTAAACAAATTAATCTATTTAACATCCAATTAAAATGGCAGGACACCAAAAAAAAAAAAAATCTATGCTTTCATTTTAGTTAATGAATGGCAGTATGTTATCAATCACAGAAAAATTAGAAAAGCTTTACATGGCGATTAGGGGGAACATCATACAAGATACATTAAAAGGTTTCAGTCGGATGTGGAAAAGCCAGGCAAACACTTTAGAAAAGGGCTCTTGAAAGTGTTTATCTTTACTGTGAAGTCTATATGAGGGCTTCCATTACACAACCAGGGCATACCAAAGGAATAAATATTATTGCAGAGTATTGAATATACTGTAAAGTGTGGAACTATGATGCACACAGTACTTCCATTCAGGATACTTGTATTAAAAAAAAAAGTTTTAAGATGTGGGTTTTCACATCTTTTGCTCTACTGTTTAATCCGCAATATATGCCAAGCACTTCAATGACACAAGGCAGAAAGGGCTAACACTTTAAACAAGCAAACAAATACGTCTTAGCAGATGCTCTTCTGTTCTACTAAGCACAGGATATAGGTTGCTTACTCTAATGGTCTGATGTTAGCACATCCAAGGCCTAGTTTTGTATTTAACTGCCGGATGGTATATGCCCACTGCTTGTGCATGTAAAAATCATGGCTGCAGTTTTCAAAAAGACTGCTTACGAGTTGGTCGGTGTTACATTTGTGAATTTACAGACATGCTCTGTATTTCGTGTATTTGCATTTGTATTTTAATGCTTTGAATGCCTGCTGCGTGGCGCTTTGGCCACAGCTCATTGCGGAAAAGCGCCATACAAGTAAGCTCCATCCATCAACCCATCAAACTGAGAGACAGTTGAATTTCCAATATGATGTTCTAGAGCCCGTTAAGTCTACTAGTTTCCAATATTCTGACATCCCCACTAACATCCACCATCCTTACAAACACCCAACTCTACTTTAGGAACAGGAAACATTATCCAGTTTCATGGGAAGTTTAATTATGAAACAATTTTATGCACTTGGACCAGGAAGCCTGAGTTCAAATCCAGCCCACTAATGAAGTCACGGGAACTACTATTGCTTGATTCATTTCCCTCTGCAAAATGAAAATATTGGTGCCAGGCTTGTTTGTAAGGTTGAATGAGATACAGAAACAATGCCTGGTTAGAATGTTCTGTGAGGAGAGTGAATTATACATTTTAAAAAATTGTTTGGAGCAACACTGAAGAAAGGGACAAAAGTTGAATTTAAATGAGGTGTATGGACCATGATTCAGCATCAAAAGTTCTTAACGAATGGCAGCAATATGCATATTTATCTGTCATTAAATTCACTGGGAGTTTTGTCGCTGACGTCCATGAGCTGATGTCTATCCCCATGACTGCTTGAGGACCAGAACTGTTAATTCCCCCACAAAATAAACATTTTATATAAAAATAATAATACTGTGCAGCTTTGAAGTCACAGCAACAAAATTAAATTCTCTGGAAGCTATACCATATTGCTTTTGACTGCTGTACAGTAGTTTTTACACCCTTCCTTAGCTGAGTTGCATGGTGTACTTACCCAGTGCAGTAAGTCCTTCAGATATTGAAGTAAATATATACATTAGTACATGAGGCTCTAAACTGGTGATAAAACTCATGTGGTCCTGGGTGAGACATTCCAAGAGTGGATAATAAGACTGGCTTAGTTTTCGATATTGCTAGGGTTGGAGGGAGGGAGAGATAGAGAGAAAGAGAACAGATGAAAAGTTACTCCATGCGGATTATTAACATTTATTGCATTAAAATACCTGCAAAGTAACTTCAATGCATTCTGGATTATCTACTGCATTAAATCAATTTTACACTGGAAACAAACTCCAGTATAAGATATACTCTGGGCTGTATTTAGTCAGTTATATAGACCACCAAACTGATGCCAAAGTAATCTGCATTTTGAAACTTGTATTAATTATGCAAATAGAGCCAGCTTATTCATATATCAGATCATTTTGCACACTTCATTCTGTTAAGCAGGGAAAGTGGAAAGGAGCTGCACAAGCACTAAAGATTTCCCCACTAACTAAGGCCAATATTCAAAGTATAGAACACACAATTCTGTCTATATGTTGACGTCACTACTGGAGAGAGGAGATAATTGTGTGCATTTATGCACATGTAGGCATACTCTGTGGGGGGAAAGGGAGTGAGAATATGCACCGTTACCTCTGAGTAACAAAGCAACAGCCATAACACCTAATAATTTACCAGTTGCTATCCTTAACTTTTAAAAACATTAGAATCATAGAGTTGGAAGAGACCACAAGGGCCATCCAGTCCAACCCCCTGCCAAGCAGGAAAATTAGCAACTCTTGCTTCCATTCTGCAAACACAGATATGTTCCTGGCTGTTACTGGGGACATACAGTGTGAAGGAGCAACAGAACATCCACACAGCCCAAACAACATTCCGTTCCAGGCGTGGCTTTGTTTGTTCCTTGTTGTCCTCTGAGAGTTAGTATCATGCCCTGGATTTTAATCCTAAAATTGAAAATAGTCTATTTCTAGGCTCTTACTGAAATCAGTGTCCTGGGCTGGATATGCACCAGATTTTAGTCTTCAAACTCTGAAAGTAGCTTAATCATTTGGGGGCATGCGTTTTGAGGGAGAAATATACAACTCTCCTATTGCTGCTTTAAAAAAAATTATAATAATCATCACAGTACAATAACTGCTTACAAAAAAACCCCCTGCTCCTGTGGCATTCTACGACCTATTGGCTCTTCCACATATTCCACTGTTGAAAATGCTGCACTGTGTCATGCTTTTATAAATTTTATTTTTCAGTTTTACAGAACACACACACACACACACACACACACACACACACACACACTGCTTTTAGACCATGGTCATATCTGATCACAGTATGTGGGGATTTTACTGACGGGGGAACTCGATTGGCCCTCCCATCCTATCTGATACATGTCTAGCATATGCACATCAGTTGTAGCTGCTGAAGACTCAAAACTACACTTGAGTCTAGGCCTCATGTATTAACTCAAACTTTCTTTGGGAATACTTTGGCAGGTAGTGAAAGTCAGCAGGTCTCCCCACTAATTTCTTTCTTTTTTTGCAGGGAAAAGGGGGTCTTTCATGCTCTGCTTGACTCGACTGCTTATACAATCAATGCATATATCCTTGTACAATTAAAAATTGCTTCTGCATAGAACTGTTTATGGGTTAGCCATTATAACGAGAGAGTCTGGCTTTATATGCTTGACTTCATTTTTCCACAACCATGAATGGTTTTCTACAGGGTGAGCTGTATAAACCAATAAAATGCAAATTAAAATAGCTAAGGCCCAGTTTATCTAGTACTGAAAGAACAAACGACTTGGTTCAATACTACAGTTTTGACAATGGCAGAATTTCTCTCTCCCGTATGCCAAGTAGTGGACTGTTAGTATCGTTGCCATTAAACCCATATGAATAGCTGTCAGAAGACTAGTATTTCAGAAAAAATATGCCCCAAATTTCATAAAGAAAGGGTGTTGGTGTGCACTTACAGAAAATGCATTATGGCAGCTAAGCTAAATTAGAACAATGTGGAAATCAATTTGACTGCCATTCAGGAGAGGTATTAGACACAGAATGTATTTTGACCAATGTTCTCTTATCCTTATGATGCATTTTAAATATTTTGAAGTGAGTATTTATCATTTGAGATAATGGAAATACTAATGGTATATTTGACTCTAAGAATGCAAATAAATGCAGGTAGCTGAGACTAAAAAGAACTGCCTTTGAGTTGTTCTAGATCCCCCTCTCTCTCCATTTTAAGCCTGTGGTGGTGATTTCATATTTTGCATAAAGACTCCCAAGACGAATAATTGCTTACTAGCAAGTCACTGTGGGATACTGAGAGCAGCATTTTGACAAAGGCCTGAAGTACATTGTCAAAGTGGTTGTCCCCATACAACTTGAAGACGCCAAAGCTGACATAATTTCCACACAAGGCAGATTTGAGTGCAGAATAACAGATGGAAATACCCTTGAGTTTCAATGGATAAACTTGATCTTTCGACAGAGTCCCAAGGGAGAGGATCTGATTACCTGTTTGCAAGGAAGGGGGGGCGGGGAAGAAGGGATAAAGAGAGGAATTGACATAAGTAACTGGAAAAAAATTGAAAACTGTGTTGCTTAACGTTTTCATTTCACTGGGTTTTTCTTATTATCTGAACAGCCCATAACATTTATATTCTAGAATGGTAAGATTTTAAAGGAATCACAACAGTATATTTCAACAGAAGGTCCATAATAATACAGTAAGGCAGGAGCAACAACCTGACCGTGGTTCTATATAGTGAGATTGATACCAAGTTCTAGAGCTTGCATATTCTAAAATAAATGGTCATTCTAAAATACATGGTTATTTATATACAAACATTAAATACAGAGCATAAACAGGTGGTTTACTTTTACCAGGCCATAAGAATGAATTACTGCTTTTAAAGCTTCAGTATTCTTTCCCCCTTATTCTGGTAATGCAATTATTTGGCATGCTTAGTGTGAGACAATGGCTATTTTGAGATCTGCTGAACAATTCGCAGGCCTTTGTAAAGGTGCTACCTATGATAAAGAGGTAAGACACCTGTCAATGGCACTTGAGATATTGCAAAAAAGGGGAGAAATACTGCACATCAAGCTGCTGGGCTGAAGGGAATATAGTGATGAATACTTTTTAGCTCAAGTCTAGTGATGTGCTTCTTCATCTTTACATCAACTTCCAAGTCCCCGGAGCAGTGAAAATTGCATTGGACTTCACAGCTTCATTGGCCAACACCTGCAGTGAGTATGGCTCCTGCTGTACCCCAGAAAAATACATCACACTGGCTCTGCTGGCGATCTAAACTCCATTTCATGACTTGCCTGAATTGTGGAAATACTAGCATAAGAGGCCTTGTTGGTAATACCGGTATGTAAAACACAACTTCTTGGGCGCTATCTATAAAAGAGTTGCCCTTGTTCCATCCTTCTACACCAGGCAGACTTGGCCCTTAGCTGTTTTGGGACTACAATTCCCATCATCCCTGACCACTGGTCCTGTTAGCTAGGGATGATGGGAGTTGTAGTCCCAAAACAGCTGGAGGGCCAAGTTTGGCCATGCCTGTTCTACACAGTAAGGGGATTCACATGAACACTTGTGAGGGGCTCAAGCTGGCTAGCACCCCCACCCGGGCTGATTGGTCCAGAATTCTCCTACCTGTAGGTGCATAGGGCTCCTATTCACCGCCCTACACACAGCCATCTCTAACCCCTAATTCTAACTGGACAGAGAGCATTACTGTATTTACTCGAATGTAATGCACACCTTTTTTGTCCAAATTACATCATGAAACTTAGGGTGCGCATTAGATTTGATGGCACATTAGATTTTTTGGTTTCAAGGTTTTGAAAATTGAGGGGTGCATTAGATTTGTGTAAATACGGTACTCTAATTTTCCACAAAGCATAATGTTGCCGAGTCTCCACCCTCCCCAAAAGATCTCCAATTATTTTTTAGCCAACTTTTTAAGGAAGCTAGAGAGTATCTGTGGGGGAATTTTAGGACACACATGCTCTGAGAATTACAAGAATCTCAAATTTATCAAGGGCACATTGGAAGTGGCAGCTAGGAATCTGGATAACAAGCAGGCAGCAAACAGAACAATGAGCTGCTTCAGTGCACCACTCATTTCCAAACTGTGCATTCCCTGAGAGTCGTGGCCACCACACATACAGGGGGAAATATAGGCTTATTTCCAGGATGCTTTTGATGAATGATGCTATCAACCTGGACTTCTGTTCTATATGCTACGCACCTTCTGACCTAATAACAGAGCTACTAAAAGCTTGTGATGATAAGAGTGCAACATGCAATCATCTTCTCACCTGTTTCCTTGCTTGCTGGTGTTTAAATTTCACTTTGATTACATGATTCCAGTGCTATCTTTGATATTGTTCTCATCTTTTTGGAAGACATGGAGGGATGGACAGGGGTCAAGCACCCCCCCCCCACTGTTTCAGTCTTCCCCAACCATCAACCTCTATACGTTTTGGACTCCAACTCCCATAATCCCTGACCACTGGCAAAGCTGGTTGGGGCTGATGGAAGTTGTAGTCAAAACATGTGGAGGGTACCAGGCCGGGTAAGCTTGCACTATTGGGATAATTTCCTATTAATGAGGCAGCTGGCACAAACCTTGTGGTTTGCTTGCAGTACCTCTACTGCAACCTTGATCTGTCCCTTGTTGTTAGGGGAGGGGAAGTGAAGGCAGGAAGGAGAGGGCATATTCAACAGGTTGCAGTTTCAAGTTACAGAAGCGGACTTAGCAATAGGTTAGGCAGTGGTGACTATTTAGCAGGAAAAGGGATTAAAAATTAAAAGTGAAGTAAGAAAACCACCACTCCTATTTCAAAATAAAACTAATTTTATTTGAACAGCATGCTTCACGCAATTGCAGGATGCAGCAGTAGAGTATGGATTCTTAGAGTAACAGAACTGAGGCATTCTTTAAATCAGATTGACATGCTGCAAGTATCACTAAAAGAATAGAATATTGTGTGATGTTAAACTACATGAGTTTATCAGATGCTAAAACTGCCAATACATAAAGCTACAGAATGTAAATACCTTGAGTACTCAGTATAAAGCAACAAGAGTTGTTAACGGGGCAAAAAATATAGTACATTATTAAAATGGGCAATCTATTAAAAATAATATTTATTACACAGCAAAGAACAATTTAACTTTTTAAGAGGCATTATTTTATTATGTTGCTAGGGTGGAATGGATTACAACACTAAGCTTTCCACAATAGATGTTCTAGAAGCAATTTAAAGCTCATTAGAAATAATGTCCCTGGCTACTGGAAAATGTGGTAAATGTAATCCACATCCAAATGTTACCTGGGCTATGAGAACAGGAAATTGTTCTGTGCTACTGTGGCTAACCTTGAATCTGACCCTGAACAGTAACTGCTAGAACAGCTGAAAGCTCCAGCAAAATTAAAAACTTACATCAAAGTATATCAGGACAGAATGTAGATAAATAAAAAACAGCATATTGAAAATATTACTTTTTCTGTCAGTCTTTCGTAATGGCGAGGTAGTAAGAGCTGCTAAAAATACAAGGGGCTCCAATCACAAACACTAGAACAATACATATATTAGGATCTAGAACAATTACATCTCACTTTCTGATACTTAGCACATCTGAATCTATTATACCTATACACAGAGTTTTCGATTAGCCTACACTATCATGGAACACAACTGAAGGCCAAGTCTGGTGTAGTACAGGGGCGGTACAATGATGGACCACTTAGTGCTTAACTGGTTACCTGGATTCCACACAGACATGTGGCCTTAGTCGACAGCGTGATGACAGAGGAGTGCAAATAGGCAGTGGTATCAATAGGCAGTGGCTTTCCAGCATGCCAAAACTGGAACTGTTTCAGTCCTACCTGGAGATCCCAGGGATGCAGTCTGGAAATTTCTGCTTGCATCTCTGAACACTGATACTTTGCTATTTAGGGGCTTGAGTAGGCCATTCCCTTTCTCTCCTCCCTCCCACTTCCAACTGACACCCTCAACTTATTGGGTCTCAACTGCATAGCTGTCAATTTTCGGATGTGAAAATAAGGGATTTTTCCAAACTTTCGGATTTGAAAATAAGGGATTTTTCCAAACTTTCGGATTTGAAAATAAGGGATTTTTTCAAACTTTCAGATTTGAAAATAAAGGACGAGGGCGGTGCAATGGCACCATGTAGCCTCACCACCCTGCGCTCCAGAGGCTGCGCGCGAACGGGTGAGCGAAAGAGCGAGCGCGTAGACTGCAGGCAGGCTGTCTGTCTGGTTGGGCATGAGGGTCTGGCTGCACAAGGCATGCAAGCTCCGCCCCCAGTCGGTCTCAGACTCCTTATTGGCAGCCGAGCAACGCAGCTGAGGAGCCTCCCTGGCCGGCAGGGAGGGAGAGGAGCTGCTTCCTTTGAAATCCGGGAAATTTAAGGGATATCAACAATCCAGGATAGCAGCGGGAAACGGCATTGGAATAAGGGAGTTTCCCGCCAAAAAAAGGGAGGGTTGACAGCTATGCCACTGTCCTCAACATTCAACATGCCACGTAAGTTCACAGGTTCTTGTGGGGTTGTTTTGATTTTGTTTAACTTTAAAAAAACACATAAACGAACTGATATACTTCTTTGAATGTAGGGAATTTCCAAGTATATAGGAGCTACTAGCTTATTTTTCAAATTGCCTTATTTTGCTTCCAGCCTGATAGGCAAAGGATCACGCAAGTGTGGTGCTAGAGGGATGGTGGCTGCCCTGTTGGAATCTGTCCCTAAGGTTAGTGTATACAAAGCAACCTGCTGTCCAGAAATAGTCTAAACTCACCATCTCTCACAGTAGGCCTTGCAAATATCAACGTATTTGGAAGCTAAATCTTGCTTAATGAGAACGAGAAACTCCTTTGTTTCTAAAAAGGCAAAGTGATATATATAAAACAAAGCATCAACAGTTGCTCACCGTAAGTGCAAATCATCTTACTGGCCTCCCTGAAGAGGAGAATTCCATTAGGAGAAGACACATCAAAATTTAAACGCTGTGATCTGGGGGGAAAGTAGCAACATCTCTTCAAATAACCCAATAAAACAAACATTAATCATACATGCTATAACAGTGAACTCAGCTCCTGAGTTATGATGGTCAAACGGCTAAATGAGGGGTGCTGAGAAACCAGAGGGAGGTGTGCTCAGGAGAACCCCCAAGACTTGCCGAAGCAGGAAAGAAAACACAGAGAGGCTGAGTGGGGAGATGTACCCCAAAACAGTCCAATGGGGACTGAGCATGTTAAGTAGCCACAGAACACTGTGTACTTGCTGGGATGCAGAGGGCAATGGAATATATTCTCTTATCTTGCTGACTGGAACACGGGACAGGAGCACTCTACACGACCGTAATGTTTCATTGCACTCTCACTTACGGTATATTCACTTATTTGGAAACCCCTGAAGCTTTCTGTTGCTTTGGTGTGCCAGGCATTTTAATGCTAGTGAAGTATATGTTCTTGTTTAAATATATAAAAGTATTTTTTTAAACAAACAAACAAACAAACAAACAAACAGCACTTCGAATTCAGTATTTGAATTCTACACTAGCTGCAGTTTTCAAAGTGACTTCCAAGGCAGCCCCCGTGTATAACACATTGCAGTAATCTAACCTAGAGGTTAAAGGTAAAGGGACCCCTGACCATTAGGTCCAGTCGTGTCCGACTCTGGGGTTGCGGTGCTCATCTCGCTTTATTGGCCGAGGGAGCCAGCGTACAGCTTCCGGGTCATGTGGCCAGCATGACACAGCCGCTTCTGGCGAACCAGAGCAGCGCAAGGAAACGCCGTTTACCTTCCCGCCAGAGCAGTTCCTATTTACCTATCTACTTGCACTTTGACGTGCTTTCGAACTGCTAGGTTGGCAGGAGCTGGGACCGAGCAACGGGAGCTCACTCCGTCGCAGGGATTCAAACCGCCGACCTTCTGATCAGCAAGCCCTAGGCTCTGTGGTTTAACCCACAGCGCCACCTGGGTCCCTAACCTAGAGGTTACCAGAACATATAAGGCAACTGAAGCTAGGTTATTCCTGTCCAGTTTTTCTCCTTTCAAATTTGGGATTGTAGGAAGAAAGAAATGTTCTGTTATGAACCTGTCTCTAGGTCAGCAAAATGCTTCTTTAGATGTGTGGTAGTAATCCTCTCAGGGGTCAATGTTTCAGAACCAGGTGCAGATGTTCTCCAGAAATCTTAAACCACTACCAATATCATTTACTACTGGCTCAGAGAAAAGTCTGCAATGAAGAAAACTGTTAAGGGGAGCACAATTGCTCTTGCCTCAAATTATGTTATGAGTCAGGTAAGTATAACTCCCCTCAGTGATTTTCACAACAGGATCTGCCCCAACACCCCACTCCTTCAAGTGAAAGGTGCATATTGACTACATTCTCCTGTATGGAATGAAAGGATTAGTTTCAAAATATGTGAAAGCCATCATGAAGGTGTTGAGGTGGAAATATATTTATCTCACAGGCTCTGAGAAGGATGAAGCATGATCCCATGCTTCCTTCTACACATGTACCACTGTTGCTGATATTTCTTCTTGTTCCATATTAGTGACATCTTTTAGGTATTTACAGTGCTGGTTTATTGGTGGTTTAAACTGTTGTTATAGTTAAGTTTTAATTTATTGCATCTTCTGAACTTCTGTAAATAGCTTCAGTACTATTTTTGTGAAATGCTAGATTAAATTAAATTAAGTAATAATTAAAATAATGACGGGATGGAGCAAAATGTTCCATTCATTTGTATAGACATAGCCAGGCAAAGTTTTGTGGATACCAGAAAGACCTATCAGATTTTCAGTTCTCTACAAGAAGTTGCAATTTTGTATGGCACCGAAATGCTTTACAAAATGTGTGTATTACATACACTGTAGAAAATGGTAACATCTGGCAGATGGAACAAACTGAAGCAAACCCTCATTCTATCATAATGCACAATTTGATACCCTGTAACATATTTTCACCATGTCAAAGTGTATTGTATTATGCATTTTAACCTGTAAAACCTAATTCAATACACAACTCCAGAAAAAGCAAACCCTTCCCTGATGATGTTCTCTAAAGGGAACAATACAGGCTTTTTGCATACCAATAGATAGATGAATACAATGAATATGCAAAATAGTTCAATGAGTTTCCTCATTTGAAGATTTAATCTACTAGCACCTCTTTGCATTGTATCTGTAAATGTGTCTCCAAAAACTTTCTCCTCAGCATTACTAATTTTAGAGACATGTGATACAGATAAATGAATGTTAAGATTGTCCAACACTCAGCTTAGCCCGCCTCACATGGCTGTTGTGAAGGTAAATGGGGAAAGGGGGAAGACAATGGACACAGCCTTGAGCTCCTGGATGAGAGATCAAGCTGCAAATATAGAACAAGCAACAAATTTGTGCCGTTTCACAACTCTCAGCAAAACATATGCATACAAAACATTTTGCCAAACTTGATAAACGTATGTTTGTGTTATAGTATAGTCCATAGGAATATGAACTTTTTACAGCTGTAAGGTGTTTAATTATTATTTGGTTGTATTTGTTGATTCATTTTGTATTTTATATTTTTGTATCATTATCCTCATTATTACATTACATGCCCTTTACCAACAGGTCCCAGGGCACGTTACAACACTTTAAAATTAAGTATTAATAACAGTTTAAAACAGTTCATAGCCATAGGAATTGGGTGGGTCCTAAAAACACACACATCTCAACTGTCAAAGGCCAGGGTAATGATGTTTACAGTATATTAATAAACAGCAGCCCAGTGATGACAAGCAAACTAGAGTGGTTGCATGGGTGATCTGGAAAATCAGAATTTTGGTTTTTTTTGGGGGGGGGGGAGGTGAACTACAATACCATGAGGAAACTTCATTTATTTCAAGGGAGTTCCTTCCACGCAAAATATGCCAGAGCTAACCATACAGGTGAAACTCGAAAAATTAGAATATTGTGGAAAAGTCCATTTATGTAAGCAATTGTTTTCATTAGCTACTGGAGTTTAATATATGAGATAGACTCATGACATGCAAAGCGAGATATGTCAAGCCTTTATTTGTTATAATTGTGATGATTATGGCGTGCAGCTGATGAGCACCCCAAAGTTGAAATTGTTACTTTGGGGTTCTCATCAGCTGTACACCATAATCATCACAATTATAACCAATAAAGGCCTGACATATCTCGCTTGGCATGTCATGAGTCTATCTCATATATTCGTTTCACCTTTTAAGCTGAATTACTGAAAGAAATGAACCTTTCCATGATATTCTAATTTTTCGAGTTTCACCTGTATATGGTTTTTTTTCTGTACAAGTGGAACACCACTTGGGGAGTGAAATGATGCGGACACAAATTAAGTGCTTTAAGAAACATTCCCCAGTATCCTCCTCCATCCTACTTGAGGTGGTTCCCCCCAACCGTACCGGAAGGGGTCCCTCTTAAGTCCCAGGTGGGGGTATCAACATCTTTTCCTCTGGTTGCTTAGCATTAAGGATCCTTAGCAATGGTGCTGCTTGCTGAGTGCAAAAGCTTTAGAGCTGCTCTGAGTTTTCTGCTCCAATGTCCAAATGACTTACCCTATATACTCAAGTATAAGCCTAGTTTTTCAGCACATTTTTTGTGCTGAAAAAGCCGCCCTCGGCTTATACTCGAGTGAGGCAGGCAGTGGCTCCTATGAAGCTTTCCCAGGTTTTTTTGTGGTAAAATTGGGTGCCTCGGCTTATATTCGGGTCGGCTTTTACTCGAGTATATACGGGGTACTCTTTCTTTCTAAAAAATGAAAGCTAAGTGTCTGGGGGTCCTGCTGGCCCCCAAATCCTACCCCTTCTACCTATTTGTCAGCAGTCTTGACAATGATCAACTTGTAGAGCAATCCTACGCATATTTATTCCGAAGCAAGCCCCACTGTGTTCAACGAGGCTGATTCTCAAAGTCAGTGTGCACAGGACGTTAGACTGAGTAAGTCCCATTGAACTTAATGGGATTCACCGCTGAGTAAAATCTTCACAGGACTGTACTGTGCAAGAGCTTCAAGGACTGCAATTGTCTGTGTGAACGTGGCCTTAAGGTGTGACCTTTCAACATCAACTTTTGGCGAAAGACCCCAGAGGAATCTCAGATGTGATTTCCACAAGTGCAAAATAAAGTTTGTTTTGAAGGAATTTCAAAATATGGCACTGGTAGTTGTATATTCCAAGTCTGAAAACATACTACAATCTCTAAAGGGAACTATCAGGACAGTTGAGCAAGACTATGATTAATTCTACCTGTTTTGCATCATCTCAGCCATGAGCTTCAGAATAGGAGTAGTACATGCTGGTTCACGATACCACAGCTCAATAGCTCTTTGAAGAATAGGGAGATATGATGGGTATCTTTCATAATGTAAGTTAAAGATAAAATTCTTAATAAAAGATGCTCATCACACATAGCTTCATTTCAAAACTTACATTTAAAAACATGACTAAGGTTTGAGGTCTATTTTTTAGCTGCTATAAATTATCTCTGAAACCAAGCCAAATTGCTGCAATAGAGAATCTTAATGTGCACTAACTGAAGATCTTGTTTTGTAGTCATATCAATCACTAGAGAATCAAAGATCTTGCTGACGGCTCCAAACTCTGGCAGCCCAATAGCAGCAGAGGCAAATTTAATGAAAGAATCAACCATACTAAAGTTAGAGGAATAGTTTAGGAACAAATAACACTAATAAAAAAACCTATGTAGCTACAAAGGAAGAAAAACCAAGGATATCAATCAATAACATCAATGCTCCTAGTCCTAAATGGAAAGCCATCAGAGCAAAATGCTCTGATAACTTCCGCTGTAAAAACTCTGCAGATAGCCTGATATGGCTAGCCAGTTCAATCAAAATTGAGCTCTAGCAGTGGGTATTTGGAGATAAAGTTTAGGTGATGGAAACCCAAAGGAAGAATGGCTTCTGGCAGCCTTGATTTCATGGATGCCTAGTACAGTGACAGAAGGAACTTCATACACAGTTCATTCAACTTTTTTAAATATCTGCTTTCATTCATTGATAACTTGGATGTTCTTAGCAAAAATAACTAATTTTTAATGGAGTTTCTGAACATACAGTAGATATTAGATTGCTGCAATATCTCCTGTTTTAGGGAGGGTCCTGATTTTGGCAGCTAAGCCAGTCTACTTGATTCTGCCCTGATGACTCTCTCCTTAAGCAAACAGGAAGGCCTCCTCCTTCAGGGATTTTGAGCACAGGCTCCCTGTCTGGTGATGTAGGCTTTTGTGGCAACACTGTTGGTCATGATGTGAATGTAGTAACCTGTCAACTTGGAAGCCAAATGTGATGGGCCTGGGTGCATTGTTCTGGGTTCTAAAACCTGATCTTCCTACTGGACATTCTGGAGGCTCAGAGACGAAGACTTCTGGCAATGGGATGTTCATTGGTCAGAGTGGCACCTGTTGTGACTATTATTCTAAAAAGATTGCTCCTTTGGGCAGCCTCAGCTTAGCTGAGCTGGCAAAAGCCGCAAAACCTACCAAGTGAGGGAGCAAAAGATCACCGCCAGAAGCCAAAACCTATGGGTTTGAACCCTTGGAAGTTGGAATTTCAGAAGTAGGGTCTACATGGTCTGGAGGGATGTCTTGCGCTTTATAACGTGCCTATGGACAAAAATCTAATCTCCCAAAGTCTGGCCAGGGATTGCAAGCAAGCATTTTGTGGAAGAGGGGGAAATTGAAGTCTTAGGACAAATGGGTAGTTATGGACAAATTGATAAGACTTGAATTTCCCATCCTCCACCAAATTCTGATCTGCAGACATCAATATATAACCAATCAAATGTACACGAGAATCAAATTTACTTTAAAAGTTATCCTACACTTCTCAATGCAGTGTCTAACACAAACACATTCAAATGAATAAAATCAGAATAAAATCAGAATGCAGTCTCATTAACAGAGTTTTCAGTAGTTGTGTGGTTCTAATATTTACTTATCCCAAGAAACTACACACTTCGATCATTTTATAGGACCTATTTCTTTAGGATTATCACAAAATAGGTCCTATAACATGATCAAAGTGTGCAGTTTCTTGAGATAAGTAAATGTTAGAACCACATGACTACTGAAAACTCTGTTAATGAGACTGCATTCTGATTTTATGCTTAAGGACACATGGTCTTAGAAAATATTGTTCCTGTATATTCAAAAGTACCCTGCACACCTAATATGCTGTATTGCTGAATATACAAGGAAAACCAACTTCCAAAATATAACACTTGAATCACTGACAGTTTGACATATCAATATTTTAAAAGAAATGAATGACTTTCATATTCATGATATTTTTAGTTCCATGCACCTTCCCTCGCAATACTTCAAGAACAGCCTATATACCTTACCACCAGAAATGTCTTTAAAATATTTGGAGATATTTTAATAAAGCCTTATGAGAGATCAAATAACAACTTTGTAACAGATTTTTCTATTATTGCACATATTTGCTCTTCATCCTTTGCCCAGAGGGAAAAACTATAAATCTTTTCTCAACTGAATGAACACCATTTATCATATTCATTTTCTTGTCAATACAATTATGAAAAGCCTTTGGCCTTTTTCCAAGGAGCCTGATTTGTTACAGAAACCCAATTAGTATAAGCAAGCCTGCTACAAACAATCCTATTTTGCAGGATAATGTTACTATTCTGCTTGCTGGGCTATTCGCTTCTAAACATTACCCAAGAACTGTTATAATATATAAAACATAATAATTCCCAGGTTAAAGACCAAGTCAAAGATGTTATGAATTCTGTTCATCTTTGCCATCTAGTGGACAGAAGTAAAATCAGAGTGGTTTCCTCAAATCTGAAGAGGATATCAAAGGGGGTCACCACTAGCAATTTTAAGACAACTTCTGAATCTTTTAAAAACGTTGCTCATCTGAAATGGAAGCAGGGCTCTCTAGAAAATGCATGCATATGACTGATGATGGCTACTTCATCTTTTGCTCTCTTCCTTTTATTCTACTTGCTGCTGAATCATTTTTATACAGTTTTAATATTTATAGGTTTTAATCTGCATACTGGTTGGATTTTTTAGTTTATTTTTTACATATAGGAAATCAAAAAATTTAAAAATAAAATAAACAAATCCTATTTTTAGAGTGAGGTATCTTTTTTCTCTCTTTCTAAAAACACCCAAACCACTTTATAGGAAGGAGAAACACAAAACCCAGTTTAGACATTACTTAAGAAAACATGCAACTGGAACATCTTAAAATTGCTAAAGCCCTAAAGTGTTTGAGTTGACTTTACAGTGGTACCTCGGGTTAAGAACTTAATTTGTTCCGGAGGTCCGTTCTTAACCTGAAAACATTCTTAACCTGAAGCACCACTTTATCTAATGGGGCCTCCCCCTGCTGCTGCGCCGCTGCCCGATTTCTGTTCTCATCCTGAAGCAAAGTTCTTAACCCAAGGTAATATTTCTGGGTTAGCAGAGTCTGTAACCTGAAGCGTATGTAACCTGAAGCGTATGTAACCCGAGGTACCACTGTATATACTATCCACATGATGATAACAATTACAATTACAAGAACAACAACAACAACAACAACTATTAATAATAATAATAATAATAATAATAATAATAATAATAATACCCCGCCCATCTGGCTGGGCCTCCCCAGCCACTCGACAAAACATCAAACATTAAAAACTTCCCTAAACAGGGCTGCCTTCTAAAAGTCAGATAGTTGTTTATTTCCTTGACATCTGATGGGACAGCGTTCCACAAGGCAGGTGCCACTACCTAAGGTGGGCAGGTTGTAAAAGTCCAGAAAGGCCCATGGCTTTGTAGGCTTCAGACCCTTAAATTCCCTAAGAATTCAACTTGCTCAACTTGCTCACCCTGCCCTTTCAAACCCACAAGTGAGCACCCAACATTTGCAGAAAAAGTAATTTTGGTTTTCTAGCACAGTGTAATAGAAGACTCAAATAACGGAAATCCTAAAGCATGCATAATGTCACATGAGAGATCTCATAGTTACTTACACAGTAATGACTTAAATATACTAAATACAATTTCTTCAATGGGTGGATTGTGATGATCATAAAAAGAAATCAGAAAGGAGCCCCGATAGCAGAGGTACACCACACTGTAAATTAAAGGGCTTTAAATTTATCTAAGTATTGCAGGCTAACAATAGAGTAGGGGAATAATTAGGGATTAGTGAGGCGCAACCCCCGCTCTGCCAAAAGTGACCTCTTTGTGGTCTCTCTCCAAATGTTGCCCTCTCAGTTAATTGTATGATTGCAACTGTACTGTAATTTTAGCTGATTACGCATTAGTTCATTTAGCTTTGTTTCCTCTTCCCCACTGTGCCATGCTATTAAACTAATGCAAGGGACCTGGTATCCCTCTGTGCACAGAGCCGGCATTGTCATAGTGTAATAAGGATACATCCAGTCAAACAGCATGGTGTAGCTGGTCTTTGTGTTCAGAGCAAAGGCAATCCCTCGAAGATCTCTCGCCAGTCCGATCAACATACGCTGTCAGTGGGAAAGAGACACAGTAATTGATTTTCACGTTAGCACAGAGCAGATGGAGTCATGATCAGCCAATAATGAGCACAATATCTGATTTTAATTCATTAGCGTAAACGTCTTTTTTTCTTTTTTCTTTAAAAAAACTACAGCTTTTAAGTCTCCAACTTAAATATTAATATTAATCAAGTGCTTTTTGCACAGCAATAAGCTTATCAATAGAAATAATAACATGAATTCAGCTTGAAATAGTAGATATGAGATCATATAATAAATTAAAGCCCAGAAGACACATGAAACAGGAAGTAACTTCCATTATATTCCCCTTTTCATTTTTTTGTTTTTCTCTTTTTAAACTGGGCATGGGGATTCTCACTGATGTCACTCTTCCAACTTGGTTATCCCTCAGAAATAGTCTGAGCAAAATTTATTTAGCTGTTCAGTTTTATGTTTGAAACAAGAATAGATGCTAAGCACGGGGTATGAATATATATTCCCATAATTATTATTTAGTATATTCATTATTGAGTGTGTACACACACACACACACACACACACACACACACACACACACCAACAACAACAACATGCAATTCATTGAAAACATTTATTAGTATAAAATGTTTGTTTTTAAAGATTGGCCCATACATCCTTTTTATAAAACAGATTCAACAGCTGCTGAAATTGTTTAAAAGACAATTCCTAAAATCATATGTAGACTTCAAGTGTACATGGCTGTCCTCTAGGAGAGGAAAGTGGTGGTTTTAGGTAAATAAATAAGCTATGCCATTTTTAGACTGCAAAAAATGGGGGTTGACATTGCCATCAGCATATAGTTAGCTCTAAAATGAGAATGTTAATCAGACTGACTCTGAATAGGAATTCTTTGGTCTGAAGGTTAATCAGATGGGTTTATCATAAGAAATATAGTTTGCTGGAATTATGTTTACTGCAAGGCAGGGCTAATTTGAGGCATCAATTATATTCAGCCACCCTACTGAATTCGCAACATAGCATCTATCACCCACGCTGACAACGTATGGACCCAAACTAACAAGGATGAAAAGGAGCAAAGTTCCCCATTTCACCTTCTTTTAACTACAAAAGTCATGCATTTTTATTTTATATGTTTGGACAGGTAATGCCGCAGGGCAGCTCGGAAACTTGGGGAGTCCCTGAGATGCCTTGTTAATGGTGCGATTCTACTCAGAAATGTGGGACCCTTCCCTGAATCTCCCCAATTCATCTAGGAATTTGGGGTACACACAGAACCAATGCAGACTCCTAGTAAAGAAGTTATAAATTAGCATGATTTAGTGTCCATTTTTTTTTGCACCATTGTTTAGGGAATATATGAAGATGTAATTCATGGGAACCTTGAGTGGAACTGAACATTGGTCTAAGGAACAATTGGTGAAGGGGACAATCTCTCCTTCCCTTCCGCCGTGTGCTGTTCTGGGGGTTCTCCTGACCCCCCCCCCAGGAGACTTGGAGGAGGCACAGGGGGGATGATGGAGACAGTTCCATTGCAGTAGTTGGAGTCCTTACGCTGGTTTTCACTAACAGAACCAGGTAATTGAACCCTGTCCTTTGATTTATATTTGCCTTTTTTCTTCTTGTGGAAAAAGATTTATAGCAAACCACCCTAGTGGGCAGCAATGGTAGGATATCCAGCAACAAGGGCCCAGATCTGCAATACTCTACGCCAGGCACCCGCAAACTGCGGCCCTCCAGATGTTTTGGCCTACAACTCCCATGATCTCTAGCTAACAGGACCAGTGGTCAGGGATGATGGGAATTGTAGTCCAAAACATCTGGAGGGCCGAAGTTTGGGGATGCCTGCTCTACGTGGAAACCTGCCCTTCCCCATGATTAGAACTAGAAACAATAACACAAAGCAAAGAAACAAATGTAAATGTGCTTAATCTGCATAACTTATACAGGAAAATCCAGGTTATTTTGTCAAATATATTTTATGTTTGTTTTTAGCACAAAGCCCAGGGACACATGCAATGGTGTAGGGAGGGCGAATGTGGGTGAGCACAGCAATGGGCCTTTATTCAGAAGTGATAACAACATTTGCTAGAGTCTTGGAGCGCAGTGGGGTATGGAGCACCCCACTTTATCACATAATAATATCCTGTGAGGCACACTAGGCTGAGACAGTGACTGGTCCCAGGTCATCTGTGAACTTCATGGATGATCAGGGATGGGAACCCATATCTTCAAAGCCATTTCTCTTTCTTTCTCTCCCTCCCCATGGGGGTTGGCTATGGGGATCCAGCAGTTCAAAATTTAGCACTATACCACTGGAAACATGACTATTTTGTATTAATTGTGTTTCTATGAACATCACTATGAGCTCCCCTCACTCCCTTGACCTAATTCAGTCTGAAATTCTTTACATTTCTGACAAAATACGTTGAGTATAAGTAACACAGCCACTATTTTGAATAGGCAGCTTGGAGAATATAACCCACTGAGCTTAGAATCTGGGATGGGACTTAGTGTGTCAGGAGGGGGAAAGGGCACTTTACAATTATATGGCTTGGACAGGACCTGGTTATGCTACAATTCTCTTTCTGGGACTAGACTTACAATGAGACCTCAGAATGGACCTTGTCAAAGAAACTTTTCTATGACCAAGACTACATTGATGTACTGCCTGTCATTCAATACAAACGGTGTGACAGTATGAATAATTCCAACTACCCAAGTCATTTCTCAAAACCCCTTTTCTTCTATTAGCTCTTTTACTTATGATTTCCAGATGAAGCCTGCTTCCCCTTATACATGTTCATCATCTCCAATGGCAAATGTATATAACTTACAAGTAGCAAAGTCTGCACATACCCTCAGCCATTACCTACAGCTACACAGCGTATGGCTACAGAGATCATTGAGATCAGCACTTTGTAGAGTTGGAAGGGTCATCTAGTTCAACTCCCTGCAATGTAGGAATCACACCCGAACAATCTCTGACAGACGACCATCCAGCTTCAATTAAAAAGGAGAGTCTACCGCCTTTGGAGGTTGGTTTAGTCCCTAATGACTCATGCTGAAATCCACGCAATAAAGTCAATCTGGGACAGTTTAGAGAAGGTGAAACCAGTCCACCTCTCCTTTCAATGGCTGGTTTAGTCTTCATGCTACGGATCCCAACACATCTTGGACTGCACGAAGCACCAAGATGCTTCCAACCTATCCATCACCCTCAGGTTTCCCTCTGTAATGTTTCCCTCTGTATATACACGCTTTCCCTCTGTACAAAGATTCTGTGGTAATAATAGGGGCTAAATAAATTTAAAGTTATGAATAAGTGTGAAAAATACCAATCACATGTGATATGAAAAAAAGAATGTGAGAACTACAGTGGGACCTCGACTTACGAGCGATTCGACTTATGTGTTTTTCGACTTACGAATGACTTCCGGGAGAAACAAAATGGCCACCGCAACCGAATTTTTCGACTTACGAATGGAAGTCGTGGCCGCTTTTAATAGGATTTTTTCAATTTACGAATTTCGACTTACGAATTTTCGACTTATGAATTTTTTTCGCTCAATGCATTCCTACGGGGATTCGACTTACGAATGTTTTCGACTTACGAAAATTGCGTCGGAACGCATTATCGTCGTAAGTCGAGGTCCCACTGTATGTGTTTCATTGGGTCATCATTCATTGTTTAAAACAACAAGCATGGAGAACACACCATACACTGTAAGTCTAAGTGGGGAGAATCATGAATGATAATTCATGAAGTTCCACTGAGGTCAAGTCTCACTAGCCAGAAGATCCTACTTATTCCAAACGGTAAAAACAAATGCTCAAATTGAACAGATGCCCCAAACATTTATGTGATCACATGCTGACACTAAAAGGATGTGAAGGCCACCAAATTCATTCATTAATTCATTGTAAGACCAATAATCAACTTACTAGTCCATGTTAGGCTCTCAAAGCAGGTGTAGATTCATTATTTTCAGATTTCAGTAAGATGAATCTATCTAAAAGTATAGATTTAAGGTGGCATGGTCTGAAGAAAAATTCAGAAGAGGCATTTAACAGTAGTCACATTGCATGATTTATTTTCTTGTTGCCAGATATGTGTGATATTAAGGGAGGTAGAAACAGGGATAAGCAACTGGCTTTTAATTTTTTTTAAAAAACCGCTTATTTGTTTATATCCTCAAGAACCTCAAATGGCTTGCATCTAATCTGAGGAACATAAGGTTACTGAATGATCACAACACATGTACCACTGAGATACATTCATTCCTAGGATGCATAGTAACCACTGTCGAACTATGTAGTTGTTATGTGAAGGACTGAATGTGAGAATGTGCAGAGAGAATTTTGGTAGCCAGAACTCAGATGAATAAGCACATTTCCATTTTGAAATAAATACTTCATATATCATAATTACAAATAAAAGAACAGGCTGGCTGCTTTAAAAGCCACTTTGCTAGGCCTGTTGTTGACTTCCCCCCAATTTCTTAAAATAAATTTCCGCGGCCTTCTAAAAGTAACAGCAACATGGGGGCAAAAGACCCATCAAAACCGAAATTGCAATTTGACAGCCCGTGCACCACATTGCTAACTTGTTCCAAGTGGAGCCAGACAAGATAACCCATCCAAACACCCCAAAACAGGATTTTCTAATGGGAAGTCTGACAGACCTTTAACTATAGTTGCACTTCTGGGTGCAGCTATAATATTACCCTCATAATTCTACTATATAATAACAGCCGGGGAAAAGGTGAAGGGTCATAGTGCTTTGTCTTTAGAATTAAGATGGCTGTCTTCGTCCTTACAGCATACTCTTAATTCTACAGACACGTCTTAATAACCTCTAAATAGTTCCAACAAAAGAGCCATGTCAGAGGAATGAGCAGGCCCCAAGGTGTTTCAACTGGAGTGTTTTCATCTGCCTTTATTGCGCTATCCCTCTCCAGAATTAAGGCAATAACCTGTGATAAATTATTCAGGAACTGCTACAGGGATCAAAGCAAAATCATTCTGTTAAAGTGCTGTTTGCAACATTTGGCACTTAGTGTGAAAACTTTTAATGTGTGCAAGCTGAAAATCAAGGATTTTAAATAATTCAGCAGCTTCGAGTTTCTGTGAACCAGCTATAGATAGCACGATGCAACTTAACCACTCCTCTTCCTCGGATAACATTGTTTTATTTGCCCCTATCAAACTAATCATGTCATAAATAATATCAAAGTACCACCGAGGTTAAGTATAGAAAGTCGATATATTATTGAGCCGAATTTCCAGGGCCAAGACAGGGGCTTCTTTAAGAGAGCGGTGGTGAGAAAATAGGCACTAATCTTGTAACTATGATTTTTCCCCATCCCTAGCTAATGACGTTCTCACATATTTGGTGAGCACTTCCTGGAAAATAAACCTGAACATATGCTTTATGAACAGGATTGTCAACTACAAATGTATTTCAACAAGGGTAAGCTGCCCCATTGCAATTATTTTTCAACTACGTGTTTCAGATGTATAAAAAGCCAATTAGAAAATCCTAGTAGAAGCCACAAATTAAATGTGCTTGGCAGTCATAGGCCGTTTTCTAAGTGATATTTTAACAGTGTCACCTCCCTGCAGATAAGAATACTAAACATTTTATTGAAGAGCGGAACGGATTATTTTTTTTGTTTTCAGTACTTCCAAATAGAGTACCTGAAAGCACTTTACCACGTATTATTTATTCATCGGGATGAGCAAACAAATAAACAAAACAAAATGAAATCCAAAAAACTCTATAATCTAATAAATTATGTTTAAAAAGATTTCAGTGGGAAAGTTTACTTTATGATAAAGCAACAAATTCAGTTCCTTAGCAGTGGCTTAGAGCATGAAGTTTCCCTTTATACAAATTAGACAGATGGTGCTTACAGTAGAATTTACTAAAGGTCTGTCACAACAAATGCAGCCAAGCTGCATATTTAATCACTGCAGAACCTTGTCTACCTGCAGCTGCCAACTGCTAATCCAATTTCCCTGATAAATGTGGCAAGAGACACGATCAGCAATAAAGAGCATCTAACTCCATTTTCCTGCAGGGCGTCTTTTGATGAACATTTAGGACGGAAGCAAGGAGTGCACTGTGTGGCCCTGGCTTGTGGCAGCTGCATGCATTCTGAAGGCACAGTTCTCAGGTTACTCACTTAATTCTGCCACTATCATTATGTTGCTATTGATCTCAGTAGCTCTTGTCTACACAGCATTACTCTAGATGGAGCTGAATCAGGCAGTTATCATGCATCAAAGTTGCTCAAAAGCCTGGAGATTTCCCCTTAATTACTTGTGATTTTATTTGCAAATACCGTTAAAGTGTAATCAAAGCAATCACTTTCCAGGGTCATTAAGAACTTGCTAGTTTAGGGATATAACACTGGAACTCTATTAAAATTTCCACCAGTAAGAATGTTTCTCTATCAAACAAGACAGTGCAACAGCGAAATGGTTTCAGTACTGATAAAGTCCTCAAATGACAGAAAGCTGCAATCTTTCATGAAGGTCGTTTAAAATCCACTTCAAATCTGATTCCTAACCTCAAACTGCTCCCTGGAACAACAATCTTTACATAGTAGGAGTAGTATCTAATGCCGCCCTGGGCTCCTTTAGGAAGAAGGGCAGGATATAAATTCAACAAACCTACGGTAACAAACAATGCATTATTCTGAACGATCAGCAAGAAGAAGAAGAGTTTGGATTTGATATCCCGCTTTATCACTACCAGAAGGAGTCTCAAAGCGGCTAACATTCTCCTTTCCCTTCCTCCCCCACAACAAACACTCTGTGAGGTGAGTGGGGCTGAGAGACTTCAAAGAAGTGTGACTAGCCCAAGGTCACCCAGCAGCTGCATGTGGAGGAGCGGAGACGCGAACCCGGTTCCCCAGATTACGAGTCTACCACTCTTAACCACTACACCACACTGGCTCTAAGTCAAGTGAAGAGTTTAATGTATGTGGCAACAGTTATTTTTTGAGTCAAAACAGTGCATTTACTGTTACTAAAGGCACTGATGCATCAAAACACTTGTCATATTTTTCTCAAAAAGTTTCTTACCGGGGGCCGTAATTTTCTCATGGAGCAACATTAAAGAACAACATTTAGCAAACATGCTAAGCATATGCTTATTATTTAGGGCCACATTTTAGCATACACAATGGTTTGTATAAAAATAAACTGGGCTTCTGGCTTCTCCAGTCCCGTCAGCATCTCCATGAGCTACCTCCCAAAACCTTGTCAAGGCAGGCAGAAGCATCCAAAGAAGACTGCTACCTTATATATAGAGTGAGAGCATACAGTTCTCCAGATCTGTTTGCGTTTTCTGGAAGAGCCGAGGAGAGGGAAGAACAGCAATGGCACCACGAAGTTTCCCACCACATTTTAAAATGCTAAGGAAAAATTATTGATAAGAGCTTCTGCGAATATTACACAGTGTAGCTGAAATAGCCACTCTAGAGTGCACGGTTAACTGTTTGTTCATAATAGTGGAAGGCAATCTATTTAATGTAATGCTATGCTAATGTGCTTCGTTCCACTTAGCAAGCCTTCCCCCCACCCTCTAAAATATACTGTTGTTTTGACACAAACAGCTTGCTACACTTAAGGATTTTACTAATAAAACATAATGTTGTGCTAGATAATATGACTGTTGCCACAGCTGAACTGACTTGTCAAATCAATCCTAATATGGCTCCCACAGGCACATAAAAACCTTATTTAGCTATCAGTTATCCTAATCACTTTGTTCGGTTTAAGAACGCAATACTTCAAGACCAGTTCCTATTTATACATATATGCCCAGCCATTTAATAAACTCCTGATTTATATATTAAATTCTTGTTTGGAAGAGATGTTCTAAACATACAGTGTTTTCATCCTGTTTATTCCTGTACCTTTGTAGGTCTACACACGCCTAATAAATAAATACATAAAATAAACAGAAAAGCTCATCCACACAAAAAATGAAAGTAGTTAATACACAACAGGCCAAAATTCCAGAAGTATAAGATATTAAGCAGTCAGGGTGAAATCCAACATCATGCTCACAGCAGAGTCACTGATATCAATGAACTTTAGTCCATTGGTTTCATTCAGTCCACTGCATATGACTAATGCTGTGCATCAACCTCTTTTTATAGCTCACTGAAAAACAGAGATCAGAGAGGGGATCTAAATGTAATGCTGATCATAAGGCTGTCACTAAAACAGCAACCCTATATCTACTTCCTATCTCCCACTGAGTAAAGGAAAAGTGTGAGATGGCATCATGTTTTCATCACTGCCACTCAGGGGAGGATGGCAAGGGAGGCAAGCACGCAATATGATGACATCATATCACACACTTCCCTTATGAAATGACATAGGGAGAGACAAGGGAACTGGATGTGGGGTTTCTAGCTTTTTGATGGAAACTCCACAAACAGTCTAGTTTCACCAGTAATGCAAAATTCTCAGGGAAAATTCAATGGTGCAATTTTGCTTCTCCTGGTTTAGGATTATCAAGGCCTTTTGTTCTTCCAGTTCAGCATTCCTCAGAGCCTAGGAATAAGCTCAGTGCCACATGGGGATTGATACAGACAAGGAAGTAGGGCACCTAGCAAGCAGGGATGGGGCAGGGAGGTAGGGCAAGAGAGGAACGAGCAGAGAACCAATTCTACTTCTACCTAATCTTCCTACTTGTTTGCTCATTATCCCAGTCTGTGCTTCACCTTGCTCTGGAAACAAATCTCCTTTTTGCCCCTTCATGTAGGGGAGAGAAGATTCATATCCCCAGAGGCTTAAAAATGATGAGTTCACATATGGACCTTCAAAGGAAAACATCACATAAACTAAAGCAAAACTGAGAAAAAGGCAACCAGCCAAATTGAATATTTCTGATTTTAAGGGCAGAATTACTTTCATACTTATTTTCCATCAATTTAAGTCAATGGGCCTTAGTGTGATTTTTCTGGCTGGCTGGTGTCTCCCCACCCATCTCTCTCTCCCGCAATCTCCCTATTGGTTTATGAGAAATAAGATTTCCCCCTTCTATTCAAAATAACTTACCTTTGCTTCGTCTTGTTTAAAACTATTGTTAAATATCTGAACTAAAGTTTCAAATGAAACTGTCAGGGGAAGCATGAAGTTTTCAAATTCATCTTCATCTTCACCTATGGAAAAAAAGGAAGAAAGGCAATTGTTAAACACCAGGAAAAAGAGCAATGACGTCCAGGAGGCCTACAACAAGGACTCCTAATATACAAAGCTTGCTAAAGGCCACTGAAAAGCGACAGGTCTTCAAAAGGCCTGCCGAGCCTACAAAGCGATGGAGTTCCATTGTTGCCGAGCCAATGAAAAGGCTCTGTTAAGGGTGCCCACCAACCTAAATCATCTTCACAGGTGGACACCTAAGTAAGTCTTCCAACACTGATTTCAGTAAATGGACAGGTTAGCATGAGTGCAGGTGGTTATTCATGTATCCTGGGCCCAATCTGATCAGGGCTTTTAATGTTACAGCTTTTAATGTTGAATCCACATTTCTTCACAACTTCACGTCTTAACAGTAAGATGTAGTCTAGGAGACCACTCCAGAGCAGGGACCTTGGGATGACTGACACTCGTAGGACCCTACTAGCGTTAACTACTCAGTTGCTAAGCTAGGGTAAGCCTGTGTGTAGGGCTATGCGCATGCACACACAAATCTGATCGGGGGCCCAAACTGGCACTCAACCCACCAAGTCTGAATCCTGAATCTATTTCCTGCACTGCCTGCTGTGAATGGCAACACCACACCAAGGCTTCAGAGCAGGGTTTTGCCCAGCCATTATTATTTAATTTGCAGTTAAATCCAGCTTCCCTCATACTGTCTTGCATTGTACTCTTGAGTACTGATTTTCCATTGTTATGCAAGAAATGGGAACACAAAACTCACATGGCATTTTGTCCCTTGAGACAGTTATACCATATCAAAAACTATAGCTGTCTACTATTCCAGATAACATGTTAATTCTCCCAGTTGACACTGCTGATGTCTATATATTCTAGTTATCTGTCTTCTTATTTCTTTTTGATTTCTATATACTGGCTTTAGCCCACATCCCTCTCCTCATCACTTTCATAATTCCCCCAAGGACTCTCTGGACTACTCAACTTGATCAAACATGGGATGGAATTTGATGAAGCAGGATCACACTTCTTTGAAAGAGCATACGTCCCTTTCGATACATTCTGCACAATCAAATTTGAATGCGCTATGGGTTAAACCAAAGAGCCTAGGGCTAGCCGATCAGAAGGTAGGCGGTTCGAATCCCCGTGACAGGGTGAGCTCCCGTTGCTTGGTCCCTGCTCCTGCCAACCTAGCAGTTCGAAAGCATGTCAAAGTGCAAGTAGATCAATAGGTACCGCTGCAGCGGGAAGGTAAACGGCGTTTCCGTGCGCTGCTCTGGTTCGCCATAAATGGCTTTGTCATGCTGGCCACATGACCCGGAAGCTGTACGCCGGCTCCCTCGGCCAATAATGCGAGATGAGCGCCGCAACCCCAGAGTCGGTCACGACTGGACCTAATGGTCCCTTTACTGTTACCTTATAATGAGATCCAGGGCTTTTTGATCTGCTGTAGCCCCATGCCTCATGTGGCGTATCCAGGTATCTCATCCTGAGGCCACCTCATTGGCTGTGGCTCAAAAAAACATGTCCCTCATAACACACCCAGCTACATCAAGTCATTGTTACTGACACATGTGACAGGTGCTATGTTGGGTTTGTTGTATTATGCTGTCATGGAAACAGGCAGCCTGAGGATAGACCCTTATGATCAGATCATTACCTCACAAAGGGTGTACATTTTCATGACACAGTCTCTGATGGGAGGCAGAAGAGAGATGAGATGCACACGCCAAAGGATGGCCCAGACTGGGAGATTAATTTTGCTTATGCCTATAGGTGATCAGTTGATAACCTGGTTGGAGTAAGAAGTTACTACAGCTGCTGAGTGTTCTCTCATTCTGAATCCTAAATAGACCTTCCTTCGGTGGATGGATTACAGAAGGCTGCTGGGGCATTGGAGACAATATAGCAAAGTGGTGCAATTTTTGCGCTCAGTTGGACCAAACAGGTAATTGAACCCATTTAAAAGGCTACAATTAGTGGTAGCGAAGAAGAGTTTCTTCTCAGTTTAGACAGCACTGTGTTATGGGGTTTGTTGGGTCCACATTTTACACACACAGAAACTGAGTAATCCACCATCTTCTGAGATGCATTAGAAAGATAGTGATTTTTATTCAGTCTACGGTAGTTATTTTTAAAACATAATCTGAGTCACTGATGTTAATGATCACTTTCAGTTTATTTCTTCCTCTAGATGCTACGGCATTTTAAACTTTTTTCAAAAAATGCCAATGAGAATAGGGATTTTCAAGGTGCGAGGATATAGCAATATAACTTTAAGGACTGTATAGATAGTTTACAGGTGAACTTTGCCTATTCTAGTTTGAACCTGGCAAGGGAGCTTTGTAGAGGAATCTTATAAGTCTGGAAATAAAGTAGCATTAACTTAAAATACTGAATCATCTTTGTGACAATCTAAAGCCAGTGGAAATAAAAAGAAAGTACATTCCAAATCTGTCTTTTTGCCCCTGGCATAGAATCCTGGAAGAGAAAGTAGGTTCTTCAGTGAAGCAGGGATAGATCCCATGTCCAAAGATCACACTCTTATAATTTAGCAGACCAATCTAAAATACGTTTATTCAGAAATCAACTCTTCTAAGACTTATTTCCTAGTAAGAAACATTAGCCTTGAAACGAATGCCCATAGGTAAAATAAGATCCAAGGAACCCGAATGGAATGAAAATAGCCACTAACACGTTCTGCAAATATTTTGAAGGATTATTTTTTAGTACATTCTATAGCAACTTTCATGCTGATTCTGGCACAAGCAGTCATGTAGACTTTAATGCAACCAGAAGAACCATGTTGAATTTAGTTTCACCTTTCTTGCACAACACATGGTGTGGAAAACAATCCTTCTGTGGGCAGACGATGCCTGCATCCAAACAATTAGGTCTCAATGTGGTCATAACATGTTTTAATAACTTGTCTGGCATGGTGTTATTTTGATTTAAAAACAAATATCAATATTGCCAGGAACGGATTATTAGACCATAGAGTAGGCAATGTATTTGGGAGACCTTTCTAACTTCAGGAAGGGAGTGAAGGAATACAATGAAAAATTTCTTACCTAGATCTACCATGAGAAGGCGTGTGATTGCAGTATAGAATCTGGTTCTGCACCTAAGGTCACTCAAACCATAATTATCATTTACACCCAAGAAAGGAAAGTGTTTACTCTGGTGGAAAAATGAAGAACAAAGTCAACACCATTCATTATTTTATGTTAACAACTTTTAAAATATTGAAGCTAATTTGAGACACCTACCGTATGATTCTGCAGCATGAACTTCACAGCATCTATTTTCACAAGCTTTTTTAGGAGAATATAAGTGTTTGAAATTAAGGGAAACAACAGTACAGTACAGTATGCAATTAATATGCTGATAACACAAAACCTAACTTTTTAATGCTTATGGTCTTCAGAGACCACATATCGATAGCTTTACAGAGTATTAGAACATACTGATTTCAAAAATTATGCTTTTTATTTTTAAAAAATGCAAAGAAAATAATAATTAATACATAATATTACTAAGCAGAAGAGCGGGGAAGTTGTTAAAACTATCAACAGTCACAGTGTTCTTAAAATTTTTAGAAGACAAGTAGAAACTGTATGATACTTGTCAGGACATCTCAAGGCCAATTCTTTCATCTTTTACAGCAGTCTCTCACAGCAGATGGGAGAATGGGGTGCCAAATTCAGGTAAACCTTATCACTAATCCTCTACAGGTGAGCAACTCTGTCAGAATAGATAGTGCTGGTCCTCGGTAATGTGTATATTGGGGAAGAGGGTGGGATTTTCTCATGCAGAAGAACTGGCATGGAACTTGCTGCTACATATGGATCAAGGTTTTGAGTTCCACATCTCATCTATCACAGTTAAACTAAAATATTTTCTTTGTTTAAAATGGTCAAGACAGGAAGGGAAGGAGCTACAGAAAAATACTGACATTATCCTGTATCATTGTTTTACTCTAGGACAACCTTCTCCAACATGGTGCCCTCCAGATTCCAACTCCCATAGTCTCAGCCAGCATCACTATAGGTCAAGGATAATGCATTTGTAGGTCAAAACATCTCAAGGGCACCAGGTTGAGGGAGACTGAATAAGGAAAGAAAAAAGTACAGAGGTACCTTGTTTCCTGAATGGCTTAGTTGTTGAACAAATCGGCTCCCAAACGCCGCAAACCTGGAAGTAAGTGTTCCAGTTTGTGGACGTTTTTCGGAAGCCAAACGTCCGACACGGCTTCCACTTGAGTGCAGGAAGCTCCTGCAGTCAATCAGAAGCCGCGCCTTGGTTTTCGAACGGTTTCGGGAGTTGAACGGACTCCCGGAACGGATTAAGTTTGAGAATCAAGGCACCACTGTGTCTCTGCATCAAAGTTAGATATAGTGTGGCACTGAATATTCAACACAGCAAAATAGTCAAAAGTTTGGAAATACTGTATTTTTCCATGTACGGGACTATATTTCCCCCCAAATATTTTAAGTCTAACATTTGGGGTCATCTTATACACGGCATGTTGCAATTAATTATTTCTTAATTTTGGGATTAAAAAAATAGGGGTCGTCTTATACATGGGGGCGTCTTATACATTGAAAAATATGGCATTGGCCTTTCTTCCCGACACCTTGCATTCACAGTCAAATATAGTTAAAGAACTTTATATAGCTATGAAACTAGTGTACACATATCTATCTGATTGGCTGAAAGCACTAAAGAGAGGGTATAGGAAAAGAGTTTAAATTATATAAGCAACCTGGAAGTTATTCAAATTGGGGCCTCTATTTAATTCCCCCCACCCCTTTAATCCTAACATTTTAAAAGTCAGAACTCTTGGCACGCATGCAACATTCTGCGTGCGTAGCTCCACTACTGCAACAGGACTTCTGTTTTTTTCTCCTTCCTCCTGTGCATCCCCCAAAAAACTGTTTTGGAGCATGCTCCAGCCCCCTGGAGTTGATTTTGAGGGTGTGCAGGTGGCTGGAAATGATAGGAATGGAAAAGGCAGCTCCATTGGCTACATGGAAGTCCAATGAGCCAGAGAAGCCACAGCATTGGCTATGGCCTCTAAAGTTTCCATCAGCAGTCTTCAGCTTTTAATGGACCTAGGACCCACATCTTGATCCTATCTGTAACCTCTTACATTTTTTACTACAGGTAACTCGCAACGTATGTGCATTTAACTTGTTCACATTCAGCTACACGTTTGGCAATACATATATTGCCAAACTCTACCAGCTGCACTGGCTCCCGGTGGAGTACAGGATCAGGTTTAAGGTGCTGGTTTTGACCTTTAAAGCCCTATGCGGCCTAGGACCCTTGTACCTAAGGGACCGCCTCTCCTGGTATGCCCCGGGTAGGACCTTGAGGTCCTCAAATAATAACATCTTGGAGATCCCGGGCCATAAGGATGTCAGGCTGGCAGCAACTAGGGCCAGGGCCTTCTCGGTTCTGGCCCCGACATGGTGGAACGGTCTGCCGCAAGAGAACAGGGCCCAGCGGGATTTGGCATCTTTCCGCAGGGCCTGCAAGACGGAGCTGTTTCGCCTGGCTTTTGGGTTGGTTTGAGTTTAACCCTGACGTTTTATTCCTTTGGTTTGTTGGTGGGGTGCTTAAAATGAGGTGGCATTTTAAATTTTAAATTGTATTTTAATTTGCATTTTTAACTGATTGTTTTGTATTTAGTATTGTGTTTTGTTGTGGTTTTATGATTGTTAGCCGCTCTGAGCCCGGTCTTGGCTGGGAAGGGCGGGGTACAAATAAAAGTTGTTTTTTATTATTATTATTATTATTATTATTATTATTATTATTATTATATAATAATAATAATAATAAAAGGTGGCAATCCCACCCACCATTGAACCCAATGTGTTCTGACTATACAGTGGTACCTCAGGTTAAGTACGCTTCAGGTTAAGAACTCCGCTAAGAACAGAAATTGTGCTCTGGCGGCGCAGCGGCAGCAGGAGGTTCCATTAGCTAAAGTGGTGCTTCAGGTTAAGTACGCTTCAGGTTAAGAACGGACCTCCGGAACGAATTAAGTACTTAACCTGAGGTACCACTGTACATGATTTTGGCTTTACGCCAAAATCCCTATACCTGGAATGTAACCTCAGCGTAAACTGAGAGTTGCCTTATTTTAATCACAATCCAGTATAGAAGTAAGCATGTTTGCATCAATGGACGTTGGCCATATTTTTTATCTTTACTACATTTGTCTAGATTTTCCCTTTCTCTATTGCCAAATGATAGTTTACTGCAATGCTTCTGCAACCAAGCCAGCTTAGGTCTAGATGCAACCAAACAGTAGATTCATCAGCTGAAGACGAACATTTTAAATAATCCACTTCCTAGGCTATGTTTTAACAGTTACATGTAGAGACTTTTAGGTAACTTGCTTGATTACTTCTTATCAAGTGACTGTTTTATGTTGTGAAGTCTTTTTGCAGGGGTTTTCTCTTAAACCAAAAGAAAGACTTTAATAGCTGCAATCACAATGTAAGTAGGAAGAAGAACAATCAGATACCTGAAAGACACTTTGTGGTCAGTTCCTTCACAAAATAATCATGAGAGAGAGGGGGGGGGAGAGCGAGAGCGGGAGAGCGGGAGAGAGAGAGAGAGAGAGAGAGAGAGAGAGAATGTGTGTGTGTGTGTGTATATGTATATATATATCCGTATTTTTCAAGTTACGAGTGAAGAAAGTGGCCGCGCGTTTACGAATTTTTTCGACCTCCGAATGGAAATCGTGGCCATTTTAGATGCGGTTTCCTCGACTTACGAAGTTTAGATGCGGTTTTTTTCGACGTACAATTTTTTTTCTCCCAATGCATTCCTATGGGGACTCGACTTACGATTTTTTCGACCTACAACGGTCTCTTCGGAACGCATTACATTCGTAAGTCGAGGGACCACTGTGTGTGTGTGTATGTATGTATGTGTATATATATATATATATATATATATATATATATATATATATATATATATATAGTTACAGGAAACATTATGATAAAGTTAATTATGAGAAACAACAGAGGATGCATGAGGGAGCTCCATGAATACAATGACAGAAAGGAAACACTAACACATTCCATTATGTAAATGAATTCAAAGCTATTCTGTGACTGATCAGCTAGAAGGGACATAATGATTTATAATTCAAATAACTGAGCCTTAAAATCAAATTGGGCTAATATATTTCTAAATATGCAAGCCTGGAATAATTGTTAAAATAATGCAAAACAAGACAGCAACACAAATCATTTGTTGCCTCTTGTTGCTTAAAATACTCCCTATATATATATATATATATATATATATATTTGCTCTTTTGTCTAATCCTTTCTAAAATTGTGATTTAAAAAAAAAAACTGTTACAGAATCTCTGAAGAAATAAATAACCCTTATGCATAATAAAAGATAAGTACCAATTTCAAGGAACATGTAGCGCTTGATTCTGAAAGAAAATTATATGCATATGAATGAATTAAGCAATGGGCAGGCATTTAAATTAAACTAATTATTTTTAAGCCTTTCAAATTAATCACAATTTAATGTACCCTGTGTACTGAAAATGGGCCCCCTGGATGTGGTCTCTAAAAAACCCGATGCCTCTCAACAAAGTTATATATAATGAAAGTCTAATCCTCAACCGACCACAGTGACTTAATCCCTATCAGAATGAGAAGGGCTTGTCTGAAGTGAGCTTGAGCATCACAGCCACTGAGCTGCTCTGACAAACTAATGCATTGTTAAAAGGTTAAAGTTTGCAATACCAGGAAGTATTTATAAACACTTCATATGTAAGAAATAAGAAGTACTTCAGTATTATTCTTTAAAAGCTGAGCCAATAGATTTAAAAGAGGAGAAAAAAATGTATGTATCGTTAAAAGCCAAAATGACCAGCAAAATTGGGTTGTACATCATTTTCCAACAAAAAGGAAAAACAGCTTCGACAGGTGTAATTTATCATTTTTCTGATTTAATACCAAAGAAATATATTAAAATAATAAAAAGAATCCTGAAATCCTCAAAATTTGTTGTGATAAATAGCCCTCCCTGCCTTTATTACATTATGCCTACTAACAGAAATATTGCATGGTGGATTTTGCCAGACAAGGACGATTATTTTCCAATAAAAAGTTGCATATTAAATTCCAGCACAAAAGTAGGTGTCTTAATACTTCTGAATTCTTTTTTCATTTGCCAAAGAACACAATTTTAAACTTAACTAATACTAACACATAAGAATAAAGTGAAACAGCATTTAGGTTAGCTCTTATCATACTACATTCATTTTAACTGGAAAAAGAAACAAATCACAGAACTTCGAGTCAAATTACATTTAATGCAGTTTATTTATTCAAAACGTTTATTTCAATGTTGCCAATTAAAAAAAAGTTAACTAGCAAAGTTAATGCCGATTTTATATGCTCTTTTCATTGTGTACCCCCATTCATTGATATAGCAAAATTACCTACCAAGCACGAGGGTTTTACAAAGTTCGTTTGGGGAATAATAATATCAAGGAAAGAGAGGAGTATAACACTGAGTATTATTGGACCCTGGTTTGGAATGAAAAAGTGCATCAATTTCTATGAGATTTTTTAAATAATAGATACAGTGGTACCTTGGTTCTCGATCTTAATCCATTCCGGGAGTCCGTTCGACTCCTGAAACCGTTTGAAAACCAAGGTGTGGCTTCCGATTGGCTGCAAGAGCTTTCTGCACTCGATTGGACGCCGTGTCGGATGTTCGGTTTCCAAAAAACGTTCGCCTACCGGAACACTTACTTCCGAATTTGCGCTGTTCGGGAGTCAATTTGTTCGACAACTAAGCCGTTCGAGAACCAAGGTACCACTGTATAAGCAACAAGGGGAACATATACCAAGTCATGCCATTGGACACCTAGCCCACTATTGCCTTAGAGGTTCTTTCCAGTCTGGTTGAAAGAAGGAACCAGGTTTGAACCTAAAACCCTCTTTATCAAAAGCATGTGCTTTACCCAATGAACTATGATGCCTCCCCAGATTATTGTCCAATGCTGCTATATGCCACTGAATCAGATAAACAGATGAAAGTATTTATATCCAAAGGCCAAGGATTCTTAAACACAGGAGATATTTAACTGCTTTGATATTTACCTGAAGCCCAATTGCAATGCAATTCATTTCTTCTTTAAAAAAAAAGATTCATACATTTTATGTATCTTTTAAATTATAATATAAATTAAAGACAGCTTTAAAAAAAGTGATAGAAAGAGCAAAACTGAAACAAGCACATATTTTAAAAATAAAATAAAATAACAAATCTGAATCTCCACTTAATCAAAAGAAAACCAGAACCGAAATACTAAGATATAACATCAGAAGCAGGACCATTCTGCAATCTAATCTGAATATAATATTGGCAATGAACAGATAATAATAATAATAATAATAATAATAATAATAATAATAATAATAATAATAATTTATTATTTGTTCCCCGCCCATCTGGCCGGGTCCCCCCAGCCACCCCAGTTCAGATGTGAACTGAACAGGTGAAAAACCATTAAAAGCTCAGTAGTACGGAACCTTTTGGACTTGACATCTATAATGGATTAGTATTAGTGCATGGCAGGCAAGGTTCTTTCTCTGAGCACTCACAGGGCTATTTTCTTGTGGAAGAAAGGTTAACTTGCAGATCTTAAAGCAGCATATGCAGTGGACCCTCCAGATACGAATTAAATTCGTTCCAGGGGTCCGTACTTAACCTGAAAAGTCCATAACTCGAGGCGCTGCTTCTGCGCACGCATGGGGTACAATAGAGCGCTTCTGCGCATGCGTGGCGAAACCCGGAAGTATTCACTTCTGGGTTTGCCACGTTTGCAACCTGAAAGTTACGAATCCAGAGCAGTACTTAAATTGAAGGTCCGCTGTAAAGGAGTAAGCATTCTTTAATGCTAGTTTGTTTCAGAGAGTGGAAGAAACAAGTAATTTCTACTATAAAAGAAATGGAGAAGAAAACAAAGGTGGAAAGGCAGCTTGGAAGAACATGCTGATTCAATTGGGGGGCGGGATAGGAAGCAGAGCAAAACAGACATTCACACAACTATTTTGAAGATGTCAGGTTGGTCTGGGCCCAGCACAACACAGTGTGCCACCTAAGGTGGGTCACTGTCGCCATTCCTTTTCCCACTGCACCATCTTTTCCCTCAACCTTCACCTCTCTTGCCTGCCGCTGCCTAGCAGTTCCTCCAATCTGGGGTCATCCTCACCTCTCAATGGCAAAGGACAAGGAGAAAGGTGGTGATTGAGATGAACACAGAGTGTTCTCGCACCACAACTGCTTTGCGGCAACTGCTTGAAGTTTAAAGTTCTCCGTGCAGACTAGGAACAGAAGCACCAATGAAAGAAGTTCATTACCTTTTATTACTTAAAGACTGATTATCTTCATATCTTAACAAAGCTATTTAAAGTAGAATTTCTTGTTGACCTTTAGTTTATTGAACAATATTGTACCGAAAGAAAACATCAAGGAAAAACAATCATTTTTACCCTTTTAACATTTTAGCAATGCAATACAATAACCTCTTCTCTTCCGTCTTTGTCACATACAAGTGACACTTCCCTTTACACACACACACACACACACACACACACACACACACACACACACCATCTGATGGCAAACATAAAATACCCATACATACATTCACACCAGACCATGTTAACAGGCTCATTAAACTAGAAGTACAATCAGCTGAATGCTCAGTTGACCCTGACCTTGAGTTGCACAGCAGAAGATGGCACTGGGCTGGTGATGGGAGAAAGTGCAAAAGATCATGTGCTCTCCAAGAAGTCTAACTCACAGGACCAGTGAGCTGCTGAACGTTCAAGAGCATTCAATCAACGTCAGGCTCTGAAGCAAGCACAGAGGACTCTGACCACCTCACCAATCACTGCCTGATTCCAATTGCCATAGTCGTTACCCTTTCGTGGATGCCATCAGGAGCAGGGTTGAAGGAGACGATAAACCTATTTTGGCTTTGTATCAAAATCCCAGCTTTACCAACCAATTTTATAGGACAGGAACCAGAACTTTTAGATTAATTTGAAAGGAAGATTGTGTGCAAAATAAGCAAGATGGCATTTTCAAAATGGACGATGCACAGAAAGGGCTATGCTTAATTACTATTTCAGTACTAACTATTCCCAAGCGTATCAACAAGTAAAAAAGTAAAGATGAAAATGGTGCACATTCTACCATCTTCTAAGCTACCCAGTGGATAGGACCCATGATATACAGTTAAAAGGATATCCAACTGAAAGGTCATTTAGAAACTGAAGAGTTCTTGAAATCACAGGCTCACATCGCCCCCAGTATTTAAGATTTGTAACACTAGAATTAAAAAAAAAGAAAAGTTTTACAAATGTATCTTCTAACCAGACATACACATGCACAATATTAGTTCAATTGGACTTATTCCCAGGTAACTGTATCCATCCCAGTTTGCAGCAAACCATACTTTGTTATTTCTTGCCTTCAAACTCAAATTAAACCCTACTTTGAACCATCATCCACCAGCCTGCTTAAAAATAACTTAGTTCCAGGTGGTATGAAGGCAAGAATTGGATTTTTCATCCCAGTTACAAAGTTGTCCCTCTTTCTCATGGCTCACTTGTCATTATTCTCTCCAGAGAAGAATTTGGGCCAGTATTTCAAACAACTATCTAGAGAGTCAAGATTTGCTGAATACTTTCCCCAGTGCATTATGCAACATATTATATAATGTAGCATAAAAAGGAAAATACGAAATGAGCAAGGTTGCCTTCAGATTTGAATCAAAACGTGAAAAACAACAGGGGACAGTTGCTAACTGATAATAACAGAAAAAAGGGTGGTGGCGACAGTAAAAGCCACATTAATTGCATTCATATGTCACATCTCAAAAATTTAAAATTAAGGCATTAACTATTAGCAGCATTTGCATTAATGTTTACATTGGGGTGGGGCAAAAACCACAAGAGAAGGTATTTCAAACTCACATTTTTGCCATAAATGTTTCTAGAACTTGGTTATCATCTGTTATTCCCAAAACTTCTGACATTCGAGCATAAACCTGGAAAAAAAATAATTCAACCGTGAAATCTTAATAGCTTACTGAACTATGATTTTTTAAACATGTATTGTTCTGAAGAGAGATCACTTTCTTTGGTAGCAGGGAACCAGCAAGTTTATATTAGAATAGAAAACAGTTTTTTAACAAGCGCTCAGCAGAAAGAAGATGGTATTCTACTGTACAGTGGACGCTCGGGTTGCGGATGTAATCCATGATGGAGGCACAACCACAACCCGCAGCGTTCGTATCCCGCAGCGCCGCGTCTGCGCACGTATGTGACGTAATTTAGCGCTTCTGCACATACGTGAGCGCCGAAACCCAGAAGTAACCCGTTCTGGTATTTCCGGGTTTGGCGCGGAGCAACCTGAAAAGACGTAACCCACAGCGTTCGCAACCTGAGGTATGACTGTACATATATGTTCATATTTATCACATTTACTGTTGATAAAAAACCTTGCTATTCTGGGTGTTTAGGTGATGGCTATAATCACCAGGTTATAGTTATTACAGAACAGCAACAACTAGATTTAGAGAAATCATACATCTACCTAGTAGGTGATAGGATTAAGAAGGGTTGCCCAACTTTAATTCTTTCTCTGTGGAATCTGGATGGATGGGCCATTGGGTTTTAAGGTATTTCTTAGGATTACATGTAATGTTTCACTTTCAGAAGCACAACTTTTTGGGGGGTAAATAAACATTTAATAGTTATAGTCACACAACACATGCACATGGTAAAAGTTATAAATTAGGGATTAATTCTACGTACTTCACTACCGTCTTTCCCCCTTTTTAAGACACCGTCTTATACTTTCCCCCCCTAAAAAAAAACACAGCGTGGCTTATTTTCGGGGGGATGTCTTATTTTTATTACGTCAGTATGGTACGGTACAGCCTCCCCCTGCGCGCTGAGCAGGCAGGGCAGAACTCCACAAGAGGCGCGTTTTCCCCCCGCACCTCTCGCTGGCTTGCTGGCTCCCTGCGCATGGGGAACAGGCGGGGCAGGAAGAGGCGTCTCCCCCCCCGCCTCTCCCTGCACACTAAGCAGGCGGGCCAGAACTCCGCAAGAGGCGCATTTCCCCCCCATGCCTCACACTGGTTCGCTGGCTCCCTGCACACGCAGGAGGGGCTGAGGAGGCGACGGGAACAATGGCGGCTCCACGGCAGGGCAGAACTCCGCAAGAGGCGCGTCCCCCCCCCGCGCCTCTCGCTGGTTCGCTGGCTCCATGCGTACGGGGAACAAGCGGGGCAGGAAGAGGCGTCTTCCCCCCCCCCCATGCCTCTCCCTGCGCACTAAGCAGGAGGGGCTGAGGAGGCGACGGGAACAATGGCGGCTCCACGGCTTACTTTTGGGGTACGTCTTACTTCTCACAAAGGTAAAAAAACCCTGCCATGGCTTACTTTATGACTACGTATTAAAAAAGGGGAAACAGGGTATGCAAAGGACACTTGAAATATGAGATTATTTTTATTAGTGGATTGGTTTCTATTTGTGTAGAAACATTATTATTATTATTATTATTATTATTACTACTACTACTAGTAGTAGTAGTAGTAGTAATAATAGTAATAGCCATAGCCCCGCCTTTCCCCCTGAAGGGACACAAGGCACCTTACAGATTAAAAACATTAAAAACATAGAAAAATCAATCATTAAATACAATTAAACATTGATAGAATTAAAGTTACATGCATACATAAAATCTGTTTAGAACATACCAATAATTACAATGGCATGCAAACATGCAAGTCTTGGAGAAACACATATTTAAGATTACAGGTAGGTAGCCGTGTTGGTCTGTCATAGTCAAAACAAAATAAAAAATAATAAAAAATCCTTCCAGTAGCACCTTAGAGACCAACTAAGTTTGTTCTTGGTATGAGCTTTCGTGTGCATGAAGTGTGCATGCACACGAAAGCTCATTCCAAGAACAAACTTAGTTGGTCTCTAAGGTGCTACTGGAAGGAATTTTTTTTTTTTTTTTTTTTGACATATTTAAGAATAAAGGAGAAAGTAAAGTTAGGTATATTTGAATTCCTTAGACTTTCCAGCTAATTAACCATCTACTATTCCTATGTCTACACTAGAGCATTGATACATATGTGCTTCAATTTTTCTGTATGCGCTTTAATCAATAACACCGAAATCTATCTCAACGTTTTGCGAAATCTCAACAAATTTTTCATTTACCAGTTTTATGCCAAGCAGCCTTATACACACAGCAGAGAGGCAAAGAACAGTCAGGCAGGAGGTGGCATCAGGGCCTTCAATCTCCAAATCCTGCCCCCATACCAGAAAGCCATTTTCAGCTTGGCGAAGAAACTACCGTAAGTTTTCCTTTTACCTTCCCACCTCCTGGAGCTGTTGATTCTTCCTGAACTGCAAGTTCATTTCCATTTTTAACACAGCTGTTTTGTGCAACAGCATTTTTGTGCAAAACAGCAGTTTTTAAATGTTAGAAATGCATCACAAACATGCCTTCGCTTGTGAAATAGTCGTGCTGCATCCTTTCATTTGGGCTGATGGAAACGAAATGGCTAGGTTGAGTTCAGGTGAGGAGAAAATGGAAGCAGGGAATGTGGCAATAGGTGGAAAGGATGTTGTGTGGATGCCACACACAAGAATGACACACAAGCAGCTTTACATCCTCATTAAACTCCTGTGTGGACAAGCCCTATATGTTGTGTGCAATGATATTTCAGGATTCTTTACCAAACTTAGACTTTGTTTCAAGGCATTTTGCGCAAGGCATGTGAATATTCATCATTTGTATGAAAACAAAAAAATAAAATATACGAGAAAGATAGGAATCTGTGTGCTATGTGGTAGCATTTTGTTCTCTTGTCAATTAACATTCAGATCATGGCTTAACAAATGAAACACTGGGAGAGATGTCAAATTTAACAAAGAACACTCCTTTAATCCACCGTTTCCTTGCTGCTCTTGCTACTCCTTTTATCATGCATTCGCTATGATTCCTATTATCCCATCAAGATCTATGTCAACACTTATCCCTGGAGATGTCCCTCAACTACTAGAATCTGACAGCTAAGCTTTGGTGCTAAACAGGATCATTACCTCTTAAATCTACTTATCTGAACCACTGAATAAGTAAATTGAAAAGCTCATTAACAGCAACAATCTAATTTGTTTCCACATGTGACAGGGTCATTTTAAATAGCTGTGTGGGTAACATAGCTATACCATACGTTGTGGGAAAGAATAGCTCTTAAATTAAAATAGCTATGGAATAATGTTATTTATTTGTGCTCTTCATACAATTTTGTCTAGTACAATTTTGCATAGAAAAGTATTACAAATACACACAACATACGCAGGCTGCGGGGTTTTTTTTTTTTTAACCTAACAAGGCAAATACAGCCCAATGGAGCATGTACCTGCTTGGCAGCCTTGGAAGATTGATTGTGCTGGAAAATAAAAAAGGGTGGGGAAAGCAGAATACTTTGCTTGAGTGCCTTCCATCTTCCTGGGTGGGTGGGGGGCCTGACTGGCTTGTTGGTTCCCTGATAAAAGAGACTTCTGCTAGGTGGTGAGGAAACTGCAGCAATTTGTGGCAGGTCCCACTTGTAACGTTCAAGATGTAACCCCTCTGCAGAAAGTTATTGCAGGTTTGTGCCAGTCTCAGCTTGAGATCAGGCACCGCGTCCACCTTCTCCGCTGGGGATGTGACTGAGATGGACTCAACAAGCTCGCCCCTCAATGTAATCCAAATCCTGGTTGCAGGTTTAGATGCAAAAAAGGTACTGCCCCAATGCACGGAATCTACCCATATGCTGCTGGGGGGGGGAGGTTATGGATCACACCCCTGTGAAGTTGGAGCTGCCAACATGTGGAGGTCAGGTAGAAAAGGGGGGGCAAGGCCACTAGGAGTGAGAACTCCATGTAACACAGGGCTATAGCCTCTACTCAGTCTCATGTTCCCCAGATTCATCAAACATGGTGCCTGTAACACTAACTCTATGGGAAACTCTTGTAACTCTATGCCTCTGGAAGAGATGATAGGGCGCTTCCAGGTGAATTTGGCATCTCAAAAATAATACAAAACACATGTAACAAACACAGCAGTGTGGGGCTATAATATTCTCAGTTGGAGCTAAATTACAAAAGCCCCCCCCCCCCAATATTCAGTGCTTATGCCCTAAGTAAAAAATTAGGTTCAGTTGAAAGCAAGGAAAGATTCAGCAATGAACTCCATTCAAATATATTCCCATTAGCTAATGTTTCTCTTCTTGCAGGACATAATATGATCAGAAGGTGAAGCAGTGTCCAATCAAATTATTCCGAAATCAATTCAATACTTAAAATACCACAAGGTAACATTACAGAAATGAGAATAGCCTATTCTTATTTCTTCTGCAATCCAAAAGGGTTTGCAGTTATTTAGGGCGGTGGGGTTGGTATGTTGTGTTATGCTGCAAAGAATACAGGAGGCAGTGAGACAAATATCCAACTTCAGAGACTAAATTGCAGAAAGCGGTATATTTGAATTTAATTTTAGGCTGAGAAAAGATGGTATCATCATTAAAGAAATGAAAGCTTCATACTATATTGTTCATACCATCCTTCGGCCCCAGACATGTTTAGCTAAGAAGAAGAAGCTAATTATGTCAATCCTTAAAATGTGAAGCATATTATAAAACTGGGAAACTGAGAATGAGGGTTTCTAAAGGTTGTATGGATATATAATGACAGTCAGAGAAATTCAATAACAGCTCTGTATGGAATGTGCTCAGAAGCACCGCATGAAACAAATTAAACTAGAACAATGAATCCTTCACACTGTGCAACTAAGAAAAGAAAAGAAAATGTTGATTCTCTATGTTTCATATGGGTTGCAATAATGAATTAAGATTTTGGGTAGCAGATCTTCACAAAATTACAGTAAAGTTATTACCAAGAGGCACAGCATAAATGTTTTAGCTCTTACAACTTCTTGAACTTTATTCAGGCTTTGCTGCAGGAAACCAGCAGTAATACAGATGCAACATTAAAGCATTTTGTCATCAGATAACTTAGGACACTCGAACATTTACTAGCTGAGCTGAGATAATAGACACAATGAGTCGGCCACTGCATAGGAGTTTGGGGAAAACACATAGGGCAGGATTCACTTAACAAGCCCGTCAGCAGAAGCCCTGCACAAAGGCTTTTGCTTGTGCAATGGGGCATTCCCCATTGTCATGAGAACCCCCAGAACAGTGCATGGAGGTAGGAGGAGGATTTGTTCTGTGTGGCAAACCGCAATGCTTGTGCAGATGGAACCATTGGAAGAGTGCAGTGTTGAATTGCACCAATAGGAAGGAAGTTGCCTTATACCAAGCTGCACAAGTGGTCCATCCTAAGTCACTATTGTCTACACCAGCCTTCCCCCAACTAGTGTCCTCCAAATGTTGCCCATCATCCCCGAACAATGACCATGCTGGCTGGGGTTGATGGGAGCTGGAGTCCAATCACCTCTAGAAGATGGCAGTTTTGGAGAAGGCTGGTCTCCAGGGTTTCCATCGGGGAGTCTTTGCAAGTCCTACCTGGAGATTGCTAATGTTTGAACCTGGGACCTTCTGCATGCAAACTGAGCTACACACCCTTTCCCTGATTCACATTATTCCCAGGGCAAACCAGAGCAGCACATAGAAACACTGTTTACCTTCCTGCCGGAGCGGTACCTATTTATTCACTTTGATGTGCTTTCGAGCTAGGTTGGCAGGAGCAGGGACCGAGCAACGAAAGCTCACCCCGTCGTGGGGATTCGAACCGCCGACCTTCTGATCAGCAAGCCCTAGGCTCTGTGGTTTAACCCACAGCGCCACCCGCGTCCCTTTGGAAAGTATAATGGAAGTTTATTTTGACTGTGTCTTTGGCATGTGCAAGAAAATATAGCTGTTGATTCATGTTCAACTCTCTGTTTGGAATTTTATCCTTGTCTGTGAAGTAGCTAGCAAATACACTGTCATTTCATTCGGATGCCCCCCATCCTTGCCAATTAAAACAATTCTGAACAGATTCTGTACCCAAATATGGCACAGCTGGAATTCTGGCAGTAACCGAAGCATCTGGGAAAAGGAGAGATACTCTCCCATCTCCGGCAATCCCCTCCCAGCCAAATCTGACATGTCTTTAAGCAGTCATATACAGGCAGTGAGAAATTTCTGCACATCAGAAATTTCAGCATGGTCAAAGGATGGAGGAGTCTTGCATCACCATGGGGAAGAGGCTGATCCCTGCAGCTACTTAACGCCAGGAACTGGAGAAGTGGAAGGATGGCTTCCCCCAAATTCTTCAGACAGAATTCTCTTAATTCCTGGAGCTGCCACTGCTGCTTGAGAAAGCACCTCCATCTTTTCCACCCCATCACTGTTGAGCAGAGGTGGGCCTTCAGTAGACTATGCCACTATGGCAGGGGTTGACAAAGTTTTTGTGGCTTGGGCCAGTTCACAGTCCCGCTGACGCCACGGTGGGTCAAAGTGTGTGTGTACATGCGCAAACGCTATTTCCGGCGCTCCTTCCGACACAGAGGGGGCGTGTGCAGCTTCCCATTGACTGCAGGAGCTTCCTGCAGCCAATGGGAAGCCGTCCAGCGTCGCAGAAGGGGGTCCCTGCTCTGCTCCACACCAGTTTAGCACGGCGCACGGGAGCCGACCGAGCGGGCAGCGGGGGTCCATGGGCCAGTTAAACGACCCCCATGGGCCGCTTGTGGCCCATGGGCCTTAGGTTACCGAACCCTGCACTATGGCATAAAGACAGCACAAAAGGAAGGCCACATCCTATCAGACCACACAGACTGGTGTCACATAGGATAATCAGGAAGCTAACTTGCCGAGGCAGACCATGGGCCTTTACGTCTAGCTCAGTGTTGACACAACTCTCGACGTTTACAGAAAAGAATATTTCCCAGCCTGACAAAGAGACACCGAGGATCTTCTGCTTACAAAGCATGTTTCACCTCCAAGCTATGCTCTAGAAATATATGACATGTCATCAAGATATCCTTAATACCAACCAACGAATACCATCTAGTTATAGCCTTTTGTGATAGTCTTATAATAATGTGTTATGGTCTTTCTTTTTCCTATTCGGAGACACCTTGCCCTATTTAAAGATAATTTCTTTCTATTGGTTCCCCCTCAACATGAACATTAGTTGCCACACCATAAAAAGCAATGTGTGAAGTAGTCCTTAAAGTTGCGACAAGGTAGCTAATGCTATTTTGGCCAATGGTATTTTTAGAGAATCCATCTTGCAAGATTCTTTGTCCTATGTATCAGAAGCATAGCAGGGCCCTTATTTAAAGTAGATAATCATTTCAACCCAGCAAGGTTGAGGGATCCTCAGAAATGGGTTTGTGTGCATGGGCTGAACATCTGGGATGCTGTCATTTACATGTAAAAGGTACTGAGCAGGGGGGAAATCAGCATGCAATATCTCAGGGTGCATGTGAGGAGTTTCTATATCTTGCATGCACCACCAAATAAACAGTAGCAGAGTTGATGACTTGTAGCATGCACTGTGTGTTTTCAAACAGTTTCTTCCTCCTCAGAGTTGACAGGGTATCTTCAAGCTCAAAAAGTATGTATGAAGCCTACTGCCTGCACGCAAGGTTTCCTGGATCAGGGCCTGTGTGTGTTTTAAGTCATATATCAGAATGCTTTTTGCACATTTATATCAGAGCCTTGGGGGAAGGGGGAAGGATACACCATAGCTAATACTAGCAATTTGAACACTACTCTTTGGCAGGCCAGAAATAAGATAATTGTTCAACATAGGCTGGCTCTTTTGAACTACTGGAAGCATTGCCTGTAATTATAGACATCTGTCATTGCTAGCCACTCAGTAGTAATCCTGACATCAGTATACAACTATAACACTAAACTGCCTCCAGGCATAGTAATGGAGGCCAGATACGAAAGGCGGGCAATCATCTGCTTCATCCAAACTATCTGTCAAAGGTTCCCAACCACAAACAGCGCTTACATTTTGTATCCTTAGGATAATATGTTGATTTATTTTAGATCCTCTAATATTTACAGTCTAGACCATCTACTAAAATAAAGAAAAGAAACCTTACAGCTAATCGAGGCTGTTAGTATTTCATATCATCCTGAAAGATCATAGCTCACCTCTCCAATGTTAAATATTGCCAGCCATTTAGAACATGTCCCATTAGAATAATAAAAGGTACTAATTATCTAAGTATATTCAGACCTCGTTAGAAAAATTATTGTACAGGTAGTTACATTTTAGATCTTTATGTAGCTTTCACATCATGCAGATGTAACAGCACCATCTCAATTATGTCTACACAGAAGTAACTCCTATTTAATTCAATGGGGCTTACTCCCGGGTAAGTAGAGTTAGGACTACCTAAGTGTGCTATACTTGCAACATGAAAGACAAGAGTGTGTTTTATGTAATTTTATTTTGCTGAAAACTGAATGTTACAATATTTGCAAGTCATGTTTGGAGAAGATTCATTATTAATCCTAGACATAAAATGTATTTAGGCTTTCATGAGGAGAATTAGGAAACAAAATTTAAGTTAGATGTATAATCACAACAGCAATTGGAGAGAAGAACAAAAAGTGGCTGTGGGCTTAAGGTAATTAAGAATGAACAACCCTATAATTATTATAATCCGTTATTAACGAAACCAAGACAGCCCATATGAAAAAACACAGTTCGTACCAAGGAGAAACTATTAATTATTAGACAGACTGTTAGCTTACAAGTGAGATGCATTTTAAAAACCTCCTTTAAAATACAATTGCTAAATGCCTTACAGTGCTGTAACGTGAGACAGGTTCAAATCTTATTACTTCACTGAAATTAAAACCTAAGTTTTAATACTGTTCAAGTCGAACAACGATTCCACACTTTATTGCTTTTGAAATCCCTTGATGATCATAGGAAAAAATGCCCTCGAGAAAAAAAGACTCTGTTTTCGATAAACAGAAAATACAGTTTGCACTCTTAGCCTCTTTGTCATCACAAAAAAAGGATTTAATGCCAATTCTTAAAAAAAAGACTTTTTCCACAAAATGTGCACCTTGTGTGCCATTTGTAAAATCAGTTCACTTTCTTTTATTTATTACTGCAGTGCGGCAAGGCAATAAAGCAGCTACCGATAGCTAATAAATTACATGCCTTTTAAAACAATTCTCCAGCTACAAAAACTTGTAACTACAAAGGTTTACATTTACATGGTACATCATGTGAAATGTCTATATTTATGTCTTATTAACCACTTTAGGAAAATCTGACCTTTTATCTAGTAGCTGAAGGCAAATCTGAGGTTATATCTAAAAGTAAATACACATAAGAGAACGTGCCACCTATCCACTAACACTTCAATTCTAGCCATTCTTATTATGCAATCAACACAAAATTTGGCAAACAGTTAAAATAATTAGCTGGTTGAGATATGCCAGGCTTAGAAAAATAAGGTGTCCCTCAACACCTTACTGTTTGACTTGAACAGCATTAAAACTTAGGTTTTAATTTCAGTGAAGTAATAAGATTTGAACTTGGACAAAAAAAGGAACATTAATTTTCAGCTACATTTTCCATAAGAAAATGGGAGTTATGGATAAATCTCCTGACTACAAAGGATTTTCAACAATATACACATTTTCGGCACATGCAAGAGGGAAGCTGCACTGATTGTTCATTAGGTACATTTAATAATTCCACAAGAAAGCTCTTTTAGGTTAAAAAGCAAAGCGTGAAGCATAACCAAGGCAATCTTATTTAGTCGTACAGTCACAGTAAACACCATTAATATCGTGAAGGTACACTTTGATAACATTGCACCATGCTAGAACACAATGGGCTCTCCAGAGCCTTATAATTACACTATATATTTCACATGCTTTGGTTAAATATAGGATTTTCTTGAAATGCTATGTTCTTCACATATAACTTTTCCTTACTACTGATTGGCTCTTAACTCCTAGTGAGGCAGTCTGCAACACTGTTCTTTATAAGCTATGTGAACACAGTTGTATATTTACACAGTTTGGGATTATGGTAGAAATTCCAGGAAATAGAGCAAGTAATTAAGTCACATTCCTTTTGGACAACATATCCATGCTGTACAAAACCTCTAGAACATGGGTAGGCAAACTAAGGCCTGGGGGCCGGATCTGGCCCAATTGCCTTCTAAATCCGGCCCGCGGATGGATCAGCGTGTTTTTACATTAGAATGTGTCCTTTTATTTAAAATGCATCTCTGGGTTATTTGTGGGGCATAGGAATTCATTCATTTCCCCCCCAAAAAGATAGTCCGGCCCCCACAAGGTCTGAGAGACAGTGGACCAGCCCCCTGCTGAAAAAGTTTGCTGACCCCTGCTCTAGAAGACTGCTTTTTAACATAACTACAAAATTACCCCTTACATTCAGAAGTAGCCCAATGCATTTCAGGAGTCTGCTAGGAACAACTCTGTGTGCAACAACATTCCTCCATTTTTCTCAACTGTCCTGGTGTTACTATGTTTCTTAATATAACGGTGAGCATTCCACACAGAAACAATATAAGCTACAGAGCTCGAGAACCCAAAACTAGTGGTAAAAACCAACTTCATGTGAGGGAGGCCAAATAAACAGTGGTTTGTCTCATGTAATTATGAGAATCAGAATGAGTGAATGAGAGTGAGTGAGTTAAATGAAGTTAAGGAAATATAAAAATTATTAAAATGTGGAATAAGTGCTGCATGAACTGGAAAGAAGGAAATGTTACCGAGGAGAAATAAGAGGGGAGGGAACACAAGCCAATGGCCAGGATTCAAATAACTTTAGATCTGATTTCCTAAATTGCCACTCCTAATTCTTTTTCAAAAAAAATGCTGCTTTTTCCAAGGGAACATAAAAATCCAACCTCTATTAATAAGCAGCTCCCCTGCCGGCATGTCCTCACCAGCAAAGCAGATTCCTAAGAGAAAACATTATTCCAAAGTTTCAAATGTTAGTCCGATGGATGCCACTGATGTTCCATTGAGTATGTGATGAAAGCGTAGCATATGTCTATAAAATCGTCCTCTTATCTCTTTCCAGCTAAGACTTTAACTTCTTTGTTCATTTTTAGGGGGAAAGTGCTATAGTCCAAACCTTCTTGTTTCCATTGTGACATTTTAAGTCTTCCAAAGATTTCCAATTTGGGGCACCAAGTCGTTGGGCTGCTACTAGCCATTCTTCATGGCAAACTGAATTTGAAAATGAAGGCAGGATGAGGAACTTGTGGCTCTTCAGGTAAGGGTTGAACTACAACTTCCATCGGTCCTAGCCAATAGTGCCCAAAGTCAGGGATGAATGGAGTTGCGTTCCAGTAACATCTACAAGGCACCGGGTTGGGACAAACTAGTGTACAGAATACGGAGCTAGAAAGTCAATGGTTTGACTTGCTGGAGGCATTCCTTCCTATCTACCATTTTCCCTAGCCAATCTGACTGTGCATTCAGACCCCTTTGAGATGGCACTGCTGTCAGCAACTTTAGGCAAGTGTTTGCTCTGTGGAATAGGAGAAGAGTCTCCTGCTGAAGGCATTCTGACCTTAAAAATGCCTTTACACATGACATGAGATCATAAGCAGAGTCCTGAAAGACCAACTAGACTGCTTGGAGTTTACATAAGTAATCATTGTTTACTCTTGATTGGACCATGTTAATAACTGCTCCCCCAAAAGTGAGGCTTGCATCTGTAGCATTCTAATCCTGTTTCTTGTTTTTGAATGGATGCCCCCCATATTAGCATGTTCTACTGGGACCACCACCACGTTTCTTGCAGTACTGGGGCCAATCGTTTGATCTTCAAAGCAGCAAGCAGATCTGAAGCATGTACAAATGCAGCCTGGTTAAGGGAATGGGCTATCTACAAGGAAATTAGCATGCTCAACAGTTCATGGGAGGCATGGACTGCTCAATGCAGATAGGAAAAAGGGATTATTCAGAATCGAAGACTATTGCAAGGCAATTTGGTTCCATATTACTCCCTAGAAACCATCAGCCTCTTTCTTTTCCATAATTGTGATCAACCGGGGGGGGGGGGGTGAGGAATCACAAACCAAGGGGAGAATGTTGTCACTCCTGGGAACATCTGCGATTAAGTCTGGCATTCATGGACTACCTAGACTTCGGTGATCTTGAAAGATCTTAGCTGTTAAGCTCAAGCTCCCTCCTACTTGATGGAAATAGTAGCATTTACTTCTTTTGTACCTCTCTCTGCAGGATGCCAAAGGGAACCCCCTGAAGCAGGTTAATGTAGATCTTCAACCCATTCATCTTAATAGTTTAAGACCTTGGAGCGACCTCCAAGTTAATTAACACAGGTGATGGTTGTTCTGGCAAACAGTAATTATAATTTAGGATTACTGCATGGTTAGGGATGAAGATGCCTTTGCATCTTTGGCCATATTCACCCGCTCTCTTGTGATTTTTCTTTGGTCTTTGTTCATGTCCTCATATGATGGTTTGGACATTTTGGGAACAAGCAATGAGTTTGAATACTCTCCTCCTGCTTCTTCTTCTATCCCTTGCCTGGTTTAACAGAATACCTGATTTATTTATTTTAAATCATTTCTATACCAATTTTACTTTTAAAAATAAATCTAAATTAAGTATACAACTATTAAAATAATAATAGTTCTAATAAAAGGTAACAATGAAACAGTAAAATATCAGAATTACAGGACTAGGGGCAAGTAAAGCCGGCATCCAAAGTCAGAAAATGCTTGTGCAAAAAATGTTTTTAGTAAGTGACAGCAGCACACCATTACAGCTGCCTGCTAAACTGTAGATGTGTCACCACAAGATGGAGTTTCCAGTTTGCAATATGGGATAACAGGAGATCCTTCAAAGTTTCTTGATAATCAGGCATGCCTATGTCTGGGAAAGCGCTGTCTTCAGTAACATGTTCCCAAGTTGTTTAGATCTCTCTACAAGTTAATAATAGAACTTTAGACCTTGCCAGTGCATTTCTTTTAGCACAAAAGGATCTAGGGGTCTTAGTAGACCACAAATTTAACATAGGTCAACAGTGTGATGCAGCAGCAAAATGAGCTAATGCTCCCCCCCCAAGTAATAAATCTGCAGAGCCAGAGGACAGAGTTGTCATAACCCACGGCCTGGGGACCTTGTAGTACATGGCTGGGGACTCAGATGAGAAAGAGGTTCGGGCTATTTCCTGGGGGTGGGGTGGGAGGAAAGAATCACCAAAAACTCATTCAGGTCCCTCCCAGCTGGAGGATATATGAACATAGGAACAGCCTGCTGTACCAGATCAATGGCCCATCTAGTACAGCATCCTATTCTCAAAGTGGCCAACCAAATGCCTATGGGAAACTCACAAGCAGGACCTAAGCACAAGAACATTCTCCCTTCCTGTGGCTTCCAGAAATCAGAAGCATTACCGCCCACCAGCACTACCCTCCCACCATATTTAGACCAAGGGGATGAGTTCCCTACAGTACCTCTGCCCCTCCAGCCTCAGCAAAGCCAAAGTCTACAAAACAATGCAAGGGTCATTTAACCAAATAATTCGGCCAGCCAACTCCACCAGGGAGGTGGAGGTAGAGTCTTCCACAATGGTCAACTTAAGAATGTTTGAATGTTTGTCTCTAGTGTCCCACAGAGACAACTTCCCTTGTAGATGTTTTAGCAGGACTCCTTGGAGAAGACCAAGGTCTTGTTTTACCTCTGCCAGAATTCTGACATGGACACTCTGGCTGCTCAAAAGTCCACAGAACTAGACACCAGTTAAGAAAACAGCCTACTTTTTACAATCGTGGCTTTCAGATGCTCTTTGTGCATGGGAGTCACTTTCCTATGGTTTCATTTTTTTTATGCTGTAGCATTTAAGACACCAAAACTTTCCTTTCCTTCAGTTGTTGTCCTTGATCCCAGACAAGCAACAACTGCATGGGAAAGTCTTACAAGATTGGTCCTGCCCACCTGACATTGAGCTTTTTAAATGTTACAGAAGTATTCTGGGGTGAAATCATGATTCCCTTAGTGACCAATGGCTGGGGCCTTTATTTGAGTTCATTTTAGAATTATTTCATGTTTGTGTAATTATATTTTAATTTTATATACTGCATTTGAATTTGTGTCTGTGTGCTGTAATAAGTTAAGAGTCTATGGTTTATTAATTATCAATTAAGGAATTGGGTTGTATTCAACTCCTCACCCCAAATGCTCCAGAGGGTTTCCGACACCCTGGAGTAGATTTTGAGGGCATGTAGGGGGCCGGAGGGGAAATAAAATGAAGAGGCAGATCTGTTGGGCATGTGGAAGTGTGTTGCATGAGTGGACCAGCATGTTGGATACTGTCCATGATCAGTAATTTTAAAACAAAAGTTCTATATAGCATAATTTTAAGCTACATCTTCAGAAAGAAAAAGGTGGAGAAGGAAAATCTGGAGTGTACTGAATTAATGGATCAAAATTCATGGACTTAAAATATAATAATGTTGGCTTTATTCAAGAAGAATAAGGAATTATTTTCTCTATTTCAAATAGTGTTGCATAGATGGTATACATTTAACGCCAAACAGAAGATCAGTATCTTTAGAAGTGTACATGCACATGAAAGCTCATACCAAGAACAAACTTAGTTGGTCTCTAAGGTGCTACTGTAAGGAATTTTTTTGTTTTGTTTTGTTTTAATTATATGGTAAGTCTATGGCAAGCAGACATTTCAGTTTAATAGGATCAGACTGCAGGAAAATGCAGCCATGTCTGTAAAAAGCAAGTACAGAGATGCCTTCACTTCTACAAACAGGCAATGACAAATACACTGTACAAAAACGCCAATAAATTATTCAACTCTGATCTTTAAAAAACCTCATATTTAAGGGAAGTGTTTTGACTGAGAAAGGTTGCTATCTAGCATTACATCAGCTCAAAAGAAAAAATTAATACAGAGTATTGCTTTCATTCTCTCCGCCTATAATACGCTACTGCATCCACATCATTTTCAGACACTAATGGGGCAGAATGACCATTCCCAGAAGAGGTAAGCTAGAGGGGGAAAACATCACTGTATTTACATTTCAAGTTTTAAAAAAGAAGATAATTATCAAGTGGGGTGGGGGTGGGGAATTCTTCCAATTCAAAAAGTTACTGCAAGAGCAATCATTGTATATACTGATTCTCAATGCGTCAGTATCAAAATTGTCTTGACTGCCTATCACCCCAAGACATGAAACAACAAATGGAAGTCAACAATGAATGATGAGTCCTAGATAGCTTATGTCAGCACTTGACACATTCTCAGAAACAACTAGCGTTATCACCTCTGCACTGTCTGGCTTGCCTCACCCGTGTCCTTAAAATACAAGGACTGCATAGCTGATTTTCAGTTATATGGTTTTATAACCTAAACGTATGCATAAATATTTGAAACAAGCCCACTGTGTTCATTAAGGTTTATTCCTAGGTAAATGTGCATAGAATAATACCTAGATATTAGGTATTTTGAATACCCTTCAAAAATTAATGCAATTAAAACACACAATGGTCCCCCCCTTTTTTTTGAACTGTTGCTTACTATCTCCACTGAATACTTGTGGAATGGTTATACTAAATCGCTGGATTTTAGCCACACAATCCATAGTGGACTCATCTTGCGAAGCTCAAATATATCCCAGTGTACATCTGAGGCAAGCCAAATGCTTTACATTCAAGCAAATGTTTTTATGAATGCACGACACATTCACCAATTTTTATGATGTATCATATTGGGTTGAATTTGTCAAATACCTTGCTTCTTTAAGTAATTAAAAGGGGGGAAACAAAGGTACACAATCACCCTTGGATCCTTATTCCGAGTCACACATTCAGCTGTTTAAAAGAGATGCTATAAATATATACCCAACAATTATTTTAAATAAGTGAAAGCATGTGTCCCTCAAAATGCACTTCATTTTTAAAGGGTAAGCCAATTCCTTTTTTAAAAATTAGTTGAATTGACAAAGGATGTTGTCCGGCTCAAAAATCGACGCAATAAAAATTAGGACTTAGCACAAGTGCGGGAACAGCATTTAATGTCTGTGGATACAAATTCTCCATTGCACCTGCCCTCCACTGTGCAAAAGAACATCAGCCTGCCACTGATTATGTGTTTCTGACATGATTTATCACCTACTATTCTTTAAACTTGATAAAGCAAATTAATCTTTGATTGCAGAAGCCACTAGAGGTTGTCATTAGTCATGTAGTTTGGTGAGGCTGCATGCGTTTCATTTACCAGTCACAGAAAAATGAAAGCCCAGCAGCCATCACTGGCTACTTTCAACCTTTTTCTTGGAGAAATGATCCAAGAATTTATGGTATTTTCAATGACAGCTTCAGAGCTGCCCTACATAAGTGGTAATTACTCCTTAATGTTGTTTCTAAAAACAATGCCAATGCACTTACCCTTTGGACAGAATATTCCAACAATACAATTTGTATTAAAATTAAATATTCTTTTAAATGGGAGCAGGTCTGCAAAACCAGGCAATTAATGTCTTTTGGACATTTCAAGTCACTTATAGCTGTAGTAACCCAGAGCAAATAGAAATAATATTGTAAAATAAGGTTTTCTAACTATAAGTTGTTTTTTTAATTTAAAAAATCTAGTAAAATTTAATACATTTTAGCTAGGAGGCCTTTGATTTATCCATCAAAAATGCCACAATCCAGGTTATGCTTGACAAGTAAGCTCCTTTCACTTGAAAAGTCTGAAGATTTTTCAAATTATCGTTCAACTGCTCAAAGACAAATCTTCTCTCCCTCTCTTCTCACCCCCTTCCACAATATAGTCCAGCCTTTCTCTATGCCTACAACCTTCCATGATTCTGGCGTAACTTCTGTTTTCATTTTAATGTATACCTCCTAATGCTTTGAAGAAGTATGAACCACAAGTATCCAAGGGTTTTGTCGCAAGAAGAAAATCTAGGGGAAGGTGGAACATAGAGACAGTTGCCATGAAAGCTGTTAAACATCTTAATACTTTCTTTAGTTTTAAAAGTCGTGGTCACGCTGAGAGAAGACCTGGCCTTCTCCATATTCTTTTGTGCAAGTGATCCAAGGTCACAGAATCACTGGGCTGAGATGGATCAAGAAGTCCTTTCATTAACACCCCTTATTTAACATCAGTCAGGAATCTCCATGTCCTTAAACCATTTACATCAGGCATCCCCAAACTGCGGCCCTCCAGATGTTTTGGCCTACAACTCCCATGATCCCTAGCTAACAGGACCAGTGGTCGGGGATGATGGGAATTGTAGTCCAAAACATCTGGAGGGCCGAAGTTGGGGGATGCCTGATTTACATGAACCCCAAACTCCCAGATGCACTGCTACTACGAATGTAAAATTCAACATTTCAGGTGGGTCTCTTATATAAATGAGAAACAGAAGCTGAAGGTTAATAACTTCCTAAGGGATACAACCAGGGGTTGCAATAAAATTTTCTAGGTCCAATACAATGTATGTGGATTGGGCCGTCCTGCCCACTAGCAAAAGAGGACACAGATTTGTGTAAAATTTGCATATGTGTGGTGTCATTTGCAAACTTATGTCCTCCTCTGTAGGTGCCAAGGAGGGCCAAAAATAAATCAGTGGCCACACATGTAATCAAATGTCTGACAGACAGAATGTGAATAAGTGTTACTTTCCCCATAATTGTACAGTGGTCCCTCGACTTACGAAGTACTCGACATCCGTATTTTTCGACTTACAAATGAAAAAAAGTGGCCGCACGCCTATGAATTTTTCGACATCCGAATGGAAATCGTTGCCAGTTTAGATGCGGTTTTTTCGACTTACGAATTTTTTCAAATATTTTTCTCCCAATGCATTCCTATGGGAAATCGACTTACGATTTTTTTCGACCTATGAATGTCCATTCGGAACGGATTAAATTCGTAAGTCGAGGGACCACTGTATTTCCATGTTAGAAAAGAACGTGTTGAAATTCTGACTGCCACATAACTGTTAAAGCCACAAGAACTCTGCTTTCCCCCAGTACCAATTTACTAAACCAAAACCTAGGCTGTAATCCTAGACCCACATTCTAGGAAGACTAGATGCTTATTTTTCAGAGTGGATAAAAATCAACGATTTTTTTAAAAAAATAAAAAAAATCAGATTTTTTTTTTATTTAAATCGGATTTTTTAAAATTTAAATCGGATTTTTTTGATTTTTAAAATAAAATGGTTTTGGAGGAAAAATCTTTCTAAATATAGCCTTTTATTTAAGTTACATTGGAGTCCAAAGGCTATTCATCAGGAAATAAGGATCTGTTTTAAGTTTATCAAGTGTGCTAAAACTCAGTCTAAGTTTTTTTTAAAAAAATGTTTAACCACATCAGTTAACAGACATGGATACATATGCTATCATGTTATTGTTTTAGTTAAATAAATTGTTTAAATGGTTTTGGAGGAAATGATTATTTTTCTCCTTCCAATAAAGTACAGCAGAAAAGTTATCCAAATATAAACAGTTAACTTATTAAACCTCACCATAATTTCATAATTATCTGTCTATGTATTTCTAGTAGTATAACCAAATCAGTAATTTTTGATACAACTGTAAAAACTACTCTGAAAATTTATTATTCCAAAAATGAAACCTTCATATGGTTGTAAATATTAAGATTATACCAGCAAGAATGAGTCTTTCTGTAAAAAAAATTTAAATCAAGTCTTACTGACTAGTGATTTAAATCAAGCCTTACTGACTAGTGATTTAAATCGTGATTTAAATCAATTTGATTTAAATCAAATCCACCGTTATTTTTATTTTATTTTTAAATGTAAGCTGGGGGCCTGATATATCAACATCCTCTGTACCTATCTCTCAGCAACTCTAGATGCAACCGTGAAGCACAGGTGAGAACTGGGTCCAAGATTTAAAGAATGATTTGCAGGAGAGTGTTTCCTGCTCTGTGAGTCTGATTCCAACTGCTTCAGAATAGGGCACTTTAATTCAACTAAGAATAGACATCCTGATATTATTGAACCAAACTCTGTAATGTTCATTAATTTCAGCGGGTCTACTCTGAGCAAAACTAACTGCATACCACTTCCATAGGCCAACAAACACTCAATACAACTGCCTGCACAGGTAACCCTCAATTAGTTCACTTTGTTATAGTCTTTAATATAAAAATTACGAAGAGTCAAGAGTCTCATGGGTTGCAGACAGAGAAGATGGATTTTAAATATCACACATACGGGGCTGAGTTAAATCACTGATGTAAATCAAGTTCCTCTGTGTATTTCCGCAACATGCATAATTGACTACCAAGACAATTAAAAATATATCCGTTTGTTGCTAAACGTAAACTTTATGCTACTTAGAAGCATACCCCAAAATACAGTTAACCAGTGTTTTCGTTATATGCTGAAAATGTGCCTCTTTGCCATGGCCTTCTCTCACGATTCCTGCCACCCCTGTTGCTCTGCTGCCTCAGCTCTCTCCTTCCTCTTGCAATGGGCACTGAAGAAAGGCATGTGCAGAAGAAAGCAGTCTACCCAGGAACTTTCCTCAGTAATATAGACACCATGAGCTTTTTGTTTCAAGAGCAGGCACCAGGCTGGTAGGTAGTTGAGGGAGACACCGGTCCGAGCCAGCTCCTTGCTGGGAGCCCATTGTCCCCTTCTTTTCTCCTGTGTCTGCCATATGTCTCTGTCTCCCTTCTCGCTCCCTCCCTTCTGTTTGTATCTGTGCGCCTGTGTCTCGCCTCTACATAGTTCCATCCTTATTGCAGATATCGTGATATATCAGTTTATCACTATGTTTAGCTGGTGATAGATCACAGTGTTGAAAACCAGACATCACCCAGCCCTAAAGGGAGGTTTGGATGCATTAAAAGAAATAAAAATCAGCAGCAACTCACTATATCAAATAATAAGCCTTAAAAAAAAAAAGCTGATGAGTTTCAAAAGCAGCTTGTGATATGTATGCCATGAAGGTTTAGTAAAACAGTTATCAAGAGTTCCTAAAGCAGTTCTTTTGCTCCCCTCCTTAAAGGTAGGAACTTAAGGTAACTGCCCTGCCTTTAATGATGGTTGAGTTTTTGGTGCCTTGTGAAAATGCATTTATTCACTCTGCTTTCGTGGGTTACTGATAACTTGTCTTGAGTGACTGTTTGGCTACGGTGTCTATTTCTTGGGTTTTGGGCTGCAATTCAAATCTGCCACCGCCGAGACTCTGTGGAGTGGGACAGAGTGACCAGGGTATCCGCAGCATGGCATTCACAGCAGAAGATGGGGCAGGCAGATTGAGCCCAATCCTCATGCCAGCTTCAGGCTGGCGCAGGAGCTGGAGCCAGATCAGGTCCAATGCTGGCTAAAGCCAGCTGTGAGAGCAGCCCAAGATCCAGTGGATCCCAGGCCAACCCAGCCTTGCCTCACCCCAGCCCTTGGAATACCCCGTTTTGTGGTTATCCACTGGGCTCTGAAAGTAGGGAGACTGCCAGGAGAACTCCAGCTTGCCGCATGTTCAGTGGGTGAGCCAAAAGAAGCAAACAGAGGGATGCCTCCGCTCAATCCACCCAGCATGCATGGCAGGGTTGGGGCTGCAGCCTCAGCCTGTTAAATTATTGTGATGTGCTTTTATTTACCTTGTTTTAATGTGGGGTGGTGGGGGTTTTTTAAAAAAAAAAAGATATTTTTTTTAAAAAAAGATTTAAACCATCTTGGGATTTATAGGTAAAGTGATATATAAATGTTTTTTAAAAAATTAATTTTTAAAAAATGCTTAGAAAGTTAGTTGCCTAGAGGGAAGCAGAAGCTCCAGATGCAAAATCTCCTTGTACAACAATCTCACATAAGTTCCTTAAAAACAATTCTGCCAGCCATGCAAAAACAGGAAGCTCAACTCTCTTGGACTGCACACATCATTCCCCAACGTCTAAATTCACATGTGAAGCTGCTGCTCAGTCACAATTAATGTAGGAAGAGAACAAAGCTTGACACAACCTCCACTGCCAGCTTGACAAGCAGAACAAAAGGTTTACACATTGCTGAAAGACATTAAAACCCTTTAGAGATCAAGTAATATGCACACCTTATTTTATGCATACCTGCATTACTTCACAAAGATATTAAGCCTTAAATACAGAATGCTGTAGAATACAAAAAAAAGATGAAAGCGGAAAAGTATTTTTTAAAAATAAAACTAGCTTTGTCCCTGAACAATAATCACAAACCTCAGCATATTTTGCAGACTCCCCAGAGAATTACAAATGCACACGGTTATTTATTTATTTATATCAGATTCCAGTAAGGAAGATGCTCTCAAGAAAGTTGAAATCATTGCATAATGCTGTATGTTTTTCTGTTGCTGTAATTCTATGGGTAATTGTATGTTTGCTTAAAACACTACAACAATAATAAAACATACACACACACAACACATGCGCAGTATTTGGGTTCGATTAAGAAACTATAAATTTCATCTATTGAACATTAGCAAAAATTACATGTGTTTATCATCTCGATTATTCTCAGATTAATAGAGATAAATGACAAGACATAACCAGCAGCAGCTCTGCAACTTAATCATTGCATCTGAGCTATAGGAAGCACTTAATTACTCTCATTTTCTAGGCTGAATCTAATGAGAAGGCATTAGCCAAATGAAAAGAATGCAGTACAAACAAACAAAATAGTTACACCATCATTAAAGAGAAACTCTGACAGTGCAGGTGACAGCGTATGCTGCATAAATTACCATAATGTTCTAAATGCTGAGCTGTCAGAATGCTAACACAGTGATCACATACCCTGGGAATCTCAGCACTATAGCTGTCAGAAACAGGTATCATAAATCACCTCTCTCGACTGTATTGCTCATTACTACAGCTATCTTTATACATGTTTTCCAGCACTCTTCTATACAGAGATAAAGGGAATGCTCCTCTATGAGACAGTTTGCTCTGGCAGACATTATATACAATCGTTGCTTTTAAATGGAGACTTTTTTTTCATTATAATGAATTTAAATGTCTTATTAATGCTCACAGTCCTTTACTTCAACATGCAAAACCCATACAATGCAGAAGCAGCAGATTACCCTGTCATATAGCTGCCGCGCTGGTAAAAAATAATGATATACCAAGCTTGTCCTTAAAATTATTATTTGTAAGCGCTTGGGTTGCTAGAAATTGTAGGCATGGAGACACATTGGGGAACAAAATCACAGCAATACATGACAAAGTATCAATTTCAGAATCACTAGTACACACATCAAGTGCAAGGGTGGGGGTGGTAATTGCATAATCAGTGGCCTAGATTGCATTGAAAAGGAGCGCTGGTCAATGTAGTTAGATGGAAAGAAGTACTTAAAAATGTGCAAATGGCTTAATGCTCCCACAGAAGTGATGGGGAGCAGGGACTTCTGCCAAGGTGGCACATAGCCTGCAATCTTATATGAGTGACCTGGGAACTATGAGTCCTATTGAACTCAATGGGATTTGATTCTGAGTAGACGTGCATAGGATTGTGCTCTTAAAATAAATTCAGATACAGTGGTATCTCGGTTTTCGAACGTCTCGGTTGACGAACGTTTCGGCTTTTGAACGCCGTAAACCCGAAGTAAATGCTTTGGTTTTCAAACACTTTTTGGAAGTTGAATATGCCACACGGCTTCCGTACTGAATTTTCGGTTTTTGAACGTTTCGGAACTCAAATGGTTTTCCGGAATGGATTACGTTTGAAGGTACCACTGTACACAGAAAAGTTTTAGAGTATAATTCTTGTTGGCAGAATTGTACCACAGAATAATGGTTTGAGATAATGGCCTGGGTTCAACTAACTGGATATTCTAGTAGAAGGCAGGGCAAGGACACCAGCTAGTACAGGGGTCAGCAAACTTTTCAGGAGGGGGCTGGTCCACTGTCCCTCAGATCTTGTGAGGGGGCCAGACCAACTCTCTCCCGAAAGGACTCCCCCCCGAAAGGAACCCTCGGCCACTCACACCACCGCCGCCTCATCTTCGGCAGCGTCGTCGTTGTCCTCTGCCTTGGCCAGGGGTCCACGGGGCGCAGAGCACATGTCGCTGGCCTGGGCAGCGGAGGCAGCCTCCCCACCACCACCGCTTCCTGCCGCTTGGCTCTTGGCCATACATGGCCGCCCAGAGGCATCCACGGCTTCGGATTGGCTGCAGGAGCTTCCTGCAGCCAATCCGAAGCTGCGCCAGTGTTGCCGCCCACCCAGAGGCATCCGTGGCTCCGGATTGGCTTCAGGAGCTTCCTGCAGCCAATCTGAAGCCACGCCAGTGTCACGGAAGTCAGCCTCCACGCCAGTTTAGCGCGGGGACTGACTGAGTAGGCGGCAGGGTCCGCAAGGTTCATGGGCCGGATTAACAAGCCCGGTGGGCCACATCCGGATCCCAGGCCTTAGTTTGCCAACCCCTGAGCTAGTACAACAGGGTTCCTCCCCTCTTACCCCCATACTTTCCCAAATCCACTCTGGAAGATCATGAGAACCCCCATAATAGCAGGAAGGGAGAGTGGGGATCATTCAATTTGGATGGAACAATCAGAAGACTGTGATGTTCAATTCCTCCCTGTACGTCACAGCTTCCTTGAGTCAAAATCCCTGGAACACACAGGCCTAGGGTAGAACCTTCCATGTACAGAAAGTTTTTGACTACAAAATGCTCCCCTAACCTGAAATGCAAGGCAATACGGGTACATCTGAGGGGATCATTTGGAAAGGGATCAAAACAAAACTGCCATTATCTTAATGAATTAACCCAATTCTGTGGTTTAACCAGCCCTGCTTACCGCACCCCAAAAAGAGTTTAAAAGGCTGCAGAAAAGGCCAACTGCAATAATCAATGAGGTGCAGCAACTGCACTCAAGGAAAAGATGCAATGTTTGCAGCTTTTTGGCTTGGGGGGGGGGGAAAGAGGTGCATAAAAAAATTATGAATGGTGTAAAGAAAGTGGATCAGCGGTAGGTTTCTCCCTCTCTCGTAGTTAATAGAATCTGGAGTAATCCAATCAAACTGAGTACGGATGGCGGCTGCCAACTTGGACGGATTTAAAAGGGGATTAGACAAATTAATGGAGGATAAGGCTAGAGTGGCTACTAATGATGGATATATTATCTCCAGTATCAGAAGCGATGTGCCTCTGAATAGCAGTTGCTAGGGAACACTCGAGTGGGAGAGAGCTCTTGTACTCAAGTCCTGCTAGGGAGCTTCCCAAAGGAATGTTGTTGGCTGGACTAGATGGGCATTTGGTCTGATCCACCAGGACTCTTGTTATGTTTATGTCCCAAAATAGAGTAGCAAACCTAACACCACCACTGCATCACACAATGAGTGATGGGCATGATGCCAGGGTGGATAAAAATGATTTTTTAATCAAAAATTTAAAAATCGCATTTTTAAAAATTATTATTTAAATTGGATTTTTAAAATAAAATGCTTTTGGAGGAAAAATCTTTTTAAAGATAGTTTTCTATTTAAGTTACATTATAGTCCAAAGGCTATTCATCAGGAAATAAGGATTTATTTTACGTTTTTCATATGTGCTAAAACTCAGTCTAAGTTGTTATTATTATTATTATTATTATTATTATTATTATTTAACCACATCAGTTAACAAACATGGATACATATGCTATAATGTTATTGTTTTAGTTAAATAAATGGTTTAAATTGTTATTAAGGAAATTATTTTTTTTTCCTTATAATAAAGTACAGCAGAAAAGTTGTCCAAATATAAACAGTTAACTTATTAAACCTCACAATAATTTCATTATTATCGGTCTATGTATTTCTAGGGACCCAGGTGGCGCTGTGGGTTAAACCACAGAGCCTTGGGCTTGCTGATCAGAAGGTCGGCGGTTCGAATCCCTGCGATGGGGTGAGCTCCTGTTGCTCGGTCCCAGCTCCTGCCCACCTAGCAGTTCGAAAGCACATCAAAGTGCAAGTAGATAAATAGGAACCGCTCTGGCCGGAAGGTAAACGGCGTTTCCGTGCGCTGCTCTGGTTCGCCAGAAGCAGCTTTGTCATGCGGGCCACATGACCCGGAAGCTATATGCCGGCTCTCGGCCAATAAAGCGAGATGAGCGCCGCAACCCCAGAGTCGGACACGACTGGACCTAATGGTCAGGGGTCCCTTTACCTTTACCTAACCAGTAATTTTTGATATAACTGTAAAAACTACTCTGAAAATTTATTATTCCAAAAATGAAACCTTCACCTGGTTGTAAATATTAAGATTATACCAGCAAGAAGGAGTCTTTCTGTAAAAAAAAAAAAAAAGATTTAAATAAAGTCTTACTGACTAGCGATTTAAATTGATGGATCCTGCAGCCAATCGGAAGCCGCAGAAGTCACGTCGGACGTTCGGGTTCCGAAACCGAACATTCAGAAACCGGAACAATCACTTCCGGTTTTCGATCGTCCGGGAGCCAAAATGTTTGACTCCCAAGGCGTTTGAAAACCAAGGTATGACTGTATATTGAGTTGCTTTACTTCAAAACTATGGCCCAAAGAGAAGGACAGTAGTCTGCTCTAGCTTCCTTGCCCAACTGCTTAACTCACTTGTTATCTTTGTTTCCTGTCACAGGGGTAGAGATGTTTTGACAGTTGGGTTGTCCCTGTTGCTTGTGGAGCGGGCTCCTGTGCTAAATTCTTCTAAATATATAGCCTTGGTTCCCAGAAAACTCTGGGATCTTCCTGGGATAAATGGATCCAAATGTTAGAAAGCTTATTCTGTGCTACAAAACTGCACAGTGACACCAGGAAGTGTATTATTATTACTATTACTATATTGCCCTATACCCAGCGATCTCAGGGCACTATTCTCCTTTTGCACTATGCTGCACAACAAGTATGTGACATCTTTAACATTCTTCAACGCACAGGGTTGATGAAGATTATTCCAAAGTAAAAGAGGCATTGACAAAGTATTTCCCCCTAAAGAAAAACACTGATTTCGACGTCTATGAATGCCACTGGGTCAGAAAGAAGCAAAGGGAAAAAACAGCTAAGTTTCCATGCAGTCATGTTTCTGCCTCTCTTGAATTCAAGCACAAAGAGGGTGAAACTCTATGGATGTCTTTCTTCGTGGCTCAGCATGCAAATACGGGCGAAGGCAGAACTGTCCCTCCTTACACCTAAAAAAACAACCCACCCTAACACCAATTTTAAAATGAATTTGTTACACACATGCAAATCAATCCCGACTTCCTTCTTTTCAGTCCCATTCCAAAATGGCGGTTGTCAGAATGCTGTGGCACTATTGTTGGCATAAGTGGTCATAAGGGGTATCCATATCTAACAGCAACCAAAAAGAGAGAATGACCTCCATCTGGGGGGGGGCACCCATATTTGTGTTCCAATTTAGGTCTAATCCAATATGGCTTTCATGGGGAGGGAGGGATGCACTGCACTGATTCGTCACAGGTACACTCTGTTGAAAGCAGCCAAGTGGTGATCTTGAGGAATGTGGAATTATTTATAATTTTTACTTCTTAAAATTGCCACAAACACACAGTGAAACCAAACAGAAGTTGCCACTTCCCCCCTCGGATCCCAAATTTGAGTCCATGCTTAAAAACTGATAAGAAGCAGCTCCAAATATCCTCCTGGATAGCAATACCAAAACATCTAACCCTTTGAAAAAAAGGAAAAGAAAAAAAGAAGACCAGCCACAAACTGGGAAAGCATTATAGTAGTAAGGAATTTACTTATCCCGGGAGTTTTAGTATTTTATTTTACTTTTTGGCAAAAATTACAATCCACATCTCTTCACAAGAGCTCTTTTAGCACAACAATGAATTGACTGCAATTGCAATTGATAATGTATACTAATTGGCTATTCTATTACAAAGCAAGGTTCAAAAGGTTAATTATAACTTGATCACCAGTTTATCTTGGAAACATGAAGCCGATTTCTATATGCCTATAAAATGAAGATGTACTGCATGCATTATAGTACACTGACAAATGATTGGGTCCTTTAACATCAATGTAACAGGCATTAACATTTGCTCTGCCAGTAAAACTGTCAGCTCTTTTTAATTCTGAAGATATATAAAAGTGCTGCAAATGCTTTGGTTTTCATTTTATTAAATTCATGGACCAAGAGTGCCAAAGTCAAGCAAAAATGTGTTGTCCAGTTAAACCTAGAATTAGAGAAACCATGGAGGTAATGAAGCTGAAAGGACGTGAATATTTGTCAGAGTGCAATTAACGCACAACACTATATAACCATAACTGATTCCATGTTTCCATGATAAGTTCTAGCTGGGGCAATCAGAATAAGGTCCACTATTTGATTGCTGATTCAGGACCCTAGTTTTATATAATCAACTTTTTATTTTGTTCGGTGTGTATCACAATGTTCTTTTGTTGCTATGGCTGATGGCTGACACAAATAAAGTTTAATTCATTCATTCATTCATTCCATGATAAGTCACTTAATGGTCAAGCCATAGTTAACAGACATTAGTACAAAACAAAATAGAAAATAAAAAAAATCCTTCCAGTAGCACCTTAGAGACCAAGTTGGTCTCTAAGGTGCTACTGGAAGGAATTTTTTTATTTTCTATTTTGTTTTGACTATGGCAGACCAACACGGCTACCTACCTGTAACCAGACATTAGTACAATTAGAGATATGCACAAAACAGTTCCTCACCATATATACATATGCTGAATACAAGGTAATGTAACGAAAGTCTTTCCTACCTCCTTGCTGAAGCCCCCAGTACCACCAGAAAAGACTCTCCATTGCTGGCGTGGTGGCGGGGACTTACTAAACATCATGGGCCAAGGTGTTTAGGCTATAGTAGTAAGGGGGAATCTCCTAAAAACTTTTGCTCTGCTAGCACAGGATTATTCTGCCCAATTTGAGGCAATCCCTTTTCTCTCACTGCAGCACCACACAACATATCCCACAATGTTAGTAACTCCCTGTCGTCGTCGTCATCGTCCCCCCCCCCCCGAGGCTTTGCAGGATGTCATGCGCTGCTGGGGAGTGGGGAGAGAAAATTCCTTATGTGTGCTTGTCTTCTGCTTACACGATGTTGTATATCCCCAACGGCAACCATTTTGCAAAAGGCAAAAGATTCAAAGATTGTTTAAACAACTCTTACCATTCTCCCTTGCTGCCCTTCTATGCCCTTCTATGCACAATGCTTCCTCCCTAAACTTGTACACTCCATTCCTCCTAATCCCTCCTCAAAATCCAGCTTTGTATGACCCTTGGTTTATTATTTTAATATCCATTCCCAGCTATACCCAAGCTTTAAGTAGGCACAGCAGCGTTTGCACACATTCTTCTTCCACAGACTTTCCCTCTCCCTTTCCCTCTGTTGTTTTACCACTGTCTATAGACTATAAATTCATTAGGATCAGGGAAATCTATGTTGTCTATGTCACTCTGTAAGATACCATGCTTGCTGACAGCGAGATATAAATAATGACGACACACCAATATGACTTTTTTCATCCCTGGCTATTGCACATTGCAGCCTAAAACGTTAATGGGGTTACAGTGTGGGTGAACATTACTGGTTGCATAGAGAATATCATATTTTGCAAGGGAACTGAAGCACATGGACTTCAGTTCTCTCTCTGATGATCTTCCGGATGAGAGTTTATTTTGGAATTGGCGCTGCCCATGCATGCAAGATTTTAGCATCGTCCGCCCAACATTGTCAACCTTATTATTTAATCCGGATTTCTCTTAGCCCTTTATACATCCACAGTCAGGTATGGAAGCTTAGCAGCATATTTTGGGGGCTGGGTGGTTTATCGTGTTTCAATGAGTGGCCACCACTGCCACACCCCTGCATTCATTTGCCCCTCACCTGAGCACAACCCAGCCAAGTTGGCAGTGCATGCATGTTAAAATTTGCTTTTGCTTGTAATTGAGAATTTGAATGTATCTTTTATGGGGACGCGGGTGGCGCTGTGGTGTAAACCACTGAGCCTTGGGCTTGCTGGTCGGAAGGTCAGCGGTTCGAATCCCCGCAATGGGGTGAGCTCCCATTGCTCGATCCCAGCTCATGCCAACCTAGCAGTTCGAAAGCACGTCAAAGTGCAAGTAGATAAATAGGTACCGCGGGAAGGTAAACGGCGTTTCTGTGCGCTGCTCTGGTTTCGCCAGAAGTGGCTTAGTCATGCTGGCCACATGACCCGGAAAAACCGTCTGCGGACAAACATCGGCTCCCTCGGCCTGCAAAGCGAGATGAGCGCCGCAACCCCAGAGTCATTCGCGACTGGACTTAACTGTCAGGGGTCCTTTACCTTTACCTTTTTTTATGGTTGTTGTTTTTGGTAAACAGCTTAGAAGTTTTATATACAGTTAAAGAGGTATAAATGTATTGTTAAATACAATAAAAAATGCCGAAGGCATATCGGAATTTCAACAATCTAGATCAGAGGAGCAGTTCTCTCAAGATCTTCACACAGTGCATATGCTTGTTGGTTGCTTAATTAATTTCCCCACCCTTCCGCCAAAGGAGCCCAGGGCAGCAAACACATCAATACTAAATACTATCAAAATTTCTAAAAACAGTTAAATGTTGATTACCTCAGAGACTTTAATACTTTGTAATATTTTCAATGGACTTTCAGGATTTCGTTGCTGTCGTGGTTTTTTCTTGGGTGGTGGTGGTGTTGTGAACTAACCCCAAGGGTCAGCACAGCAGCACTTACACAACCTCATGGTGGTCAGAATCTATAGCAAATGCTTTTTTGCTCTCTGCAAAGAGTTAGACAAGCAGGGCACAGCTATCCAACTCCACTCTGGTAATCTTCCCCACAAAAATGTTGTGGTACAAGCCAAGGATGCATCTCTGCATGTAGTTACTTCTGCACAACTGATGGCAAGACTGCCACCTCTGGAAATTCTCAACCCACAGAGCTACTATTTATCTACCGGTATCTATAAATAATAGGGATTTATTCCCACTCCAAAAGGAAGGTACTCACTGTGGCTAACAAATCAAGCATTAAAAGATGAATAGCCTTGTGCTGCTATACTACTTTGCACCTCTTCTGTATGGCAAAGTTTGTATAAAAACAACACATGCCGTGTGAGAGTAGGGCATTGTTAGGGTCCAAACTGTCTTAACGCCTCAACAGGAGACAAACTCTGCATCCTCTCGGATCAAAAGCCTAATGTTATTTTGCTATTGCATGAGCCCCAAAAGATATACAATATTTTTAGGGGGGGGGAAGCTAACGGCAAGCATAGATTGCTTCACAAGGAATTAGGAAGAATTGCCATAAATAGGTCCCAGTACTAGGCATGGCACGTGGCTTTGAGAAATTAAAACATTTTCCATTTAGCTTGAAAATAATTCTAGCTAAGCAGTAATAAGAATCAGAGTCCAAGTATTGCATCATTAATCAAAAGTGACTTTGTACTAGGCATCTAAGGAATAATTTTAATTAGAAGTACTGTACTGTATGTGTGGAATACTTAGGTATTAGCATAAACTAGAGTTGCTCCCATTCTAATGGCCAATGGGTAAAAGGTCTATTTGCAAAACACACATTAAATCTTTCATTTTTATTCAAAGCATACAGTTGTATACAGATACAAACAAATCCACTGAAGTCTTTGAAGCCCCCAATTACTGCTTAATAGCAAGCATGCTTAGTCTGAAATAATCATATACTTGGCAATTTCAAAAATGAATTCAGTATCGGCTAATACATAAGAAACCAGCAGAGCATGCGAATGACGATGTAAATCAATGCAGGAATACTCAAGTCTGAATGTAGTTGTTTGTGGATACATTACTAAATTCTGCATCAGCTTAGTGTCTAATAAATCATTCATGGAAACGGAATATATATTTATGTGTTGTTATTTGGCAATTCAGAACCTGTGCCTTTTTAAAAAGACTGCTGATTCAATTACTCCAGAACTATTACCTTTAGTTATTAAATGATGTTGACAACTGTCACTTTAGCAAAGCTCTCGCTGACCTTAAGGAAACCTGACTGAGGAGCGATGGGAGGAGGGGACGGAAAAGAAAGCATTTCACTAAAGGAACAAAACCCGCCAATTTCTCCATTTATGTTTTACAAAGGAAGTGCCTACCGATACAACAATTAAAGCGTTTATGAAGGCCCGCATCAGGTGTTTTTTTTTCTAAAAGCACTAAATTGCAAGACATCAACTGCATTACCCCAATAAGTTCCATACTACATCATCACTGTAATAAATGATGAAGTTGCTCCATGCAGAGTGTTCTATTTGGAGCAATGATTCATTGTGCTCAGGAAAGAAAAAATCGCTGACACTTTCTCGAAGACATTTCCCGTAAAAGGTTGAAGTCCTTAAGCAGCAAAAAAAAAACAAAAAAACAAAACAAAACACCAGCGTCCATCATCTTTAAACCCTATTGATTTCTGGAGAAGATTTAAAAGGCTGTTTACTTATTTCCCATCATTTTTGTCAGTGCTGTAACAGTTCTCTTCCCACTGAATAAACCTCTCATGATCCTCCTGGTGATTAAGGTCAGACAAAATGTCAAACTCCTAATGCTAAGTGCTTTCACATTAAAAATTAATATCAAATCACCAAGTAAAATCCAAACAAGATCTCCAACATGTAAACAGTACACAATATGGATAATACTGACCATTAGAAGGGGGGAAAGAAAGCAGGATAATGCATACACGAGAAGCACACTTGGCAACGAGAACTTAACCTTTCGCTCTTTGCATTCTTGCAACCCGAGTTATTGGGGTATGGTTGACACAGGCCTTTTAAAAAGTGTTTCTGGAATTAAAGTTTGAAGCCCTCTCCCATATTCATACCAAATCTGTTTACCGGTTTGTCTGGACCAAGGCAGTTTGTTTTCATTTTATTCCGAGAGTTTTGAGCCATCAAAAAATCAGCATGCAGTTCTCAAGCATTATTCTCGGAGACACTGCATTTATCAGGGGCTGTAAATGGATGCACTTTTCTCTTTTTTTCTTAAGAGAAGCACAACATACCGTTTCTCCATAAAAGCAAAGATGGCATCCCCTACTTATGTTTATTCGCCTCACATACATACACATGTATTATCTAGATGTAAAAGAACAGAAATATTCTCAAGGGCTGCATATTTATGTCAAATGCACAGTAACACACCAAAACAAATTTGCCCATATTTCACCTGTTCCTCTGTATTTTTTATATGCCAATCCTTGGCTAGCCCAAACTTTGTACCCCAAACAAAACTATAGATGCAATCCATGTGCACTAGAGGCATGGCAAATAATTTTGATGTTTTCACCCTATCTTCTGCTTACCCGGGCTCATAGGCACAGGCAGCATAATAGGATGTAATTTATACATTTTATTTAAAATATCCACACCCTGCCTTTCAATTTTAGTCAAACCACCACAAGGTGGCTTCCAGACAGAACAAATTATAATAAAAAAAATATTAATTCTCAATGCAAAAAAAATCAATAAAAGGGGCATAAGGAACAATAACCACTATCGTAAAACTGCACAGCAGAAAATCGATAGCAGAAATAAAGATTTCATCATTTTATTCTGCTGTATATGTAGGCCTAGTTAAAACGAATGCCTCCAATGGAGAGGGCAAAGAGGAGGGATAAGGGGTTTGTTGGGGGGGGAATACCTTTGCCCTCCCCAAAAAAGAAAAAAGGGGGGGGAGAATAGTACATGCCTTTATAATACTGAGAAACAAAAAGTAATGGTAAGACTTATGAGTTGCAGTATTGCAATCACTATCAAATGCCCTAACTTTACTAGATAGGTCAGCTGAAGACCTTTTATGTGAGACTCACCTAGTGAGTCCAAGCCCTGCATAGGGACTTTTGCTTGTGCAATGGGTCATTCCTCCCGCCCCTTCCTCTGTGCTCCTCCCCAAATTGGCTTGGGGTGTGTGTGTGTGTCAGGGAACCCCCAGAACAGTGCACAGGAAGAGGAAAGGGGTGGGAGATCGTTCAATATGGCAAGCGGCAATGCTGACAAGACGTTCAGCATAGCGCGCCACTAAATTCCACACTTAGACCAGCTTTCTGACGTTTATTAGCAGGAGACGTCCAAGAGCAACCTCCCTCAAATTCATGGTAATTCGAAGACAGAGAATGAAGACACGAGAACCAGAATTACTACAGTGTTATTTGAACATTTGATCAATAACAGCAGCCTGTAGCAAGGTGTGGCTCCATAACCACCTGGTTGCAAAGGATGCAGTAGTAGGTAGGGAATTCAACTTTAATTTTTCAACTTTAAGCAAGTTTTCAAGATTTGAAAAGGAACAAGATATTCAGTGGTCTTGCATGGTTCTTTGGATGACTATCAGAAGCAGAATACAGAATAAAATGTTTCATTAATTACATTGTAGGACCCAGCTTTTTCTTGTTAAATTGGTGCCTTTTTTTAATACTTCAGTCTTTGTCCTCCCTTGGCAAACGTCATAATGCTGCATATAAGCAGTAAGAAACGGCCTCAGTTCTTAAGCAGACAAGTGTTGTTGTTTTTAATTGTTGTACAACCATTAACTGTACAAGCTTTGTAGTGTATGTTGTATACATGCCCTTTACCTTCTTTACATTTGCAGCAATTGCTGCAAAATGCAATATGACTTTCCGAGTGCGACCCATCCCCTAAAAATGCACACAGGAAATCAAGATCTCTTTCTTCTAAAACGCTCCCTAATTGAATAAAAGTTAGCGCAACCTTAAATACAGCTACAGCTTTAACACCATTTAGTCTAGACATCTTTGATGGAGTATTAGTGTTATAATGTCAAGCAGCTGGCCATTAGTGGGTATTATGAAGCTATTTAATACACGTGCAGAACCAAAGTAACATGATAATGGGTGTATTATTCATTAGTAACTGGAGACCTTCAGCCAATGCTCTCACTGGTGCGTCAAACTCCTCCCCACCTTTCAAGCCCCAGAAGAAGCTATGCTGTCAATGCTATTGCCAAGAGCTCTGTCCAAGCAGCTAGAACATTTGTACGCATTGTCATGAGATTATACATGCAGGATGGACGCTGCAAGGGTGTGTGGAGTGCTTCTAAGCAGCAGGCAAATTTTAGTCCACTATACTGATAATTCCTACAAGCAAATCTTGACTGCACCATTATTACAGCTATGTAAATATGACAGTATCTGCTTGGTACAATCTATTGTCTTACACAGGTTACATATGTTTATATAGAGAGAGAGCGCGCACATTGATTTGGAAATTGCAAAACACACAGTCACTGCCATTCCAACAGGGTCTTCTTGGCTACTGCCACCTTTCCTGGTCACTGCCATTTAAAATGTAGCCTGCATGCCGGCATAATCCATAGCAGAGGAAGGGGGCTGCAGGGTGCCCTCCAGCAGGTGGGCCCAGCACTGCCTGAAAAGACAGCTCGGGGTGTGCCGTGAGACACGGGTGGCGCACGGCCTGCAGGGCACTCCAGCCGCCACCTCCCTCCCGGCCGCCCTCCCACGGGCCAAGCCCTGCCCGAAAAAGCACTGCTGGGCACACCGCAGATGTGCTGCATGCCAGCCTGCAAGGGGTGTTCCAGCTGCTGCATCCCTCCCGGCCATGAGCAGGCCAAGCACTACCGGAAAAAGCAGAGTGGGTTGCGCCGCTGGGAGGGGGGCACCTGGAAGAGACACCCAGGAGGGGCGCAGCTCACATGCACCAGCCTGCAGGTTTCCCTCTTGAGTCCTGGGCGCCCTGCCAGCGGCGCACCCCATGATGTTTTCCCCTGACAGTACTGGGCTGGCAAGTGCCAGTTGCTTCCCTCCCGGGAGAGATGCATTCATACCTATGGTGCGGGGGGTGGGCATTCATACCTTCCCCCGCCCATGGCGCAGGCGGGTGTTGCTACGACGGTGTGCATAATACATCTTTAATCTGCTGTTCAGGAGGTTGGAAGCAGTGGGAAAGACTCAGGAGAGACAGCAGGTGTAGGGCTGCCATATTTTGAAGAGCAAAAAAGAGGACACATTTGCCGACTTCAATTTTAACTATGGATCGCTATGACAACTCTACCCATGAAAAAGAGGACATATGGCAACCATCAGGTTCAACCAGGTCACTACTACCTGACCCTCTAGGTAAGGAACTGGATCAGGCCAGATTGCTCCCCCCCCCTTCCATCCCAAGTGTGACAGGTGTGCAAAGCCACCCACCTGCCAGTGACCTTGCATCACAATTATGTCATGTAACCTTCACCACACCCAGCAGAGTTCTTCGAAAGCTGATTTCTGGGCACCTGGCAATTAGCTGCCTGTTGGGGCTTCAGAATCCCCTTTTAAAATGCTTTCTCACCCAGTGCTTTGCATAGGGACTGTAGGCACCACTGATCGGTTGGCCGGTGGTCCCTGCAACACCCCTTTTGTCTAAGCCAAGCTTTTATATTGCATATGATGTTAGATGTATGACAGGTAGGTGTGGCTTGGCAGGGCAGATGAGGAAATCTGGAGGGCCTAATCTGCTGTGCAGGCCAGGTGTTCCCCATCCCTGTCCTAGGGAGACCTTAAGATTGCAATCCTATGAACACTTGCCTGGGTGTAAGCCCTGCTAATGCATTCTGCAAAGATTATAATGCCAGAAAACAAGCAGATACCTACTGGTTTTTCTCAACCTTTTCACTTACATTCCCAGATGTTTGCTCAGCAATAAAACTCTCTGTCTGGGTTACAATGATTGGACTCATTTGCCGCAAACTTACTGACACCCTGGAAATGTCCAAATAAAGACGAGGTATTGCTTTAACATCTGAAACCTTCCCATTTGTCCCAGGCAATGCTCTGCATTTCCATGATTAAACTGGAGCTGGTGTCCCTTTTAAGATAGTATGTAGCTAGGCAGCGTCTTGTATAAAAAATGGGTGCAAACTGATATCCTTAAGAATGAACTCTATAATAATTATTTTTCAAGTAATAGAAGAATCAGAACACATTACATGAAAATAGCAAACCACAGAATTATTGAAGCTGATGTAGTTCGTCATTACTTGGCTTGAGTGCCATTACTATGCATGGTTTAAATGCATTGAAGTCCCACACAAATAAAGGCATTTCAGATAGTCAAAAATAGCGCTGACTTCATGTTATCTAACCTCCTCTCCAGTCCTCAAGCTCGCTATCAAGCGCCAAGTCCTCATCTCTGTATCTGACAGAATCCATCATGGAAATCACAGAGATACCAGTACCATCTCTTTTGAAAACAAAATGTCCCACCTTTGTAACTAGATCAGATCTGTTCACCCCTAGGGCCCTAAGCCAAATTTAGCTGTGCAAACCATGTTTTATATGTTCCTATTGAGCCCTAGTAACCTCAACATTTACTAGTTAACAAAGCTAATTTACTTTTGAATTAAGAATCACGGAAAATACAACCAAACTAGACATAATACACCACTTGCTTCCTATCAAGGTACACTGTAAGGGAAAAGGTAGAAGAAGCCATTCAATTGTGTGTGAAAAGTAGGATTAAACAAAGGAAATCCAACTTACATTGTGGAAAACTGAAAATCTTGTAGCAAATTCATATTCAACAGATTTTCAGGGAAATTCATACTACAGGGTTTTCAATACCCTGTTACACAATTCTGAAAAAAAAAGAAAAGAGCAAAGCTTAATTTTACAGAAGTAGAATTTCCCTCTAAAAAAACTCAAATCATTTGGAAAACTGTTACTAATTACCAGTGGGTTTTTTTTCTGGGGGGGACACAGGGGCATGCATACCCCTAAACATTTTGTGAATCTAAGTTTGGCCTTATTGAGGGGCATTATTTCAATATGAGTAGGGAAATGAGAGTACCTCTAAAATTTTTTTTAGAAAAAAGCACTGCTAATTACCCAATAATATCCAAACGCCTGACCCTACTAGACACACTGGGGGGGGGGGGAGCACCCACAAGGAAAATACTGGAGGTGGTAGGAAGAAAATACTATTTTCTCCCGGGAATGGTCTGTGCTTATCAGTCTCTGGACCAACAACTGTCCCATGAGAGGACTATAATGGGAGTCAAGTGAGGAAGCTATTTTTTTACCTATTGTGTGATAAAGGTTAGAAGAATTCTAAGACACTGAGTATTTGCTCCATCAGTAACCTCACCAGTAAAGATTACAGGTAGGTAGCCGTGTTGGTCTGCCATAGTCAAAACAAAACAAAACAAAAAATAAAAAAATTCCTAAGAACAAACTTAGTTGGTCTCTAAGGTGCTACTGGAAGGATTTATTTTATTTTTTTTGTTCTCACCAGTAAACAAACACACCAAAATGGATCAGTTAATACCCCACTGTGCAGACAAGTACAAAAGTACTTTACCATTAAAGTTTCTGCTAGGGTTAAACAACAGCTATTTAAGAGAGTAGTTGTGAACTCATCACTTGATAACTCCTCATTTTTATTTGAGAGAGCCATTCATCTCTCCTGTTTCTAATATGAGCTCTTCTAAGGGAACATGGACCCATTGATTTGTATTAGAAACTTCTTATAGCCCACGTGGACCATCAGGAAAATGGCAGGTTTCATCTAAATAAAACAAACAGAAGACTTCATGTGTTCTTCCTGATTCTCCAGCTCTTTTGACAAGAACTGCTACACACAGCCAAAAGCTGGTAGTTTTTAGCAAGTGATGGTTGTGGGAAGGTGGGATAATTTCTCTCCCCTTAGTGATTTCTCTATGACAGGCAAAACTACATAAAACAACCCATTTATAAAGGGTTTAAAAAAAATACCCTAGATGAGAACAGTTTTGTACACTGGCTGTTGTTGATATATTCTTTGTACCATGCCCATCTGACTGGGTTGCCCCACCTACTCTGGGCGGCTTCCAACATAATAATCCATTAAACATTAAAAACTTCCCTATTCAGGGCTGTAAAGGGAAGACACACTGAGGAAATGTCAAAATAATACAGAGGAACACTATAGAAATACATCTCAAAGAAATCAAAAGTGGTCCCTATTCAGAAATACGACATCAATGACATTAATAAAAGAAGATTGGGTTTTTTTTTAAAGTGTACATATCCTTCTTAGGGACAGAACTGTTTTAAGAACTCATCTTCAGAGAGTAAGAAAATTATTAGTACTACAAAATATATTGATCATTTTTACTTTCCTCTGTGAGTATGTTAATATCTTGCTCTTCCTCTGCGATATTTTCCATAATTTAAAATGTGTTCCTTGGTATAGAGGAGATCATTAAGTGTATTGCAAAACCGTTAAGCTGTGTGCTTTATACATTATAATTAGTTTGGCAGATCAAATACAAATCACTTTTACAGACTAACTACAACAACACTGAAGTACCAGTTAAATATTGAAAATAATTAAAGGAATCATGTTTAGTGTGGCATGATTAGCTAATTCACTTTACAAGCATTTATTAAAATGAATTCACATGTTATTATTCCATAGGTAGTTACACAATAGTGTTTATACAGGAAAAAATATAATGAACCAAACTCTTTGTATCCAGCCCTTCACAATTAAAATGAAGACTCCCCAAGTAATATCAATCTAGGATAGACTAATTAAGTTTGGTTTGATAACCATTCATTTCTTCTATTGCCTCTGAGCAAATTGTTTATTAGAGAAAGTTATTTTACACAAATCAAATCAAATTGGGTAAGCCATTATATTTGAGAGAAACCTTAGCCATCAGTCAATTAATCCATCATTTTCTCCAGACACTTTTGCTTAACAAGCAGATCACATTATCAACAATTTAGATATCAGATGATTAAATTATAACAGAAAATCTATTGACAGTTTTTCTAATACTTTTATTATGAGTAAATACAATTTTTCTCCAAGTTATGAGCAAAATAAGCATAGTTGTTATCTAAAATACAGTAGCAATAAAATAAAAAAATCAGACGCCATGTTTTTCAAAATCTATTCAACAATCTGTGGATTATGCAATATCAAACCATGGCAGAATGAGAATGCTACACCATGGGTACCTTAGCTTGTGGAGCTGTTGCTCAGTCTCCACCTGTGAGAGGTAATAGGTAGGGTTGAGAATGAGCAATTGAGTTTTGCTCATAAGATCCAGCCTATGTGACAAGACCCAGGGAGGTCTTGTAAGGAACAACTAGGATAATATCTGCCTTCTGTTCCTATGTGCCCTAGGAATCTGTTAAAAATAAATAAAAAATTCAGTACCGGTACTTTCTTATGAAGCTACAATAACAATCGCATAAGGAATATGAAATAAAGGAAGAAAAAACAACCCCAAAACAAACCAGGGTTCACAGCCATTACCTCACAAAATAAAGCACAAACCACCGATGAAATATAGCTTCATTTGGTATTCATAATATTTGTTTTGTATTCTTTCTGCATCAGGTCAGCTCTTGTAACATCTAATTCAATGTGTAGTCTCTTGAGGATGTACTTTATTTTATGAGGGAATGGCAAGAATCAGTTTTATTGTTAAGGGAGACATATACTGGTCAGTCCTTGGCTGAGATATGTACTCTGCTGGCCTAGGGACCAGCAAAGTGAAGAATTTCATTGGCAGCCAGTTCTCTGAGAGCATGAACAGACCTTTAGTCTCTCAACTTGTTGCAGTCCTGCATTGAAAGTAGCACCCTAAATGGCATTCTGTTTATGCTGCAGAACAGAATATTTTCTGCTCAATTACAATAATATACAGTAATACAATCACAACATGATACTGACACAACACAAAGCCATAGTTTGTTTGAACCATGGTTCGTTGAGTATGCCAGGATCCAGCTCACAGACATTTAAACTGAAGGTCATCATCACAACTTCTGGGGAGGAAAGATGGTGGACTAAGTTATTGGCTGCCGATGCTCCCGTCTGCAGAGATAATTATGTGGTGGTCAGAGATAATCAAGGCATAAATCTTGGTTACCAAACTCCCTTTGGAGATAAAGGAGGTCGGGAAACCCCAAAGGCTTGGAAGAATATAACATCACACTGGAGAAAAGCAAGTTTTCAGAATGAACGTCTTGAGCGTGGAACTTTCCACTGGGCCCACGCACTGCACAATTACCCATTTAGGGCACAAGCTCGACAAACCTCCTTCTATTAACTATTTGTAAGACTGGAAGCAAATAAGGACTGGATTTTCTATCTGCCAGTTAATTAGTATCCAGAAAGGAAGTGGGCTGGTGGTTGATGATAAAGCACCAACAGGCTAGTTAACAAGCTTGAGAATGAACCAAAAAGCTTAAATTAACTACTGAAGACTTTGAAAGATTGCAACTGATAAAGTACCTCTGAACCTGCTATAAATCTTCAGCTTACATTGCCTATAAATCTCCATCTTGGGCGTGCTGTGTCTGCTGTGAAAAGCGAAACTGCATTTGATTCCTGTGGGGAAGGAATGTGTAGGCAGACACAACTTCCTGGAAGTGGAGACTCCCAAGGGTGTGAGTGTGTGACTAAACAGAATATGGCAAAAAAAATGTTGCATGCCCCACAGATTGTGGCTTCTTCTTCTTTTTTTACAATGGCTACTAAATGAACAGTTGTCAGAATTAAGAGTCAAGATACGTGGAATTGTAAGAGATCAAATCAGAGATACTTCAGACTGAAGAATGCACTGGACCTGTGGGAGGAGATTTGGATCAATTTCTGCCTGTACATGAGACAGCAGGAAATAATGAACTGGAGGGGATGGCCTTGCAGCTGTCTGGAGGACTGGAACAGACAAAGGAAGCTGCTATGATAACAGGGGAGATAAATGGATTTACGATCAGAAACACTAGGAGGCATGTAGAGATGGAATTGAGGAAAGGTTCAAGTGCACAAACTGAAGTGAACACAGTACAAAAAGCCTCAAAGCTTATGGTAGTTGGTGTGGGAAAAGACTGGAAGAATTGGATGACCCCTCCCCTTTTAAACAGGATGAAGCATGATTAACAGGAAATGAGAGCAGAAAGCACGGAACTGAGTTTGATTTAATGAAGACTGAATGAAGATATAACAAGCAAATAAGTTGGGACTATTATACTATTAAGATTTGTGGAATCCTTGGGGAGAAATTTATCATCTTGGATTGGAGACGAATTATTTTGGACACTTAATGACAACAATAATTGAAGAGCTACTTTTGGATTTTTGAGTGGGAAAAGGCGAATCTGAGATGCCTGGAAGTGAAGATTGAGAAAAAGCTGGACATTAATACAGCTAGAAGTGGGAGTGTATACCTTGAATACTTTAAATAATTGTTATAGATATAATTGGTAGACAAGAGAATCAGAATCTTTGTTGTTTTTGTTAATTTATTTATTCTCTTATCTTGTCTTTCTATGATCTTTAATCTTTGCTTGCTCTTTGTATATGAGAGAATGCTTTGCTTTTTGAAGTTTTCGATCTTGGATTAATGAAGATACACAAAGGAAGGTGATGGATGGAAGATGAAGGGTCTGCACGAGAGGCAGGGTGGAGAGGATCTATCATGGCATTACCATGTCACCAGTTTTCTCACCACTGACTGGCTGAAGTGGGACAGAGAGCAAACACTGTCCTCCTCATTAGCTGCTTCTTGACATGCAGAGACTATAGCTTCTAAAACTTCCCTCCTTTCCTCCATTCTAGGAGACTCCCAATGAATCCTTTCGACACTATCCCTCTTTGTTTACTCTTTCCTCCCAAACTGTGGCAGCTCTTTTGATGAAGACAAGTTTCTTTCAGTAGTAAAACTGTACTGGTGAACAAGCATATGAACAGGAATTATAGTAACTTGGGTTCTTAGGATGTACAGGTATGGGTACACTTGCAGAAATTGAATTTAGTGGCCATCAAGAGTCATTTTTTACCTCTCTTCCGCAGCCTCCTCTGCGATACTGCATCACACAGATACTGTATTTTTCCATGTATAAGACAATGTGTTTCCCCGAAAAAGTATCGGCAAAAATAGGTGGTCGTCTTATACACGGATAGTGAGGGGGTGGGCATCATTGGTTGTGGCGATCGGTGGCAGCTCATCCAAAAGCTCAACAACTCAAGGGTGACCCCCCCCCCAAAAAAGCTCAACATCTCAAGAAATTGTGATTTCTTGATATTGGGTCCAAAAAACAGGGGTGTCTTATACATGGCGCTGTGTTATACACAGAAAAGTACGGTAAATAATAAAGATGTCATGGGGGGAAGAGATAGCTGAGCCAGCAAAAGCCCCATGACCAATGTGTTGGAACAAAAATCCCACGTGAGAATTTGCCCTTTCCCTTGTCCTTCAGCTAGGTAATTCATTTGTCACATGTGACCCTCCATGCATAACAAGACAGAAATGGAATGCTGTCAAAAGAGAGAGCGCGAGAGAGAGCGCAGAATAAGCTTACGTTAAAAGAACAGGAATCTCAGATCACCATACATTCATAAAAATTCTAAGTGGTCACAGTGGCCATCTTACCTATTCAATATTGTAAGAGCCAAGAAAAGCTGGCTTTATACCTTGCTTGACATAAGCCCTGTGTACTTGCTCTTCTTCTGGGTTTCTACAGTTCAGATGGGGAATCTGTGACCCTCCAGATGTTGTTGGCTGTCCACCTCCTCTCAGCCTCAGTCAGCATAGCCAATGGTTAAGGACAAAGAGTTGCAGTCCTACATATGGAGGGTCACAGGTTCCCCAGCCTTGCTATAAAATTTGTGCCAAGCATACAAACAAGTCAACAGTATAGTCCAGAGGTTCATAATAGCACCTCCTAGCATCAAACCAAACTTCACTTTCTGCCACTACCCATCATAAAAAACTTCCTGACTTTCAGAGTTGTTCCAAAGAAAAAGTAAGCATATGCATGCACAGATTTGCTACAGATTCAAGAGTCACACCACCACCATGATCCAGGAGCTCCAAAGCATGCATGATGTTCAAGGCCTCCTGGGTCTTCTGTATCTCATCTATAAGCAACATAATTCTGTATGTGTTATGTGCAGAGCCTTTCCCTTCACTGCTTCCATAGTGCAACAAGGCTCAATCTTGACTGAGGTTTCCAGGGGCTGTTCAGACTCAAGTAGATTAATGCCGTCAATAACATAAAACTATTAAGTGTTCTGAATTATTCCTTAACTCCCGAGCCAAATTTTTATTAGCCTAGCAAAAGAACATTTATTTATTGCATCTCTCTCACAATTTGTGCACTAAATGTTCTAAAAGTACCTTAAAGGACACCATTTTAGGCACTAGAAAGGTCCCAAGAACATTTAGAAAGATATAAAACACCACATTTACACGATCTGTTCAGAAAAGGCCAAATAAATCAGCAACTCAGTAGACAAGAGCAACTGGATATATTTTTCAGATAATATAAAAACTCAAATGCACAAAGAGTCTGATAGTCCTCTCGGATAGAGAGCAATACATCATTAAAAGGGAGTTCACTCGGCTACCAAGGCTTTCCCCTTTAAATACACTCCTTGACCTTTCCCCACAATATTACCAGACAGAGTGTGACTCAACACAGAGTACCAGCACAGACTAGGAGAAACGTCTCAGAAACCATACATGGCTTGCGAACCATAACATAGCACATTCCTGCTCTAATTTTATTGCAGCTCAGTAGAAACTGTAGACTTTACTTATTTTTTATTTCTATTATTACATTTATAGTTTACCTTTCCTCCAAGGATCTCAAGGTGGCATATAATGATTTGCCTCCTCCCTGTTGTTATACTTACAACAACCCTGTGAGACAGGCTAGGCTGAGAGACTGTGACAGACTCAAATGAGCTTCATGGCTGTGTGGGGATTTGAACCCTGGTCTCCCAGGTGGCGCTGTGGGTTAAACCACAGAGCCTAGGGCTTGCTGATCAGAATGTCGGCGGTTCGAATCCCTGTGATGGGGTGATCTCCCGTTGCTCAGTCCCAGCTCCTGCCCACCTAGCAGTTCGAAAGCACGTCAAAGTGCAAGTAGATAAATAGGAACCGCTCTGGCGGGAAGGTACACGCCGTTTCTGTGCGCTGCTCTGGTTCGCCAGAAGCGGCTTTGTCATGCTGGCCACATGACCTGGAAGCTGTACGCCGGCTCCCTCGGCCAATAAAGCGAGATGAGCGCCGCAAACCCAGAGTCGGACACAACTGGACCTAATGGTCAGGGGTCCCTTTACCTTTACCTTTACTCCCAGTTCCTAGTCCAGCACTCTAACCACTACACCAGAACTGAGTTGGACATAAGCACACAAAGAAAAACTCTCCCGCACAAACACACACACATAAAATGTGAAACAAATTTTACCCCAGGACAATAAACTCTCGCATATGCTTGCAAATCTACCTGCCCTTTAGATAAAAAAAAATCCAGTTCGAACTGAGCTTTCATAATTTATCAATGACCAGCCCTTTCAGTTTAGTTGTCCAAACTCTAAGCACCAAAGTACTGGTGAAACGTGTGTTTGTTTTAAATGTATCTGTGCATTTTAATATATTTTTAAATGTATTTATGTTTGCTTTAAATGTATCCATGCAGATTTTTGTTTATTTTCTTTTTTGCTTGTAAGCTGCTTTGAGCTGCCTTTGGCAAGAGAAAGTGACCAACAAATTCAACAAATAATAATAATAATAATAATAATAATAATAATAATAATAATAATAAAAGCATATGCCCCTTTTCTGTTTGCATGGATGGGGACTCTGACTCACACCAGCACCATAAGGCATGTCCCAACAAACAGGGAGATGGGAGTCCCTCAATGTTTGGAGGGCCCAAAAGTTGCTTCTGGCAAACAATGTGTCACTCTTGATTGTTACCCTTAGTGCATAAGTCCCCTTCTCTCAAACAATGCACATAACTCAATAGAACAGCGGGATTTAGTAAAAATAATTGGTACAGTTCTGCAACAAAAATGATGCTATTTAAATACCACAGAGCTTGTCGGTTTATGTACGAGTTGCACGTTACAGTATGTGATCTAAAGGCTTTAAAAGGTTCCAGTGCAGCACCTATTCAAGTAAAAGCCATATGACTTCTGAAATTTGCTAAACAGTATGATGAAAACAAATGTTTGACCTTTAATACACTGACAAGTATAAAAAATACTCTCTGGCTCTTTTCAACTGGCAAGTTTATTTTCTGCATAGATTTTGTCCTATTATGCTATAACAATCCTTCATTACCCTAGTATGATAACACATAGTCTATGGTCTACCTACAGTTGTCTGGTGCCTATTTAGTTTTATCGCAAGCAAGCAATTTGAGAATATGGTAATAAACCCTCAATCACTATAATGAGGTATGATGGGTTGTAATTTCTCTGTGCTAATGGGTTACAAACAGTATTACAATGATGACGGGAATATCATTGATTCATTATGACTGCAATAATATCAAAATGACTTAATATAGATCACTATTAACTCATGCACATACTGCTAACAGCCTTGCCGTGGTTCTATATACATACATATAATACATAAAATTAATATTTGTCTTTATATAAAAATTCACACAGCACAAAACATTGTGTTGAATTCCCTAAATCAATATTTAAAGTTGGAATTATGGCATTGAACTCGTTCTTTGGAAAGAAGACCATTGATTTTAATCTGCTTGAAGCAATCAATTACTCCCTGTCCTCTTTATTCCAAACTGTAATGAAAACTAAACTGTGCTGTCTTGAAAACTAAATGTGAAGATGATCATAAACAGAATTTAAACTCCATGGATTATTCATATCTACCCATTTAGATTTGCCATTTCCATTATGAGTACATTTGCCATGAGCATTTAATGGACATCTAAAAGGGAATTCATTAAAGCAGGAGCTGTTGGCAGCACTTATGGCCTTCAGACTGCTTTATGTTTGCCTTTAATAGCTCGCTATTATAAAAGTGATATATTGTGTTCATCCCATTAGTAGTTTGCAGAAAGGTCTGTAAGACACAACAGAATGAGAATAAAAACTAAAATCAATGTATTCTTTTTTTAAAGCGGTATACAACTATTGCAAATATATACATTATTTTGGGTTAACTATATTGATGCAAATAAGCAGATAGCCATCATTAAGCCATGTATGAATGCAAAAACAACAACCACCCACCCAAATTATAACCATGAGAAAGGATACAGAAAGTCATGATCAGTTAAGAGGGGTTTAAAAAATATTTATATATTATATATAAACACTCATTACAGGTTTCCCACAGCAGTAATTAAATGGACTCCAGTAAGAGCCATTATAAAGAAATATTATGTTAAAATTGATTAGCAAGGCCTTTTCTCGCTCATTGGTCAGTCATAATTCTCAACAAAAAACAAAACATCTCTTTTTGTAGAAAAGAAGCCTTATAGTTGTCATATGAAAACATTGGTCAAAATAAATATTCATCATTAAATTTGTATCCTGCCCATTGTCCCAAGAGAGCCCAAATAACTGAGTATGGCTGATTTAAGTAAGAACCACCTGAGTGCATTACCCAAAACTTTATCTGCAGAAAGTACAGGGCAGCAACTATCCCTGGACTAATCCATACTAATTCATGTAGCTTGTGTAAGTAGACAGAGAGACTAAATACACAGATTAGGGCAGCAATCCTTTCATCAATTAACTTGTTAGAATAGTGAACAAAAGTGGTTCATTACACCAAATGGTTGCCCCCAAAGAGGCAGTGGCTAAAACAAAATACGATTGTGCATCTTAAATAGAGACAGACATCTTGCCAGGGGTACAAGGAAAGCTCACAACATAACTAATAAAGACTTGCATGCAAGATTCAAATATAACTTTGAAGCTTAAGGAAAACATGTGTTTACACAGAACCGAGCCTACACACCTACAAAAATATGTGCAACTACAGGGACTAGGAAAATGAAACCTGGGATTCTAAGATTTGTGTTTTCAGATTGTCAAGTGCCCTGCAAAATCCTGCACTGTATACATATCAAACTGCTAGCCTTAACTACACATTATAGTAACCAAAGTAGACATAAAACAAACAGCTTTCTTACAACTGTTATAGGAATTCTAAGGTTATATATATACTAGCTGACCCGGCCACGCATTGCTGTGGCCCATTTGTTTTACATAGCAACATGCCAGGAATGCCAGGAATGGAACCCAAAGCAATCGGTCAAGGACTTTCACCTGCCTCCCCACAGCCTCCCCATTTTCCCGGTGCTGGCTCCGCCCCCGCACACACGACCCCCGCTTTCGCCTGCCTCCCCACAGCTTCTCGCGTTGAACTCCCGCCTGCCTCCTCTCCCAGCAGAGAGGCTTCTCCCCCAGACCATCCCTCTCCCAATCCCCCCTTTCTCCCTCCCTCAGAAACGGATCCTTTCACGCGACGCGGCATAATTCGCTCCCTGCCCCCGCACTCTCCCTGCGCACCCAGAGATTCCTCCGTCACCTCCCATTTCTGTGTCTCCGTTTCTCCATCTCCTGCTCCCTCTCGTCTCTGTAGTTTGTGCGCGCCTTCCCTCTGACAACGTGGGTATGCTCTCGCATAGCGTGTGTCGTCGGCTGCCAATAGCCTATTGGCGTAGCTGCCCTCGCCTCCAAGGCCCCCCTCCCTCCCTCTCCTCTTGGGCTCTCTGACCTTGTATAGCCTGTATCACAGCAGTGATGTCACCACATTGACAATGGTGGAGGCAATGTAGTGTTGTGATGTCATGCTGCTCACTATGTGATTGGTTAGGATCTTAAAAAGTATGTTTTTTTACTTTTTACCTGTCGCTGGTGTGACATCTATGTAATATTTTTACACGTGTCTGAAATAGTACAGGAGAACAATCCTGAAGCCATCAGGTATCCTGGCAGACAGGAGAGAAGCAACACACTCAAATTTCTGTTGGGGACCACCTCTTTCTGTGATGTATGTATGATGTTTTGGGGGCTGGTCTTGAGCTACAGGGTAGGCAATTTCAAACGTCTATATAAGAGCTTGCACACCAATGTTCTGGGTTCCTCTCCTCCCTACCTTCGTGGGGTAAGAGGGGGACCCTGTTGCAATAGTTTAATAAAGATTATGCTTACTAGCTGCTTTGCTTCTCAATATTCTCTGGTTGGCCTCTGTTATTTTCTCCTACCGATAGAAAACCTACATAAGGATTCTATACGGGCTCTTAAGATACCCCATAAGGGAAAGGGAGCAGTATTTTTCTTATAATACAACTAAACATGTAAGCTGAAGAAAATTGTTGGAAAGAGGAGAGTTGTTATTCTGATAACCTAGGTTTTTGAAGTAAGTTATCTGCATGTGTACCTAAATCAGGGAGTGGAGGAGAGGAAGCCTGTACTCTTGTAGAAAAAACATATAGGAATCCAATTGTAGAGCTGGAAGGTACCCTGGGGGTCATCCAGTCTAACCCTCTGCAATACAGGTAAAACTGAAAGACAATGAAAGAGAAATGGTGCATGCTCTGTGGTGAGCATCCTCAGTGTTCAGTTTTCATCTATGAAAGATCTGTTGAGTGTCAAAAAGGATTTCCTTAGGGGCTAGTATTGGTCTCAGACAAGTAATGCAATGGTACCCAATTCTCCCGACCCCCATCCTTCAGCAGTAACTACTCCCCCTTCACCACTCACAAGGATTCATGGGCAGGGTGGTAATGGTGGATTGGGTTCAGAGAATATGTACTGTACCGCATGATACAGGAACGGCTTGTTGATTTCTGCCCCCCACAATGCATTTATTCTAAATTGCTGAACATCACACATTAAGTCCAAACTTTACATTAAATGTATTTGTAAGATGAATAAGGACATAAATTATTAATTCTCTCTCTCTCTCTCTCTCTCTCTCTCTCTCTCACACACACACACACATATGTTGGGCAGTTCTGGCCGTCAGTTAAGCTTGTAAAGAGATGTACAAAATATATACAGTGGAACCTCGACTTACGAATTTTATGCGTTCCGAAAGCACACTCGTAAGTCGAAAAACTGCATTCCCATAGGAATGCATTGGAAACGTAAGTCGAAACATTCATAAGAAAACCCTATGTAAACCTTCGTAAGTCGAGTAAACCCCATCTAAAATCCAAGCGGATTTCCTTTCGGAAGTCAAAAAATTCATAGGCGCGCGGCCGCTTTTTCCCTTTCGTAAGTCGAAAAATACGTAAGTCGAGTACTTCATAAGTCAAGGTTCCACTGTACAGTGTTAAAACTTTCAAAATTAGGTCAATCCATTTCTAATGCCAGTCTTCTTACTAGCTTACCTTGCGTCATGCATGAAAGACAGGCTTGACCCATTTGCCACATGGAGCAAAAGAGGAACCAAAATCTTCAAGTATGGAGGGCAAACCGGTTTGCCACAAGTCTTCACAGACAGATGGGCAGTCTTCTGTGCAATAAAACAAAAACAGATATGGAAAGAGAGCATAGTCGTAGTAGATGCATTCCCATTTCGATTAATGCAAATATAGAGATTAGGGCTGCAAGCTTTAAAATCAGAATATTTATTAGCTTTACTTCATTTATCAGTGAGGGAAAATTTTAACTGACAGAGCTGAAAATTAAGGGCACATTTATTTTTGAAGTTATTTTGGTCGCTGTGTGTTACTATTAACAGCCTTTCTTCCAATGAGTGGCAGTTTTTTATTGTATCTTGTCAATATCTCACAGAGGCACCACAGGGAGGTTCTTTTATCATATGAAAATTAAATGTATCCAATTAATTGTATAAAAGGTCTATGTCCAATTCACTGGATAAAGGCCTATGATCAATTAAAAATTATTTAATCAGCCAACAGCCCTAATATATGTATGTGTGTGCATGCATTCTTCAATGGGACTCTTATCTCAACAGAGCTAGGAAATACAGTACCTCTGCCTGAACCTTGAAGAGCGACTGCCCATCAAAATAGACAATACTTGGCTAGGCAGACCAACACTCTTGACTGGGAATTGGGTTGCAGTGCAGACTATGCTGACGACAAAATTCTAGAAGTTCCTTATGTTAGAAGGAAAAATCAACTTTTATTACTAGATTATTCTACTTAGATTTCCCCTATCACAGACTGAAATTTCTCCACTGCTAAATCTTCTATTATTTAAACTCCAAAGTGCCACCGGAATTTGTATTTATTCAAAGACAATAGAGTACGTAAGGCTGCATCCGCCAGATTTTCAGTATCTGGGCAGTCTTCTGTGGGACAACTTTCAATGCAGCCTCTTGACAACAGCTCTAATACTGCCAGGACTCATCCCCCTAGAAAGTGGAAAGGGCTCATACAACCTACAGTGCACACCCACCAGATGTTTCAAAGAAAATGCCAGCTGTGTATCATGTAACTAAAATTTAAGATCTGGAGAATAACTTCACATTATGGATATTCCTTTAGAGGTGTCAAGAGGAAACTCAAACATTTCATATGGGAGACTTTTTGCACTAGTCTCCGTCCATAGTTTATGCTAACACTCCAGGTTAATAAATAAAGCATTCCCCTTTTTTATATTCCTTTGATATCTGTATTTGTCAATAGTTGGCTAATTAAACAATCTACGGCCTTTTAACCTGTGTGTGTGTTATTGTTTTGTTTGCTTTTATGCCATGTATTTTTATGTTTTTATATTGTAAAACACCCTGTGATTCTCAGATGATCAGTATATAAATTTAATAAATAAATAGTTTCTTCCTAAAATTAAAATGGCCGTTATCTATCTATCTATCTATCTATCTATCTATCTATCTACCTACCTACCTACCTACCTATAGAAACAGATATATAGATATAGATATAGATATATTCCATTGATTAACATACCAAATATAACAGCCAGCAAGAAGTTATATTTATAGAATTAGAAGTTGTGAACTCAAATAAGGCATCTCTTAAATGAAAACTGACTGTCAAAAATTATGTTAAGAATTCAAGACCCCACAAGTTACAAAAAAGTGACTGTCTAAAAGAAAACCTTCTGGTGGTAATTTACGAGTGCCAATTTTATAGTTTTCTCAATGATAAAAAGATTTTCAGTGCAATCCTACTGAAAGTAAGTCCTGTTGCTTACAACGGGGCTTACTCCCAGTTAAGTGGTATTAGGACTGCAGCCATAATTATCTGGTACAACAAAACAAACAAACAAACAAACTTTTGAACCAACCTGAAGGCACATACAGTATTTAGACTGTAGGCTCCTTGGTGGCAAGACCCTTTCTTTTTTGCTTTTGAAAGGAATGTTCATTTATTACTAAGAACATTATTAACATAAGAATTTTGTTTTGAATCACTTCTGCTGAGACTTTAAGATCTTTCAGTGGGTAGCACTGACCTTGCAACCAGCCTCTTGTTCCACAAGTTCCAGTTCCCCCAACAGGCTGTGAGGTGCTGAAAAACAAGAAGTCTTTCTTGTATGCTATTACTGGAATACCTGGAAGAATCTGGAAACTGGATAAAAAACCCCACTGATGAAAAGCAGTTTTGAGCATCTAGACACAGGGTCTGGTGCACAGGTTGTCTCTTAGACAGTAAAATCTAGGAGGTAATATGCAACTTTTTCTAGAAGTATAGTTAGCCTCTGATATTTCTTGGAATACATGACAACTATAGATCTAGGAGAAAAACCAGCACCAAACCACTGTTAAAAAATTAGTCAAGAACTCTCTTATTCGCATTCTAGTACTGTTCATTTAAATTCAACTCAAGTGGTCCAGCGGTTAAGACACAGCAGTTATAAAGATCGGGATGTCCCAATTCAAATCTTATATAAGCCATTAACTAGTTAGGGCCAGGAGACAGGGTGCATAAGACAAACTTTAAGAGATCACAGACAGCTGTGCTCCCTCCTCCTGCCCCCAAACTAAATCCCACATGTTCTGACCATTTGGTTTAACTTGCCTGCTTGGCATTCTGTGTGTCTGATTGCAACTGTCTCCCTCTGGGCCACTGAATCATTTGAACAAAATATGGTGATGTAATAGGAGGAGTAAGACATCACAGTAAGGCTTAATATGTACATTTATGATGCAATAATTCATGTTAAATTCAAACACCAGCTCAACCCCTTTACACCCATTTTTTGAGGTGGCAGGAATGATTCAAAATACATTGTAACTCGGCACCTGGAGGGAGACCTTTTGAAGACTATTATTAACTAGATTATGTCCAGCTAACGAATTCATATAAATTATGGAGTATAATAGGAAAAGTATGCCAAAGTGAGCATGCAGGGGTACAAGGAAGTGACTCCTAAAGAAGCCCACCCATATGTGAATGGCACCTTTCACTCACAGATTGCGTTAGAGAACTCCTTGTGTATATTTAGAAAGCTTGGTGGATTGAGCACAAAATCAAAAGTAGTCCAAATTCTTTTCAAAGACAGACTATTTGTCCTGAACAACCTGCTCCTCATTAACCTGGGGATATATGTAAGTATTGCCCTTTTATTTCTTATACAGACCTGGGGACGCGCACACACACACACACACACACAGCAGAATACACTTCTGTCTTAGCTAGAAATATCCAAACAAAATGAACAGCAAGTGTCAGATTACAGGCTTTAGGTCATGGGTCCCCAACCTGTGAGCATATTTCAAATTTTGAAAAAGGTTTGTGGAAACTAGCACAAAACGACTACTCTGGAAGTGTGGCCAATAACAAAATGATCTACATCTAGGGAGACCTAGGTAGCCCTGTTTCATCCTTTCCTGGCACACTGAAACTTGCACACAGATAAAACAAAAGCTTTGTATTCTGCCGTAATAAACTATGGTAATAGCTAACAAGAGGTAGTGGTCTCTTAGCCTTTGAGCAGTAATAGTCCAGAAGAGTGAGGGTCAACCAGCTACATTCAATTAAAGTGGTAGATAATCACAAGAGAGGGAATGGGATTCCTTAAGTTTGTCATACAGATCTAGTGCTTAGGCCAACAAACTAAACAGCAGAATGCGGTACATAAAAAGAAAATAAAAATGACCGCTATAGGGAGTGACTCCCCTGTGAGGAAAGGTTGCAGCATTTGGGACTTTTTAGCTTAGAGAAAAGGTGAGTCGGAAGGGACATGACAGAAGTTTACAAAATCACACATGGCATGGAGAAAGTGGATGGAGAGAAGTTTCCCCCCTCTATCATAACACTAGAACTCATGGACCTCCAATGAAGCTGAATGTTAGAAGATGCAGGACAGATAAGAAAAAAAAAGTACTTCTTCATGCAGCAAGTAGTCAAAATATGGAACTCGCTCCTCCAGGAGGCGGTGATGGACACCAGCTCGGATGGCTTTAAAAGAGGATTAGACAAATGCACGGAGGAGAGGGTTATCAATGGCTACTAGCCTTGATGGATATGCTTTACCTCCACAGCTTGAGGCAGCAATGCCTCCGAATAACAGTTACTAGAAACCATGGGAGGGGAGAGTGCTCTTGTGCTCATGTTCTGCTCCCTAGTTTTCCACAGGCATCTGGTGGGCTGCTGTGAGAACAGGATGCAGGACTAGATGGGCCATTGGCCTGATCCAGCACGTTAGCCTTACGTTCTTATTTTGCCATTTCATATCCAATTTTATTTTACCAGTTGATTTCAAAAATTTAAAAATCTCTCATTTTCTCATCCATATATATATATATATACACATATTGCCGCCAGCGAATAACATTACTTAGTAATAAAGCAATAATAATCTTTGCTTAAATGAAAGGAATTTGCTAAAATCTGCAGACATTGCTCATGAATGTTTAATAGATGCCCTTGCTGATTAATACTTTCAATCAGTAATCTGAGCAATCTCTTATATAAGTAAAACCATCAGGCTCCTCTACTCTGCGCCAACAAGTGTACCTGAACATTGCCTTGGGAAGAGGTATTTACACAAACTCACATCTGGGAATCAGTCCAGCAGTGACTCTCTTCATGGCTTCCAAGAAATAAAACCACACTTTATGTGGGATGTATAACACTGGTGCAGTCAATCACAACATTCCTAGAGTGTACACAAAGGGGACTTGGTCCTCCAGGTAGAGTTTCCTGTGCCAAGACTGAAATCACTTCCTTTGTGTGACCAGAAGTGGGAGTGGCCTTACCTGTAGCTATTCAAAGATACAGGTGAGCTGCTACTCTCCCTCTCTTCCCACCAGGACTCCGAGGATGCAACATCTCAGGAGATGCTCTCTTGGCTTCCAGCCAAGAGAGGCCCACATGGAGCCTTTCTCCCTTAAGGAGAATCTCCACATGTAAATACATTTAATCTAAGCTAGCCTGCCTTCTGAGACTGCCTGTATGAGCTTGGAATGTCTGTAAGTAAAAGCTTTATACTTTTATAAGCTTATGTGTCGTGTATTTTCTTTTAAGAGGGAACCAGGGGAAATATGTGCCAGGATCTGCCTTATTCTAGAAGTTCATAGGAACTTAAACGCCACGCTTTGCTGCGCTTTATTGGGGATGAGAAACTCTGCTAGTTTGGAGCTTGTTAGCACAAGCTGGGATAGGAAATATTAATCAATATTCCCTCATCCACATTCCCTCTCATCTCCCACAAAGGGTTTTGAGGCCCAGAACTGCGTATTTTGTGTATTTTTAAAGGATTGCTTTGGATTGTGATTTTTGGCAGAGTAGAATTTTCTGTTTGTACTTCCTGGTAAGCACATGGTCTTTTGTTCTCCATTGTGCTGTGAAAGGGGGATTAGCGACCCCTCCCCTCCCTCAGAGCTCACAGACCTCAGAGGCAGTGAAGATTAGTTTGCATTTTGAGATTTTTAAGTTTTGATTTTTGAATTTTAACCATTTTTGGGAATTTTTGAAATTTTGGAAATTTTTTAAATTTTTGAGGATTAAGATGGCAAGCTCAGGTTTTGATAGTGAAGCAAGATCAAGCTTTATGCTGCTGAATGATCGTAACTTTGTGCAATGGAAGCAGCGCCTTTTAGTGCATCTTGGTGCAAAACAAGTGCTTAAAGCGGTGAAAGATCCCAAACCTGATTTTGCTGATTTAACCAAGAAAGCAGATTGGGAAAGGCAAGATGCAGAAGCTAAACACATAATTTTGAGCAGTTTGAAAGATGAGCATTTATCTCTGATTGACTATGAAAGTGATGCATCTCAGATTCTAAAGGATATTGAGAGGGTTTATGCACAATCATCAGAGAACTCTTATAGACATTTATTGGATAAACTGCTGAAGTTAAAGATGAATTCCAGAGAACAATTTACAGGGCATTTTAAGGACTTTAATGAAATTGTTCAAAGGATTGCCCTAACTCCCAGAGCTTTTGATGATGCAACCAAAGTGACTTTTATGCTGGCATCATTAGGAAAAGAATTTACTTCATTTAAGAGTATAATGGATCACACAAGAGATTTGACTTTTAATGAACTAGCAAATCACTTAAGAGAGGAATGCAGAGATTACCTTGATTCTCCACAAAGGAATCCAATGAAAATGGACACAAGTTATGTTTCTAAGCAATTTCCCAGGTCCAGGGAGGTGTCCAAAGATATAATATGCCATAACTGCAATTTAAAAGGGCACATTGCAAGGAGTTGCCAGAAGCCCAAGAATAAGTCCCGCCCCTTTCAACCAAAAGGTGAAAAGAAGGGGGGTCACGAGCGTACATTTCTACTGCAAGAAAAGAGTTTAAATGTGCAAAGAAATGAAAGGAAAAGTGACCAATTTATTTTAGATTCGGGAGCTACAAGCCATTTTGCGCATAAAAGAGAATATTTCAGAGAAATTAATGATAGTGAATGGACTGAAATCCAGATTGCTGATGGAAATGTTCTAAAATCACAAGGTGCAGGTTCAATGCGTTTGAAATTCAAGGTGAACAATGAATCTCTTGAAACAACTGTGCCTAATGTTCAATATGTCCCAGAATTGAATTGTAACTTGCTTAGTGTGTCTGCTTTGGACAAGAAAGGTTTCAAGGTTACATTTGCCAATGGAGAATGCAATGTAACGAAAAATGATGAGGTTTATGCTCAAGGGAAACTAATCAATGGTGTTTATGAGATTAACGTTTCAGAAAACCAATCAGCACAAGTCGCCCAATCCAAGCAGAAGCATGAAGCAGATCTGGAGCTCTGGCATCGAAGACTGGGTCACCGGGATATCAGAGTCATCCAGGAACTGCAGAATGGAGATCTTGTGAGAGGTCTACAGGTAAACAAAAGTAACACACCCACACCAAAGTGTATAACTTGTGTAAGTGAAAAAGGAGTCAAACCTTCTTTCCCACGTTGTGCAGAAAAGAGAAGCACAAAAGTTCTGGACATTGTGTACACTGATTTAGCTGGACCTATGAATATACCTTCCTTAGGAGGAAATAAGTATATTTTGATATTTTTGGATGATTATTCAAGGTTTTGTGTGGGATACCTTCTCAAAGAGAAGAGTGAAACAGTGGAATTGTTCAAGCAATACGTAAGCATGGTCAAGAACAAATTCCATCGAGCACCCACCACCCTAATGTCCGATAATGGTGGGGAGTTTTGCTCACGTGAAATGGAAGCCTTCATGGCTCAGGAAGGCATAGCACATGTGACCACAGTAAGCTACACACCTCAACAAAACTCTATTGCTGAGAGGAAATTTAGGTCCATCCTAGAGATGACAAGGTGTATGCTAAAAGGATCCAACTTGTCGAAGAAACTTTGGGGCGAGGCAGCAAATACTGCGATTTATATACAGAATAGACTGCCAACAAAAGGCACAGAGCGCACGCCATTTGAACTTTGGCATGGAAGAGCCCCAAATTTGTCACACATACGTGTATTTGGAAGTTTGTGCTATTACCACGTGCCCAAGGAGCACAGACACAAACTTGACTCCAGAGCAAAGCCTGGTATCCTAGTTGGATACGCTTCTGGAGGAAAAGGCTACAGAGTTGTGGACTTACAAACAGGGAAAACAAGTTCACATCACGTGATTCATTTTGAGGAGTATGAAAAGGCTGACACAAGGAACACAGCAATTGACTGTTCCAATGAGCCACCAACAGAGGAGTTTGTAAGTTTTCCTTTTGAAGCCATACCAGAAACTAATCCACCTCCTAGTATTGTACCTCCTAGTGTTGTAGCACCCCCTACAGATGACACCCCAGAAGACGCGGAGGACCAGATGTCAGAAGGCTCCAGAGACGAAGAGGACCCGTATGCAGGGATGCCGCCATTGGAAGGAGATGAGGAAGCTGATGCGGTTCAACAAGAGCCAGAGGTCAGACGTTCCTCCAGGTCCAACAGAGGCGTTCCACCACTACGACTGTCCTACTTTGCAGGGTCGGCGCCACCACAGGAACCTTCCACGTGGGAACAGGTTCAACGGTTGCCAGCTGCTGAGGCCAGTCTCTGGAAGCAAGCCGCGCAGGAAGAGATGGATGCACTGCATCGCAACAAGACCTGGACCCTGACAGAGCTACCTCCTGGTAAGAAGGCAATTGGGTCCAAGTGGGTGTTCAAGCTTAAGAAGGGGTCAGAAGGGGAGGTGCAACGCTACAAAGCTAGGCTTGTAGCACAAGGATTTTCACAACAGTATGGCGAAGACTATGATCAAGTATTTGCGCCTACAGTGCGATACAGCAGTGTTAGATTACTTCTAAGTATTGCAGCATCTAAAGGCCTATCAGTCCGTCATGTCGACATAGCAACAGCTTTTCTTCATGGGACGATTTCTGAACAGATTTATATGAAGCAGCCCAAAGGCTTTATCAAGCAAAATGAGGCACATCTTGTATGTAAACTTCAGAAAGGAATTTACGGTTTGAAACAAGCTGCAAGAGCATGGAACCAGAAATTACATGAAATGCTGGTTCAGCTTGGGTACAAGCAGTCAACAGCTGACAAGTGCCTGTACACTAAGAACAGAAATGGACAATTCTCTTACATTCTGGCTTTTGTCGATGATTTATTAATATCAACGTCCAATGACAGAGACTATAAAGACATAGTCAGACATCTCAACAAAGAGGTGGAAGTAAAGGAATTGGGACTTGTCCAGTATTACTTGGGAATTCAAATTGAGAGAGAAGAAGACGGCTCATTTCTTCTCAGCCAGAAGCAGAAGATAATAGAACTGATAGAAAGCATGCAGATGCAAGGTGCACACCCTGTCGCGACACCCATGGCCACAGATTTTCTAAAGAATCAGCAAGATTCGAAGCTGCTGCCAGACAACAGCGAATACAGGTCAGCGATTGGTAAATTTTTGTATTTGGTTACTACCAGCAGACCTGACATAGCAAGTGCAGTGGGGATCCTAAGCAGAAAAGTGAGTTCTCCCACTGAACATGACTTGGGTGGGGTCAAGAGGGTGGTGCGTTACCTCAAGGGTACAATGAATTGTAAATTAAGATTGCCAGCTGTAAGGGACCCTAAGTTGGTTGGGTACAGTGATGCAGATTGGGCTGGGGATAAGGCGGATTACAAATCCACAAGTGGTTATGTTTTTATGTTTGGAAATGCACCTATCATTTGGGGCAGTTATAAACAGAAATGTGTAGCCTTATCGTCCACAGAGAGTGAATATATTTCAGCTTCGGAAGCATGCAGAGAGATCATCTGGCTGGATCAACTCCTGACAGACTTTGGTTTGCCGAGAAAAGGACCTGTCAGCTTGATGGAGGACAATCAAGGCTGCCTGCAGCTAGCGCAAACCGAAAAGTTCCTTGCACGTTCAAAACACATTGGGGTCAGGTATCACTTCATTCGCCAGATGATCCAAGATGGACTAGTAGAAATGTCCTACTGTAATACTCAGGAGATGACTGCGGACATTCTCACGAAACCCTTGCCACGAGAGAGTTTCCAGAACCTGCGTGTCAAGCTGGGACTCTGGGTGGTTGAATAAAGTTGTTTTATGTCTGTTAAATGTTGTTCAGACTGAGAAGGGGTTTGTGGGATGTATAACACTGGTGCAGTCAATCACAACATTCCTAGAGTGTACACAAAGGGGACTTGGTCCTCCAGGTAGAGTTTCCTGTGCCAAGACTGAAATCACTTCCTTTGTGTGACCAGAAGTGGGAGTGGCCTTACCTGTAGCTATTCAAAGATACAGGTGAGCTGCTACTCTCCCTCTCTTCCCACCAGGACTCCGAGGATGCAACATCTCAGGAGATGCTCTCTTGGCTTCCAGCCAAGAGAGGCCCACATGGAGCCTTTCTCCCTTAAGGAGAATCTCCACATGTAAATACATTTAATCTAAGCTAGCCTGCCTTCTGAGACTGCCTGTATGAGCTTGGAATGTCTGTAAGTAAAAGCTTTATACTTTTATAAGCTTATGTGTCGTGTATTTTCTTTTAAGAGGGAACCAGGGGAAATATGTGCCAGGATCTGCCTTATTCTAGAAGTTCATAGGAACTTAAACGCCACGCTTTGCTGCGCTTTATTGGGGATGAGAAACTCTGCTAGTTTGGAGCTTGTTAGCACAAGCTGGGATAGGAAATATTAATCAATATTCCCTCATCCACATTCCCTCTCATCTCCCACACTTTAAACTAAAGATCATCTCCTTCCATGAAACTTTAACAGACAAAAAAGGAATACACACTTGAATCTTCCACAATGTGTACTTGGAAACCAGGAAGATTCCTACCTACAGAACTTGTTTTGTTTTCCCTAAAGTCTAAAGGGCGAGTTCACATTGTCAAACTCCGCCATACAATTCAGTACACTAGTATATCACAGAATAGAGTTAGATTAGCATGAACCATGCTATATACACATGGAGCCACAGCCATTTCCATGACTACAGGTGTATGTTTTTCCCTATGTTTTAGGTATGGTTATGTCTAGAGCTTTGGGGAGGCCTCCTTTCTTGGACTGGGGCGGGGCAGGGATGGCTTTCCACCAAAATCCATTCTAAAAAAAGCTCTATTTTTCCTGTGCTCAGCTTCTCTTCTAAAGAAGAGAAGATTCCAGAGTTTCCCATCATAACACTTGCCAAGCCACGGATTTCCATGCTGAGCACAGTTGCCGCCGCCGCCGCCACTATGTGCCAATAAGTGTACCTGACGCCACCACTATCTTCCTTTAGATACAATTGCTGAGGGCAGCTCTGAAAAGGATTCAACACAGCAAACAACCCTACTCAAGTATCCCTGGGCATTGTACCCCCCCCCCACTTCAAGTACCAACCTATCTATCAACTCTTTCTATTGCTTGTCATCGTTTCGCTTTTATTAAAGCACGGTTTAATGTATTCCCCTCAAACGTCCTTTTTCACAGATTTTCTAGGGGCCAAGTTTTGGTCTTATGTGCCTGTGATAACCGTTCGATTGAATCTCTTCATCACATAGTGTTTGTCTGCCCCTTGTATTCTGCCGCCCGAAAGACTCTATTACTTCCATTAACTCAAAAATTACCGGTGTATTTGGAAGAGTCCTACCTTGCTCTTCTGTTGCAAGATTCAGACCCGATTATAACCCTACATATGGCAAAATTTCTGACATCAGTTCTGACACTTAAGAAACGCAATGGATTGTTATATACAGCTTGAAATTTTAATTTAATTTTTATCATATTTTATTCAATTGAGTATCCCTTTTAATCTATTTTACTGTTAGCAATTGTAAAACAGACTGTGCTGTTTCTGTTTTTGGTTGTTATGTCTATGGGCTTAAAGCCGAAATAAAATGAGTTGAGTTGAGACCCTACTCAAGTGGAATTTCTCCAGCTGTGGTGACTCCTGTGGAAACCCAGGCATCAATTCCCAAATGATGTGTTGGAGCCTTCAAGAAATATGCCACCACCATGTTGGCTACACATTCATTCATTCTATACCCCCTCAGGGTCAAGGCATAATTTTAAAGGAGACACTGGGTATTTCCCCATCATAGCCTGCAGACATTTGGGGGGGGGGGTCCCAGAAGGATGGCCATTGCCCAGAAGCACTGTCTCATCCCCAAACTCTGATCAAAGAGGAGGGTAAGACTCCAGGATGAATATTTACCAGGCTCTTTTGCTTTTGCAGAGAGGGGTGAGTGGTGTGTTTCCAATTTTTATCCAGAAATAATACCATTCCAAATGGGAAGTGCTGTTTCATATAAACAGTTCATGGAGAGGCGAAATAATTTCCTCCTGGCCCAGAGTTACATCAGTCTTTTCTGAAAAAAAGGGAGTATCCTAGATTGGAAAGAGCTGAGCCTCTGCTGCTACAGTATATAATTCTTAACTACCTCTAAAGCTCTCTCAATGATTTATCAGCAATGCTTTTATACATAATAACTGTCACCTACTGATATAATTATTTTATTTGGGGCAATAGTAACTTCTCTCAAATACAAAAAAATTTAATACAAGGATAACCTGATAATATAGTTGCTAATGACCGACTTATAAACACAATCATCTGAATGCAAGCAGTGCTACATTTCAATTTGCAAGATAAAATTCTGAATCATTTAAATATTATTTCACAAATGTTGCTTATGGCTTCAAAGCACTGAAGATGCAGCTTTGCAAAGATATTGGCTCTAGACAGTAATTATATCCACAGCCTAATGTTGCAGTTAATGGACACACACATTTCAATAATTACAATGCCTGAACAAGATAATATGCCTTTATTAGCTGCTGCAAAATAAAAGCTAAGCCAGAACTGAACTTAGCTAAGCATTTTAGAGACCAGATATAGAACATATTATTAAAAACTCTAGACAACAGAAAACACTGAAATCAGGATTTTCATGACAATCGCATAATAAAAATTGAAAAGTATTCATAGAGGCATGGTGGGTGGAGCTAGCAGGGACTGGAGAGAGAGAGATCAAGGTTTTAATTAGCACATGGTTGAAGATTTTACGTTAATTGGATGAAAAAGTGTAACGACATAATGATTATAACAGGACAAGCCTAATACTGTTGCTGAGTATTGCCATACTTTAAGCAGTAAAGCCATTATGTTCTAATGTTCTGTTGTTCTATACCATTCTGAATTTATAACCTTACACACTCTAATGCAGCGTTTATAGCTCTCTCTGGTTCTATATGACCCACAAATTTAGCAATGCACTATTACTAATTTTCATTGTATTTCATTAATATATATTTTTAACAGTACTGGATCTAGAATAAACTCTCACAGAACACAGTAAAACACTCCAGGTTTTCAACCGGGAGCTACACCCCAGGCACTTTACTCCCGGTTCAATTATGGTTACTTGGAAGCAAAGAACGTGGCTAGCCTGACCTCTTCAGATGGTCAGAGGGTGTTATTGCACCAAGTAGCCCCAAACAGAGATCAGACACCATTAGGAGTGAAATAGGGTCCCATCTGACCCTACAGTGCAGACTCTGACCTGGCTCCTCAATCTAAGCAACAAATTGTTCAGGTATGGACTGAATAGTTCATGCGCTGCCTATCCTTGCTTACCACCTGCATGAAAGCCTGCTGAAACTGTACTTAATTATATCAGATGTGGTTTTTTTAAGACAGCTCTATGTCTACTTTATGGCATAGTCATTGTCTCTAATTTCAGCAAGAAATTTGGGCCTATTCTAATGATATATTTCTAAGAAAGCATAAAATATGCATCAGGGACGTGCCAGGATTCTGATAACAACAATTAGCTTATCAGTGCCTTTCTCGGATAATAATAGTACCATCTAGCCCAATTCAGTAAATTCATACTAATAGGAATTGTTCTACTTTCCTTTGTTGTCAACTGAATTGTTGAATAAGTCCATCAACAGCACTAAAGTAAATTAATCTCCTGGACATTTTAAAGAGAAAGTAACTTCGTCTTAGACCTAAGCAAGTAAAAGCAGTGAACACTCCAATATAATACCTTTGTTCTCAGATAAACTCAGAGAAGAATTCAACACTGCACTTTTCTGATTGTTCCATCAGTGCAAGCATCTTGGCTTGCCAGATTGAATTATCTCCCCTCCCTTCCACCAGGACGTTGTTCCAGAGGTTATCCCCTCCCTGCATGCCGACTGAGGGAGGGGGCATGCTTAGGGAAGAATAGGGTGGGAAAGCCCCATTGCACTTGACTTCCACTGACAGGACTCATTAGCTGAAATCTGCCCCAAGTAAACAAAATAGTAGGCACATGATACTTTGTAGACCCTGTGCCAAGGGTTTTGGAACATCTACTATGATGATGAGATATGAGCAGGAGCAAATTTTGCTAATCACATCAATTGCATGTCCACCACGCACTCAAAGATGGAAGTACCACTTCATAGTAACACCAGTGTGTCTGTTCAAATTCAGCCAGGTGGCAAATCCACCTGCATGCTCACGGGAGCCAAAAAGAATCAAAACTGAACCAAAAGATAAACAAACAAGTTGAGCACTGAAGGAAACAGGAAAGGAAGAGCACTTCCTGGTACCTGGGATGCTATCATGAGTACTGCATATAATATAAAATATGATATTAGAATATTTCCAATATTAGACAGGTGCTGAATTAAAATATTCAAGAATTATTGGTAGTCTTCATTTCATCCCTTAGTAACCCCATTACGTTTTATAAATTCCAATTCTACAGCTTCTCATCCCAATTATCCTTTGGAGTTTGTTTTGTTTTAGTTTAAATATGTTGAACCAAATATTCCCATTGTCTACATAACTAGATAATCTGAGGTTTGCTCAGCTAGCAGCTCGAGAGCCCTTGGCTGAATATCACCAGGTCCTTGCTACCTAGGACTCATTCAGACTGTGCACATAATTTTAATTGCTCTTTTTGCTATCCTGACCCATGTATCCTTACCTTTCCTTGTTTATATCAATACAATACCAAATTTCATATCTGTTGGGGTTATTGTGAGTTGACTGGTGAATGTTCATACACACCAGAGATTGTACACATTCACATGAAGATGTGGAGAATATTCAAGAATTGACAGCATCACGAGAGAATATTGTTCACCATCTGATCAATACAGATAACCATAAATGGATACTGGAGAACACAAAATGACCACTGTACATTATGCACCTAATATGCTTAACCTCCATTTAAGTTTCACACAGTTTGTACAATATACGTTATATTCAAGCAGAGGATATGTATGCTGACCGGCCAACAAGTACACTACCCAACTGACATTGCCCACCTACACATATTCTCTACCACCACTTGAAGATTATGCATCTCAACTGGGCAATATACGAAGTCCACTGCTCACGTTGTCAATTTCTGCAATTTCTCCATGCGTATGTATAGAACAGTATGTATAAAACAGTGGTTAAATGGGTAAACACCCGAGTTTCATTTCTTCCACAATCATTCAATGATAATCTAGAACACCAGCACTTTATTACTGTTAAATCTACCTCACACTTTTGTGAAGCACAGCCAGATCAAATCTCATTCTCAGCTTTTTACTAGGGTAGACATGCCAAGTAATACTTATCAAAAGACAGCTCTCCGTCCCTATTATTATTGTGTGTTTCATGCATGTTTTCCAGTTTTAGTCTTCACATTTAGTCTTCTTCTGACCAGAATTAGACAAGCAATGCCAGTATGACCATAACTTCAAGTCCCATCATCTCCGAACAGCCAAAAACTCCTGCTCTTGCCACTTCTGTTTCTGAGCAAACCCAGGTAAGTTATACTTTTTAAAACCATAAAGGGAGATCTCCCAAAGTAGGCATTTTCAACTGGCTTGCTATTTTGAACAAAGGATGTGTCTGGTGCAAGAGCACCATTCAGAAGCACTTCTCCATCATCATGACTATAGCCACATTATAGAACAACATGGTAAATCCATTTTTAATAGTGATATATAAAATGACACTTGGTTGCCCCCCCTCTTTACTTATTATGGGGCTTAAAAAATTATGGTACTTCTGTAACATACAGAAAACTAGATATGGTAAACAGTGCATGGCAAAGTCATTAGTGCAACTGTCTGGAAATGGGACTTTTTCACCTCTCATTCAAAACAGCCAGTACTCCCAGGTTCAATCTTCAGCTAAGGCTGGGAAAAACTCCTACCTGAAACCCCAGAGGAGTCACTGCCAGTCAGTGTTGACAATACCAAGATCAATGGGCCAATGGTCTGATATGGTATAAAGCAAGCCAGATTTCTGGATGACAAAGAAAAGATCCCTTCATCGTCTTCTTAACTCGTTTTTGTTGTACCTTTTTTGTGTGTGATGAGGGTTTTGCTGGGACTGTATGCAATGAATTTTAACATTGTTGTGTAGATATTTGTGTAAAGGCATGGTCCTCACAATAAACTGAAACTGTACTGTATAAAGCAAGCCAAGCCACAATGCAACAGGAGGACTGAGCATATGAGTTCTTTACGCCACTTGAACCAACATTAGGGAGGTAGCCCATGGCAGCCATACATACAAAAATGCAATGTAAGATTTATTTACCAGCATGTAGGTTCGTACACTCCAATGTTGAATGTGGTTTCCTATTCTGATTTAGAGGGTAAGTGCCACAGTCCACTGTTTCAGATGTAACAGCGAACTATGGAATCAAGTTCATCTGAGCAAACAAAGTCCAGGGATGGGGGGCCATGTGAGCCCAATGTTCACTTCATGTGTGTGGAAGCACAGCTGTACAAAATGTATCTGTTCATCCCAGCTATTCTTTCCCTTGACCCTAAATAACAGGTCACGTACAGTTTGGTACGTAGGTAATCAATACATTATAAAACTGTACTCCAGTGTATCTTTATCATTGTCATACCTCTGTGAAGTTTCACCTACTTGGCCAAGAACCCTAAAATCCCTACTTTAAAACTAATGTACCCATCTCAACAGCCCTTCCCTAAAACATTCGGGGGCACAACTGAACCCACTATTTGTTAAAATTCTTCTGTAAACTCTAAATGTTAAAGTTAAATGAGAGGCATTTAATGCAATCTGAAAAATATTCAGTTCAATTAAAAATAATTGATGCATGGTGAAATAATTCTTCCCAAAGCTGCTGTAAAAATCTTCAAAAAAATAAAGCTACTTAATAATTTTCATCTCCTACAGGCTAGAGAAACATTATTGCATATTAAAAATTGGAATTCAGTTTTCCCAGGAGGTACAAGAAAGTTATTAAAACAACCTATTTATTGTTGATATAACTATCCATTTGTGCTACACAAAAAGTAACAATTTCAGTACATTAAGAGAAAAACTAATTAAGATATAATTAGTATTTTCTGTATTTTGATAATTAAGGATTAGTTGGCTATTCCTTTTCACATTCCTGTTTGTTGCATCCTGACAATACCTTTAATGAGCAGCTAACGCTATTTAAGCCCTCATGGCAGAGCAGTTTAGTGACCACTACTACATTGCTTCCATTTATCACTGCCTCTTTACCTATAAATTAAAGCAGCCCTCTAGCTATCTTGATCTACTTTATATCAATTTCTTCATCCATATCAGCTGAATATGTATGGCATTAACCTCATTTACCAGTTGAGAAAAGATGAATTAAAATGAGATCCAATTCCTGGTCACACAACACAATTTCAAAAATGCCTGCTAATTTCCACCACCTGTCAGAACAGCAATCCTTTACTTTCCAGTAATAAAATGAGGTATATTTCTGCTCAGCTCATTAAAAATAATAATAGAACACACACATTTTAATGTAATTAACCACTAAAAGTACAAATCCCTGATTACAAAGTGAACCATATATGTTCAATTCTTCTAGTCCCAATGAAGCTAATGCATTTGTATACACTGCATTTAGATAGTGTGAAATGCACTGCAAAAATATTAGAAATGTTAAGCTTAAGTATAAAGTCACTTGCAAAAATAAAGTATTTTATAAACTAAGATTATGTAACAAGAAAACCAGAGGCACAATAATGAGCCATTTTTTTTAATTTTAAACCATTCCAGTTCCAAATAAAGTAAATTGCCAGAATATATACAGATTCTGTTTGCAATATGAAAATTGTACTGATAAAGAAAGAACATTTTCTTTAACATACTGTGCATTTATGTCCCTATATTTTGTATTTTTATTTCACAATTATCAAGCACAGATAGAAACTGCACACAAGAAAGTGAGATTAAAACAGGAATTACAATTAAAATACTTAGTTGTTCTTTCCAGGAAACTATCACCAACTTTCTCAATGTCGCTATATTTTTGGAGTGAGGGATTACTAACAATTTCTCTTCTAAGTCACCTGCACCGGGGGGTTCTTTCTAGGATTATTTTCCAAGAAACTCTACTCCTTGCTCCAAATGTCCTTTGCAATAATTATGCTTTATCTTTGCTTTATAGCACCTCTCCACAGAAATAATGTACTGTAGATCCTTGGTCTTCCAAATCATGCTCAGCCCAAGGGCCAGAATCAGAGAGAAAAGGGGGCGGAGCAATGAATGTAAATATTACCTTTGTGCAGTAGGCTAGCTTCTATGTTCTTTCACACGCCTCTCTTTATTCACATCCAGACAAGTAAGAGGCATTACCAGAATTGAAGGACACATTCCAGCCAGGCAAAAATACTTGGGAGTGCGAAGCCAAGCCACGGAAGCTGTAACCTGGGGAGAATTGCAAGTGCTAGATAGTGGCGCCTGGTAGGCCACATTCAAACTCTGGGCCTGAGGTCCTCCACCACTGATCTACACCAGGGATGTCCAACAGGTCGATCGTGATCTATTGGTCGATCGCGGGGTGTCTCTGGTCGATCACGGGACCCTGCCCCCCAAAAAAAGCTCAACAACTTTGGCTCCCTAAAAAAAACTCGACAACTCTGGTCAATACAATGGTAGATCACTGTCAGTGTTTTAAGTGGGAGTAGATTGCAGTCTCTTGGAAGCTGGACATCCCTGATCTACACACTGCGTGCAGCCTAATAAAGCTTTGCCTTGTTTTGGAAACTTTTTGAGCCCCATCTGCACAAACGAGAACACACAAGTCATTTCAACACTCAACAGGTTTCAGAACATGCTCAGTTGGTTCTAGAACACCAACAGCAAGCTCCCTATCGCAAATAAGAGTTTAAAAGGATCACCAGGATAAATATGCCTTGTCAACCATTCGGTCTACGACTAGCGTCAATACAGCTAGCAAAGCTATGAGACTGTCTTGAGTGTTGGAAGATGCAATTTGTGAAGAAGAAGCAACCATCCTATCCGTGTCAAGCTATACGACCACAGATCTTCAGCCTAACAAAACAAGACTAATGCTGGCATTTGATAATGCTGTGCAATCCACACCAAAACATGTAAACCAAAATGGGGAACAAAAAGGCCTCTCAACATTGCTATTTATTTATTTATTTGCATTTATAAACAACGTAGTATTTCAAAAATCTCTAAGTGATGCACTGTAATGATAGATATATATTATTAAAACAAAAACAAAAATGCAACCTAAAACAAAACAGCAGTAAAAGTATATAAAAACAAACAAAATAGCAATTCAGAGGATTCAAACACATAAAACAGGTTCCAATCTTACGGATCAGGGAGCGTCTGGTCTTCATATTTTTTTAGCAGATGGATTGATTCAACATAGGTTTCAAAAAGGGTAAAGAACCCCTGGATGGTTAAGTCCAGTCAAAGGCGACTATGGGGTGCGCCGCTCATCTTGCTTCAGGCCGAGGGAGCTGGTGTTTGTCCACAGACAGCTTTCCGAGTCATGTGGCTAGCATGACTAAACCGCTTCTGGCGCAACGGGACACCATGACAAGTGCCAGAGCCACAGTGGTACCTATTTATCTACTTGCGGTGGTGTGCTTTCGAGCTGCTAGGTTGGCAGGAGTTGGGACAGAGCAATAGGAGCTCACCTGAACTGCAGGCCCAAGAGGCCCAGTTTAGACCACAGTGCCACCAGCTGCAAAACTGTGGACAGGACAATCACTCATGCCCTTTAAATCACATTCCAAGGGAGACTATATTCAGATTGAAAGCCTAAGATAAGGGTGTGTTGTTTCTAATTTTTATACAGTAACTAGTAAGTTAAGCCCGTTGAAAAACGGGCGCTGCGGCGAGCGCTAGCCGGGCAGCACACGCGTGTGCCTTGCGGGGCGGGGGGCACAGCCGCGGCTGCGCTCCTGCCGCGGCGGAGGAGGCTGAGCGCGGGGAAACCGGGGAGCCCCCCAATCCCGGACGCCCCCTCGGAGGTCGGCACCGTCGCGCGCGCCCAGCTCCCTTGGCGGCTCCGGCCGCGCAGGAGAAGAGCCGGGCAGGAGGGAGGGCGGGCGGGGGCGCTTCTGGGGCCGCGACGTCCCTCCCCGCCCGGGCTCTCCTCGCCGCCGCTGCCCCGCAACCTCCTCCGCCTTCTTTTTGCCAGGGAGGGAAGCAGCAGCAGCAGCGTCGGCGGGTGAGCGAGGGAGTGTAAGGCGGCAGCTGGAGGCTCCGCTGGAGGTGCGCGGGCGGCGTGGGCCTCGGAGAAGGGCGGTGGGAGGCAGAAGACCACCCTCCTCCCCCCCGCGCTTTGGCTGGCGCTGCTGCTGCTGCCGAGGCGGGCGCCGCTAGCGGAGTTGTAGCGTCGGAGGCAGTGGGAACAGCAGTCAGTGTGCGCTCAAACTCCGCTGCAGGTGGGCGGCAGCAGGAGTCTCGGGCACAGGTCTGCGGGCGTCGGCGCTACGCGCCGCCACCGCCACCGCGCTTTGCTTCCCCGCGGATGTTATTCGGGAAGCAATTGTGCGCTCAAACTCCGCTGCAGGTGGGCGGCAGCAGGAGTGTGGGGCACAGGTCTGCGGGCGGCGGCGCTACGCGCCGCCACCGCGGGGGTGGGGATCGCCTATTGGTCCGTACTATCCAATCCGTGTGTCACTGGAACGCATGCACACTTCCGAATTCCTGTGACACACGGAAAGTTGTACGTCCCGACACAGGCTCTTTATTATATAGGATTTTAAGCCCTTTATATTAAAATAAATGAAAATATGAGAAAAGCTATTTAATAGGCATCAATGGTCAAATTAAATTATGATGTGCATTCCTTACAAACAGTTATTGTTACCTATGCTCACCTATAGCCTTATGTAGTATTTAAACTAATACTATTGCATCACCAATTATCATTCTGGCTTTTAAAGCTACCGGTATTTCAGTTCCTGCAACTGGTTATACACATATCCAAAATCTGTGGGTTGTATCCAAGTAAAGCGTAACTCAGAATAAAACCACCAGATTGTATTCAACTAAATCTTACTCAGAGTAGAACTACTGAAATTAATGAACCTAAACTAGTCATGCCCACTGCTTTAATGGGTCCACTCAGAGTCAGACTAGCACTGAGTACCACTCATTGAAATCAATGGTCTAAAGTTAATCACACACATTGATTTCAATTGGTTTACTCTGAAGTATGACTTAGTTGGATTCAATCTTATAGGTTGTTAAACACTCCAAACTGAAATAATCTAAGCATTGTTGAGAGTGCTTATTATCAATGCCTCTAACTATAAAGGACAAATGTAAATATTTTCTCTCCACTGTTAATCTTCAAGACATATATTTCTCCATTACCCCTGCAAGGTCATTTATTTCCTGCATAAAGCAGAGGGCAATTAAATGGAAGGATAAACCTGGTGCCCTGAAGAGAGAAAACATCCACAGTCAATTGAATATTTTTGATTCCTTCCCTCTCTTTTTCACCAAGCGCTACTTGGGGAGCACATTATGCTGAAATGCAATCTCATAAATATCATTAAAAACCATAACAATATAAATGTGTAATACATAGAACAGAGGGAGTCTTTCCCCACTTGGGCTTCTGATCATTCCCTACTGCTTATATTTCCTCAACAGAATGAAATAACCACATTAAATAAAATAAATAAATAAATAAAGAACGTGTATAATTTGCATGGGAGAAAATACAGATGTAAAGGTTAACAAATTAAAGATCTATGTGCAGAAAAAGGTACACACAGCGTATGTTCTATAGCATTACAGCACCACAGTTTCCCACCTATGTGTCAAATAGCTTTCCACAGTTTTCCACCTATGTGTCAAATTCCACCTATTTGAAAGAATGATCATTGGACTTGATTGGTTGCATGGTTAGTCAAACATTTGCAACTTGGCCCTTTGTACAACCAAGTACAGCCTAGATCAGTGATGGCTAACCTTGACACCCCAGATGTTTTGGAACTACAACTCCCATCATCCCTGACCACTGGTCCTGTTAGCTAGGGATGATGGGAGTTGTAGTTCCAAAACATCTGGAGTGTCAAGGTTAGCCATCACTGGCCTAGATATAGGCTATTTTTAGAACTCCCCACTGCAGTATGCAGAGCAGGACCTTTGTTAGTATTCTCCAAACCCTCCAGATTTGCAGCAAGCATAATAAAGTGTTTGCTATATTACGGAAAGCATGACTGTGTGGTTTCTTTGGTTAAACTGGATACTAAGCCTCCCCTTATCAGTTGCTAACAAAATGCATCTTAAAAAAAAATCTGTCAAAGTTCATCTTAAAAAGGATCCCCTGCAGTGTCTCAAAAGAGGCTGAAGAACACAGACAATCTTTTTATCAAGTTTATAAATAACACTTTCAGTTAATTTAAGCTACTTTCAATAGCCATATAAATGGTTGTCTTCTTAACTAGATCCATTTTTACATCTCTCTTTACTTCTGTTTCCAAACATGAATCCTTCTAATCAATAAGAGTATATCTATGCAGGCAATATATAGCAGAAGATTTACTGTAGGGATATAATGCCATCTGCTGCTACAGTTGATGCTATAGCAGGGGGAGATAAAAAACAAAGACATAACTGGGCCTTTAGTTTTTAAAAAAAATGCTTTAGAGATCATATTGTTTCATTTTATCCCAGAAACGTTAAACCTGACATTCAGAGAAAGGACCAGGGTTTTGTTGTCATTCAATCCCACCATCCCACAACTACACATCTCTATTGCCTGCCAGATCTGAAAAACACTATATTCAGAATACTGTAGATTTACAACACAAGTTCTCTCATCCTTTCACAGGTCCGTGCTGAACTGGATTTTTGTAAAGGATCCAATACTGATTCACAGTGTGGTGGTGTTCAAGTTTTATTCTGGTGAATAAGCAACTTGATCCTGGCTATATTCAAAAGTAGACTGCCTCTGAATACCAGCTGCTGGAGGGAAATAACAGAAGAGGCCTCTTGCCCTCAAATACTGCTTGTGGACTTCCAATAGGCATCTTCTTCCCCACCATCAGAAACAGGATACTGGACTAGATCGGTTTTTTTGGGCTCCTTTTTCATTATCAGAGGGCAGCACCAGTGAGATAATCATCAGTGAGTAATGATGGACTAGATTCCCTAAAAACTGCTTATCTACCATCACCCACATTCCCTTGCAATTTGCACCCACAGCGATGTGTTAGGTATGCTATCTTCCAGCTAGGGTAATGTTAAGCATACAGGGTTATTCCTGCATTGCAGAGGATTGGACTAGATGACCCTTGGGGTCCCTTCCAACTCTCCAATTCTGCGATCCTAGGCTGATCAGCACTTGAAGTTATCCAATATCATTTACAGTGCATCCTATCTAAAGGGAGGCACAGCAGGCATACAGTGTTCCTCTATGAAATCAATGAAGATATGGTTCTCTGAAAAGGCATTTTACTTAGAGTACACCCATTGTAATTAATGAACATGACCAACTTAGGTCCATTCTTTTCTGTGGATCTACTCTGATTAAAACATAACTTTCTACCTACGGTATCTTTTTAACTAGGTAAGGTACACTTGGTTAAACAGGAGCTGTGGCAGCAGGGTCAATATGCCCAGACCTAGGAAAGTGAGGGTCCAAAGCAGAGAGGGCAGCCGAGGGTTTCACAGACTACTGCTTTGCCTCATTACATGATTGTTTCCTTTTAATGAAACTGATGTGCTCTTCCGCAGTATCAATTCTCAGTTTGATAACATCAGGTGAAAACAAAAATAGCCAAAAGAAACTACCCGTATATTCCGGCATATAAGACGACTGGGCGTATAAGACGACCCCCAATTTTTCCAGTTAAAATATAGAGTTTGGGATATACTCGCCGTATAAGAAATATGACCTGGCGTATAAGACGACCCCCGACTTTTGAGAAGATTTTCCTGGGTTAAAAAGTAGTCTTATACGCAGGAATATATACAGAGCAAAAATAAAAGCATTAGAAAAAAAGTACTTCAAACTAGACAAGCTTGAAACAGCCTAGACTTCTTCAACAACAGGAAGATGATTTTTTATAGTTGGTCACTATCAAATCAAATTTTTACAGCCACAATCAAGAACCAGCAAATGTTTGCCACTGTTCACATCACAAAACAAAAACACATTCTGTCTTTAGGAATTTGCCTAGACACACAAACTCTCTGAGCGTGGACAGGGGTGCATCTGTAATTCCAGTCTCAAACATCCTTGCCTGCATTGCACACACATGGTCAGTTCTCTGCCTTCTCTGTGTCCTATAGGAAAAGTCTGCAGGGAGTTTCTGCTCATGTTTGCTTGAATGAGATTAGACTCCTCCATGTGATCAGAAACCTGGCTTCAAGTGAACACAAGCGGAGGCCCCTCAAAGACCATTCCCACATAACAAGGCAAAAGTCGGTTACTATGAAGGAGGACCCTGGGGTGTGGATTGTGTGTGCACCCCTGTCTCCCCACTTTGAGTATCCACATACACAATTTAATTTAATTTTTTATTCATGGGACTCGGCATTAAGCATCTCTAAAAAGAGGCGTACACCAAAAGGGGAGAATGAAAATCATGATACTGATCTGGTAATCAGAAAGTCCAATTGCTGTGTCTAATCTTTCATCACTGTCTTCCTGCTAAATATTTGCTTTGGAGAACAAGCAAACATTATTTCAATCTTTCTCAACATCAGCTGATCACCTCTGTATAATATCTATATTATGAGTGTCCCCTTAAGTTAGAGGGAATTAACTACTTTTTCCTTAAAGAATGTGTCTTACTTTTTCTTTCTTCTCTAGTCAAAATGCAGGAAAAGCCAAGTAGTGTGAGGAATTCAGTAGAAACCGAATAAATGAGTAACTGTCAAAGGGACAGAACTATTAAAAGTATAAATCCTGCATACCCAGCTGTGAAATATAATACAATATAGCAAACTCTGTTAAATGCTTGAAATAAAAGACAAAATGCAATGTAATCTCGAACTCTTTAATGAATACAACTGTTGAAAAGTGAAGTACTTTCATACAGCACCCTGAAATGAACTTGACTACAAATACAGAAAATATGTCAAGAAAGAGATAAAAATCACATTCATCTGCAGACTAGTCACACCAGTTGCACACTCTGTTCCACAAACAGCAGCTTCAGCTCCTTTGCCCAAACAGCTTCCCAATTTACTTTCAATAAACTAAATAGCAGATAATCTCTCTCTACTAAAATTAAGTGCTGCTTATTAAATGAAAGAGCACACGCAAATTCTTTGGTTCAGGATCAATTCTCCCCACAACACACATATCTAACAACAACAGGCTTTTCTGTGTGAAATTAAATTGTGTAAATGTTTTAGGGGAAACGCTTACCTTTGAGGTGCGCTGGAGCTGATCTCCTACGTAAGTTTTACGGAACTGATCCAAAAACCAGAGTATGGCAAGTTCCACTTTCTCATTGCTAGAGCGTGGTAACTGGGCATCCATCAAAGAAATTAGCTGAAAGACTCTGAAATCAGTAAAATAAAATAAAAAGAAAGATGAATAAAGTTGTTGGGTTTTAAACTTGATATTCAAAATGATTCACAGGTGCACCAGCCATTAATAGCTAAACACATCTTCAGTTGAATCAAGCTGTGTTCTTTTTGATCAAGCAGACACCTCTGCTAACAGAAGAGCAGTCATTTTTACCAATTTCCCTGTTCTGAATTTGAGTTTACACAACACACAAGCAGCCAAAGTGCTGACTAGGATAGGAGTATCTCTGTAGAGTCAATAGGAACCCACACTGTCAGTTTGTTGTTTCATGTCTCTCTGGTTATGATTTTGTTTTGGAAAACTCTTTTCTGCGTAGTATTACCGGTATTTGTTGCATAGCATTATTTTCAACTCATTGCCCTTTTTAGCTGTATTTTATTTAAATGCTCCTGGTTTGTGGTTTTAATTATGTACAGAGTGATTTGATGGACCTAGGGAGATGAATAGAGATGCCCCTATAAAAGCAGTTTCAGGTAGGGAGAGGTATGGTGATTGTGCTCAGTTAAGAACTTCCCCTAAAGGACCAGGTTCACAGTTTGGGTGTGTTTTCGGATCCAACACTGAGTAGCTTCTCTGGCTCAAAGCAGCTTCAGCTAATACACCTATATCTATACCTGGATGAGGATAGCTTATCCAATTATCCAGGCTTTGGTAACCTACCACCTAAGACTATTACATTACAGTGTATTATATATGGGACTGCCTTTAAAAACAATCCAGAAGTGCAGTTGTTTCAAAACAGGGAGACAAAACTTTTAACTGGGGTGAGGCATTATACCAGTGCTTTATTAATTGCATTGACTCCCAGACCGTTTCCAGGCCCAATTTATAATGCTGTTTTTAACCCACAAAGCCTTAAATGGCTTGAGACCATGTTAGCTGAAAGATCACCTCCTCCTGTGCAAGCCTATCCAAATTTTAAGATCCTCTTCAAAGGCTCTGCTCCAGGGGTCCCATCAAGTTAAGTGGGAGTAGGTGATACCAAGGAGGGGGCCTCAGGACTGCAGCTGCAGAATTGCTTCCCCAGAGAAGCTCACATGGGGTCTACTCTAGGGTATTTTCAGTGCCAGGTGAAGACCTATTTATTCACCCAGGCTTTTTGATTCAGTTTGGACTGTAAAATGTGTTATGCTGTCTGTGCTGCACATACTTTTTTGCTTATTGTTCATTTTAATTATTGTATATTGCATTTTTAATATTGTTTTGTTTGCTAGCCATCTAACAATATGTACTGATTGGTGGGGAAAATGTGTGTGTGTGTGTGTTTATGAAATTCTGCGATTGTGCAAAAGCTATTAGAACACGCAAGAACATTCTAGAGAGCCTATAACTTTCCATTTTGCTCTGAGAGCACGCATATGGTGTTTTCGAACTGTGTGTGTCATCTGAAGTGCCAAGGCCATTGGGAAGAGTATATCTGCTGCCCAGTGAGCAATCTTTCTCTTTTTCTCTCATTCTTCTACAGACTTCTATTTCCTTGCTTTTATTTTTTGCATTTTATGTTCGTGCGGTGTAATTTTTTAATGTCAGGACTGAATTTTGCTCGACAAAGAGCTGAGCTGTGCCTTGCCATGGATCTGGCAAAGTACTGTTTATGCCTTAGTAAACTTTCTACTAATGGTTTTTCCTGTGTCTGGCGTCTTTTGGGAATGCACGCAATCGCCAAATTTCCACTACTCTGCTAATCAATCAATGCCTAGGCAGTGTCCCAGGACTTGGGGCACTGGATCCTGACAATATATAGAATGGTACCTGTATGTATGTACAGTGGTACATTGGTTTACGAACTTAATCCGTTCCAGAAGTCCGTTCTTAAACCAAAGCGTTCTTAAACCAAGGCGTGCTTTCCCATAGCAGCAGGGGATTCTATTTACAAATGGAACACACTCAACAGGAAGCGAAACATGTTCTTATTCCAAGGCAAAGTTCACAAACCAAAACACCTACTTCCGGGTTTGCAGCATTCTTAATCCAAGTTGTTCATAAACTAAGCTGTTAAACCAAGGTACCACTGTATATGTATGATGGTGTGTGTGTGTGTGTGTGTGTGTGTGTGTGTGAGAGAGAGAGAGAGAGAGAGAGAGAGAGAGAGAGAGAGAGAGAGAGAGAGAGAGAGAGAGAATACCTGTGTCCAAAGGACATAAAGTCAACAATGGCTAGAGCAGAGGTGGGCAACCAAGAATTTTCTCTACACATGGTCGCAATGCACTTCTTTGAGACCCAGTCAGTTTGTGCTCAACCTATGATCCATATCTTGTCCTGACAATAAGATCCTGTAATCCAGGATCTCTAGGCTGGGAAAGTGTTCTGTGTAAGAAAACACAGGGCAAACAAATGGTTGCTTCTCTTGCCAATTAGGAGAACCCTTTTCCTTTCAATCTTGTTTTCCACACAGAGAATGTCCAGAAGGATCAGATTACCTTCCATGAAAGAAGAACCTGCCTGTTTTACTTTAGCACTGAGGAGCTAGGCCCACAAATTCAACTCGTTTACCACACTGAAAACGAGCAGCATGCAATCTGCCGGGACAGTCAGGTGACTGTGATTTAAGACAGGGGTGTTATCCAATGCTGTCAAATGAGCAGTTCTATAATGCCAATTCAGATTCCAAGTCAATATGCTGTTTTGAAAGCCATTCTCTGTTCATCAAACCTGAAAACACAGAGCGGTGAACAGGACTTTTGCCCACAGCAGTTTTCATTCACAAAACATGCCTTCTTTTTTTAAAAAAAAAAGTTTGGGGATAATGATGCACACTTACCGACAAGATAATTCACCATCCATAGCATCATGTTCATCAGTACTGGTATAAGTTAATCTTCCGCCTACAACAGTTCCAACAAGATATACAAGCCATGCCAAGCATCCTAGCATGGTAGGGATGGGGATAGGGAGGGGGAGAGAGAGAGCATTTACATTACAACTTCATACAGCATCTGATCCAAACATATCGCAGGCTGTTCTAGTAAATGCTAATGTTTATTGATAAATTGTTGAATTTCTGTCTAATTCTTTGAAGCCACTTGATGATTCTTATAATAAACTCATAAATGCTCATATTGTAGGGCATGCTATTGTGTCTCACATTTTACTAGAAAGAAGGAAATGCAGAGGAAACTTGGGAGTTTACCAAAGCCACTTGGTTAGCCTTGAAATCTATTCTTAAAGTCTTCTAAAATGTTAAGAACTGCTAGCAAACATCAACATTCACCAAGTTTCTGTTATGTATCATAACACAGCTGAGGAAGTAATTCCAGAATTAAGACCAAATTTTGCTTTCTGTTATAAACCATACTTTGATATAGTCACCCCAAGTACTATAATGTCCATTTTTATTACAACATTCTGACTAATGGTCCAATTCAGCAGTTTTTTTAAAAAAACAAACCACTGCAGACCTACATTCTGTTCAAGTTGGCTTCCATCTTGACTATGGGAGGGGAAAGGCCTTCACAGCTCTAGTAAGTGATCTTCACTGCAAATCAACAAAAAGAATACCTCTTTCCTCATCCTGGCTAGACTTCTCTGCAGCTTTTGACACTGGTCTTTGGGACCTTCTTGAACATCTGGCAAGTACCTGAGAAATGGTCGCATTTTTTTGCCTTTGAAATAACAGGGGAACCAGGAATACTCCTAGATCTAGCTGTCTTTAGTGGCTTAATAGTCTTCAGTGATGTGGAGTGGCGTTTGCCAGCTTCATCTGGTTTGCCAGCTACAGGCATTCTTGAGCAGCGACAGCCTGGCCACAGTAATTCATGCTCTAATAACTTCTCATATACAGTGGACCCTCGACTTACGAATGTAATCCGTTCCGACGAGAGCGTCGGAACTCGAAAAAACCGTAAGTCGAGTCCCCATAGGAATGCGTTGGAGAACGCATTCGTACCTCGAAAAAACCTTTGCAAGTCGAAAAAAACCCTATCTAAAGCGGCCGCGGCTTCCGATCGGAAGTCGAAAAAATTCGGAAGCGGCGGTCGCTTTGATCCCTCGTAACTCGAAAAATACGGAAGTCGGGGCATTCGTAAGTCGAGGGATCACTGTAGATTACTACAATGTGCTCTACATAGGCCTGTCTTTCAGAAAGACTTTGAAACAGCAGCTAGGGCAGAATGCCGCAGCAAGGTTACTGAGTTGATCAGTCGCCCAGAGCCACATATCACCAGTTCTGAAGTTGCTGCCATCATGTACTGTTGACAACTTATAAAACACCGAATGATTCGGGACCTAAATACTTGAAAGAGCCTCTTCCTATATCGTCCTGCAGTGATGCAAGAGAAGGCCTTCTTGGTGGTGACATCCCAGCTGTGAAATGTCCTCCCTGCTGAAATTTAGCCGGTACCTACTCTCTTTTCATCCTAGTGCCAGATTAAAACATGTCTGTTTACTCAAGCCATTGGAAATAATTAATGTTCAACTTTGGATTTTGAGGCACGTCTCCGCAATTTTATGGTCAACTGAAATTTTATTTGTTCTCCTGTTCAGTTAATGGATTGTGGCTTTAAAAAAGGAAATTTTTATTGTTCCCCACTCTAAAATATTAGGATGGAGGGTGGGCTATAAATAGATGAATAGTGATCACTGCAGACACCATTCCTTCTTTATGGGATGTATTGCGAGGAATGACAACATGATCATTTTTCTATTCCCCCCCCCCCATTGGTTTGATTTGATTTGTTATCACTTCAAGCTATTGAGACTATACCTATTTTAAAATAAACTGACCAAGTTCTGCTCCTCGTTTGGTATGTATTTGGTTGCTGTCATTAATGCAGATTCTGTAATCAAATGCTTATTGCAAAAACAAAATCAGTATTTTAAAAGTACTATTTCACAATTTTAAGGCCAGCACCACCATCTCTGAAAGCTGGAATATTGGCAAGTCTGAAGCACAGAAAACCGTTAAATGGATTGATAACCTCCTCAACATTTAAGATTAAACTCTAAAGTACTCCCGTCAGCACATGGTGTATTCTGTTAATGATCTTGAGTTAGTCCCTATGCACCGAAAATAGAATTCATTTTCCATCACAATTCTCTGTGCTTACTTCCTCTATTCAAAACATTCAGTATTGCTGCTTTTCCAGCTGCTTAAGGAGAATATTTTTTTCCTTACCAAAATAATTATTGCTGTAATAATCTGTAATTATGTTTTATAACAGCAATAATCCCAAAGAAATCAGTCATTACCATAGATCACAAGTAATCGTTAACTACTGTTAATGACCCATTTCTTGGGGATTATTGTTTTAGTAAACCATGACTGCATCACAATCGATACAGAGACCAAGACAATATAATAAAATGAGGTCTTAATATTATATTAACTTATTTTGTAACATTAAAAACCATTAAACATCTAAATTAAAGTGTGCATAACTAGAGGAGGTAACATTTATTGTTCTGTGCTAACAGAAAATGTTTAGTCCACAGAAAAGATATTGAATATTATATAAAGAGAAATACAAATTTAAAATAAGGCCAATGTTTTCTTTGGTGGTGGTGGTGGGCAGATTCAAACGCTTTGACCTACAGAGGTTTTCTGAGAATAGCACTTTCATCATATGTACTGACACACAACTTAGGGTACAAAAATATTAATGGAGTCATTAATTTTCTTATACCACTGAGTATCATCTTCAAAAGATGCATCTTCCATTTTAATCTGTAGCATCCCTATGTTGCTTCATGGGTATTAAAAACTATTTGCATAAATTACGTCCATAGTGCTTACAACAACCCTGTTAAATAGGTCAGAGTTGTTATTCTGGTATTACATATGGAGCGGGGAGATACGAAGGCTGAGGCAGTTGGCAATGTAAGGCCACTTAGTAAATATAATTATGTATGCTTAAACACAACTGCACAGTGACCAGTGACACACAATTACCAACATAACATGTCTTGCTTTCCTTAATTATAGCCTACAGCATTTAAGGCCCTCTGCCTTGGAAAGCCTTGCAAGGCACACCCAACAATAATAATTTCCAGCCCAGAGACCAAAAGATCTAGCTTCTGAAATGGGTAATTTTCATCCCACCAAACTTTAATTCTTTGAGTGTCTCAGCAAGCATGCTGATAGCAGCAATCCAGCAGACTATATACACCTCAACTTTCAAAAATAGTTTTGACAAATTCCCGCACCTAAGACAAAGGAGCAGCAGCAGCAGCAGCAAATATCAAACCCCACTGATCAGGTTCCTCCCTGCCTGCATTCATCTATCACTTGGCAGAAGCCATTTCATCAGGCTCAGCAGAAAAATCGGTAGGGGAAATAGGAGCACTCCGTCAGCTCTCTTCAAAGGCCAGCTCCAACTGGCTCCTCTCTCTCTCTGTGCACTGTTTCCATTCCAGCCATTCATTGTAAGAGCTACAATGCAACTGAACTGGTGCTCAAGTTTATTTTCCTCTTCCTACTCTTTTAAAATGGGACGTGAGTGGCGCTGTGGTCTAAACCACTGAGCCTAGGGCTTGCCGATCGGAAGGTCGGCGGTTCGAATCCCCGCAATGGGGTGAGCTCCCATTGCTCGGTCCCAGCTTCTGCCCACCTAGCAGTTCAAAAGCACGTCAAAGTGAATTTGTCAAAGTGCAAGTAAATAAATAGGTACCTGTCAGGGACGTGCCCTCCCCTGCCAGTCCGGCACTGAGTGGGTACCGGCAGCCTCAGCCATTGCTGTTGACGGACACATCTCCCAGTGAGTCTGCCAGCTCCTCCACGGGGGAGGAAGAGTCACCAGGGAGGAGCCAGGGGGGAAGGGGTCTCCAGGATGATGCAGAGAGACCTAGCACCGCTCAGCAGACCCACTCCGAGGGAGAGACACCACTTCCGGCGCCTGCTTTACGCAGAAGGGTCAGGGGAGAAAGGAGGCGGCACTTTAGGGTGCCGAGACTCTGGTGTTGGCGCCACAGCAGGAGGGGGGCACTTCCGGATTCTGCTAGCGACTAGATAGTCATGTTTCAGGATAGCTCTGCACTGTACATACTTTGCACAAAAAAATGGTTGAAAGACAAGACGGACTTGGTCTTTACTCATGAGCAACCGTTAACGAACCTGACAGTACCACTCCGGCGGGAAGGTAAACGGCGTTTCCGTGCACTGCTCTGGTTTCGCCAGAAGCGGCTTAGTCATGCTAGCCACATGACCCGGAAGCTGTACGCCAGCTCCCTCGGCCAGTAAAGAGAGATGAGCGCCGCAACCCCAGAGTCGTCTGCGACTGGACCTAACGGTCAGGGGTCCCTTTACTCTTTTTTTAAAAACCACTCTTTTGTGTCATGCCTTTTATATTTGTTTTTATTGATCTTATTTAAACTGCTCTAGAAGTCTTTTTGGCTGAACAGCAGGGTAAAATCTGCTACTCAGGAGCCCTCCGAAAGTTGTGGGACTTCCCCATCATTCCCGATGACTGGCCATGCTGACTGGGACTAAAAAGAGTTGGAGTCCAACAAGGCAGGTTAGCCAGTTGTTCAGGAGGTGAAGGCAAATGTACCAGACAGGCAAACTTTCAGACAACATATATACTAACCTTCCTGAATTGAGATCGCCATGGGATTTCTACTAGAAGACTGCAACAGCTTCTGATAGCTTTGTGCATTTTGGTCAAATAGCTGTACAAGAAGAGCGCAAGTCTTTTCATATTCACATCTGCTAACTGTACACAGTTGCTCCAGCTGCTGAAAAACTGTGGCTGTATCATCCAAGGGATCATCCAAACCATCTCTAGAATACATACAAATAGGAAAGTCATTCTGGGCAATGTAAAATGCATTGTGTATGAATGTAAGAATTTTGGCTTATGTATAAAGTTGCAATCCTATACCCTGAATACAACGGGTCTTACTTCAGCATACACATGTATGGATGGCTCTGTATTACTCTGTATTAGCTACAAGCTGAAAAAAGCTTCTCAGGAGAGCTCCTTCAAAACATACACTCCAAAGCCAAAAATTGAAAGATTATAGAGCTACGATGACCTATTATCTTAGGCATGCAACATAGGAAATAACCCAATCTTTGACTGGACCAAGTTGAATTCAGGAGCACCATCCCCAGATGGGCGGGGTACAAATAATAAATTATTGTTATTATTATAATAAATCAATCAATACTGTTATCATAACACAAGAAGAATATACATGACAAAGACAAGTACGCTATCAAATTGGAAACAGTACAGCAGTACTCGTGAAGAAGACTACTTCATGTTGTTACCTTATAACCATGGGGACAGATTCCAATCTAGAAGTAATATATGCCTTTGTGATCTCAGGTGCATATGTATCCAAGAGATGGGGTTCTGATGACTTCACAAAAGGCACCGAGGCAACCATTCTCTGCCAAAGGGTTAGCAAATAATGAACGCTGTTTGGTGCAAATTCCCAATGCTATGAAGAAACAAAATGAGATTTTCATTAAAGTATGTTTTAGCCCAATGTGAGCAATTACAAACATTGTAATCTGTACTATCACCGTTATTTACTATTTCTGTTCATGCCTCAATTAGAACCAAATCCCCAAGATGTTATGTAAAACTGCAAAAAGATATGCTCCCCAATGCTGATGCTCTCACAGAGTAAGGCTATTGGAACATGTAAAGCATCAGTTTTAATGAGTTCATCATCATGCAAGGTATGCACTTTAAAAAATCCTCCCTTTTATTAAGCAATCACAGAACAGTTCTACCAGTCTTACCTGTAAACTAGTAATAGTGAAACTGGCTATCAATCTAATAACTTCTGGGTAATCTTTCACAACTACTAATTCTCCCAGTTGATAATTAGTCTTCAGTCGAGCCAAAAATCGACAGAATTCATGATAGTTACCAGGATCCGATAAACCCTAAATTGCACACCAACACAGAAGATTGTAATTAGTAAAGCAATCGTCCAATGGCAGAAATGCATGCTTTGAAAATATATACTCAATTATTTTGCACAAGCTGGGCCATTGCAGAATGATCTGCATGTCCTGAAGAGGATCCTGAAAGATTAAGAAAGGCACTGAAAGCTGTGTTACAAGAGGCATATTCAGAAAAATAAACATTATTATTACAAGAAGAAAAATCAGTAGAGCTGAGGCCCAGCAGAGGAGCTACGCCCATGTGTTAGGTGATCAGCTACAGCACTGGAGCAGCTGCCTGTCTCTTTGGAATCATGAATATAAAGTTTGTGTGTATGCAAGTGCCAACTGATGTTAAAGCTAAACGAGAATAGATTCATGTTTCAATTGCTTTTTGTTGTTGTTTAATCGTTTAGTCGTGTCCGACTCTTCATGACCCCATGGACCAGAGCACGCCAGGCACTCCTGTCTTCCACTGCCTCCCACAGTTTGGTCAGACTCATGTTGGTAGCTTCGAGAACACTGTCCAACCATCTCGTTCTCTGTCGTCCCCTTCTCCTTGTGCCCTCAATCTTTCCCAAAATCAGGGTCTTTTCCAGGGAGTCTTCTCTTCTCATGAGGTGGCCAAAGTATTGGAGGCTCAGCTTCAGGATCTGTCCTTCCAGTGAGCACTCAGGGCTGATTTCCTAGGTTTGATGATCTTGCAGTCCATGGGACTCTCAAGAGTCTCCTCCAGCTACTATGTGCTTAGGAAAAAGCAATTTTAAAAATATAGTGATGTAAGCAACTTGGCTATCTCTTGTTAATTGATGCTGAGCACCAGTTGGTTGAGCTCTATTAGTACCCTGATTCAGGGTACAGCGACACTAGGAGTACAGCGAGATCTCACAACCTGTGGCAGAAGAAAGCCAAGCTTGTTGCGACTCCTTTCTGGTTCCTTAGTTATTTATAGGAATTTCTATACTGCTTAACATATAAAATACCAGAGCAATAATACAACTCTCATCAAGTGGAGATTAGACGTGATATTTGCAGATTCACACTTTTTTGCTTGACTGCGATGTGGCTAAAGAGAGCACCCTTGCCTGTTGCTCCTATGCTTTCATGTACCCCGCTAGGTTATCATCATCTGAGGCTCTTCTTTGTGTGCTCCCCTCCATGAGAGATCCAGACGGTGGCAACACAAGAATGGGCCTTTTCTGCAGTGGCTCTCCACTTGTGGAAAGCTCTCCCCAGGGAGCCTCACCTGGCACCTTCTGTCAGGGACTTGCCCTCCCCCAGAGCTGAGCTGACGGGGAAAGGCGGCTGGAGAGAAACAGCAATCAGGTCGGAGAGCAGTTTGCAGGAGAGCCAGGAAAGCCAAAGTGGCGGGGAAGAGGAACTGCAGGCTGACAGGGAGATACAAGGTCTTGAGGAGGCTGGTAGAGACCTCGCAACACTAACGGGAGGGGAAGGAGGTCTGACGGAGCTGCCCAGCGCCAGCCCGCAGGTATGCAGGGGGAGAAAGCGTAAAGAAAGGGGGAGGCGTTTTGGATTCCCAAAACTCCTATGCTGGGGGCGGAGCCGTGAACGCCTACTCCCGGAATCTGGAACTGACTCAAGCGGTCATGAACTTTGAGAGCTCTCATGTATATTTTTGTAAATAAAGCAACTAGTTTAGCAGACGACGTGGTCTGGCTGATTACTCTCAAGGAGACATCACAGAGCCCTTACACCTTCATTACAGTATCAGTATCAAACTTTATTTCGGTCACAGACCAGCATAAGATAAAACATATAGATAAACTGAACACATAAGACTTAAAACAGGTAAGGAATAAAAACTAGCAATTAAAATGTGATTGTATCATACATACTTAGAAAGATAGAAACAGGGACAAACAGTTAAAAGTGACTATAAGGGAATGGGGTATTATTTCTGCTTGTTACTATGTTCTGCGTATTTGTGTTTTTATATTGTAAGCCTCCCTGTGGCACTCAGATGAAGGGCAGTATAAGAATTTAATAAATTAAATAAATAAATAAATATTCCACATAGTTATAAGCAGCTGTGTTTTTCAAATAAACAACAGTGTGTTTTCAAACACAGTTGCAGAAACTAAACAAAACAGCAACATAACACTGCTGGGAAATATTTTTAAAGCTGCCTTTTTCTTCTAGAAAAGGCAGCGCAGGCACAAACCTAGGTCTGTTGGAATAATGAACTATGCAGACAACACTTGGAGCTGATGGGCCACCATACTTTATCCCAACCCTCGTGTTTTCCCCAAAAGCTAGCAACACCACAGGAGCTATTTGCTGAGTAATTGGCATGTTTCCCTCACCAATGGTTTGTATGAAGTTGCCATACAGGAAACTCTATAACGTTTGTCACTGTTCATCAAGCACAGAAGCATTTCCTATTGCTTCTTTTTAACCCAGAAGGTAGAGGATATTTGTATGGCTGCTTATGTGCCACATGTGATGCTCCCTATTTCCCCTTTCCTTTCCCAGCTTATTAGCCCAAACAAACAGAAACATAACTGCTTCCTCCACAATTTTAAATTAGCGGAAAGACATATTTTTAAAAGTGGACATCGTATACTCAGAACTGAGGAGAAAACTGACAAATGTATACCTGAGGATTTTCAAGTATTCTTTTTACTCCTTTGATCAGGTTACCAAGATATTTGGCACGTTCTGGGTTGCTAAATAAGGATCTCCTTGTAGAAGCAAACTGAACTAAACAAGAAAGTGCCTAGAAAGAAAACAAGGATTTAATAATTTCATTCATTAGCAAGAAACAACCATTCCTTTTTGGACTAACGGATACCAGAATAATCAAACACCTTACTGCTTATACTAGTCAAAGTTTCTTCTAGCTTAGAAAAGTCTATACTGTACATTCATTTTGGGCCAACAGCTACAGTAGTCCAACACTGTCTATATTTAAGACACAGAAAGCTGTCATTGGTGTTCATGCACCATTAAAAACAATGCTAAATAAACTGATTCAAATACACATATCTGTACAACGGACACAATTCAGGTAGTTACTGGCTTCTGGGATGATCATATCCTAACAGAACACTAGCCAGGCAACATGGTGTTGATACTGTGCCCTGTTGCAAGGACATGTGCTGTGATTGCACAGCTAACCAGAAGAGCCCAGTCACTTATGCTGCATTGTGACAATGTAAGAGAGTCATAGCAACTCTGGCAATACAAGGCCAAAACTTAATGGAAAGGGGGGCATGGTGGGGGAAGCATAGAAGAGTGGCCCATTTTGTTAGAATTCTACCCACCATTCCACAATTTGGGGATTATCCCTGGAGCAACTCCTGTATGACAGAAGTTAATATTTGAGGCTATTTATAGAGAGACATCTAAAATTATGCATTATTTGAAGGGAGAGATTTTTCTTCCTCTCTCACAGACTACTAGAATCCTGGGTCACTGAAAGAAGCTGACGGAAACTTCAGGGCAGACACAGGGCACAGTCAACCTATTCACTTCCACAGGATGCAACAACGGCCACAACATCAGCTTTAAAAGCGGGTTAGACCAAATTGTGGCTAATAGTCATGATGGCTATTTAATAACTCCAGCATCAGAGACGATAGGGCTCTGAATACTAGTTTCTGCAAAGCACATGCAGAAGAGTGAGCCGCCCCAAGATCTTTAGATGAAGGGCAGTACACAAATTTAATAAATAAAGAGTGCTACTGCAACATCTAAGGACAGAGAGGCCCGTGGAATTGCACCGGGAAATGCAAGACCAAAATAAACCCACACGTTTAAGCAAGGCATGTGCTTTCCACACATTTTTACTATCTGTGGGCAAATACATAATTGATGGTGGGCTGAGCATTTGCTGTGGACTGTGGGAGAGGCTGCAGTTGTAGCTACATTTATAAATATACCCTGTTTCCCCTATTTTAAGACGTAGTCATAAAATAAGCCATAGCAGGATTTTTTCGCATTTGCGAAATATAAGCCGTACCCCGAAAATAAGCCATAGTGATAGGCGCAGTTCTGGAGGCTGCCAAGGAAAAGGCTGGGCTGGGCTTACGTAATAAAAATAAGACATCCCCTCAAAATAAGCCATAGTGCGTTTTCTTGAGGGGAAAAAAATATAATAGGGGAAACACGGTACTGTTGATTTGCTGTTGACTGGTTAGCAGAAAAGTCCTGTTGCTTCCAATTGCAATTGTGTGTGCTCCCCCTTCTTCTAAACTGTACCGCAGAGACCCCTTTGGAGCATATAAACAGGAGTGAAATCTAAGGCGATACAAGGGGCAATTCTGGTATGACATATTCATTAAACATGTACTAATGTCCGAACAGCTTCTCAGAAATCACTTTCTTTTACTATTGGAAAAACATACTTACTAACTGAGACAGCATTGATGGGAGGGAATGATACAGATCAAAAAAGAGATCCAAGGTTTCTGGCTCCAGGAAGACTGAGAAGGGAAAGGTAAAATTATGAAATGGACAAATCCCTGCGTTACAAAGAAAATAACTTTCACAAGTTCCACTCCTCTTTCTAAAAATGGTAACAAATATAACAGTTTAGCATTTGGTCTACACAGGCAAAAAGAAAAAGAAAAAAGCAGGTCATATAAATCATAGCTCAAACTGTTGGGACTCCTGCAGAAAATGAAATTTGCTACAGTAAGCCCACAATTTATGTGAATTTAACTTGTGCACATTCAGCTTTATGTCACAAAAGAAAAAGAAAAAAGAGGGCAGAAAGGAGGCAGGATTACAGGAAAAATGACGTTGACAATCCCACCCACTATTGAACCCAATGGGTTTTGACTACACATGGTTTTGGGTTTGGGCATGATCCCTGGAATGTAACCCCCGTGTAAGTTGCGGGCTTACTGTAACTGCACAACCCAGTTTTCTTTTTTCTAAATGGTCTCCACTTCAAGAGTACAATCCAAATTATACTAGTGCTATGTCAAATATTCACCAGTTCACATTTTTACATAAAATGGGTGTCTGGGGTGGGGTGGGAATGTTTTCCAAGCTCCCTCCCAATATTTTATACTTGTTCACTGATAATGCTAACCACGGTCAAGTGATGCTCCAATCCATGTTTTGTCCCCTTTAACTGCCTCACCTTGCTGCTGAACTGAGATCCCAGCCTACTGGGGACAATGTCTGATCATGTTTACATCACAATGCCATGGAGCCAATCAAGATACAGCTGCATGAGAATGTCACAAAGCCAATTAAAGCTGGGGCAAGAAATATTGTGCTGAACTCTGAAGGGGTTCTAAGTAGGAAGCTGTGCTGCAACACACTTTCACCTGTTTGCATACTCTCCTTTGTCCCCACCCCACAAAACACACACACACACACAAAAAAACCACCACAGAGGAAAGGGGAATAAAAAGGATGTGAACCTGCCACTGCTTAAGATCAGCACTAAATTCTACTCTTGCTATTTCAGTATTCCTTCTTTTGACTCAGCCTCTCTTTGTGACTGTCAAGCACAGGAGAAGCAGGACAATACGGCTTGGCTCCCAAAAAAAATCGGCTCCTGAACGCTGCAAACCCGGAAGTAAGTGTTTCAGTTTGCGAATGTTTTTCGCAAGCCGAATGTCTGACGTGGCTTCCGCTTGAGTGCAGGAAGCTCCTGCAGCCAATCAGAAGCCGCGCCTTGGTTTTCGAAAGGTTTCGGGAGTTGAGTGGACTCCCGAAATGGATTAAGTTCGAGAACCAAGGTACCACTGTAAACCAAACCATAGCCCTGTTCCCTGTTTCATTGGTTGTCAGAGTTATGTTTAGGAAAGAGCGAATATACATAACGTTCTTGTTCACAGCCTATGTCAGGTTTTAACGTATCTCTGAAAACCAACAGTTTTTGTTTCATGACCTGAATAGCTTTCTATTAACACAATGAAACAGTACCATTTGCCATTTTAACATTATGTATGCTTACTGGTTTTTAAAAATGTTCCACAAAATACACAAATATTACAGGTATAAATAACTTTGCTTTGAAAACTAAAAGAACTAAAAGCTCTTTTCAAACACTAGGGAAGGGAAAACATTCAAGTAACAAACTTTAGCAAATATATACACTAAATGAGAACAGGCATCTCAGTCTTTACTATTGTCCCTCCAAAGTGAAAGGCTGACATTTTTTAAAAGCTGTTCAGCACAAAGCACAGCAGCTGGAAGGTAGGGAGACCCACAGAATATAGTTTGCACATACTTCTTAAGTACGTTATCTAACCGAAGCTTTCTAATGGACCAATGAAGCAGGACTGCAGCAACAATGTACGCTATTTAAAAGCTTCCAGAATAGGCAAAATGGATGTACTAGAGAGAAGACTCTGCAGACTCTGCAGACTGTTGTTGCTGTATACACGTTGCCCATTTTAACTTTCATTAACTTCTCTTCCGCTAAAGAATTATTAACTTAAAAGCAGTTTTCACCACTAAGGATGGGTTCAAAGAAACATTCTATTTAGATAGGGAAGGACTGGGAGCAATATCACTGTTAGTTGGGCATGGATTCACCTGCCCTTTTCCAAGAGAATATTTGCAAAATAGCAATTATAGAAGAACAGCTAGATGGACAATGGGAGGGAAGGGTATTAAGGGGAATATTCAGGAGGGAAAGAATAAGGAAAAGGGAAAAGGAACAACCCATGTAGGGTGGAGGTCACCAGCAAGGTCCCCATGAAGTGCCATGGTCCCCAACAAAGGACCTGACCTCGTAACCAAATATATGAGGGGATTTTTGTGACTGGTGCCCCTTGGCACTTCCTCAAAATTCCAAATGTGCCTACTGACCAAAAATGGTTGGTGATCCCTGTTATTAGGGTATATTATAGTCCTAGTATCACGGAACTCCATAGTACATCACTGTGCCCCTGTATTATTAATACTAACACTTCAGAGGCTAGCAGGGGAAAAGAAACAAAATTAGTACAACATTATTTCATTGGATACCAACCACCATGAAGCATCACGTATGACAAATATAAACCATGGTCCCTTACATTACATATTGACTGCATGGCTCACACTTCACGTGCAAGGAGTTTTAATTCTACCCAGGACTACTGTCCAAGTTCAGGGAATTAAGGTGTGGGACTGCACAAATATGGTTGTGAGCTGCGAAATATGGGAAGTTTTGTCATAGAATCATAGAATCATAGAGTTGGAAGAGACCACAAGGGCCATCCAGTCAAACCCCCTGCCAAGCAGGAACACCATCAAAGCATTCTTGACAGATGGCTGTCAAGCCTCTGCTTAAAGACCCCCAAAGAAGGAGACACCACCACACTCCTTGGCAGCAAATTCCATTGTCGAACAGCTCTTACTGTCAGGAAGTTCTTTCTAATGTTTAGGTGGAATCTTCTTTCTTGTAGTTTGAATCCATTGCTCCGTGTCCGCTTCTCTGGAGCAGCAGAAAACAACATTTCTCCCTCTTCTATATGACATCCTTTTATATATTTGAACATGGCTATCATATCACCCCTTAACCTTCTCTTCTCCAGGCTAAACATACCCAGCTCCCTAAGCCGTTCCTCATAAGGCATCGTTTCCAGGCCTTTGACCATTTTGGTTGCCCTCCTCTGGACACGTTCCAGCTTGTCAGTATCCTTCTTGAACTGTGGTGCCCAGAACTGGACACAGTATTCCAGGTGAGGTCTGACCAGAGCGGAATACAGTGGTACTATTACTTCCCTTGATCTAGATGCTATACTCCTATTGATGCAGCCCAGAATTGCATTGGCTTTTTTAGCTGCTGCATCACACTGTTGACTCATGTCAAGTTTGTGGTCTACCAAGACTCCTAGATCCTTTTCACATGTACTGCTCTCAAGCCAGGTGTCACCCATCCTGTATTTGTGCCTTTCATTTTTTTTGCCCAAGTGTAGTACTTTACATTTCTCCCTGTTAAAATTCATCTTGTTTGCTTTGGCCCAATTCTCTAATCTGTTAAGGTCATTTTGAAGTGTGATCCTGTCCTCTGGGGTATTAGCCACCCCTCCCAATTTGGTGTCATCTGCAAACTTGATCAGGATGCCCTCAAGCCCATCATCCAAGTCATTGATAAAGATGTTGAATAAGACTGGGCCCAAGACAGAACCCTGTGGCACCCCACTAGTCACTTCTCTCCAGGATGAAGAGGAGTCAATTGTCGTGACAGTTCCTCTCCCAACCCATGGAATTATTTTTTTTTTTTTTTGCAACTAATATCATGATCAAAAATACCTCCATAAGATACAATGCCTTTAGATGCAAAACAGATATTCAACTTCAAGTGTTTATAGTCATGGGCACCAGGTAAAATGTTAGGTTATCACCACTAATTAATTCTCTTACTTGATCTCCAGTTTGTTGGGATCTGTACAGTGCACAGATCATCTGCAGATTCATCCGCTGAACTGCCAATGAAGTCATAGTTAAGACAATTGAGGACAAGTTTCAAAAGGTGCATTGCTAGATTTTGTTGTTGCTGATCCTGAAGATTTAATGGTTTTGCCAACATCTAAATCCAGACCAAAAAAGGAAAAAAAGTGTGTGTCAGTAACTGGCCACATTCACACATCATAGTCGACCTCGCAGATAGCCTTGCTGGGTCAGATCAAACGCCTGGCCTGTCCAGCATCCAAAAGCCTACAGAAAGCCCACAAGTGGGATATGAATGTAGCAACGATCTCCCCATTTGTGAACCGCCCTGGGATCTATGAATGAAGGGCAGCATGCAAGTTTAATAAATAAAAACAAATTAATAAATTTGTGCTCCCTGCAACTGCTATTCAGAGGCACAGAACATAGCAATCATGGCTAGTTACCATTTATATCCTTATCCTCCATAAATTTGTCTAATCTGCTTTTAAAATAACTCAAGTTGGTGGTGATCTTATGGAAAGGAATACTGCAGTTTAGCTGTGCACTGTGCAAAGCAAAAAATGAACTATGATCGCCAGCATAATTTATCCTTGCAAGCCAAGGATCTTGGTTTGCTGCTCTCACTGTGGGAAACACTACATGGGAGCTATCTGCACATTCATGGTAAAATATTAACTAAGGGCTGGATTTAACTAAATAGATACACTCGTGGAAGCCAGTGGACTGAGTTCTGCTATTGCAATGGGACTTCCCCTCCTGCCTCCCCCAATGGGCTCTAGGGGATCTGGAGAATTCCCAGAACAGTGTGTGGGGTGAAGAGAGGGGAGATCATTCTGTTTGGCAAGCTGAATTTTTTGCACTGGTGGAACAACTGTGGCAGCACAGCACTGAATTCTACCTTGTGGTTTGCCTTGACATCCAATGGTAACCAATCCAACAATAACCATTCTGAGACCCCCTGGTATAGAGTGGTATATAAATTCAATTAATAATAAGAGGAGGAGGAGGAAGAAGAAGTAGCAAAAATCACTTCTCTTAGTTTATTCAAAAAACAAAGTAGCAATATAAACCACCATCATGCTTCAGAAATTTAAGTGGAGACAACATAGAGATGGACCTGATGGGGGCAAGCAGAGAGAGAAATAAACGATCCGCTCTCCCTCTGTTCTGCATCCAGCCATCCATCACCAAGGCTTCTCACAGATCCTCACTGAAATAAGTCTATTCATGTGTTTAAATTACACCACGTTCGGTGGCTAGTTTAAGTTTTCACCACAAATGACTGCCAGTATCAATCAGCTGTACCACTCTCTCAATTACACTGGAACAAAGAGTATTATTTGTTAAAAACCCAGCATATGTGAGCTTTACTGGCAAGAGTTCTGTTTCAGGTTGAATTCATAAGCCAGTTAGACTTATCATAGACAGGCACAGATGTATATTCTGCGTCTGATTCCAATCGTGAATTCATCTCTATTCTACTATGTTCTATTCTGTTGCTTGTTCAACAGCAAACAATGTTCTGGTGGCATACTAATTTTGATCAAAAACAAATGCAGTTATTAGCCACTTGGGTAAAGCTGGGATGGCTCAGTCGGTAGAGTATGAGACTCTTAATCTCAGGGTAGTGAGTTTGAGCCCCATGTTGGGTAAAAGATTTCTGCATTGCTGAAAATTCTATCTTTATAATACAGCTTGTGTTTTAGGCCTACCTCTTTCAACAGCGAGCATGCCAGCATCAAAATGTCTTTTAAAGTAGTATCACGAAATGAGGTAGCTATTTTACGATGCTTTGATGAAGGTCTAGAATAATCAACCTTAAAATAAAAATTAAAATACACTTCAGAATCAGTGTGTCTTCATTTTGACTTGATAAAACATGTTATTTGTATGTGAGCTACAAGACAATCATTACGCAACAGGAGGTCTACATCCTATTATTTAATTCATATGATCCTCCTTACCCACATGTTCTTAGTTTTGTTTCCCTCTACTTGTGTTAAGCCTAATTTGAAATAGATATATAAATATGACTTCTGTCTGGAATTCAATATCCATGCAAAATGCAAGTGGTTATGAAATTACTGTGTGGCGTGTGCTCTAAAATGAACAGGAACAGAGTTCAAGTGGAGAAAGTCATTCAAAAAACTAGTCCTCCAGACATGCAGAATCTGTACCCTACAATCCTCAAATATAAAATATAGTTCCCAGAACTTTACATATCTAATACCAGGACACTTAGTTTAGAATATTCAGTCATTACGGAGGACAGTTCCTTCATAAGTGCAGCCAAGCTACTTTGCAAAGCCAGCAGTGACACCTCAGTCCATATCTATACATTAGGGTCAAGTCCCACTGATTCAACTGAACTTGCTTCAAAGCAAGTGTGCATAAGATTATATTGATATGAAACCAGAAGAGATGGAACAAAGTATAAAGGACAATCATTCCACGCAGGATAAGGATTAAGGATTAAAAATTCTTAGGATGCATTCACAAGAGACTTAAATCACTTATTAAATTCCTGCATCTCTAAAATCGCATCACACCAACCCATATTGTGCAAGTTGAACTGCTAAAAAATTTCACATTGCTAAGCATAACTCCCTCACCATTTTAGTGGAGAGGTCATCACACACATGAGAAACATCCATCTACTAGGCTTCTCTATAGCAAAAATTACAATCAGCAACAGATGATACATATCTGTTAAGAATGTACATCTACCAGATCAATTTGTGTAGCACAGCTTTTTCTGATGACCATCATCAAACCTAAAATTGGCCATGCTAAACACATGCAAGGTTCAAGGGTAAAAATATCCACCGAAGAAGAAAATGCCACTTTAAAGTGTCACCTTGGATTATACTTCGAAGCAAAGACAAGCTAATGCAAATAAAGAGAAGCAAGAACCCTGCTCTCCTTCCCTTCAATCTTCTCTTTGGTTTCCTCCAAAGTTATAAAAACTAATAGTCTTTGCAACCCTTAGTGGGATGTGGATAGGATTATTAAAAGCTGCAGGACAAGTGAGAGAACATTTCTGCATCTTTTCTCTCTTAAGCTCCTATATGCAGGGTGCATTTGCCTACACTTCTATGTTGCATGGTTGAGGGAAAGTGTGATTACCGTATATTCCGGCGTATAAGACGACTGGGCGTATAAGACGACCCCCCAACTTTTTCAGTTAAAATATAACGTTTGGGATATACTCGCCGTATAAGAAATATGATCCGGCATATAAGACGACCCCTGACTTTTGAGAAGATTTTCCTGGGTTAAAAAGTAGTCTTATACGCAGGAATATACAGTACTTGATGTGGCTGGGGGGAGGCATTTGGTTACTTTGTCCTGTTTCAGAGTATTATAACTGATTCTAGCAACTGTTGGATGGGCCACATTCCCTCCACTCAGTAGGTATTGTTGTAACCCATTTCTCTGCTTCATTCCATTAAAAACCATTCTTAGGCAATTTTATACTTTTTACAATGTACAGCAGCTTCCCAATTTTCAGCCCCATAAGACACTCTGACCATTCTCTGACAGCATAAAAGAATTTCGAGAGGAAAGAAGTGCACTTACAAAATTCATTTCCTGAGTCAGTTCTGAAAGAATCATTACTCCTATTATGCAGTGGTCCACAGTCCCCTACAGCATATATAAAAAAAGTGTTAATGTTCCAAAATGAATGTTTTAGGTGGCTTTTAATCTCAGGTATTCAGCACCATGCTTTTCTGATCATTCTGTCAGCTGAAGCATTTTTCCCAACCCTGCAGAGCAGATTTGGGGGAAGCACCAGGGTACATGGGGGGAGGAGAGGAGAAAGACCACTAAGCTAGCTTCTGCTAGAGCAATGTTTCCCAAACTTCAGTCTCCAGCTGTTTCTGGACTACAACTCCCATCATCCCTAGCCAGCAAGCATCAGGGATGATGGGAATTATAGTCTGAAAACAGTTGGAGACCCAAGTTTGGGAAACACTGAGTTTAGACGAATCTGGTCATTTTTCTCCATATTATCATAACAAATAAATTCCAGTTTCCATATTTCCTCCTAAGAAATTACTTTTCCAGTTCCCAAATACAATAGAAATATAAAAGGGGGAGAGAAGGCATTCTTTACGGTATTTCATAATGTCTTCTCATAAAACAACTTCAGCACCACAGATTGAACAGCGCATGAAAAAGCTGGCTGGCCTTCATCAAAACAGACTGGTGCTTACACTGACTAACTGGATACTGCCCCCTTTGACAACACACCTCTAGGAAAGCATAAGTGCCCTCAGTCTGAAGGAAACCATTTCTAGGCAAGCAGCGTTTCCAGCCGAGGAGAAGGAGCCATGACTGACCAGGGTTTTTGCCCCCGTTTTGAAAAACTACAAGTGCCCCCCTTGAGAATGATACCACTCACATGCTGCCCCAGTGCATGGCCAGCACAAACGTCATCAAGTAGGTAGGGCTGTCCCCATGCATTCTCACGGACCCTTCAGAACCCACAAGTACCTGAATGCCTATATCAGGGAGGAGGGTTTCTCTGCTATCACAAGCACATGAGGTTGCCTTATACTAGTAGTCTTGCTAAACCAGTTAAGTGCCATCTACTCAAACTGGCCTTGGCTCCTCAATGTCTTAGGCAATCAGAACAAACCATTCCACAGCCCCACACAGCCAAACTCCAGGAAAGGCTGGCAAACTTACTGCTATACTAGGCAAGACAGATATATTTACAAATTTAAACTGGACTCCCCCTCCCCGTTTTTCCCTATTTAATGACAATCCAAACGCTTGTGCCCAAGACTTAATATTTATTGCTGATCAACATCTCTATTTTAAATGGTAAGTTCAGCTGGGAATTAGAAATATGGTTTCATTTTGTCTCCCAAAGGAAAATAATTCAGTGAAGGAAGTCTCCCAAGAAGCAAAGTTTTGAGTTTGAATCTCTATTATTAATGAATTAACTACAGCAGATTCACACTTCAAACATTTTAATAATAAATGTAAAATCAAATTACATTAATAAAAATAACTGCAAAACAGCCGCAGTATTCTTCCCATATTTGTTGTTAATGAACACAAGGCCATTTTTATCACACTTTCCTAATGATTTTAAAGTGCATTAACTGTAACATATTATCAGCTTTTTCCCCTCATGCAAAAATAGAGAGAGAATATAATGACATTTAACAGCAGATGGTTTCACATTTGTGAAACCAGGATCAGTTTAAATCTCATTTAGCCATTAACATATTGGGTAGCCTAAGACAAACAACTCTTACAGTCAGTCCTTTTCCCATATCGGGATAATACTACTCCCTCTTACCACGCTCAGGGAAGCATTACTCAGATAAAAGTGTATCAAACACTTTTTGAGCACCAATAAATCCTAAATCTCACAATCATGAGTTCGCTTTGCTAAATAATTCCTTATCTCCATCACCAACCCCTATCAGTGCCAGAGATTTTATCTGACAAAAGGAGTTGTGGTTGGCAAGCATCAAAGATTTACCAGGAGGGAAAACACCCAATCCACCAAACTGAATATTCAGTTTGCAGCTACTATTTACTTTCAAATGAATTTGTAAAAATTCCATGACATCTCTACTTCCACCTAGGCTAGGTAGCAAAAACTATCTAATCTAAGCTTTGATGATATAAATACATTTCTCATTCCAAGTTAAGGGAATTTCCCCACACAGAAAAATAACCCCCTTGGAAACTGCCTTCCTCTATTAACTCCCCTTGCCTTACATGAAACAAATGAAATGCCTTTTCTATTTAATTTTTAAAACTATTGAACTGAACAGGTGAGAAGACAGGAGCATGATGAAAATCTTGGCCATAAGAATCACAAGAAGAGAATCAACACACAGTCCTGGGTATAAATTACCAATTAGTTCTCCAGGTAAGCACCACCCATAAGTAGGGGAAACCTTAAACAGGCATTTCCAGAACTTGGGCATTACCTTAACTCTTCTTATTTCTTGAAGGTTTGGGTTTCTAGCAGGGGTGGGGAAGGGGTGGCCCTCCAGATGTTGTTGGACTCCAACTCCCATCAGCCCCAGCCAGCATGGCCAAAGGTCAGGAACAATGGGAGCTGGAGTCGAACACGAAACAGAATATTTAATATAAAATAAATGGATCACCTCTTATCTACTTGGGTTAGCATAGCTTCCCAAATCTGGTTGCGGTTTCATATGCATGTGGATTTCCTGTATATACAACAGCCTTCTCAGTCTCTACATATGATGCCCCTACTATTAACAGGAAAAGGAAACCTTGGTGCAAATGACACATCATTGTTTTTATTCACCACTAGAAGCTAGCTCCATTCAGCAGCAACCCCTGGCACTGCTGGACTGACATGGAGGAAAGTACCAGTACAGAGTAGAAAGTATTGGAAGGAGATGCAACCGTTTCTAGCATCACCTCCCCAGCAGCCCCATACATCGCCTTAGTGCCAATGCAACATTACACTAGCAAGAAGTCTATTTTTGCATCCATTTTTCATCCAGTTGCATCATTTTCTACAGCACAGTTCTCATGACAAAGTCATAAATAGTCTCCACCTTAAATCTGCTCTTCTTTTATATTTCAGGCAGTTCTTAATTGTACAATTTGGAGCTGACTGAACTACTTTTTCCATTCTGTGTTTCCTCCTTAGGATCATATGGCATTTAAAATATGTGACTACTATATTTAATACAGAAATGTTTTTAACAAGCAGTCATGTTCACTTTCTCTTACCTGCAAAAACTTTTTAACATCAGCAATAATGTCTCTAAAGATGAGCTGGTCTTTCTGAACATCAAACCAACCCAACTTTGTGATCTTAGCAATTACTTGAACAAGAGCTTGGATCACAAAAAGGGCCAGTTTTGGTCGAGATGCAACATAGTTTAATATGTAGTTTCCTGTACCGAAATACCAAAAATTAAATCAAAATCATTTTATGTTCAATACATCAAGCTTTTCTAAGTTATATTGTTATTGTGAAATACACGGATTGAGTCTCCAGAAGGCCAGATCTTAAAAATTGTATACTGTAGTAATATTCCTAATTAAATGCTTCAAATGCAAGTGCAGGTATTTTAGTGCTATTATTAAAGTACAATAACTCAAAAAATAGTATTTTTGGAGAAGGCTGAACATGTCAGCTGAATCTACAAGAAAAATGTCCAGTGCTGTTCTTAAGCATAGGGCTTCCATGCTGTCCATGCCAAAACCAAAGCTCAGGGATAGCCAAAACAGTGCCTGCTTGTGTCTGTTGGGATTACAGATTCCATCACCCCAAATCACTGGCCATACTGGACGGGGCCAATGGGTGTTACAGAACAAGCACATTGGCTACTTCTGCGATAGCTCAACAGAACTACCAAGGTTATGGGAACAGCTTACCAGACTCACTTTTAGTTCTCTACAGATTCCACATCTGTTTGGTGTTTCCTGGCAGACAAGACCCTGCAGGAAACTTGTGTATCCCATACCTTGTGAGCTTCCAGTTGCCAACTGGAATCAATCACCGTTATTATTTTGGTTAGTTTGGTTTGATGACTACCTGATTAGCTATGTCAGAGTGCTATTTTGCTTTTTAATTTCTTTGAAGGCTTATTTCATATTCTGATCCATTACAACATTCTATAAATAAATCTTTTCTTCCCCCCCTTACAAGTATTCACTTTCCCCCATTTATTCTAAAGCCTCTTGCCTATCGATGAACCCTAAACAGCTTGGTGCCAGGTTTACTTGGAGATATTATTTCAGAATCTGCGAAGATGAGAGTCTGAAAAGTCTCTGTATTAAACAAGAAATTAGTTGAGCAACCATATGTTGATGTTCTCTTTGTTTTAATCAGCTCTCTACCATCACTGATGCAAGTAGGCAACATGCTCATGACAGCATGCCTCAGAATAAGGATCCAAGTATGGCTTTGTCTCCCTTAAATGTTAAGTCCCTGGACTAGAACTACAGGCAAGTACTAGTAGCAAAACTCTTTATTATTGAAGCCTAAGGAGCTAAGCAAATATTTGATGTTAACCCTACATACATAGGTTCCTTAAACAAGGAGACCTTAAGCTTAGACTTAAACAAGAGCCTCAAACACAAAATGTGGTTTTGATGAAGTTGCTGCACAATTCAGCTGACTTCTCCAAAATACCCCAGATAAAACATACTTTTCCTTTGTTATTAACTGATAAACTAATGGTCCATATTTTAGATCATTTCAATAAATACTGAAGGTCATGTCTTACAAGACTTTTATACTAAGGGACAGATACCCAAGCACGCATGTACCACATTAATTATGAAAGAGTCACAGATATTTGTGCATTTTGTACTCTTATGCCCACACCCAAATACAAAATATATCTTATGCGGAGCAATGGAAGTCAATTTTTGTTAGCACATCTATTAATATTTATTTTTATTATAAAGCAGGTGAGGAAGATGCCTGCTGCTGCATTTGTTTGACAGATCAAAACTAGTTAAGGGACTATACTTGAAAGTATTTGAGTTCAGTACTACTGAAAGCAATGGGACAGTTTGAAATAAATGCATTTACAACAAGGACATAGAGAGGGCCATACATGAACCTAGGCTCCTGTTTGATTTCTTAGGCTTTTTAATTCATGCAATACAAACACACCCATGTTTACACATTTTGTCCCATAAAAAATAAAGGACAACGCAAATTCCAGATCACATCTTAATCTGATTTTTCTGGAAGTTAGAAACATCAACAGTTTATCAAAGAATGATAAAGTATATAGCAGCTATAAATGAAGAACACCTAAAATCATTCTGACTGGCAATCTTAAACTCTTTGACCAACTACTAGGGGAATTTGAAATTTATATCATTACAAAAACAACAACAACAACCCTACTGCAATACTGAAAGGAATAAACAATACTTACTGATGTCCATCCTTTGCTGAACAGGTAAAGGAGGTGTTTTGCACACAAGTTTTGAGAGGCATGTTGCTGCTAACAGTTGCGCATAAGAGGTCTAGAGAAAAAAGCACACAATTCAGGTGGCAGTAATAACGATTCATTTTAAAAATCCTTAGATAGCATCCAAAAATATAATCTTTTAACAAGAAATACATCTCCTAAAACCTTGCTGTCACAAATTTGCTCTATTTACTTGGATGTGTGCATTTTGATACAATTTACAGCTCAGTCCTGAGATTTACTATGCAAGCACATGGGATTAAGACACATACTGTATTTCTCTAACGGCTATTATATTATTTTCAAGGATATGCCTGTAAAATATACACAGGGTTAGACCTTCATAGAACCTACAGCCCCTCCTTTTAAATCACGGCTCTCTCAGAACAACTAAAGCAACATCAGCGAGGCCGAGAGAGGGCTTTGTCATCTGGGCAGCCCAGGACCTCCATACACATTGCCCAGGCTTGCGCCCCAGGGAGGTCACTTCAGTGCTGCCAACACAGCAATTTGACTTTACCCCTGGAGGTGCACTCCATTGTCTCTCAAGACAAATGGCTGCCAACAACAACCCAGTACCCTCCAGATGGTTTGGGCTACAATTCCCACCATCCCTCATCACTGACCAAGTTGCCTGTGGCTGAAGGACATTTAGTCCAAACTCTCTAGACCTATTGCAGACTTCATATTGCATAAATGTGGCCCTTTCTGCCTCCACTTCCTACTGAAGGTGAAGGGGATGACCCAAAATATACGGTCTGAGCTATAGAGTTAAGTTAAGGGGACTCTTTCCCTGTCCATAAACAGGAATATATTTTCAACCTGAATACATAGATTTAATCTGCCAGATTTAGACTGATATATTTGGAGAGTCTAGAATGATTTCACCATTTTACCCAAGGGAGCTAATATTTCATTCGTGTAAACCAAGCCATTATCATGTGGAATGGTAAGCCTGATTTATGCATAAATATAACATATTTGTTATGTTCTTCTAAAGTATTAATGCTTGTACAAGCCTTATCCGTAATGGGTGTGTGTCATTTGAAAATCAGGTATCAAAACAAGCAAAACAATCAGAAGAAAAAGCACCTCCAATGATTACGTTGCAGCCAACTTATTTTCTTTGGGGGTGGAGGGAATCTCCTTTTAATCTACAAACGTTCATTATCATTACTTTCAAATCTCACACTACTGTTTATGAAAAGCAGAGAAAGGGTGGGTATTTAATGAATGTGTATTTAGATAACAAAGTTTGAAGCACTTACTGTTCCTTGTTCCAGTAAAAGCTGGCATTGGCTAAGACATTCAGGACTATTAATAAGCTCCAATAGCACCTTTTCTGCTTGTATTCGCTGTGCTAAGTCTGTCCCCTCGTAGAGCTGTTTACAAAGAACTTCTAGGTCTGCCAAACTCTCCTGGGGGGAAAAATCAGACATGAATTGCCCTCCATTAATATCCTCATACTACTATTTATTCATGCACATTGATATACAGTGGTACCTCGGGTTAAGTACGCTTCAGGTTAAGTACGCTTCAGGTTAAGAACTCTGCTAAGAACAGAAATCGTGCTCTGGCGGCGCAGCGGCAGCAGGAAGTCCCATTAGCTAAAGTGGTGCTTCAGGTTAAGTACGCTTCAGGTTAAGGACGGACCTCCGGAACGAATTAAGTACTTAACCCGAGGTACCACTGTATAGGAATATGAAAGTCAGAATGGGCTGTATCCAAGTAAGTCATGTTCATAACTACTGTACCTTAATACCATTCATCTCAATGGGTCTTTCCTATCACTACCGCATTTACTCGAATCTAATGCTCACCTTTTTTGGCCAAATTACATTGCAAAAATTAAGGTATGCATTAGATTCGATGGCACACTTACGTTCACCAGCAAATACTTTTTTTGGTTTCAAGGTTCTGAAAATTGAGGTGCGCATTAGATTCCATGGCGCATTAGACTCGAGAAAATACGGTAAGACAGGTACAGTCAACTCACATCTTTTGTTTGGGTTATGTTCCAGAGACAGCGCATAAAGCCACAATCACATGTAGTCAAAACAACCATTTTAAAACTGGGAAATGGCCTGTAATACTCTCCTAAGGTCACACACACACTCTAACTGAACCTCCAAATGCAAGTGCAATTGCAGGTGGGATTGCCTCCCAGCCTCCTGCCCACCCACCCAGCTACCTTGCTTTTTTTTTGCCAAGTGCATAAACTTGAAATCACATTGGTTAAATGCACATACATTGCAAGTACAACTCTGTGTGTTTAAATAATGAAGTATCCCTAAGCCATTGCCAAGGGGTAGGGAGGAAGGACACAGGGGATGCTCATCCAATTCCTCCCACTCACAGCTCAAAAGTAATTTGTTCATTTATCACCCAAGAAAAATATCCTGAAGTAGCATATGTGCAAAGGAAACGGGGATTATTTGTCAGATCCAAAATGGAAGATCATACACAAGCAATTAAATTTCCTTGAGCATTTAAATCAGCAATATTTTTTCTTCTGCTTAACAAACAAGAAAGCAGGCAAAGTTAACAGTAATAAGCAATATTTTCAGTGCTGCTTTTGGTCTTTGCCATTTATTTCCCACTTACCAAGAAAGAATATAAATTTAGTTTCCACCTCACCACTTGTGAGTTGTGGGATATCCTTCCTAATCAAAGGAAGAATCAAGGTGCATGAATAACTTTTGCTCAAATACACTGTGCTTGATTCCCTCCTCTCTCAGGTATACAGGTTAAATATAAGAACAGTTAGGAAAACATATTGTGTCCACACAGGTAAAACACATTAAGCTTGAATCTCATCACCATAAAACTTATGAGTATTCACATATTTACTGGGGATGCAGGAGTATTCAGACAAAACTAATGAAGTGGATGTACAGTGGTACCTCGGTTTACAAACTTAACCCACTCCGGAAGTCCATTCTTAAACCAAAGCATTCTTAAACCAAGGCGTGCTTTCAATAAAAACAACACCAATTAAATAATTAAAGCCAGCCAGGAGATGATATCAGAAGTACAGAACCGGAGTTCAAAAGCTCCAGCAGATTGAGCATTAACTGCTCTTCTAAGGGCAGCTGATATTGCAGACCTACGGTAACTCTTCATGGTGACACATTTTTTCTGACTAACGGTCGAATAAAGGATGATGATGGTGGTGACACATTGAGAGAAGCTTCATATCAACAGGATCTAAAGCCTACCCATTCCCCCAACATGGGGAGTCTAGGGCAGGCATGCCCCCACCTAACACATAGCTACACACTTCCCGAAAACTCTCAGGGCTCTGGATTTGGCTATTATTTCACAGAGGATTCACCCACTCCCCTCTTGCTTTGCCTAAGAGTCAAGCATGGAGATCAGGTAAACTTCCCTTTTCTACAGAAAAGGAGTCACCACCATTACCAGCAGATGCCAATCAAGCCACCCTTGACAATGGAATTCACAATCACTTATCTCACTTCTCAGGGGTGAGATAACGCAGGAAAATACATTCCCTAAAATATCCCAGATCCAGACTTTTTAGAGATTTAAAGGTTAAAAACTGATGTCAAACATGTCAAACTTGGCTTTAATGCTTTAGGAAAATAATCCCAATGTGTGGTGAACAGATTCCAGACATGACTTAAAGTTGTAAGAGATAATCTGATGGGAGTTTGTCTATTGTTCTTATGTCACTAAAATACATTGGTGTTATGTGTAATTCGAAATTCACAGTTTTGAGAAATAAATGTTTTGTTTGCTGCTTGAAATAGAATATATAAAAGTGGGGAGGGTGGACTTGTATTATTAAATTTGATCTGGATAAAGAAGATAGAATAACTTTGCAAGTTTGGTGCCACATGCTCCTTGCATGCATACATGCATACATACGCATCTGTGTCTTTCATGGCACATACAAATAGTTATACATGCATACATGTGTGTGCCTTTCAAGGCACAGTTACACACAAATGCACATGTTTCTTTCGAGGCACACATAAATTATACACACATGTACATGTGTCTTTCAATACACACACAAATAGTTATACATGCATACATGTGCTGTATACAAACAAAGAGTTATACACACATGCACGTGTCTTTCAAGACACAAAGAGTTATACAGTACATGCATACAAGGCACAAAGAGTTATAAACAAACGCACACATGTCTTTCAAGGCACACACAAGTAAGTTATACACAAATGCACAGGTGTCTTTCAAGACACACACAAATAATTATACAAACACACACGTGTGTCTTTCATAGCAAACAGAAATAGTTGTACACAAACGCACATGTAACTTTCCAAGACACACACAACAGTTATATATAAAATAAAATAAATTCCTTCCAGTAGCACCTTAAGAGACCAACTCAGTTTGTCATTGGCATGAGCTTTCGTGTGCATGCACACTTCTTCAGATGCACACGAAAGCTCATACCAATAACAAACTTAGTTGGTCTCTAAGGCGCTGCTGGAAGGAATTTCTTTTTATTTTGTTTCAACTACGGCAGACCAACACGGCTACCTACCTGTAACTAGTTATATATATATACACAGATAGATAGATAGATAGATAGATAGATAGATAGATAGATAGATAGATAGATAGATAGATAGATATTGTTGACATCCCTCTATCTTGAAAGGCATGTGTATGTGTGTACATATATAAATCCTATCAGGACATCCTTTCCCCCCTTACCTTTCCCCGCCCCACACGATGCCCGCAGCCCCCCCCCCCCAAGGCGTCCCTTCCTCGCAGCATCCCCAACGGACGTGCGGCGGTGGGGCAGCCTTCCTCTCCCGCCCGCCCCCCACCCCTTCCTCTCGGGGCTGCGCTGTCGCCCCTCTCGGCCGGCGGCCTACCCGTCCCCCCCCCCAACCCGGTGCCGCTCCCCGCGGGGACGAGCCCATCTCCCCGCCACGCAACGGTCAGGCTCCGGGTTCGACGACGTCGATGCCGCCGCCCTGGGCGCCCACTGACCTGGCCGCTCAGCGCCATCTTCCAGCGGGGCGGGAGGGCGACGCCGAGAGCAGCCCGGGCGGAGAGTCGGGGCCGGAGGAGGCGGCGCCTCGGAGCAAACGAGAGAGAGAGAGAGAGAGAGAGGAATCCGGGCGGGGAAGGGGATGAGGGGAGCACCGCGGAGGGAGGAGAGAGACCAGGCCCCTCGCGGCCCTCTGGAGTATTTTCGCGCGTGTTTTAAATTCCCCCCCCCCTTTAATCGGGTCTCGTTTTAACCCGACGCGTGTCAGGGGCGCCGACCTGAACAGAATGATAGGCGGGCAGGTTAAGCCCCGCCCCCCACAGGGTTGATCACGTGTCACGGTACACGCGCGCCATTTGAATGGCAGTGTCCATCAACGCGAGGGCGGGGCGAGGCAGCCCCTTCAAATATTTTTTTGGGGGGGAACCCCCTAGGAGTTGACCCCTATCAGTGCCTGCTTTACCTATATACATAGCTTAGGGCCCCACTCTCTTGGGGGCCCCCAAAAAATGTAAAGGAAAACAACAACTGGATGTACATTTCCAAAATATAAGATAAAAAACAAATAAAATAAAACCTACACACAACAAGAGTGTTTTGTGTTGAGTAGGCTCCTATTTGTTATGTGCAAATGGCTTTAGATGCCTATTAGGTCCATAAATTACCACATAAGCATATATTCAACACAAAATAACTGGCAATTTGTTGTTGACAAAGGACAGCTGGACATATACCTTCAGTAGCTTAGGGCCTCATCAAACCTAAATCCAGCCCTGACGACCTATGATATGTGTGCGAAAGGCACGCTTTCATAACAAGGTCTCGACCCCAGGGAGCTAGGGTTGGGGGTTGCCAAATAGGCAGAGTAGGCGCCAACCTACGGGCCTTTTGCGGGTCAAAATAATATTGATTTGGTTTGGCTGGTAAAATCAAAAACGTATTAGGAGATAATTTGCGAGGGGCCCTTTTAGATTGTGACTGCCTAGGCCCTAAGGGCCCTCCATAGGGTTCAATCTGGCGCTGTTGCCACCTGTCCTGTATAGTACAGGATTGTCCCGTATTTCAATGTAAAATGCAGATGGATAAGTTTTGTCCTGTATTTCAGGTCTTTTCTCTTTCTGCCAAGTTACGGAACCTCTCCAAATACATGTGTGTGGAAGGTTGTGTGGAAGGTCATGTATTTAAGCTCCGGGTAGCCGAGCACAGACAGAATTTCAAATTCATGCGGATGTGCACAGGCGTATCCGAAAAATTCCAGATTCCTGGTCCTAGACTAACCGCAACATCACACTGGCTTAAGTAATGCTCAGTTTGTGAGAATATGGAATATGTGTGAGATAGCCTGGTGTCTTAGCTGGGACAGTCGGAACGGAAACTTCAACTTAGTGACACACTTAAATTAAAACGGAACAATCAGTAACGGGGGCTGTCATGATGTCTTTGATGGGTCCAGTGCTCCACAGTTCCTGCATGACTAAGGCCAGCCTTCTTCAGTCAGTATTAACCAGTGTCTTTCTTGCAACTATTAGTGATGGGCTTAGAACATTCATAGTCAAATGGTCACAACCACTCCTTAGTGTTAAGGAGGAAGCCAGACTTGAATTCTTCTCCCTGACATTTAGTTGTCTCTGTGCAGGGTCCCCCCCCCCCCCAAATATATATTTGATTTTTATTTATTTATTTGGCATGAAGGAACATTCACTCCAAAGTTTCCTTCCACCTGAAGTCTGGAGTGGAACATCCCTGGCACTGATTTAACCATCACAGCTCATTTGTTGTATCTACAGTCAGCGATCCTGGTTGTGGGGCGGACTGAAACTGCAAACAGCCATTCAATCTCCCTGCGATCTCATGGCTCAAGGCAGGAAGGTGTAGAAGGGACAGGCCCCATGGCCTCTCCAGCCTACAATTAACAAACGCCCGAACATGGTTAGTGAGAAGGAGATTTGCTGAAACTGAGACCTTTGAGCCTCTGCCTGAGGACTGCTCTGAAAGCACCAAGAGACTCACGCCAGATACTTCTTGCAGTTTTAGAATCAGGTGGGAACATAGAAATATAGATAACATTCTTGAGAGGAGATTTGCAAAACTGCTGGAAAAAGTGCATTTGTGAATGTTTTTACCCGCCTGCCTCCTTTTAGTGCTTTCTGTGAGAACTAGGCCTCCAAAGGGCATGTTTCATTCTAATGCCAAAACAAGCAAGCAAATGTTGTGCTCTTTTAATCCTGAAAGAAAAGGAGGGGAAAGTGCACTAGAGTTGGGCAGCCAGCTTCTGAGATGAACTGGAGGGGTGAAAGTCAACCTGCTGGCAAACTAGTGATTTCTCTTGCTCCTTGATAGGCTCTGAACAATCGGAGTCATTGGAAGTAAAAGGTGGGTTTAATTAACGAGTCCAGAGGAGGGCAACCAAAATGGTCAAAGGCTTGGAAATGATGCCTTATGAGGAACGGCTTAGGGAGCTGGGTATGTTTAGCCTGGAGAAGAGAAGGTTAAGGGGTGATATGATAGCCATGTTCAAATATATAAAAGGATGCCATATAGAGGAGGGAGAAAAGTTGTTTTCTGCTGCTCCTGAGAAGAGGACACGGAGCAATGGATTCAAACTACAAGAAAGAAGATTCCACCTAAACATTAGAAAGAACTTCCTGACAGTAAGAGCTGTTCGACAGTGGAATTTGCTGCCAAGGAGTGTGGTGGAGTCTCCTTCTTTGGAGGTCTTTAAGCAGAGGCTTGACAGCCACCTGTCAGGAATGCTTTGATGGTGTTTCCTGCTTGGCAGGGGGTTGGACTGGATGGCCCTTGTGGTCTCTTCCAACTCTAGGATTCTATGATTGTGCTTATTGTGATATTTTGTTACCAGCTTTAGTATGACCAGGTCTTACTTTCCGGCATTCAAAAGGCTTGTGAGCTAAAACTTCACACCTCCAAAGGGAGGTTTACCCTTATAATGGATCTGATATATCCATGGAGTATAAAAAAAGGAACTTATTACCAGTATTCCCTCATATATTATCTGCTTATTAATATTTAATTGTTGTCCTTAGACTTAAATACATTTATTTGCAAATAAGCAATCTGTAGTTTGTCAAATGTTTTGTGCTGCAGATTACCCTAAAATGTTAGACTGAATTATTTATGTGAAGCTGACCTTGAAATAAATCCATACTGTGATAGATGAAAGACGAATGCTTCAGACATGGAAAATTGTTTGTTGAAACCATAGTGAAATTCACTTGCAACGGGACCACTTGGCTTGATTAACTTCCGTGCCACAAAGATGTGGTAGTCTAGTTTTAACAATGTCAACTTACAGGCCTTCAGCATATAATGGGAATTCCCAGAATATTTCAGCTTCTCCAAGACAGAAGAAAAAGCTTGAAAAGTATTGCCTTTCACCCCGGCAGCGTGTCAATAAAAATGGCAGCGACTCTGAATCAGCTGGTTCCACTGGGTTTGGAAAGGGTTTGCATGGGGACTAAATAATAGGCAACTACCACTGATCAGGGCAGTGAAAACGTTTTGGGATGGTCACACTACTGCACTTCCAATCAGTGCACATCTTGTAACTTCCTGCTGAAATCCTGTAACTTTTTAACCCACAAATGTTCCAGGTTATTTTTGTCCCACTCTTGTTGCACTCTGGACAGCAATAATGTGGTAGCATCGGTCTTCAAAAACTTACTTTGGCTGTGAAGTCCTCATGTGACTATCCTGCCCTACAGCTGTATGACAGAGAGCTATGTCTCACACAAGGAACTGTAGAGGGATCTTGATAAGTGCAATGTTTATATATTTTGCCACTATGGTTTTTTCTCAGTGTGCAGTATTCTGAATATAATAAATATAATGGAGGCTTAAAATTAGAAAAGTGTGATTGAAACGGTATGTATACTTGTAGGCACTGTGATAATTTCTAGAATTTGATACACATTTTTGTTGTGATATGATATATGAGGTTTCAGGACAGTGCAAATCACACAAGCAAAACAGATGAACTTGAAAGCATCAGCACATAAACAACCCCTTACACAATCCAAACTTGGTTCATTTTTCATAGTCTCCAGATTCATATTCTGCCTCTTCCTCGTCTTCAGCAGAATCAAAATCGTCTCCATAATCTGTGCCATCGCTTGTGCTCCAGCTGCCAGGAATATTCTGAAAAGTTAATGATGAGCCTGCAGAATAAGACACATATAGTGTTAAGCATAAAATCAGCCACAGCAAGGCGTGGCCGGGTCAGCTAGTTCTGAATATAATAAATATAACGGAGTGTTAACAATAAATATATAGAGTTTACAATTAAGCTGGTGATTGGGGAGTGGCCATAGGTTAGTGGATATGCCCATCTTTTGCCTGCAGGAGGGCCCAGTTTCATTCCTTGGCAGGTTCAGTTCTGGTAGCAGGACTGGGAAACAGACTGACTGTGCCTCAGACTTTGGAGAGCAGCTGCCAGTCAGAGCAAACACTACTGCATTACACAGGCCAATAGCCTAGGGCCACTTCATATTTGGGGAGTGGGAGAAATGGGGGTGGGGGGAATTACGCATCAAACAAAAATATTGTGAGTTAATCAGACATTGGAAAGACATCAACTACATTAAAATATGAGTTCAGTTTTCAAATGTCGCGCTACCAAATCCTGCGGCAAAGCACCACGTCTTAATTTCATTCCACTGACCAAAGATTACAAGAAGCCATTATGTCCACGGAAACAGATTCCCTATATAAAACATACTGGTTTGAAATGAACAATTTGGGTTACTATTAGCAGAATCAGGCAACCACCACTGAAAGCTTGACCTTTTTTTTCCTTCCGCCAGCAGGCTTTTGGGGAACTGATTGTTTTTAATAAAAGGGCTGGTGCCGTGCTGTTTATATTGTTAATAGATACACATTTTTATCAATGTTTAATTTTTTCTTAATTATTGGTTTTTTTCTATGTTTTTAGATTTTCTTATTTTAAGAAAATCTAAACCACCCTGTAAACCACCCTGAGTCCCCTGTCATGGAAAAAGGACAGATAATAATAATAATAATAATAATAATAATACAGTGATTTACCATCAATAACTTTCAACCTTGCAGATGAATAGGCAAACCCATATTTGTTTTTTGTTTGGCATATGTAGACACCTTCATCTGATTTCTTGATCCCTTGAATTTGTAACCATCCAGACACACTGTACTTCCGAGGTCCACCTCTTGCCTGAGAAAATGAAAGCCAAATAACAAATAAACGAAGGCCAAATAATAAATAGGATGAAATCTTCACCATGTATATTCCACTGACTTCAGTGAAATGTACACCATTGAGATTTTGATTGCAACGTTATATATGTTCTACGGTCATGTATGGAGCAACTACTTTTGCAATGTTCCTTAACATGGCAAAGAGGAGAGCAAAGAAGACAAGCAAGTTGTTGGGGTTTTTTATTTAAAAAAACCACCCTGAACAATTTGCCCATCTCAAGCTCCAGGCCATTTATGAACAAGTTAAAAATCACTGCTCCCAAACCAATCCTTGCTTGTCTGTTCCCAGCCTTGAAAGGTGGGGAATTCTAGATGTCTTCTTCAGCCGCCATTTTGTTGTAGGGAGAGGTCTGTGTCTCCTGATACGTTTACCACAAAGAAAAGGCCCCGTGATTGTATCACTTTACCAACTTTAAACTGTATACCTGTATTGAAATATGAGCATCATCTCCTGGCAGAAACATCTTATTTCCTTTCTTCTTCCACTCAAGGTGTGGCATGGGATATGCAGATACCTCACAACCGAAGATGACGTCATTCCCTGTGAAATTCTGGGTGTCTCGAGGTGGCAAAGAAATAACAGGAGCTGGAAGAGACACGATTGAGAGGATCATCATGCTCAAGAGTCACATTAAACAGCTTTCACAACAGAGGCTGATTCTATTAGTTTGTTTCGTAAAATTTATACATTGCTTGATTGTAACTAACAAACAAACAAACAACTCTTTTTTTAAAATTATATTTATTGGGTTTTAAACAAAACATCAAAAAAAACTTACCATCATACAAAATACATAAAACAAAATATAAGATACAAGATACAGAAATACAAACATACATCATAATTTCCCTTTCATCTTGTCTAATCATGTTGGGGTGACTTCCTCTCATCCCCCCTACTGCGTTTCATTATCAAGCATCTTTAGTAATTTCTTGACATCTTTAAATATTATTTACTATTATCACTTATGTCCTTTTCTTATAAATGTTTTAACCTAACATCATAAATCTACATTACTTAAACCTATTTTCTAATCTGTAAGCTGTCCTTTCTTCCAACTTTTTTCAGTCTTTAAATCTTACAATAGTCTTTTAAATATATTTTAAATTTCTTCCAATCTTGTTCCACCGTCTCCTCCCTCTGGTCGCGTAGTTTCCCGGTCAGTTCGGCAAGTTCCATAAAGTCCATCATTTTCATCTTTCAGTCTTCTATCGTAGGTAGTTCCTGTGTCTTCCAGTTCCTTGCAATCAAAATCCTAGCTGCTGTTGTGGCATACATAAAAAAAGTTTGGTCTTTCTTGGGGACTTCCTGATTCACGATTCCAAATAAAAAAGCTTCTGGTTTTTTAACAAATGTGTTTTTCAACACTTTTTTCATTTCATTATAAATCATTTCCCAGAAAGCTTTTATAAACAAACAAACAAACAACTCAAAGGGGTTTTCTTACGACAAGCATTGTGTGTTATGGCACCCACAGCACTCACGCAATGCACCCAATGGCTCCCAAAGGTTGGCAACTCCTGACAACTCATTAGTGAAGTCACAAAGCTTTGCTGTTTTTCATAAAGGGTTAGATGAATCTCCATGTGAGCATGTCCCAACAGTGAAAGGAAGGAGGGGAGAAAGTGTCATTGGCCATAAAATTGCCTGTGTGCATGGTTTGGGAATTGTATCAGTGTTGTTGTTTTTTGAGACCAGGGTTTGCAGCTGTGTTGTTTGTTTGTAGACTGTGTCATCTCTGACCGTGAGAATTAGGAGTACACGTGTGACGGATGGGACTGTGGTAACCAAGAATGGTCTCCTGTTTGCACTTCTGCAAAACCAAGGCAGGGTCAAACTGCTGGTCCATTAGGCCTAATAAGGGCCAGTGCTAGCCACTAATAGATTTTAATCCCAAAGGAGTTGGAGAAATAACTTTCCCTATGAATGGCTGAATGAAAACTGCTTAATATTTCAAAAAAATATGCGGTGTAAAGACTAAAAACAAACAATATGTCAACAAAATCTTTAAACAAGTACAAAAACACAAACACAACCAAAAACCAATTAAACAACTATCTGACATTCAGAAAATACCTCAAGGCAGTCCTATTTAGGGAAGTTTTTAATTTGTAATATTTTAATGTATTTTGGGTGTCTGTTGGAGGCCGCCCAGAGTGGCTGGGGGGACCCAGCCAGATGGGCGGGGTATAAATACAAAAATTATTATTATTATTATTATTATTATTATTATTATTATTATTATTATTAAACAAAGCACATAACAGCATTAAACAGAAAATCAGAGGATTCAAACATGTAAGATTGGGTCCCAGCTTATGGGTCAGCAAACGTCTGGTCATCTCAAGGTGTCTGAAGCAAATGGTGGTTGCTGATTCATATTTGGCACAGGGAGCAGGAAATGACCATTTTCTGGGGACTGCATCCTATGATATTATGAAGGGTGTGGTGCCAGGAAGAAGAAGAAGAAGAAGAAGAAGAAGAAGAAGAAGAAGAAGAAGAAGAAGAAGAAGAAGAAGAAGAAGAGTTTGGATTTGATATCCCGCTTTATCACTACCCGAAGGAGTCTCAAAGCGGCTAACATTCTCCTTTCCCTTCCTCCCCCACAACAAACACCCTGTGAGGTGAGTGAGGCTGAGAGACTTCAGAGAAGTGTGACTAGCCCAAGGTCACCCAGCAGCTGCATGTGGAGGAGCGGGGACGCGAACCCGGTTCCCCAGATTACTAGTGTACTGCTCCTAACCACAACACAACACTGGCTATATGGTATAATTTCCCCAGGTGTTATAGGGGGAAGCAGTCGCTCAAGTAACCTGGTCCCAAGCTGATCAGGGCTTTTTATTGTTAACAAACAGACCTTGAGCAGGGCACCATAGCCAATCTGCAGCAAGTGCAGTTCCCACAGCATGGGGAATGAACAATAAATAATTGTCCTGTCCTTTTCTAAGCAACTCCTAAAAGCATTTCATCCTCACAATAACCTCTTGCAGAGGGAGAGTGACTTTCCCAAGTACTGAACCTGGAATTCTCCCTCCCACCTGTGGCCAAGAAGACTGCAATCCTGAGTAGATTTAGGCAGTTCAAATCCCATAGACTTCCACAAGATTAAAGCAGGTTGCTGCATGTAGGATTGCAGCTCAGCAGCTAGTCAGTGCTACACTGGCATTTATTTATTTTTAAGCATTTTTAAGCATTGTTTTTGCTCTTGTTACCACTGCTGCACACAGTGAAGCCGAACACCCCATCTGTTTACAAGAATGCCTGGGTTTCCCCCCACCTCTTTTATTCCGAATGGTAGCTGTTAATTTTGAACCCAGCATGAAGGACAGTTATAACTGTGAACCATGTGAGTTGCTGCCAGTTCATTTGGGCACTAAATTCTGTTTTATAACTTTCATTTTGATCAAGCTATTAAAGTCATTATGCTTTGGGGGGGGAGCACCTTTTAAAAATGTAATTACAATGCAGTTTTCCATTTCACGTTCAGATTAAATTTGTGAAATACTAGACCACGTAGAATTTTTGTCATTTGTCTGAAGGACGTCGATGTGGTTTTCAATTGTGTGTTTTCAAAAATAAATAAATAAATAGTATGTCACACACACACACACACACACACACACACACGAGGGAGTGGATCTAATCCTTTGAACACATTAAATGAGCAACCACTGTAATAAAGATTGGGGCTTTCGAAGATGCAAAATTGAAAAAGAAGAAGAGGAGTTTGGATTTGATATCCCGCTTTATCACTACCCAAAGGAGTCTCAAAGCGGCTAACATTCTCCTTTCCCTTCCTCCCCCACAACAAACACTCTGTGAGGTGAGTGGGGCTGAGAGACTTCAGAGAAGTGTGACTAGCCCAAGGTCACCCAGCAGCTGCATGTGGAGGAGCGGAGATGCAAACCCAGTTCACCAGATTATGAGTCTACCGCTCTTAACCACTACACCACACTGGCTCTCTAAAGCAGTGATGGCTAACCTTGACACTCCAGATGTTTTGAAACTACAACTCCCATCATCCCTAGCTAACAGGACCAGTGGTCAGGGATGATGGGAGTTGTAGTTCCAAAACATCTGGAGTGTCAAGGTTAGCCATCACTGCTCTAAAGCATATCTGTTGCTGAAATCCTGTATTTCTCTATTCAGAAGTCCCATTGTCGAATGGGGTTTCAGTCAAGTTAGAGGGCATAGGATAATCAACAACAACAACAACAACAACAACAACAACCCCACCCATCTGACTGGGTTGCTCATTCCGTGGCTGAGAGAGGAGAATGCACTTAAACACATCATCAAATAAGAAGAAACACATCCCCCCCAAATCAAGAACAAAATAGGGAACAGATTTGACTCTTGAGAAAGAGCTAGAAGTGCCATTCTCTTCATCTGGGGGGTGAAGTGGTGCCTCTGTCTCTGGAGATCTTAAGTGGGTGCAGCGGATGTGATATTTGCAGAACTGCGGTGCCATTTGCTTCCACCCGTGCTCTCAACGGATCTCGCAGTTCAGAGGAAATCAAGGTTAAGCCACAGAACCACTGCCCCAGGAATTCCTCACTAGTCAGGGAAGTGGGGAGAGCAGAACAACACTATGTCGCCTGACTTCTAGGAATGTCAAACAGACTGCCTCTTAAAATCTTCAATACCAATAGCCCTCTCCTTGCATTATACGCATGAAGCAGGTTTGCACGATTAAAGGGAAGAGGGGGACTCTATTGTTGCCCCCCTCCCTGCAGATGTCCATGCATTGCGTTGTAAACATCAGAAGAGGGAGAGTCCACATCTGTAAAGCTCTGCACACACGGGCTTTGTCACAAAGTGGACCCCCAGTGCGGCACAAGCTAGGGTGCGAGTAGCCCATGTAGCTTCCTTCAGTTGTTTGGGACTACAGCTCCCATCAGGCCCAGCCTGCATGGCCAATCTTCAGGGATGATGGGAGTTGTATTCCACAACACCTGGAAGGTACCACGTCGGTTACTTCCAAACTAGGCCGTATCAATCAGCAGTGATCATAGGAAGTAAGACCTATTGTAGATATTAATATTTGTACAGATTGAAGAGACTGGAAGCATGAGAACCTTGGTCCCAATTCCCAACTGTAACTGTTTTAACCACAGATAACGGTGTTTTCACACATTCATTACCTGCTGCCCTCGTCTCCCTCCCATTTCCCCTATGGTCTGTTACCTATGTTTTGTTTGTTTGTTTGTTTGTTTTTTAAAAATTATATTTATTGGGTTTTAAACAAAAAACAGAAAAAACTTAACAAAATACATGATACATAATACAAAATACCAAAATACCAAAATACAAGAACGCAAACATACATCATAATTTCCCTTTCATCTTGTCTAATCATATTAGGGTGACTTCCTCCTGTGCCCCCTGCTGCGTTTCATTGTCAATCATCTTTAGTAATTTCCTCTCATCTTTAAATATTTTTTCTTATATTACTTATATTCTCATCTTATAATCGTCTTAACCAAAAATCATATACCTATATTACTTAATCCAATTTTCTAATCTGTAAACTGTCATTTCTTCCAACTTTTTTCTAACTTTAAATCTTACAATAGTTCTTTAAATATACTTTAAATTTCTTCCAATCTTGTTCCACCGTCTCCTCCCTCTGGTGGCGCAGTTTCCCGGTCAGTTCGGCGAGTTCCATATAGTCCATCATTTTCATCTGCCATTCCTCTATCGTAGGTAGTTCCTGTGTCTTCCAGTTCCTTGCAATCAAAATCCTAGCTGCTGTTGTGGCATACATAAAAAAAGTTTGGTCTTTCTTGGGGACCTCCTGATTCACGATTCCAAGTAAAAAAGCTTCTGGTTTTTTAGTAAATGTGTTTTTCAACACTTTTTTCATTTCATTATAAATCCTTTCCCAGAAAGCTTTTATCCTTGGGCAAGTCCACCACATATGGTAAAATGTCCCTTCCACCTCTTTACATATGGTCTGTTACCTATGGACTTGTTCATAAATTACATGCAACACAAGTACAAGTAATGGTGCGACTGTGCCCTTGTTGATTTGCACACAGACACACAAACTGTACACTCGTTGAATGTTACATATGAATAACTATCAGAGCATGTTGCTTAATTATTTGTGTGCACAGGTTCACAGATTGCAAGCTAGTTGAATGTGACATGTGACCACCCCTTACTTTAGATCGGAAGCTCCCCAAGGACAGGGATCCAGGGGCGAAGGAAGGGGGTGCGGTGGGAGCGGGCCGCCCTGGGTGTCCCCACTGAGGGGGGTGACAAAATGCCAGGCGGCACTCACCGCGGGGCCTGCAGCGCGCCCGAGCCACGCATCTCTCCTGGGAGTGACGCAGTGGCTTGGGCACCCGCAGGCTCCACACTGCCCCAAACTGTCTGCCCACCGTCTCGCCCTCAGTTGTAGGGCGGCTGAGTGGGAGGAGGCAGGCAGACTCCTCAAAGGCCCCGCAGAGTGTCCTGCCCAGGCTCATCCCACCTCGTGGGTGACTGGCCCTGCCCCCATGGGCGTATGTGCTCCACCCCAGGGCTTTGCCAGTGCGGGGTTCTATCTATTTTCCCTTTGAAACTCTCACATTACATAAATTGACGACATGCCCACGCTCAAACACATGCATGTACATACTTCAGATATTTATCCCATGGTGGTGTAGTGGTTAAGAGTGGTAGACTCATAATCTGGGGAACCGGGTTTGTGTCCCCGCTCCTCCACATGCAGCTGCTGGGTGACCTTGGGCTAGTCACACTTCTTTGAAGTCTCTCAGCCCCACTCACCTCACAGAGTGTTTGTTGTGGGGGAGGAAGGGAAAGGAGAATGTTAGCCGCTTTGAGACTCCTTCGGGTAGTAATAAAGCGGGATATCAAATCCAAACTCTTCATCCCTACATTTCTCTGTTTTATTGGCCCATGGAATCCTAAAAGCGTTTTTTGATATACATACAACATTGTCCTACACAGATCAAGGAACAGGAGAAGATCAGTTCAACCCAGCAAGGGCCTGTAAAATTATACGAAGCTTTGCCAATTGCTGTCAAAATTCACTGTGTGTGCAATGTGCAATACTACCATTTTACAGGCGCAATTTATGTCACCTCTAGGCTGGCCTGAGATCCCTGTGCTTTTCGTACGGAGAGCTCTGACCACTGCGCCTGCAGAATGGCACAGACGATGCCAAGCATTGCCAAAACGTTTCGCTGACATTGCCAGTCAATACACCTGGGTGCCTTTGTATGAACAGGGTGCCTGGGAGTTATCACTGTGTGCATAGTGTCACATGCGACTGCTATAGATCACTGGCATGCTTTGAAGAATGCAGAAAATCACATATGGGAAAATCTTACATAAATTCATCTTGGCTCCGTTTCGGAACTGCGTGCCATTTGGACCTCACTCCAAAGGCTGTGCTAAATCTCTTGGAATCCTGTAAAGCGATGATGCTAATTGCAGAAGAATGAATCATTTACACATCATGCTATAAAGCTGCCAGGAGGCTAAGAACTAATCTCTCCATTTGGTTATCTTTTCCGTTGGGCTTTTTCACATGCAGTGAAGCTGCATGCGAAGGTTTGTTCTTCAGTATAAAAAGAAGCATGGCCTTGCATGTGATTTGCATAAGACTGTAAGGGATTTGGGGGATCTGAGACTTTAAACATTATATATTGTTTCAGCTTGAACCTTCCTACTTTGACATACAGTGGCTATTTAGATCTTTCATATCAATGTTGCTGTCTTGTTAGTTTCAACTTTATATACTAAGTGTCAGGGGCTGGCCGGGTTCCGAAGCGGTGCCAGAGGAGACAGCGGACCTAGACAGAGCCCCGCTGACGCCCGAGGAGTTATTGAGGGTCTGGGACCAGGAGCAGGCACAGCCCCTGCTGACACCAGAGCAGATGGTGCAGCAATGGGAGGAAGCCTCCACCAGAGGGCTAGCACAGCCAATGGGAAGGGACCAGGAGAGGGAGTCCGAGGAGGAGGGGAGGCTTAGAGAGCCTGCCAGAGCATCAGACACAACCAGCGTGGAGGGCGAAAGCGAAAGGGAAGAGGGGGCAGGAGGACCACCTAGGTCAAGGGCACGGAAGCGGAAAAAGGAGAGGCGGAGACTAGGGTTTCCGAAGCTCCTCTGCTGGGGGCGGAGCCGCAAATCAGTACTCGAAGGATCTGACTCCGAGGGGTCGGATGCATAGCCGTGAAGTCTGGACTGTTCAATGTTATAAAATAAAGTGATTAGTTAATAGACGGCGTTTGTGGATGCTTACTTCCGAGGAGACACACATCCGTCTCACAGCATCCTTCGAGTCTTCGTCACCTCCTCAGAAGTAAAGCACAACCAGCATGAGCAACGCGGAGGAAGCCGCAGCGTTAGCTGCCCAAGGAGCCGGCGGTGGAGGTGCCCCTACCTGGGAAGACAGAGCTCGTGAGCTAGAGGTACTGTACCGAATTAGTCAAGCCAGGTTGGAGGAGGCAAGAATTCACGCTGAGCAGGGCAGGAGTGCGCAGGCGGCAAGGCGAATCACCATGCTAGCCAGCAGGTTTCAGGGCAAGCCGGAACAGTACATAGGTTTTAGAACGGACATGCTGTATACCCTGGAACTGCAAAAAGACTCATTTAAAAATGAGGAGGAGCAGGTTGGATTTGTAATTTCGCATTTTGAATTAGCTGCTCGTGATTGGGTGAGGCCACTGATTTTGGCCAGGGACCCAGCGCTTCAGAGAGTAAAAGAGTTCTTTAAAGCGATGGACGCGGTTTATACTAGCCGCTCTGAACAGGAATTGGAATCGCAGGAACTCCTGCTTTTGAGGCAAGGGACTATGACGGTGCGACAGTACCAGGCAAGGTTTTCGTTGTTGAGTCATCGTCTGGGATGGGACACCAATACGCCTCAAATGATAGCGCTCTTTAAGTTAGGTCTGGCCGATGAAGTAAAGGACTCTTTGGCGAGAGGGGGTCCCTACAATGACATGAAAAGTCTCACAGAAGCAGCGATGGCAATCGGCATTAGACTGGAGCTCAGAGACAAAAGCAGGAAGGAGGGGAAGGCGGGAAGGTGGTTCAACTTCCGCATTCCAACACAAGCAGAGAGACCGGCTGCAGCGCAAACGCACCTCCCGGAAGAAACGCCTATGGAATTGGGGGGAGCGCGCGCGCGCCCTTTTTCAAACGCAACGGTTGCCAAGGGGAGTGACACGCAAGGCGGGAAGGCGCCCAGGAAGTGCTTTGTATGTCACCAAATCGGACACCTAGCCAAGGCGTGTAATAAAAAGAAGGTGTGGCAAGGCATGACGGGGGCTGTAACAGGAGAGGGGGAGGAGCAGATGGCAAGGCAGGGAAACGGGAATGCCGGCTGGCAAGTCACGGGGACGGCCAGCCCGGCTCAGGAGCAGTAAAATGTCCCCCCAACAACGCACCCGAGACGCCCCCCCCAGCCCGCCCGAGCGCACCCCCCCCACCCTCCCAAGCCAGGCATCGTGATGGAAGTCACACTGGAGCTGCCCAATGGCTTCACCATGCAAGTCCCCGCCCTCGTCGATTCGGGAGCCTCGGCAGACTTCCTGGATATAGACTTTGCCCGGCAACACCAGCTTCACCTCCTGCCTTTGCATTTCCCCTTGCAAGTCACCACAATTGATGGGAGGGAGTTGAAAGGAGGGGCTGTCACACAAAGCACTCCACCCATGCGGATGGGGATTGGAAGGCACTCTGAAGTTATTGCCTTCCACGTCACCACGTTAGCAGGTCCCCCCATCATACTGGGGATGGGGTGGCTGGACAGACATGACCCAGTAGTGAGCTGGCATCAGCGCTCTCTAACGTTTGGTTCTGCGTATTGCATGGAGAATTGCTTGCAGCAGATGCGTCCCAAGGGGCAAGCAGATGCAGCCATGATGCAAGCAGGGGAAGTCACGCTCCCTGCGCAATATGCGGAGTTTCAGCAGGTGTTTAGTGAAAGGGAAGCGGACAAGCTACCTCCCCACCGCCCCTACGACTGCCGAATTGACCTGGTGCCAGGAGCTCAGCTGCCACCAGGCAAGCTTTATTCAATGTCGGAGCAGGAGATAGCAGATCTGAAAGACTTCATTGACAAAAACCTGGCCAGAGGGTTCATCAGGGAAAGCAAGGCTGTAGGGGGCAGCCCAGTGTTCTGGGTGGACAAACGTGACACCCCCCAACGGAGGCTCGTATGCGATTACCGGATCCTAAACTCCCAGACCCTCCCTGTCTCCTACCCCATGCCGAGAATCGACGACCTGCTGGCGGCGGTACGCAAGGGCAGGATCTTCACCAAGCTGGACCTGAGAGGAGCGTACAACCTCATCAGGATCAGGGAGGGGGATGAGTGGAAAACTACTATGTTCACACCCCTGGGGCCTTATGAGTTCCTAGTCATGCCCTTCGGCCTCCAGTCAGGCAGCCAATGCTTCCAAGCGTTCATGCATCACGTGTTGGGACCCCTGTTGTACAAACAGGCAGTGGTCTATTTAGATGACATTCTGGTGTACTCTCAGACCCCGGAGGAACACGTGCAACACGTCAAGGAGGTTCTGCAGAGGCTCCAGGAGCACCAGCTATGTGTCAAGCTGGAGAAGTGCCAGTTCCACACCACAGAAGTGGACTTCCTGGGCTACCGCCTCTCAGATGAGGGAATAGCCATGGACACCGACAAGGTAGAGGCGATCTTACAATGGAAGAGCCCCAAGACCAAGAAAGACGTGCAAAGGTTCGTCGGCTTCGCAAATTTCTATAGAAAGTTCGTCCCGGCATTCGCACACATGACGGCACCAATTACAGACTGCTTGAGAGGCAAGAAGAAGTTCCAGTGGACAGAGAAGGCGCAGCAAGCCTTTGAAACACTCAAGAAGGTCTTCGCCTCAGAGGAGCAGTTGCTGCACGTGAACCCCAGCAAGCCCATCAGGATAGAGACAGATGCATCAGATCGCGCCATAGGAGCTATACTACTGCAGCAGGATCCAGCAAGGGAATGGTGGCCCTGTGCGTTCTATTCCAGGAAGCTGAGCCGGTCGGAGGCGAACTACGCTATTTGGGACAAAGAGCTATTGGCAGTGGTAGCGGCATTCAAACACTGGCGTCACTTTTTGGCGGGGGCGCAGCACCAAATCCAGGTACGCACGGATCACAAGAACCTGGAGTACTGGCGCACGGCGAGGGTGCTCAACCAGCGCCAAATGCGATGGGCAGAGTTCTTCGCGGACTTCAACTTCCACATCCAGTATGTGCCGGGCGAGCAGAACAGCAGGGCGGACGCCCTATCCAGGAAGCCGGAGTACATGGAAGACGAAGGACCTCCAGTGGCCAGGGCCATCTTCAAACCTGAACAGTGGCGGTGTGGGGCGGCACTGGGTGGTCGGGAAGAACTGGTGCGCCTCACACAGGCCGATGCCTTTGCCCAGAATAAGCTCAAGGAACTCAAGGAAGGGGATCCCAAGGCAGGAGGGTTTGAGGAACAGGAGGGGCTGCTGTTGTACAAAGGGGCACTGTATGTGCCAGGGGAGGACATGAGGGCCAAAATTCTCAGACAGCTCCATGACAATCCCACAGCGGGGCACTTTGGGCAATTCAAAACCATGATACTGGTCACGAGAGAATTCTGGTGGCCGAAAATCAGACAGGACGTCAGGGACTACGTCAGGGGGTGTGAGGTTTGCCAAAGGGCCAAGGGGGAGAGGAGGGTACCAGCAGGGCTACTGGAACCGCTTCCCACCCCGAGCAAGCCCTGGGAAGCGGTTTCGCTGGACTTTGTCACGGATCTCCCCCGGTCCAAAGGCCACACGGCTGTACTGGTCGTAGTGGATCTCCTGACCAAGATGGCCCACTTCATTGCCTGCCCCAAAGTGGTGTCGGCGGAGGAGACGGCCCGGTTATTTGTGCAGCATGTGTTTAAGCTGCATGGTATGCCCGCGAGAGTAATTTCGGATCGCGGAGCCCAATTTACCTCCCGTTTCTGGCGCAAGCTCATGCAGATCTTGCAGGTGCAGGTGTGTCTGTCCTCCGCACGCCATCCACAGACCAACGGTCAATCGGAGCGTGTTAATTCCATTCTGCAGCAGTATCTGCGTTGTTACGCTTCCCAGCAACACAACGACTGGAGTGACAAGCTATCCCTTGCAGAGTTTTCGTACAACAATGCTCAACACTCCTCGGCAGGCATGTCCCCGTTCCAGGCGAACTACGGCAGTCACCCCAGAGCCTTTCCGGGAAGGGAGGGGGAACAGGGGGATGGAGACGTGCCAGCCGCACAGAGCTTTGCTGAGGAGTTGGAAGCATTGCATCAATTGCTCAGTGACAATTTGGAGCGAGCAAAAGAAGCTTACAAAACGGCAGCGGACCGGCACCGCAGGGAAGGGGAGGACATCCAGGTGGGAGATATGGTATGGTTGTCCACGCAAGGGTTGCCTATCCGCGGCGGGTGCAAGAAGCTGCAGCAACGTAGACTGGGGCCTTTTGAGGTAGTGGAGCAGATTAACCCCGTGGCTTTCAAACTGCGACTGACGGACGACATGAGGATTCACCCGGTGTTCCACAGGTCTCTCCTGTCCAAGTACAGGGAACCTCACAGGTACCAACAGGGCTACCAGCAGGGGTCACAGGGGTTACCGCTGCTGGAACCGGAACTGTTCAACGAGGCTACCGAGATTTTGGACTCCAGGTGGCAAGGGGATGAACTGCAGTATTTGGTAGCGTGGGAGGGGGAGCCAGCTTCGGAAAATGCATGGGTCCCGGCAGAGGAAGTCACCAAGGAGCATCTGGTGTGGGAGTTTCACGAACTATTCCCGCACAAGCCCAAACCATACCGTTGGCAACTAAGAGACGTGTTTCAACCCACAGACTCGGAGGAAGGGGACTTCTGGGGTTTCCCGCCATCAGAGGGGGGTGACGGGTACCCTATGGTAGGAGAAGGAAGCGAAAGTGCAGAACCCTTCTCTCCACCCATGGCCAGGGAGGACTGGGAAGACGTGTTTAACTCTTCGTCCAGTGGTGACACCACAATATTCTTAGGTTTCCCTTCCTCCCCTGACACAGCAGATGAGTCTTGGGGGGAGCTGGGGGATCTGGCGAGGGAATCCGACACCGATCGACCTCAACCCTGTGCGCCTTCTCAGGAGGGGAAGGGGGGCTTGGAAGGGGGGGTGGATGTCAGGGGCTGGCCGGGTTCCGAAGCGGTGCCAGAGGAGACAGCGGACCTAGACAGAGCCCCGCTGACGCCCGAGGAGTTATTGAGGGTCTGGGACCAGGAGCAGGCACAGCCCCTGCTGACACCAGAGCAGATGGTGCAGCAATGGGAGGAAGCCTCCACCAGAGGGCTAGCACAGCCAATGGGAAGGGACCAGGAGAGGGAGTCCGAGGAGGAGGGGAGGCTTAGAGAGCCTGCCAGAGCATCAGACACAACCAGCGTGGAGGGCGAAAGCGAAAGGGAAGAGGGGGCAGGAGGACCACCTAGGTCAAGGGCACGGAAGCGGAAAAAGGAGAGGCGGAGACTAGGGTTTCCGAAGCTCCTCTGCTGGGGGCGGAGCCGCAAATCAGTACTCGAAGGATCTGACTCCGAGGGGTCGGATGCATAGCCGTGAAGTCTGGACTGTTCAATGTTATAAAATAAAGTGATTAGTTAATAGACGGCGTTTGTGGATGCTTACTTCCGAGGAGACACACATCCGTCTCACAGCATCCTTCGAGTCTTCGTCACCTCCTCAGAAGTAAAGCACAACCAGCATGAGCAACGCGGAGGAAGCCGCAGCGTTAGCTGCCCAAGGAGCCGGCGGTGGAGGTGCCCCTACCTGGGAAGACAGAGCTCGTGAGCTAGAGGTACTGTACCGAATTAGTCAAGCCAGGTTGGAGGAGGCAAGAATTCACGCTGAGCAGGGCAGGAGTGCGCAGGCGGCAAGGCGAATCACCATGCTAGCCAGCAGGTTTCAGGGCAAGCCGGAACAGTACATAGGTTTTAGAACGGACATGCTGTATACCCTGGAACTGCAAAAAGACTCATTTAAAAATGAGGAGGAGCAGGTTGGATTTGTAATTTCGCATTTTGAATTAGCTGCTCGTGATTGGGTGAGGCCACTGATTTTGGCCAGGGACCCAGCGCTTCAGAGAGTAAAAGAGTTCTTTAAAGCGATGGACGCGGTTTATACTAGCCGCTCTGAACAGGAATTGGAATCGCAGGAACTCCTGCTTTTGAGGCAAGGGACTATGACGGTGCGACAGTACCAGGCAAGGTTTTCGTTGTTGAGTCATCGTCTGGGATGGGACACCAATACGCCTCAAATGATAGCGCTCTTTAAGTTAGGTCTGGCCGATGAAGTAAAGGACTCTTTGGCGAGAGGGGGTCCCTACAATGACATGAAAAGTCTCACAGAAGCAGCGATGGCAATCGGCATTAGACTGGAGCTCAGAGACAAAAGCAGGAAGGAGGGGAAGGCGGGAAGGTGGTTCAACTTCCGCATTCCAACACAAGCAGAGAGACCGGCTGCAGCGCAAACGCACCTCCCGGAAGAAACGCCTATGGAATTGGGGGGAGCGCGCGCGCGCCCTTTTTCAAACGCAACGGTTGCCAAGGGGAGTGACACGCAAGGCGGGAAGGCGCCCAGGAAGTGCTTTGTATGTCACCAAATCGGACACCTAGCCAAGGCGTGTAATAAAAAGAAGGTGTGGCAAGGCATGACGGGGGCTGTAACAGGAGAGGGGGAGGAGCAGATGGCAAGGCAGGGAAACGGGAATGCCGGCTGGCAAGTCACGGGGACGGCCAGCCCGGCTCAGGAGCAGTAAAATGTCCCCCCAACAACGCACCCGAGACGCCCCCCCCCAGCCCGCCCGAGCGCACCCCCCCCACCCTCCCAAGCCAGGCATCGTGATGGAAGTCACACTGGAGCTGCCCAATGGCTTCACCATGCAAGTCCCCGCCCTCGTCGATTCGGGAGCCTCGGCAGACTTCCTGGATATAGACTTTGCCCGGCAACACCAGCTTCACCTCCTGCCTTTGCATTTCCCCTTGCAAGTCACCACAATTGATGGGAGGGAGTTGAAAGGAGGGGCTGTCACACAAAGCACTCCACCCATGCGGATGGGGATTGGAAGGCACTCTGAAGTTATTGCCTTCCACGTCACCACGTTAGCAGGTCCCCCCATCATACTGGGGATGGGGTGGCTGGACAGACATGACCCAGTAGTGAGCTGGCATCAGCGCTCTCTAACGTTTGGTTCTGCGTATTGCATGGAGAATTGCTTGCAGCAGATGCGTCCCAAGGGGCAAGCAGATGCAGCCATGATGCAAGCAGGGGAAGTCACGCTCCCTGCGCAATATGCGGAGTTTCAGCAGGTGTTTAGTGAAAGGGAAGCGGACAAGCTACCTCCCCACCGCCCCTACGACTGCCGAATTGACCTGGTGCCAGGAGCTCAGCTGCCACCAGGCAAGCTTTATTCAATGTCGGAGCAGGAGATAGCAGATCTGAAAGACTTCATTGACAAAAACCTGGCCAGAGGGTTCATCAGGGAAAGCAAGGCTGTAGGGGGCAGCCCAGTGTTCTGGGTGGACAAACGTGACACCCCCCAACGGAGGCTCGTATGCGATTACCGGATCCTAAACTCCCAGACCCTCCCTGTCTCCTACCCCATGCCGAGAATCGACGACCTGCTGGCGGCGGTACGCAAGGGCAGGATCTTCACCAAGCTGGACCTGAGAGGAGCGTACAACCTCATCAGGATCAGGGAGGGGGATGAGTGGAAAACTACTATGTTCACACCCCTGGGGCCTTATGAGTTCCTAGTCATGCCCTTCGGCCTCCAGTCAGGCAGCCAATGCTTCCAAGCGTTCATGCATCACGTGTTGGGACCCCTGTTGTACAAACAGGCAGTGGTCTATTTAGATGACATTCTGGTGTACTCTCAGACCCCGGAGGAGCACGTGCAACACGTCAAGGAGGTTCTGCAGAGGCTCCAGGAGCACCAGCTATGTGTCAAGCTGGAGAAGTGCCAGTTCCACACCACAGAAGTGGACTTCCTGGGCTACCGCCTCTCAGATGAGGGAATAGCCATGGACACCGACAAGGTAGAGGCGATCTTACAATGGAAGAGCCCCAAGACCAAGAAAGACGTGCAAAGGTTCGTCGGCTTCGCAAATTTCTATAGAAAGTTCGTCCCGGCATTCGCACACATGACGGCACCAATTACAGACTGCTTGAGAGGCAAGAAGAAGTTCCAGTGGACAGAGAAGGCGCAGCAAGCCTTTGAAACACTCAAGAAGGTCTTCGCCTCAGAGGAGCAGTTGCTGCACGTGAACCCCAGCAAGCCCATCAGGATAGAGACAGATGCATCAGATCGCGCCATAGGAGCTATACTACTGCAGCAGGATCCAGCAAGGGAATGGTGGCCCTGTGCGTTCTATTCCAGGAAGCTGAGCCGGTCGGAGGCGAACTACGCTATTTGGGACAAAGAGCTATTGGCAGTGGTAGCGGCATTCAAACACTGGCGTCACTTTTTGGCGGGGGCGCAGCACCAAATCCAGGTACGCACGGATCACAAGAACCTGGAGTACTGGCGCACGGCGAGGGTGCTCAACCAGCGCCAAATGCGATGGGCAGAGTTCTTCGCGGACTTCAACTTCCACATCCAGTATGTGCCGGGCGAGCAGAACAGCAGGGCGGACGCCCTATCCAGGAAGCCGGAGTACATGGAAGACGAAGGACCTCCAGTGGCCAGGGCCATCTTCAAACCTGAACAGTGGCGGTGTGGGGCGGCACTGGGTGGTCGGGAAGAACTGGTGCGCCTCACACAGGCCGATGCCTTTGCCCAGAATAAGCTCAAGGAACTCAAGGAAGGGGATCCCAAGGCAGGAGGGTTTGAGGAACAGGAGGGGCTGCTGTTGTACAAAGGGGCACTGTATGTGCCAGGGGAGGACATGAGGGCCAAAATTCTCAGACAGCTCCATGACAATCCCACAGCGGGGCACTTTGGGCAATTCAAAACCATGATACTGGTCACGAGAGAATTCTGGTGGCCGAAAATCAGACAGGACGTCAGGGACTACGTCAGGGGGTGTGAGGTTTGCCAAAGGGCCAAGGGGGAGAGGAGGGTACCAGCAGGGCTACTGGAACCGCTTCCCACCCCGAGCAAGCCCTGGGAAGCGGTTTCGCTGGACTTTGTCACGGATCTCCCCCGGTCCAAAGGCCACACGGCTGTACTGGTCGTAGTGGATCTCCTGACCAAGATGGCCCACTTCATTGCCTGCCCCAAAGTGGTGTCGGCGGAGGAGACGGCCCGGTTATTTGTGCAGCATGTGTTTAAGCTGCATGGTATGCCCGCGAGAGTAATTTCGGATCGCGGAGCCCAATTTACCTCCCGTTTCTGGCGCAAGCTCATGCAGATCTTGCAGGTGCAGGTGTGTCTGTCCTCCGCACGCCATCCACAGACCAACGGTCAATCGGAGCGTGTTAATTCCATTCTGCAGCAGTATCTGCGTTGTTACGCTTCCCAGCAACACAACGACTGGAGTGACAAGCTATCCCTTGCAGAGTTTTCGTACAACAATGCTCAACACTCCTCGGCAGGCATGTCCCCATTCCAGGCGAACTACGGCAGTCACCCCAGAGCCTTTCCGGGAAGGGAGGGGGAACAGGGGGATGGAGACGTGCCAGCCGCACAGAGCTTTGCTGAGGAGTTGGAAGCATTGCATCAATTGCTCAGTGACAATTTGGAGCGAGCAAAAGAAGCTTACAAAACGGCAGCGGACCGGCACCGCAGGGAAGGGGAGGACATCCAGGTGGGAGATATGGTATGGTTGTCCACGCAAGGGTTGCCTATCCGCGGCGGGTGCAAGAAGCTGCAGCAACGTAGACTGGGGCCTTTTGAGGTAGTGGAGCAGATTAACCCCGTGGCTTTCAAACTGCGACTGACGGACGACATGAGGATTCACCCGGTGTTCCACAGGTCTCTCCTGTCCAAGTACAGGGAACCTCACAGGTACCAACAGGGCTACCAGCAGGGGTCACAGGGGTTACCGCTGCTGGAACCGGAACTGTTCAACGAGGCTACCGAGATTTTGGACTCCAGGTGGCAAGGGGATGAACTGCAGTATTTGGTAGCGTGGGAGGGGGAGCCAGCTTCGGAAAATGCATGGGTCCCGGCAGAGGAAGTCACCAAGGAGCATCTGGTGTGGGAGTTTCACGAACTATTCCCGCACAAGCCCAAACCATACCGTTGGCAACTAAGAGACGTGTTTCAACCCACAGACTCGGAGGAAGGGGACTTCTGGGGTTTCCCGCCATCAGAGGGGGGTGACGGGTACCCTATGGTAGGAGAAGGAAGCGAAAGTGCAGAACCCTTCTCTCCACCCATGGCCAGGGAGGACTGGGAAGACGTGTTTAACTCTTCGTCCAGTGGTGACACCACAATATTCTTAGGTTTCCCTTCCTCCCCTGACACAGCAGATGAGTCTTGGGGGGAGCTGGGGGATCTGGCGAGGGAATCCGACACCGATCGACCTCAACCCTGTGCGCCTTCTCAGGAGGGGAAGGGGGGCTTGGAAGGGGGGGTGGATGTCAGGGGCTGGCCGGGTTCCGAAGCGGTGCCAGAGGAGACAGCGGACCTAGACAGAGCCCCGCTGACGCCCGAGGAGTTATTGAGGGTCTGGGACCAGGAGCAGGCACAGCCCCTGCTGACACCAGAGCAGATGGTGCAGCAATGGGAGGAAGCCTCCACCAGAGGGCTAGCACAGCCAATGGGAAGGGACCAGGAGAGGGAGTCCGAGGAGGAGGGGAGGCTTAGAGAGCCTGCCAGAGCATCAGACACAACCAGCGTGGAGGGCGAAAGCGAAAGGGAAGAGGGGGCAGGAGGACCACCTAGGTCAAGGGCACGGAAGCGGAAAAAGGAGAGGCGGAGACTAGGGTTTCCGAAGCTCCTCTGCTGGGGGCGGAGCCGCAAATCAGTACTCGAAGGATCTGACTCCGAGGGGTCGGATGCATAGCCGTGAAGTCTGGACTGTTCAATGTTATAAAATAAAGTGATTAGTTAATAGACGGCGTTTGTGGATGCTTACTTCCGAGGAGACACACATCCGTCTCACAGCAAGATTGGACCTAGCTGCTTTATGTTGCTTATTTTTTTTAGCTACTAAATAAAGAGCATCTTTTTCCATACTTTTACCCATATTCCTATAGTCTTCAATCCTGCCTTTCATTCATGTATAGTGGTAAAAGGACTCTGTTATGGCCCACCTACAAATCTGCAGGCAATTTGTGTTCTTCAGCTTCACATTTTCACACTCCCCTCTGATCAACAGGTTGTCAATTCCCATGTGAATTCTACAATGTTGATCAGCAGGCTACATTGGCAATTCCAGAGCACGTTCACATGCTTTAACAAAAGCTTTGTGGACTCTGCATCCAATGTTTTGTAGCCTCAGAAAACACTTTGAACAGGACTTCTCATTGTTACTGTCTGTTATCTTAAGAGGAACTTTATCTGATGAAATGCCAATAAGGGGGGGAAACTGGATGCAAGGGGGGTATATTTTTTCATTCTAGGATCACATAGTATCACATTTGTGCCTATGTCCTTAGGGAACCCAAATCTACAATTGAGTAAGTCTCAATAAAGTCAATAGGTTTTACTTCTTGCATTGTCAGGCTGCAATCCCATATATGTAGGGACCCAGGGGGCACTGTGGGTTAAACCACAGAGCCTAGGGCTTGCTGATCAGAAGGTCAGCGGTTCGAATCCCTGCAACGGGATGAGCTCCCATTGCTCAGTCCCAGCTCCTGCCCACCTAGCAGTTTGAAAGCACGTCAAAGTGCAAGTAGATCAATAGGTACCACTCCAGCGGGAAGGTAAACGGTGTTTCCGTGCGCTGCTCTGCTTCACCAGAAGTGGCTTAGTCATGCTGGCCACATGACCTGGAAGCTGTACGCCGGCTCCCTCGGCCAATAAAGCGAGATGAGCGCCGCAACCCCAGAGTCGGACACGACTGGACCTAATGGTCAGGGGTCCCTTTACCTTTTAATCCCATATATCCTTAGCTGGACGTAAACACCACCAAACACAGTGGGACTCTCTTTAGCATAAACACACATAGGATTTCTCATCTAAACTCCAAAAAGATAACAAATTGCTCATCTGCTTAACTCCAAAAGAGTGATTTCCGAGCCTCTCTGTTGCATCCCTCGACTATGCTGCCAAATATCATCACCACTAGTAAATCTCAGCTTCCCTCAGGTATGTACTTTAGACTCTGCTTTGCCTTTCCTTACCTGATTGGCATGGTCCTTTGTGCTTTATGCTAGCATTTATCCCCTTTCCTGCATAAGCCTCGTGGAACTGGCAAATGTTCTCATAGGTCTTCCCTTCAGGTCCACATACAGTCTCCTGCAGCTTGCAGACACATTGTGGCTCAGGGATTTCTCCAGACTTGATGTCACGGACGTCCAAACGGCACTCCAGGTTGTCCCCGCATTGCCCGTAAAAATGGCTGCCTCCGTCCAAGTCGCAGATCTGCCCCTCCACATTCCCGCATTCGGGACAGCAGCCGCATGAGTCCAACACGGTCCCTGCTTGGCAGGCTGTAGGCACGGGGCAGAGTTCCAGGTTGCATATTCCACAGCTGTCCCCTTCCCTTAGGAGTCTCAGCCATCCTCTGTGGTACCAGGCAGGGAAGGGCTGAGAAAGTTGCATCAGGGCTACCAGGAAAGCTGTAGCCACCAGGGGTTTCATCTTGAGAATGCAATCAAACAAGAAGCAAAGACCTTTGGGAGGGAAGCCAGAAGAAAGGGGGAGAACAGGAGGAGGCGGAGGAGAGAGCGAGAGAGCGAAAGAAAGCATGTCACATTCACATTCCACTTTTCGGTTTGGAATATGAATCTGGAGCAAAGGCTGGAGGCTTTCAAAGAGAAATTAGCACCAGATCGCAGCTTCCCCATATCAATAACAGCCAAGAGTAAATGTCAAGTTTCTTTAGCACAGTTTTGGGACGCAGCTACTGCTACCCCACATGAAAAATAAAAAAACAACAAGCCTATTCTCCTTTACTCGTGAACCTGACGTGTGCTTTTTACGTTGTCGCTGTATGCATTTCTTTAACCGTGTCTCAATCCCCCAGCAAAAGGTGACATAAATTAGTAACTGCGTTGCAAACACATTAAGTCCTAAAAACCAAACAAGGATATGCACAGCACTTGTTCATTTCTATAACTTCAGTCAAAAAGAAACCAGAAAAGGAGAATTCTGCCCTCGCCGACAGGTCTTGATCAAATCTGTTGCTCCACAATAGCAAAAAATAAATCGGAAGTATTTATAAAAGCATTCCTCCTTTCTTCACCTCCCTTAAATTTTATCATACAAGTGACACTCACTACCACTGTATTTTCTTTATAATCATCTTAGCCAATCTTCAGTGTATACATTTGCCGCTTGGAGCAGTTGCAGTTCTCTTGCTTTTATCGACATATTATCCACCAAGTCTATTATTTCCCTGTCTTACAACTTGTTCTGTCTCTTATTTGTAGATATGTGTGCACTCGGGCCCGTTTTGCAACTCACCCTATGAAGTTGGAGAGAGTTAAAGTGGGATCTGTTGCTGGGCTTTTATATATATATTTTCTGGGACCAAGCAGGATGTTAAATGGTTATATATATATATAACCATTTAACTTCCTGCTTGGTCCCAGAAAATAGACACCTGTCTTAGCCCAGCTGTAGGCTATGACCTTTGCTGCATATGTCGGGGCTCCTCCAGATGTCCCTTTTTATTGCACATTCATGATTATTTGTGCTCAAAATGCTATTGGAGGCCCTTCTTCACATCCGCCTTGCACAAGAGGTCCGGAGGGTGGCAACATGAGAACAGGTCTTTTCTGCAGTGGCTCCCCGTTTGTGGAATGCTCTCCCCAGGGAGGCTCGCCTGGTGCCTTCATTACATATCTTTAGGCACCAGGCAGAATTGTTTCTCCTCAACCAGCCATTTCACTGATTAACATTCTATGGTCTTTTAAGTGTTCGTGGGAAGGGGGTTATTGGTATTATTATTATTATTATTATTATTATTATTATTATTATTATTATTATTATTATTACTAGTGGACGTTAAGCCCGTTAAATTAACGGGCGCTAGAACATATGTGGTCAAACATTTGTAAAAACAGCACTTATTTCCCTCAGGTAAGTGGGTTTAGGACATCAGCCTTCAGGTAAGGCAGCTGGGCCTCATCCTGCGGCGCGTCCGAGAGAAGCTGTGAGGGAAACTGGCGGCGGTGGCGGCTCCTCCTCCCGCCGCTGCCTCCTCCCCTTTCGTCGCCTCCTCCCGGCGCCGGCGGCTACCCAGAGCGCTGCACAGCCACAGCCAGGCAGGCGCGAGGAACGGGCCTCAACCGCCGCTTCCTCCTCCTCTTCCTCCTCCTGCGGGCCTGAGTCCACCAGAGGCTGCGGGCAAGGGCGACGCTCCATCCCCGGCAGCGCGGCTACAGCACCCACTACTCCTCCTTACCCCTGGGCCCCGGCTGAAGAAGCATGCGAATGTGAGATGTTTCGCCCGTCGTCATCGGCAGCGGCTCCTGACTGGGCCCAGAAGTCTCTGTGCTCCAATCCCTGTGTCCGTGGGGCACATGCGCAGTAGTGCAATCCCACGGACACAGGGACACGACGCATAGACACTTGGACTTTATTATATAGGATTATTTATTTTATGTTCTCATTTTGTATTTTTATGTTGTGAACCGCCCTGTGATCTTTGGATGAAGGGCATGATCTTTTGGATGAAGGGCAGTATACAAATTTTGGACTCACAGCTGTCCATGGAAGCGCAGGTTAATCCTGTGTCCAGGGAAATTAAGTTGTTTAGCTTTTCTGGGGGGTGGGGGAGGTCACTTCCGCCAATCGCTCACCCGCCTGCCTGCCACTGCCGATTGCACACCTCGCCTCAGGCACCAATTGTCTGCCCACTCGCCGCCACCAACAGCCCAGCTGCCCACTTGCCACAGCCGCCAATCGCCTGTCCAATTGCCGCAGCCGCAGCCACAGCCAATCGCTAACAGGCCTTGCCGCAGCCACCAATCACTGCTGCCAATCTCCTGCTTGCTGCTGCCATTAATCGCACGTCTCTCCTTCACTATCCATGTATAAGACGACACCCAATTTTTGCCAAATTTACTTAGCAAAAAGCATCGTCTTATATACAGAAAAATACAATATTCTGTGGACTGACATTTGCTCTGATTCAGCGGTAAAGAGAGGGTTTTCCTGGAGAAAGTGGTGGAACAAATGAAAAATAGTGTAAGTGGAAAACCTCTCAAACGCTTGCTTCCTGCGAGTAAAGTGTGGACGAGCCCTTTCTTGAGCATTCATCTTGATTTGTTTACAAAACATGTAAATTCTTCATTCTTTCATTCCACAATTTACAATGTTTTTCCTATTTATTTATTTTTTTGCAGTTTTTCCTAATTTTTTTGCAGTGCTCATTGTACACACTGCAAAAGGTCTGTTTCCTATTTTTAAAAAGTGGATTTGTTGTGTTAGGGTAACAGGACACAAACCTAAAGCTCTAGTATGCACTTGAATCCCTCATGCAAAATATTGGCAGTCTGGAAGCGCTTTCTTGATCCTTTGTTGCTCTAGATCAGGAAGTGATCTTGTAGCTCTCTAGTTTTGTCTCAGGGCCTATTACAGAACCCTCCCTCTAGTTGATTGACAGCTATCCGTTAGAACGGTTAGATATCAATTGTTGTTGAACAGTTTTGAAATGTTTCCATTTGTCTGGAAGGCAGAAGAGCAGAATTATAGTTCTCTCTTTTTAATATTATGTAGAAAACAATTAAAATATATAGGATGGATTATTAAAATATGTAAAATTTATAATTTAATTATAAGATTGCAGAGCTTTATAGTCTAATAGCTCTGGTGTATTTTGCATAACAGTGAACAATTGCTTCCTTAAAGCACACAGTAGAATCATTTACTTGATGCTGGAGAATAAGTTAATTATGGATCCCTTGGCTTTGACTAATGGTTTTAATAATCACATTACTGTAGAATTAACTTATACTTTACCATGCTTATAGCACTAATGATGAGAATTATAAAATTTATGTATCTTCAAAGTAAAATTGGCATGAAAAAGCTGCCTGTAAATACAGCAGCTCCTCAGAGAACGTTTAATGGGTATCCAATCACTTCTGATTCTTCTCCCACTTATCCTCACTACTCATTTACAATTTTCTTCTGCTTCCAAGACTGCTCAGCAATTACCATTTTATGAGCTGAAGTGTGGATGGTCTTCCTGGGCAGAGTGTATTAAAAAACAACAACCCTGGCCTAGAACCAAAGCAAACAATCCCACCAATGCCACAAATTTGCAACATGCACATTGGACATGACACTGACCATTCTTATGACAAATTCTGATCTCTATTGTTCAGGGGTGTTGACTGTATCAGCTTTCCATATCATTTTCCAGATAAACTGGATCTATTGTATGCCTGACTGCAAGATGCTGATGCTACTGGTAGGGATGGTTAAGAAATTCTATTCCATTTCTATTCCACCACAAACTTGACATGAGTCAACAGTGTGATGCAGCAGCTAAAAAAGCCAATGCAATTCTGGGCTGCATCAATAGGAGTATAGCATCTAGATCAATGGAAGTAATAGTACCACTGTATTCGGCTCTAGTCAGACCTCACCTGGAATACTGTGTCCAGTTCTGGGCACCACAGTTTAAGAAGGATACTGACAAGCTGGAACGTGTCCAGAGGAGGGCAACCAAAATGGTCAAAGGCCTGGAAACAATGCCTTATGAGGAACGGCTTAGGGAGCTGGGTATGTTTAGCCTGGAGAAGAGAAGGTTAAGGGGTGATATGATAGCCATGTTCAAATATATAGAAGGATGTCATATAGAGGAGGGAGAAAGGTTGTTTTCTGCTGCTCCAGAGAAGTGGACACGGAGCAATGGATTCAAACTACAAGAAGAAAGATTCCACCTAAACATTAGGAAGAACTTCCTGACAGTAAGAGCTGTTTGACAGTGGAATTTGCTGCCAAGGAGTGTGGTGGAGTCTCCTTCTTTGGAGGTCTTTAAGCAGAGGCTTGACAGCCACCTGTCAGGAATGCTTTGATGGTGTTTCCTGCTTGGCAGGGGGTTGGACTGGATGGCCCTTGTGGTCTCTTCCAACTCTATGACTCTATGATTCTATGTATTTCAAGCTGAATCTGTCCAACTCATGCTTTCTGAAAGAGTACGCAAACTGCCCTTTAAAATTCATGCTATGAATTTTGCGATGCAGTCCTCCAAGTAACATTTACCTTAAAAAAAGCACGTATTAGGGGGGGGGGGGAAAAGCACGTATTAGGGGGAAGTGCAAATAACATACATGTCAGGAACATTGTGCAGAATACACTGGCAATAAAACAACAGCAGTGTGGAAAGGGTCTCTGGTCAGATCCTGCTTTCATCAAGCCAGCGTGGTGTAGTGGTTAAGAGCGGTAGACTCGTAATCTGGGGAACCGGGTTCACGTCTCCGCTCCTCCACATGCAGCTGCTGGGTGACCTTGGGCTAATCACACTTCTTGGAAGTCTCTCAGCCCCACTCACCTCACAGAGTGTTTGTTGTGGGGGAGGAAGGGAAAGGAGAATGTGAGCCACTTTGAGACTCCTTCGGGTAGTGATAAAGCGGGATATCAAATCCAAACTCCTCCTCAACTCAGTGGCAGTGGTTCTCCAGTGGTTCCTGGCAGAGAGAGGGAGGTCTCTCTTCCCCATCACCTGCTTTCTATTTATTATTACAGTGGTACCTCGGGTTAAGTACGCTTCGGGTTATGTACGCTTCAGGTTAAGAACTCCGCTAAAAACAGAAATCTGGCGGCGCAGCGGCAGCAGGAGGTCCCATTAGCTGAAGTGGTGCTTCAGGTTAAGTACGCTTCAAGTTAAGAACGGACCTCCGGAACGAATTAAGTACTTAACCTGAGGTACCACTGTATTATTATTATTATTATTATTATTATTATTATTATTATTATTATATTTGTATACCGCCCTATACCCACAGGTCTCAAGGCGGTTCACAAGGTGACTTCACAATATAAAAACACAAAACCACTCTGCTTGGCCCCGGGTGCTGACAACCCATGCTACGCCACTGGTGCTAGAATGCCTGCCTCTTGAGAGGGGGAAAATTCTGGTGGCAGTGGAAGTGGTGGGGCAGGAGGGGCACTGCCTCTTCTTCTTTTGCTGCCTGAAGCAGGTGCTTCCCCCTGTCTCATCAGTGGGCCAACTCTGTGGCCAGTTATTGAAGCTGCATATCTCACCCTAGCTTCAGTTTTGCTACTTCTTTCGTTTACTGTCTAATCCCTGGAGCGCAAATACTACTGCTCTGGTAAAGAAGGCCCAGCAGAGAATATATTTCCTCAGACTTTTAAAGAAGAACAATCTGAGTGAGAGACTGCTGGTGTCCTTCTACCGAGGCTCCATAGAGAGCATTCTTATATACTGTATTTGTGCTTGGTTCTCCAGCTGCACAGCCAGGGAGAAGAAGGTACTTCAGAAGGTCATAACCACAGCCCAAAATATTATTGGTCATCCTCTCCCATCTCTGGAAGAACTATACAGTTCCCGTTGCCTTCAAAAGGTTAACACTATTTTAAAGGATCCATCTCATCCAGGATATAGTCTCTTTGCACCACTGCCTTCGGGTAAAAGATATAGAACAATTAGATCAAGAACAAATAGACTGAAGAACAGTTTCTACCCAAGAGCTATAACCATCTTAAACGCTGTAACCAGATAATATGACCTTGGATAATTGTGATGGGTGTGTGTGTGTGTGTGTGTGTGGCCTTTTTGGTGTGTGTGTGTGTGTGTTTTGTGCTTTTTTCTTTTTCTTTTTTTTCGGGATGGCATGCAATTTCGTTGCACTTTATAGCGTTGTGCTTGTGCAATGACAATAAATAAATAAAATTATAAAATTATCCTACTCCCATTTGACATGAACTCAGGTTGTGCTTCAGTGCAAGGTTTTTCTTTCCCTTTGCCCCCCCCCCCCCCGGTCTGTGATCAACAACACCTGACACCAATTTGTACTTCAAAGACTCCCCCCACCCCCCATCAGAATACAATTTCATTAGTCATATGCAAAGCATTACCATGCCATGGAGAATAATGCAACAGAACTCAGCACTTAACATGATACTGTCACATGACCGAAAGGCAGGAAATTAATAAAAACACAATTTCCTAAAAATTGACTTAAAGGCACCACCGCTCTAGAGGAACAGGGCTTCACAAATGGTCTGGTGGGGAAGCATCACTTGTTATTGGTAGCAACGTGAAGTGACTTTTATTGGAGATATATGTTGTTTCCCCCTCTAAAGAGGGTTGTCACAAGAAATTCCAGTTATGTGGCAATTCCTGTCCAGGAAACTAGAGAACTAGACTGTCAAGTCCAGAGTAATGTAACTATCCAATTACACTCTGGGGCATTGGAGACCAGGGTGGTGGTTTTTTTTTTGCTTAAATACTAAAATACTACAAGTGACAGAAGCATAATAGAATGAACAGGACCAGTCAGTCAAAATCAGTTCCCCGAAGACTGACTGAACAGAGAGGAACAGTCTATTACTGGTATTTAAAGAAAATAAAAAATCAGAAAAGGAAGGAAGGAAAGGTGCTTCCAGGTTGTTACTAGATTTGGGTGGGATACAATTGCATGCCGACAAATTCACGTTTCGTAGTTATAGTTGGTTGGAAGTCTTGCGCAATAAACCTGCTCCCCACAAAATGAACTGGAAACTGTTCAATGTCACCTAGCCTCCCTACCAAGAAACCAGGTTGAATGATCAATAAATGCATACCAGTCAACTGCCCTGGAAAAATGGGACACCCCATTTTTACTTGCGAGAGGACAGTGGCCAAAATTGCTGCTGCAATCTTTTGTGATTTCAGGCTGCACTTTGGGGGAGGCATGGCAATTTTGGGGGAGCGGCTGCAATCTCAGCCAGTGTTAACAGGAACAGAGCTGGGAAACCAACAGTCTCTCATGAAATGCAGTGGTACCTAGGGTTAAGAACTTAATTCATTCCGGAGGTCCGTTCTTAACCTGAAACTGTTCTTAACCTGAGGTACCACTTTAGCTAATGGGGCCTCCTGCTGCTGCCGCGCTGCCACCACACACGATTTCTGTTCTCATCCTGAAGCAAAGTTCTTACCCAAGGTACCATTTCTGGATTAGCGGTGTCTGTAACCTGAAGTATCTGTAACCTGAGGTGCCACTGTAAAGGTTTTTGAGAGAATATTTACTGAGACCTTTTGTGGCCACCATACAAAGTACTGGTGGGCACACTGGCACCTGTAGGAATCACATGGGTGACCTCTTAACTTTTAGCACTGAGCACAGCTGGTGTACCAGCCAGAGCTGCCAAAATGCACCATGCAACCTGGTCCTCCAGGGAAAATGTTGGGTACAGACAAAAATGTAGGGACGCGGGTGGCGCTGTGGGTTAAACCACAGAGCCTAGGGCTTGCCAATCAGAAGGTCGGTGGTTCGAATCCCCGCGACGGGGTGAGCTCCCGTTGCTCGGTCCCAGCTCCTGCCCACTTAGCAGTTCGAAAGCATGTCAAAGTGCAAGTAGATAAATAGGTACCGCTCCGGCGGGAAGGTAAACAGTGTTTCCGTGTGCTGCTCTGGTTTCACCAGAAGTGGCTTAGTCATGCTGGCCACATGACCTGGAAGCTGTACGCCGGATTCCTCGGCCTGTAAAGCGAGATGAGTGCCGCAACCCCAAAGTCGTCCGCGACTGGACCTAATGGTCAGGGGTCCCTTTACCTTTACACATTAAACAGAAGATCCACAATTGATTCAGCCACAGCAGGTGCTGTAACCTTCCAACAGTTTGACATCACCCCAAAGGCACACTCTTCCATTATCTCCTGAGACAGACAGATGCCAAAAATAACTGATTCTCCCAATATTTTTTTTAATTTTTGGTTAGAAGTAACCACAGCGGCTCCTGGTGGCCTGGATCCAACCAGTGGGGGCTGAGAGAGATTTTAACCTTTTGCCAATATGCTGTTTCCCTGATTCTAAATCGCACGCACACTTCCAAGCCTCTGTTTCCTCTGCTAGGCAGGGAGGGTGCAGGGACCTGTGCTGTGATCAGGGAAATCAAACCACAACAAACGTAACCTGCTGAGTATCACAAATATAATGTCTTATTTATTCTGTCATCACCATCAAACGGGGTATGAAGTTCAACTCAAAACATAACAAGGGTTGTGTCAGGGATCTGCCCACCCCTACCAGTCCAGCTCTGAGTGCATACAGGGACCCGCAGCCTGTGTTAACGACAGATTCATCTTCGAGTGAATCTGGCAGCCCTTCTTCGGGGGAGGAGCAGTTAGTGGCTGGGAGCCAGGGAGTGCCAGGTGTCCAGGGAGTTGCTGGGAGACCTGGCACCACCCAGCAGACTCGCTCGGAGGGGGAGGCGTCAGTTCCGGCACCTATCTCACGTAGGAGGAGAAGGCGGCAATTTAGGATGCTGAGGCTTTGGTGTTGGCGCCAAAACAGAAGGGAGACACTTCTGGATTCTGCTAGTGACTGAGCAGACATGATAAACTGAACTCTGCACTGTAAATAGCTTTGCACAAAATAAAGAGACTTAAAGACAAGATGGCTTGGTCTTACTATTGAACAACCGATAAGAGAATCTGACAGGTTGCAATACAAAATAACAAACATATATACAGATCCGCTTCACATCTATTGATAAGGCCCAAAATAATCAATGCATGGAAGAGTAGTAATGGTTCATGAAGTCCAGTAATGATCCATGCATAGGATGTGACAGTTCCATGAAGTGACATGAGAAGAATACGTGGGATGTAACAGTTCCATAAGATGATAAAAGAAGGAACAAGGATTTCCGGAATATACTCGCCCTGTTTCGCCCTTTGGCTTCTTCAGCAATATGGAATCTGAGTGATACACATGAATGTAAGGCCGTAATCTTACACATATTACATAAAACAATCTTAGAAACACAACATACCAAAATAAATTATACATACCAAACACAATGCTATGACAATGTACATCACAGGTATTCCAAAAGGCACAAAGGAATGGGTTAAATGCTCTCTTCCTCAGTGCTGCTGTTCTAGTCAAATCCAGGAGACCACGAGGCTGTGAAAATAAATACACAGAGAGTCAATAATGGATTTCCAGTATAACGTGTAGTTTGACCCCTAGATCACCTCCTCTTCAATATTTCAAAGCTTCCGTGTGTTTGCTCTGACAGTCCCAAAAAGGCAGACCTGAGAATTTGGAGTCACTGTACATAAAGTCATTTTCTTTGGCAGCCTTGATATTAGCCAGCGGGGTCCTTAGCTATGTCCAATCTTTCTCAAACGTCTTCATAGTCAAGATATGCACGGCAGGTTTCATTTCAGATAATGTAATTCTAGCCCATGGTAGTGCAGATATTCATTTTTATTATTGGGATCGTGTATATTTTGGCAATTTTAACTATACACCGGAAGCCTCAAAAGCAAAAAGTCCAATGCAATTCAAAGTCTTATTACTTACCTGACCATTAAAAAAAACTAGCCCATGGGTCATAAATAAAAACAGGAAGTGTTCCTTTCAGCTTCACGTGATTTCTGTTCCACAGTGCGCTAGCTTGAAGAGAGCAATTGTTTCCATCAAGACAGCTGTTTTGGTACAATAGCCTTTAATTATAATGCAGACTCATGTGGTGGCCCTTTTCGTACGTATTAGTCCTTAAGGTGCCACAAGACTTCTTGTTTTTTGCTTCAACAGATTAACAAGGCTACTAACCCTCTGGGATTTATTAGCGCAGTTGTTCCTAAGCAGGTTTCCCTCACGCTGGCTCTACAGAGGTCTTGTTTAGCAGTGGCGATGGCAGGCCATATATTGAGAAAGTTGTTATCACTTATCTTCTTCCGCCCCATTCCCAACAGCTGTAAAATATATAAGACTAGTTGAAGTTAGCCCGTTACATAACGGGCGCTAGAGGAGGCAGGAGGAGGCAGAACAGCGGCCGCTGGGGGGTGGAGAGGGGCTCCCTCCCCCTTCTTCTTTTTCCCCGGCGGCGGCTGCGGCGGTGGCGGTAGTGGCGGCGAGCCGCGGGGATTGGGCTCTGCCTCTGCGTCCGTGCAAGGCAGCGGCGCTGGTGCAACTGAGAACGCGCGTGCGCCGCCGCTGCCTCGCGGACACGCCCCCCTCTCCGCCTGCTCCAATCCCTGCGTCCGTGTGGGTCCCGGACATGCGCAGTAGCGCACTTCCGTGACACACAGAACGGACGCAGGGACACAGCAAGTTTATTATATAGGATTCCTGTGCAAGAGGCAGAACTCATGCAGCAAACAGCTCAGAAGTAATTCTACCTTATCAAGGCATATGTGATTTTTGTAAAATATAGCTTTGGGGTTCTCTTCATGCTGTCATGTTTAATTCTGTAAGGAAGAGGCTGATGAATCTGCTACCAGCCCAGTAAAAGGCTGTTTGTGTAGCGCCATTGGCTATGAAAAATGCATGAACTCCATGTCAACAGATGGGAACATTTACATACACCACTATGTTTTGAAACAGTAATATAAACCACATGGGGAGTAAAAACACAACGCATGGACTGAAGCCTTTCATGTCAATTCACATTAAAATCAAGCTTTCTCAAGTGCCAATTGACATCCGTTTAGGACCAGATAAGTGAGCTTGTTGCTTGCTCTGGGATGAGAACTACCAGTAACAAGTCCATGAACACAGAAATGGGTGAATCTGTCAATTTCAGTTTCTCTCCGTTTCTCATTTTTCCCAATCTTATATTCATTTCTACACATTTCCACAGCAGTTTTCAACTTTAAAAAAAGTCGAAAATTCCTTTTAGTGCAAATGTCTCTGCACATTTTCACAAAGCAATTCCCTCTAATGTACCATCTTTTTGTATGTTATGCGCGTTTCTGTGCACATTAGTTGGAGAACTGCATCGCAAAATCCAAAACAGTGTCAATTTTTAGGGATGGCTGCATTGTTCATGTGCTGTTTCAGAGCGCTCACTCCTTCTCTATCACTGTTTAGGAAGCAGGGATGCAGAACGTTCACCTTCCCTTGCTTACCTCTGGGGAGGGGGTACCTTATCCTTGCAGTCCCAGTTACAGCAGTGGAGGGAAAGTTCTAGGTAGGTGTTTGCTCCTGGAGTCCTGAATTAAGGTACCCAGAAGAATTTAAGGAACCACAAAAGTTAGCAATCTAGTTGTTGTTGTTTAGTCGTGTCCGACTCTTCGTGACCCCATGGACCAGAGCATGCCAGGCACTCCTGTCTTCCACTGCCTCCCGCAGTTTGGTCAGACTTGAGAACACTGTCCCACCATCTCGTCCTCTGTCGTCCCCTTCTCCTTGCGCCCTCAATCTTTCCCAACACCAGGGTCTTTTCCAGGGAGTCTTCTCTTCTCAAGTATTGGAGCCTCAGCTTCAGGAGCAATCTAACCTTCCTGCATTTGCTGTTGCCATTAGCTGCTTGCTGTCTTGAGCAGAGTGCTCCCTTTTTGCATCAATGTTCTTTCAGCAAGACCTCATATTCTCGCCAGTCTCATCTGACCTGTTAGGTCCCTCGTCATAGGAAGCTGCCTTACACTGAGCAAAACTGGCAGAGGCTGATGGGCTTTGGAGTTCACCAACATCTGGAGAGCAACTAGGTCGGGAAAGGCTGCCCTTGACAATAGGTAAAGGTAAAGGGACCCCTGACCATTAGGTCCAGTCGTGTCCGACTCTGGGGTTGCGGCGCTCATCTCGCATTATTGGCCAAGGGAGCCAGCATACAGCTTCCGGGTCATGTGGCCAGAATGACTAAGCCGCTTCTGGCGAACCAGAGCAGCGCATGGAAACGCCGTTTACCTTCCCGCTGCAGCAGTACCTATTTATCTACTTGCACTTTGATGTGCTTTCGAACTGCTAGGTGGGCAGGAGCTGGGACCGAGCAATGGAAGCTCACCCCGTCGCAGGGATTCGAACCGCCGACCTTCTGATCAGCAAGCCCTAGGCTCTGTGGTTTAACCCACAGCGCCACCTGGGTCCCTGCTCTTGACAATAGTAGGTAACAATAAGCCAAGAGTTTGAACATACAATGAGATTTACTTTGGGAAAAAGGAGGCATTTTATTTTGGCTGAAAATAAATTATATAAAAAGCAAATATCATTTTTGTAGCTTTTTTAAAAATTTAATTTTAAACCACACCATTAACTTTATTACAGTTTATAGAGGATATTTTAAAATGTCAAAAAGTACAGGCCTACATTACTAGAATTTCACTTTCCACTGTTCTTCTCTGCTGGGGTGTTTCCGTTTTGTTTTGTTTCTCCCTGAAATATAATACTTGATCAAATGTATGATTTATGAATATGTGGTTTTGATCCTTCGCAATACACTGTGGGGAAATGGTTCAATAAAAAGTTATTAAAGAAAAATCCATAATGTTTCATATGTTGTGCTCCCATCATAGAGCAAGGTACCTGAAAGACTACAATCAATCACATGGTAAGCACCTCCGAGATGAACTTGCCATTCAGCATATGTAACTAACACCAGCCTAGAAGGCCTGCATCAGCCAAAACCCAACGATGCAAACTGTCGCCTCCACTAAATGAATGGGGAAGCCCTTGTTGGCAGCAGAACTCTATCTGTGGATCTATGTAAACCTTTGACCTCAGGCAATGCATTCCATTCTTTTACCTTCAGAGGATAAGTGTTGTTATTTACTTGGGTCTGCTGCACATTATGTGTATTTTGATATTATTGATTGAATACTCAATGGTTAGACACAAGGTTAACTGGTAAAAATAAAAATCCTTGACCCAACTGATATGCCACAGTTCAAAATAACCTTAACAGATTAGAGAATTGGGCCAAAGCAAACAAGATGAATTTTAACAGGGAGAAATGTAAAGTACTACACTTGGGCAAAAAAAAATGAAAGGCACAAATACAGGATGGGTGACACCTGGCTTGAGAGCAGTACATGTGAAAAGGATCTAGGAGTCTTGGTAGACCACAAACTTGACATGAGTCAACAGTGTGATGCAGCAGCTAAAAAAGCCAATGCAATTCTGGGCTGCATCAATAGGAGTATAGCATCTAGATCAAGGGAAGTAATAGTACCTCACCTGGAATACTGTGTCCAGTTCTGGGCACCACAGTTCAAGAAAGATACTGACAAGCTGGAATGTGTCCAGAGGAGGGCAACCAAAATGGCCAAAGGCCTGGAAACGATGCCTTATGAGGAACGGCTTAGGGAGTTGGGTATGTTTAGCCTGGAGAAGAGAAGGTTAAGGGGTGAAATGATAGCCATGTTCAAATATATAGAAGGATGTCATATAGAGGAGGGAGAAAGGTTGTTTTCTGCTGCTCCAGAGACGCAGACATGGAGCAATGGATTCAAACTACAAGAAAGAAGATTCCACCTAAACATTAGAAAGAACTTCCTGACAGTAAGAGCTGTTCGACAGTGGAATTTGCTGCCAAGGAGTGTGGTGGAGTCTCCTTCTTTGGAGGTCTTTAAGCAGAGGCTTGACAGCCACCTGTCAGGAATGCTTTGATGGCGTTTCCTGCTTGGCAGGGGGTTGGACTAGATGGCCCTTGTGGTCTCTTCCAACTCTATGATTCTATGATTCAATGCCTATCTTGTGTGAATGATAAATGTAGCACAGAGTTTTGAGTTTTATAAATGCCGTTATGGAGTGTCAGCAGAACTCCAACAATGACCTTACTGTGTCAAAATGGTATGTGTCAGGGATGTGCCCACCCCTGCCAGTCCGGCACTGAGTGGCTACCAGCAGCCTCAGCCTTTGTTGTCGATGGACTCGTCTCCCAGTAAGTCTGCCAGCTCTTCCTCGGGGGAGGAGCAGTTACCGGGAGGGAGCCAGGTGGGGAGAGGTCTCCAGGAAGAGGCAGAGAGACCTAGCACCACTCAGCAGACCCACACGGAGGGGGAGACGCCGTTTCCGGCACCCGCTTTACGCAGAAGGAGAAGGCGGCACTTTAGGGTGCCGAGACTCTGGTGTTGGCGCCGCAACAGGAGGGGGGCACTTCCGGATTCCGCTAGCGACTAGACAGTCATGTTTAGGGTTAGCTCCGCATTTGCACAATAAAATAGTTGAAAGACAAGAAGGATTTGGTCTTTACTCATGAGCAACAGTTAAGCGAACCTGACAGTATGTCTTCATACGAGATGTTCTGAGGCCATTTATTGGAATTCATCGTGGAGGGCCAAAACTAGATGAGATTCTATTTGCACGCTTAGCAATTACAGTGGTACCTCTGGTTACGTACTTAATTCGTTCTGGAGGTCCGTTCTTAACCTGAAAACGTTCTTAACCTAAACCACCACTTTAGCTAATGGGGCCTCCCCCTGCCGCTGCGCCACCGCTGCCCAATTTCTGTTCTCATCCTGAAGCAAAGTTCTTAACCCAAGGTAATATTTCTGGGTTAGCAGAGTCTGTAACCTGAAGTGTATGTAACCCAAGGTACCACTGTATGTCAATAACTTTAAAAAGTAATAGCAGCCCCCTCTGATCTGATTCACGACCTTCATAAAGGAAGAAAAATGACCCCCACCCCTGCTATTTTCATTGGAAAAAAGAGCTTCCATTGGGGCAAATGAGATCTTTCCTTTCAATGCAAGTACCAGGCATGGGGAGGATTGAGTTAGATTGGGACTGTAAAATGAGGCAAGAGGTTAAGGCCCCTTTCTCAACACCAGAGCCCCAATCTAGATTGAGTACCCCATGCCTGCTATTTATCTTTTAAGTAATTCACAGAATAGCTGATTGCATGAACCCTGATTAGTTTGTTAGCCCTGTTTCTGTCTCCTTTCAAGACTTTTCCCAAAGCAGAGTTTCAACATAAGGCAGAAAAGGAAGAAAGAGAATATTCCCCTCTGTTGAAGGACAGAGCTGTGTATGTCACACAGCTTGTCCGTAGCCACCTAAACTTGCTGGCTGCCTTTGCTGTAGCAGAGGATGCTATCTCAATCCTAGTGTTGAAGTAAGATTCAGTTGCCCAACCAGTTAGCAATGGGGAAGAGGGCGCCATTTTGTCCTTCACCTCAGATGGCAAAGTGTCTTCAGTTAGCACTGTGTGAGGCATAATTGTGTGAGCACTGTTTGAGCACTATGTCTCACTAATTTTTCAAACCAGCATAGTCAGTCAAGGCATCTTCCCCCAACCCCCCCCTTTTTTTTGCTTTCCATTTGAAGTTGCGGAGATGTATAAAATTCCTATTTACCTCAAAATAGCTTTCATTTTGAACAACAGAACCTAGGGCTTGCCAATCGGAAGGTTGGTGGTTCGAATCCCCGCAACGGGGTGAGCTCCCATTGTTCGGTCCCAGCTCCTGCCCACCTAGCAGTTTGAAAGCATGTCAAAGTGCAAGTAGATAAATAGGTACAGCTCCGGCGGGAAGGTAAACGGCGTTTCCGTGCGCTGCTCTGGTTCACCAGAAGCGGCTTAGTCATGGCCACATGACCAGGAAGCTGTCTGTGGACAAACGCCGGCTCCCTTGGCCTATAGCGCGAGATGAGCGCAGCAACCCCAGAGTCGTCCGCAACAGTCAGGGGTACCTTTACCTTTATATTTTTAATAAACAAAAAAAAAACGAGCATCTAGTTGTTGTTATTAACAGAGATCCAGAAGTGTTGATGTGGTAAGGGCATTTATTTATTATTTAAAGCAGCATCTTGTGCAGCTGCAGTTCTCTGTGACCTTGAAAGAAGACGATACGAAAGCCTTCCATTTGCCATCATCTCACAGTGATTACCTTACCTGAGATCAGCAGGGAGCAATCCTCAGGTTGGCAGCAGCCTGCGCCCAAGTGATTGAAAACAACTAGCTGAAAAACCTCTTTGGCACAAATGTAAAACATCAGACTAAAAAGGGTACACTGGGGGCTTAGCTATATTGACAGTGTAAAACAGTTGCACAACCTTGAAGCACAAGGCCTGTCCATCTTAGCAATGGCTTCAAGAATAGGCCTACCCATTTTGGATTCCACTTGCTCTAGCTCCACAGTCATGTTCATGTGCTGCTCTGTACAAGATTTGGCTTTTGATACAATACAATCAATGTTGGGTTTGGGCCAAATTCTTGATATGTGCCCATAGTCACACCCATAACAATTCATAGTGACTGGGAGCCAACATAGGCAAGACTTTCTCACCACCACACGCCCAAATGGTCTTATTATTGCTAAAAGAATAAGTAATAAACCCAATAAAACAAATTGACTACCAAAAAACACAGAGGGAAGAGCAATCTTGAGTAGTGTTCGATGTTGCCTGGATTCTGAATTGTGAAATAGCTGACAACCCTGCGCATTTTGTTCCTCAAAAGAAACCGAATTTTGTCCTTTGGTTTCATAGTCGAACCACTGCAGGCGATGTTATCGATGGCACTGAAGTTTATCTTTTGATTGTAGCTGGTGACAGATGTGGAAAAGATATTGGTGGCATCTTCCGTTTCTCTGGTAACCTCATTTGTAGAAGCCTAAAATAAAAAAAAAGTTACAAATACACATTTGGGCCATATCACTATTTCATAACCAACGCACCAAAACCAAGTACAAGAAAATACAACTGCAGAGGGCAGAAGTTCACGGTGACTCTGCTGCCAACATACCATTAGTCTGGGATGTCAGAAGAATAAATAAATCCCTGGAAGTCTTTAGCAAAAGCCAAATTCTTGTTTACTGATACTAGACCCTGAGGGACCAAAATTTAATATCCTGTCTAGGAACTTGGTGGACACACCCTTTGATGGCTTACAGGTGGTGGTGTTTTTTGAAGTAAGTTTCTAGCCCCAATACAAAATGATTTCCCCTCACTACTGCAGTGCCAACACTCAGAGAAACCATGCCGCCATCTAGGAGCTACCGTATTTTCCCGTGTATAACACGCTCCCATGCATAAGATGCCCCCTATTTTGGGGGACTCTAATTTAAGAAAATGGGGGGGAGATATCCCAGAGGTTTTTTGGGGGGTTGCCCAGAGTTGTTGAGCTATTTTGGGGGGGATGCAGAAAGCCACTAACGCTGATAATCGCTCGCATTGCAGAAGCTAACAAGCGTCTGCCCGCTCGCAAACAGCAGCTGGCAATCGCACGCACAATTGCTGCAGCGACAGCCAATCCGCAGCAGCCCTTGCTGAAGCCAAAAATCACCCACCAAATCGCACTGACAAGCTGCAGCTCGCGACTGCAACCAATCACCCTATACACTATCTGTGTACAAGATGACCCCCATTTTTAAAGATTATTTTAAAGGGGGGGGAATTGTCTTATACACAGAAAAGTACGGTTTTTTGCAACTAGATCAGACTATGGCTTGTCATTGCTCTGCTAGGATTCTGGAAATGACAACAGCTGCAGTGTAGCTAAATACCACTTTTAGGACAGGCCTGAGATCAAACCTTTGCATCTGTCAGGGGGCTTCCCCCCCCCTTCCAGCCCAGCGTTGAGTCTGTACAGAGAGCAGATGCCCATTTTAACAACAGACTCTTCCTCCACGTCTGAAAGCAGCAGTGGGCGAGAAGAGGAGGTGTTGCAAGGGCTTGGGGTAAGCAGGGAGAGACCTCGGAACTTGCAGGGAGGACATCCGGGGGAAAGAAAGAGGAAGGGGAAAAGATGCTTTTGTTTCCCCAGATGGGCATGCTGGCGGGAAAATCGTAGCGACGCACTTCCGGATTCTGCTAGTGATTGATTAGACATGTTTATGACTAGCTCTGCATTGTAAAGTAATTAGACCAGATTAAAGCTTCAAAGCTGGATGTCTCGGACTCTTGACTGAACGACCGGCGAAGGGGGGCAGCCCTGACAGCATCCATGGGCAGCTGCCAGGACCTCCTCAGCGCCCACCGTTGGTGCCCTGGTTTCTCTTTAGTGTAGGCTGGTGTTCCAAGCAGTGGGCAGCTGGATCTGGCTGACACATTATTTTCCCACAATGCACCCAAAGGAAACACTTCACCAAGGGCAATATGGACCACAGGCTGGATGCATCAGTCTGATGCTTTTTGCAGCATCGTCACCTCCAGGCAAACCCACCAGCATAGAAGAAGGCCCCCCAGGAGATGTCCCCCATCAAACCTGGAGCCACCCCCGACTTAGAATAGATACAATTTTCAAAATCCTTGGTCATTTATGGCCTTATTTTGGTTCCCTGATTGTGTGCCAGCTTCTCCTCTAGGAAAGCGAATGCCCAGGAGGCAAGTCGTGTCCTGTTTTCAGGCACAAAGGGTAACAATGTACATAGAGGTGGCTAAGAAAATAATTCACCCTCCTCCCGCCCTGTTCTTTCAGAGGCTGCTTGCTTCCATGGAGGAAGGCGACACTGTCAGATTCTGCTTTCATGGAACTGCACAAGTCCGAATCCAGCCTTCTCCACTCTCATAGATCTCCCCTTTTGTTTTAACACCTGCATCAAAACTACTGCATGTTATATTTTCAGCGAAAATGTTCGTTCATTAGGAGGATCTGACAACATCCAGACACGATCTCATTCACAGTCTATGGCAATTAACTTTTTCACCGCTGAAAACGGAGATCTCTATCTGCTGCTCTTCCCATTGCAAATCTAAACTATGCAATAGGCGTTCTGTTGGTCTTTAAATGCAGCTTGCCAGGTAATTTAATAAACTTGGAAACATTTCATCTTTTGCTGATCTGTAGTTTGCTCTGAATGCAATATCTGCTTGGGCTCCCTGTTTCTTTCTAATTATTATTATTATTATTATTATTATTATTATTATTATTATTATTTCTTATACCTTGCAATTTTTCTACCCTGAGCAAATTCATCTTCTTTTGGGTTCTTATTTGCTTTCATTACCCATCTTTCCTTTTGAGACTTGTGCCTGTTTATGTCTTCCTTTGTCCAGTTGACACACCAACTCAATTTCCAGCTGAAAACTTGGCTTGGCAATGCTTTCCCTGAAGCATAACTTCCCCGCGTCTATACATCCTGCTCCCCAACACCTTCCCCCTTATTCCTTCCTAACAGAAGGCTGCTGGCTTTATTATTGTTCATATGCGATTGTACTGGAAATGCTGATATTAATTGATATACAGTAATGCTCGATAGCTTATTTGGCAATTTAAAATGTTACAAGGTTGATGCTATCCAAATGATTCATTTGTAGCATTATGTTTTGAAATGATCTAGTGTTTGAATGTTGCGATGATGCTGCATATTTCTTTTTTTAAACTTTAAATCGTATTTTAACTTGCATTTTAATTGTTTTGTATGTTTTGTTGTGATTTTATGGGTGTTAGCCGCTCTGAGCCTGGTCTTGGCTGGGAAGAGCGGGGTATAAATAAAAAAAAATTATTATTATTATTGTTATTATATTCTTATTGTGTTATGAGCTGCTCTGTGTTTTTATAGGGGAAAGTGGCCTACAAGCTAAATAATAAATAAATCTTTTTGTTTACCTTTTGTGATGCGATATAGTGAGCTACTGCATATTCTACCAAGGCACCAAATATGAAGGTGAAACAGATGCCCAGGTAAACATCAATGGCTTTTATGAAACCGTTGGTCTTCGTCACAGCGTTTCGTGAGCCCATCATCAGAGTCGTCATTGACAGCACAGTTGTTACTCCTGCGGGGTGGGAGGGAGTAAGGAACACTTTAATCAAAAGGAAAGCACAGGGCAGGCCAAAGATGGGGGTCCCCCTCACATTTCACATATCGAATCTGACTGGCCTTAACAACTGAATCCTACTTCAACAATGTTGATGGAACAGTATCCTCCAACACATCTGAAAGGAGCAGGGTAGCTGCTCTGACTTCCAACAGGTGAGGCACTCAAGAGGAATGACTTTGTGGCTGTTGCCAAGTAAAGGTACCTGTATACCTTACCTTAGCATGGCAGCAGAAGAACTGGGGGAGCACTGAAGTCTTACCATTGTCTTTCTGGGTCCACATGCATTTGCTCATTCTCACTAAGCCATGGTGCTATACCACTGAGCTATAGCCCTTCCTCATCCATTTCCCTCAGTTTAGGGCAGGGGTAAGCAACCTAAGACGCGTGGGCCGGATGCGGCCCAATCGCCTTCTCAATCCGGCCCACGGACGGTCCGGGAATCAATTTTACATGAGTAGAATGTGTCCTTTCATTTAAAATGCATCTCTGGGTTATTTGTGGGGCATAGGAATTCATTCATTTCCCCCCAAAAAATATAGTCCGGCCCACCACAAGGTCTGAGGGACGGTGGACCGGCCCATGGCTGAAAAAGGTTGCTGACCCCTGGGTTTAGGGTGTCATCCAGAAACTAAGCTACAGCTGATTTTAAAGGACTGATCCCCTTCTAAAGAGCTCATGCATTCCTGAAGACAGTTTGAAAAACACATCATGTGCCATTTGATGGCTGGCATGCAATAATATTCAAAGTCTGAAAGCACATTCAGAGTTAATTCGTATTTTCCATCTGACAGTATTTGATAGATGCTGTTCAAATTAGCATTTGACAGGTGACAGTGGTTAACATGTCAAATGTTTGTGATGATTTATCTCAGCTTTGGAAACTTGGGTACCACAACATTTCAGTTTTTACATTCAGCACAGCCTGTACCACTGCATCAACAACAGATGCATGTGTTCTCTTGCTCTCTCTCCCATCCACTGCATGAAGTATCCTGCTTCAGAGAACAGCTCACCAATACATGTTCTTGCCGGAACGGAATCCAGAGTGATCCAGAAAGAAACCCAAGACAATATGACAAGGAGGGTGGATGGCACATACGTCTCCAGAATGAAATACAGGATATTTCTCTTGAGTTCAAACTGCAGTACTAGTCTTGGGTAATTGCCTAGTTAGAGAAAGAAAACACACCCTACAATGAAAAGGAACCATCCACAGAGAGATGGCAATCCTACGCCAAGTTTTATTCCATGGATGCAAATTTTTGACGTAGTGGAAAAGAGAGCCATCATATTACTGGCCAGAAGACAGGCCTGGCATCAGAGGTCAACTCTACAAATCTATGATTCTATAGTTCTATGATCACATCTCCAAAGCTCTCAAAATCAGAGAAAGGTTCATAGGTGGAACATGGATAATTCAGAACAGCTAATGTTTGTGAGCCATATTTGCTTCACATCTCTGCTTATTCAGCGTTCGTTACCTGTTTCCTGGCGAGACATTGTTACAAGGCTGTAATAATGCTCCACTGTGTACTGAGAAAGTCGCAGGTTCTCAAGGCCGTAGACCGAATCGTTTCCCCTCAACCAAGTGTACAGTACATCATTTTCATCATATCCCCCTGCAGGCAATATATTAAAAAAGCATCAAGAGGTAACTGGACAACCAAATGAGTAAGTAGCTGAATGTTTTGCCCCTGCGTTCTTGATTTCCAGAGCCCGTTTCAATGCTCTCCCTTCAGCACTACTAGAGGGCAGATATCATGACATCCCAGCTGAACAAAGATTATGTCCATGCAACTCTAACGAGATTGAATCCATTGGGCACGTTCTTCTACACTGCCCGTTGTACCGTGATACCCGAAGAGAGCTAATTTTACCGTTACTAAGGAAATTACCTGGCCGCTCAGAGGAATCTTATGTTAAATACCATATTTTTCGCTCTATAAGGCACACCTGACCATAAGATGCACCGAGTTTTTAGAGGGGGAAAGCCCCATTTTTTTGAGGATCAGCTCAAATTTGTGCAGCTTCTTTTGCAAAGGGAAAAAATCCTGGTTTATGGGGTTTAACTCACAGTTCTGCAGCTTCAGGAAAGGGAGCCATTTCTAGTTCCCAGACAGATAATCTAATCAGCCACTCACATGTCGCTGGGGAAACAGCCTCCCTCTGCAGAACATTCAACAATGGAGGCCTGGGGAAGGGGGCGGGGCCAGAATCTCTCTCCCTTATCTCTCTCCTGATCGTTTGCTGAGCAGCTGCTCAGCGGGCTTCCTTTCCACACCCATTTCTCTCTTTGTAAAAAAAAAACCACGATCTGCTTTTGCCCCTGGGCAATTCAGCTCCAGGGACCACATATTCACTCCATAAAACGCACAGACATTTCCCCTTACTTTATAGGAGGAAAAAAGTGTGTCTTATGGAGCGAAAAATACGGTACCTTATTGCTGATAAAGATCTGGATATCATCAGGCCTGTTGCGAAATTCTGTTTTACAGCAACAAGGACAAGACAGGCTGTGGTGACAGAGATGGCCAGAGAATGAGTACTGATTTTAATTTCCGGAATACAGATTTTAGCTGAAGGAGTGTTATTTTTAATGTAAATAAATTTAGAGGGAAATTTTAATTACATCCGCTTCTTTATGCAGTTATGGCATATGTTGTTGTTGTTAACTTTGCTGTCTGGTAGTAGTAGTAGTAGTAGTAGTAGTAGTAGTAGTAGTAGAAGAAGAAGAAGAAGAAGAGGAGGAGGAGGAGGAGGAGGAGGAGGAGGAGGAGGAGGAGGAAGAGGAGGAGGAGGAGGAGGAGGAGGAGTTTGGATTTGATATCCCGCTTTATCACTACCCGAAGGAGTCTCAAAGTGGTAACATTCTCCTTTCCCTTCCTCCCCCACAACAAACACTCTGTGAGGTGAGTGGGGTTGAGAGACTTCAGAGAAGTGTGACTAGCCCAAGGTCACCCAGCAGCTGCATGTGGAGGAGCGGAGACGCGAACCCGGTTCCCCAGATTACAAATCTACCACTCTTAACCACAACACCACACTGGCTCTTTGACTGCAATAAATATTGATTGATTGTGTACACACCATATATTCAAAGCACATCTTACACATAGAATCCTGGGGACCATCGTTTGTTAAAGGTGCTGGAAACTGTTGCTCTGAGGCGTTAACTACAGTTCCCAGGATTCTTGAGGATGGAGGAATGTGCGTTTTCATTTATAACAATACAGGCAAAACATACATACAAAGTGATATAAAACAATCAAAGCATTCCAAAAACCATATTGAGAAAGAGAATTATATAGTTGAACTGTGCATCTTAATTACGCACTTTGGAAATGCCAAACGTATAAGATCGAGCCAGGTGACATGGAGCCTATTTGATGGATGTCATAGGGTCTCCTGGGTTTGACTCCTGGGTCAATCATCCAGCAGACGAGTTGGTTGATATTGGTTATAACCCAAACCTCTTACACCTGTAATTGATGAAGTTGTGTCCTAATTTGAACCCTACAATGGTGTCATGAGTGGTCTTTGGTTAGCAATGCCTGGCTGGGCAGTGGGCCACAGCACCTGGGCATGCAACATCTGAAGGGACACAGCTTCCCCTCTCTACTCATTACAATACTGGCTATTTGAGTCTATCCCCCATTGTTGACAATGGAAAGGAAGCTTTGGATGAGTGAGGTCTCTGGTAAGTAATGATTGCCGTTTCATCAGCAGCATGGATGTAAGTTCAGCCCAACAGAAATTATGAGCCATTTCCCCCTATGAACAGAAGGTACTGCAAATACAAAGAGTTATACAACTCTCCTAAAATCAGATTGCTTTCATAAACAAGCCTATAACGTTTTCGTCGGCCCAGCTATTTAATTAAATATCTGCCATGCAGTAAAAATGGAAACACTGATATTTACCAGTTTGCCTTCACAGCAAAGAGCGAGAAATTGTGTTTTCCACTAGAAACAAATGACGAGAATCTTGCAACAGATATTACACAGAATGTGCTGATTCCCCAGGTACAAATCATCCAAATATGACTTTTTCAAAGTTTGCGCCCAGTTTGTAATAATAACTGCCGTTACTAAGGGAAACTTTATAATAAATGACTGATTGTTCTTAATTCATCTGGCATATATTTAAATAGCATTAATTCCAGGCATTTATCCTAATGACATCTCTAGTTGGCAATGTGCATGTAATTTCATAAGAATAATATGGCACAGGAGCTTGACATAGGACCCAATTATTCTCTTTCTCTCTTTTTAAGGCTAAACCCAGCTACATTTTAAAACAAGAGGCTAATCATTATTATTTCAGTTTCTGTGCATTGTAATAAAGTTAATCATGGCAAACTAATATGATTTTAATGTGAAAATAATAGGCACTTCCACAGGAACTCCACTCAAGTAGCTGGCAAGTAAAACCTGGTCTTAAAATAATGAGATTTTAGACATTACTTGAATTGGTAACCAGGAGGAACAAAGAGTCTTCAAGATGTTCAGTCCTCGCATGCACCCTTAAATCAGGAATTCCTAAACTGTGTGCAAGGGCACAGTAGCATATCACACACGAGAGAGCAGTGTGTGTGCCCTGATAAATAAATCTATTAAATAAGTAAAGGTCACCGTGTGCACAGACAGGAGGTGGCTTTATCCAATAGACCAGACCTTTTAGGTAAAGGCAGGGCCGGCGCGCCCATTTAGGCGAACTAGGCAATTGCCTAGGGCACCAAAATGGAGGGGGTGCTGGCCAGCCTGCCCCCCGCCGCCGCCGCCGCCACCCCAAGCATCGGCGGAGCAAGCAAACTGCGTCGGCGGGGGGCGCCCGGCCGGGCAGGGGGCGGGGCACCGCTCCGCAACGTGCATCATACGCAATGACGTCACGTGGCCCGCCCCCTCGCCTAGGGCGCCAAAATTGCCAGCACCGGTCCTGGGTAAAGGTAAAGGGACCCCTGACCATCAGGTCCAGTCGTGACCGACTCTGGGGTTGTGATGCTCATCTCGCTTTACTGGCCGAGGGAGCCGGCGTACAGCTGCCGGGTCATGTGGCCAGCATGACTAAGCCGCTTCTGGCGAACCAGAGCAGCGCACAGAAACGCCGTTTACCTTCCCGCTGCAGCGGTACCTATTTATCTGCTTGCACTTTGACATGCTTTCGAACTGCTAGGTTGGCAGGAGCAGGGACTGAGCAATGGGAGTTCACCCCGTCGCGGGGATTTGAACCGCCGATCTTCTGATCGGCAAGCCCTAGGCTCTGTGGTTTAACCCACAGCGCCACCCGCGTCCCATCTAAATCTTACTCAACTGCTAAATCTTACTCAAATGTGATGATGGAAAAACCCTTCCCCGAAGGGTCTTTCCTTAAGGAAACTGAGGACAGATTCATGCAACTACACCTTCTGAAGTGTTGAATACACCATGGGTTTGAACGCATGACGAGGTGACCTGACTGGCTACTGCATGATCAGCTCCGAGTTTGCCAAGGAGGGGAGCCATTTATTGGTGTTAGCTGCCCTGAGGCCGGTTCTGGCTGGGGAGGATGGGGTATAAATAAAAAATTATTATTATTATTTATTATCAGTCTCCTCTGGTGGGCCTTCTCCTATGCTGGTGGACCTCCTGAAACTTATGGGACATTTGGGAACAGTGACAGCATCAATCAGCACTACAACCCACCCCAGAAGGCAATAGATACACTATTTTAATTTCCTCCCAGTGTAGCACTGCAGGATATTAAAATGTTGGTCCAAGTAATCGGTAGCGGACTTGGGCACTATGGCGCCCTGTGCAAGGCGAAAATTTGGTGTGTCCCCCAGGTCCTTGTGTTGCCTTCCCAAAGGCGGGTAGGAAGACACCAGGCTTGGGACTCTGGCAAGGTCCTACAGCCCTCCCACCTCCTTCCCAAAGCTGGGCAAACGCTAACTAGGCTTTGGGAAAGAGGTGGGAGGACTCTAGGACCCTGTCAGAGCCCTCACACCTCCTTCCCAAAGCCCAGCGCCTCACATACTGGGCTCTGAGATGGCGCTCCCTGGGCTCAATGCCCAGTGTGTGGACAGCACTCACACAGCTCTAAATCTGCCCATTTTAAGGATCAAGGAAGGGGATCAATCCTTCCTATATGCTGGGGCCCACGTAGCTGCCTGAGGGTGCTGTGTGGATGCACCAGCTCATGGCTATTGACTCCAGGTCACAACTTACACAGCATCTTTCCTTGCTTTTCCGAGATTGGGAAACACTGCATGTGTCTTTAAGCTCGCAGAGCAGCTTCTCAGCTCCTTCCTTCCTTCCTTCCTTCCTTCCTTCCTTCCTTCCTTCCTTCCTTCCTTCCAGCAGCAGCTCCCTGCAGCCCCAACCCCAGAGCAGAACTACCTGAGGCTAAAGAGGCTGCTGCAAATAACATAATGTCTCTTCCTCAGTACCTATGTGAAAGTGCTTTCCTCTTATACATGAGAGTTTGGACCATAGGCAACTGTCTGATTGGTGGCACTAAGCTCTAGATAGACTTCCCAAATAAAAAATGAGATAAAAATGAAAAGTGAGATCAGCTCTCCGTGCATATTTGTTGGTGAGGGAAATGATACAATGGAACAAGCCTGTTGGCTTGAAAGCAGAATGTCTAGAAAAGTCAGTGGGTCAAGTAAGGTCTTTCTGCATGCCAGGGTGTGCATGTGAAGCCCGCGTTGACCCCACAGTGATTTTTCTGACCTTTCCTCTGTGTTCTTTAGCTATTTGCTCAATAGCCTGGACTTTCCCCTCGTCAATTCTACAACCAGCCATAGTGGTCATTGACTACGCTTCCTGGTCGTAAATTTACCCAACCAGATTTCTGGAAACAACAAAGGGTGCTTTATACCAAGATACAACCCTGGTTTAACCCACCATTCAACCTGTGATAGCAAAGAGGTCAAGTTCTTATAGGAAAGCTTGCATCGTATGCTCCCATGCATTCCTTGATTCAGTTCTCGCTAGTGGCAATGGAAGTGTCTAAACAAGTGCAGTTCAGCCCGGTGTATGCTTACTCAGATGTAAATCCTATGGCGCTCAATGTGGCTTGCTCCCTAGTGGCTAGTAAGTATGCTTAGAATTCCATATTTAATAAATGTACTGTGAAAACGCAACTTTTCTGAGTTACAGAAAAGACACACAGAGAGAATGCAACTGGAGGCCTATTTAAATACAAAATGATTGTATTCCATACAGTTAAAGTGGCCTAGCTATTGAAAATGAGACCGTGGCTAGAGCTTGTGTAGGGTGGCAATCATCCAGCTGGCAATCAGATTCAAACCTGCTCCCTATATTGGCTTGCTCTGTTAATAAGTGACAGGGCAGAGAGAAAAGGCAAGTTCAAACGATTAGGAGCAAATTTGCCTCGCCTGTTTCGTGTGCTGTGTGACAGTCTCATGTTTTTAAAAGAATCCCATCTCATGTAGGGCAAGGGAGGAGACACTGTATGGTCTGTCCATAAGATATTGCACATGTATTTCCAAAACTGTCCCAGGGTGAAGAAGATAGAACATTGTAAAAGTTCGGTAGGGAAGCTGTGCCCTGCAGATGTTCTTGGGCTCCATTTCCCATCAACCTGAACCAGCATGGCCAATAATCACAGAGGATGGGAGCTGACGTCCAGAAGCAATTGGAGGACCACAGGTTCCCCCAGTTCAGAATTTTTAAGGGAACGTCTGCAGCTCTTTGGTAGAGCAAATGCATTGCATGCAAAAGCTCCCAGGTTCATTTCCTGGCGTCTTCAGGGAGGGCTGTGAAAGATCTTGTTGAAGCCTTGGATAATTGCTGTTAGTCAGTGTAGACCAGGAACAGGCAACTTTTTATGGGTGGGGAGATCTAGAAGGAGTTGTGAAAGTAAGCTCAAGGGAGAGCCATAGCTCAGTGAAAGAGATTGTGCATGTCTTCCAGAATGCTCCAGGTTCAGCCTCAAGGTTCTCCAGTTAAATAAGTATCAGGACTGTGGGAAAACTCCTGCCTGAAGTCTTGTTGGCACTGGGCCCTTCCAGACTGGTGGGTTGTCTTTCGTGGGTGTAATCTACAGCATGCAATTGATGAAATATAGTCCGTATAGTTAAAGAGAGCTGGACCATAAAGAAGGCTGATCGCCGAAGAATTGATGCTTTTGAATTATGGTGCTGGAGGAGACTCTTGAGAGTCCCATGGACTGCAAGAAGATCAAACCTATCCATTCTGAAGGAAATCAGCCCTGAGTGCTCACTGGAAGGACAGATCCTGAAGCTGAGACCCCAATACTTTGGCCACCTCATGAGAAGAGAAGACTCCCTGGAAAAGACCCTGGTGTTGGGAAAGATGGAGGGCACAAGGAGAAGGGGACGACAGAGGACGAGATGGTTGGACAGCGTTCTCGAAGCTACCAACATGAGTCTGACCAAACTGCGGGAGGCAGTGGAAGACAGGAGTGCCTGGCGTGCTCTGGTCCATGGGGTCACGAAGAGTTGGACATGACTAAACGACTAAACAACAAAGTGATGGATTTATACAGGGTCATCCACACATTCCACTTTATAAGTTTTTCTGAGATGCTTCCCCAGTGTTATTGCATTATTGCCATCTTGGGGGAGCACTCTTGCATTACAGTGCAATAAACGTGAGTGGGTTGAAACTCAGAACATCTGTGATATGAAAAATTACAGGATTTCAGCAGGAAGCTACTGATCATGCGCTGCTTGAAAATGAAGCTATATGACCGCACAGAAACCTTTTCAAGCAAGACCAGGTAAAATTGTTTATGTATGCAACCACAGCTGCCAGGATGCCCAGAGGTGGACAGAGGACACTGTCCCACCAAAGGAAGAATGGCAAGTAAAGTTAATGGACCATGCAGAAATGGCAAAACTTACGGGAAGATTAAGAAATCAAGAAGAAAGAACTTTCAACAAAGAATAGGGGAGATATGGGGATTATTTTTTTAAAAAATATTGTAAACAATTAAACACAATAGAAGGATTAATTTAAAATCTAACAGTTAAAAGGTGACTTTGGAAGAAATATGAAGAGTAATAAACCAGGCATAGGCAAACTCGGCTCTCCAGATGTTTTGGGACTACAACTCCCATCATCCCTAGCTAACAGGACCAGTGGTCAGGGATGATGGGAATTGTAGTCGCAAAACATCTGGAGGGCCGAGTTTGCCTATGCCTGGTAATAAACAAAAGGATCTAAGGAAGAGATGCAGTTTAGCAAATGCTTGTGAAGAGAACCAAGGAAGGGGAGGAGAGAAGTCTACACAACTACAACTATGTATGTAATCGCATTTGATGATTGTCGCTGGCAATTTGAAAAACTGAAAAATGAAATTTATTAAAAGAAAGAAACTTTTCCAAGCACAAACAATATTGGGAGCAGTATCGTGTATAACTGCCCCAATATCACGAGTACAAATTATAAGGTTTTCGGCAAAGGCCCATTGCTAACCTAGAGGCAATGCAGAAATATTTAAAAAGTAAAAAAGAAAAACTATTTTATTCTTAGTTGCCACAAAGACACCTTCCGTAGGTGGGATAAAAAAAGTCTAGAATCTACAAATGCCAAGTGTTCTACACCTATGGATTTATTTTGTCGTTCTTCTGGTTTCAGAATACATAATGTGAATTTTCTTGTCAGCCCATTTAAAATTAATATGATCATGTATTACTGGAAGATTAGGTGCAGCTGTTTGCTTTTTGAAAATGGCTCTATATTTGAAAGGGGCAGGTGGAAACTTCCAAGAGCTCCAAGACAGAAATAAAATGTTTGAACTGGTCACCTAAATATGAAGAAACACATTCAAGAGCAGTCGGGGGGAAATAGTTTCATGTTCTTGTAGAATGTGATACTTACAGCTTTCCATTTGCAGCTTACATGTCTGCGTATCCAGGGGATATTTTGACAGGTCCATGTTACATGCAACTGTGGTAGTGATTCTGCAAAAAGAGAAAGTGCTGTGATGAGGAACGGCCTGTATTTTCCATAGCAGTCCACAGATGGCAATGTTTCTGCTCCGAAGAATAACTGTTAAGACTAGCACTGAAGCTGCAGCCTGGACTTCCCTTTAGTTCAGATTGGCAACGCTGCCTCTGGATCATTCCACTTATGGAAACAGGATAATGTAAGACAGCCTTCGTGAACTTGGTGCTTCCCAGATGTTTCAACCTCCCTTCAGCCCCAGCCAACAAGTCCAAAACATCTGGAGATAACCAGGATCGCAAAGGCTGCTGCAAGACTATGTGACATAATCCGCCCTGGCGTCCTCTGCTAGGCCAAAATGTACAAAAATACGTTGATCAGCAGAACAGCACAGAATTTGGGCCAGGTTATGCCAGTTTGAGCTGAATATTTGTGTGATGGGCATCATTCTGCAAAGCCCATTCTCTCCTTTATATAAGAAGCAAGTGACTACTAAAGATTGTAGGATGTGGACTCAAATTCACCCACATCGAGTGCTATTCCTGGATACATAAAAAGTTAAATTGCAAAAATAAAACAATTACATAACACTCAAATCACTTAACATGTATGTCTAAAGGTAAAGGACCCCTGACAGTTAAGTCCAGCCGCGAACGACTCTGGGTTTGCGGCGCTTATCTCGCTTTGCTGGCAGAGGGAGCCGGCGTACAGTTTCTAGGTCATGTGGCCAGCATGACTAAGCTGCTTCTGGCGAAACCAGAGCAGCGCACGAAAACGCTGTTTACCTTCCCACCAGAGCAGAACCTATTTATCTGCTTGCACTTTGACGTGCTTTCGAACTGCTAGGTTGGCAGTATACAGGACCGAGGCCGTTTAGGGCTTTAAAGGTCAGCACCAACACTTTGAATTGTGCTCGGAAACGTACTGGGAGCCAATGTAGATCTCTCAGGACCGGTGTTACGTGGTCCCGGCGGCCACTCCCAGTCACCAGTCTAGCTGCCGCATTCTGAATTAATTGCAGTTTCCGGGTCACCTTCAAAGGTAGCCCCACGTAGAGCACATTGCAGTAGTCTAAGCGGGAGATAACCAGAGCATGCATCACTCTGGCGAGACAGTCTGCGGGCAGGTAGGGTCTCAGCCTGCGTACCAGATGGAGCTGGTAGACAGCCGCCCTGGATACAGAATTAACCTGCGCCTCCATGGACAGCTGTCTCTTGGGCCTTGGATTCCTGACTGTTGCACCCGTCTGCAATCTTTCTGCTAGTCGAGGGTAGCAAAGGGTAACAAAACAGTAGGAGCACAAGCAAGACTTACCGCAAAGCATACAAGACGGTGCCGTTGGAGAACAGCCGTATAAGCCGATTCTCTACTGTGACCTCATGCAAGAAAGACCTCTTAGACTCCACAATATACGTGTCAGGAACCCACAGGTATTTCACCAGCCGAGCATCCAGAGTGAAACTTTTGTTCCCCTGAAAAACCAGGCGAGGATCTGTCCAGCGTTGTCGCAAATATATTGTCGCCGTGTAGTCCTGGAAAAGAAGGCAGCCCATGAGCAGGCATTCAGGACTTTGCTGCATGCAAAAAGAAAACTCTCCAAGTTAGAGAGACTTTTGACAGGTGGGGTTCAGCTGCCTCATCCAAAGGGTGCTCTGAGCATATATTTATTGAATGGAGTCCCTCTGTCCTATAGGCATTTCTGAAATTTGCTCATCTTGATCCTTTTAGTTCTCCACACTGCTCTGTAACTCAGTACATTTTTTGCTGTTTTACAGTTAATTGATGATGATGATGATGATAATAATAATAATAATAATTTATTTGTACCCTGCCCATCTGGCTGGGTTTCCCCAGCTACTCTGGGCGGCTAACCAACAGAATATTAAAAACACAATAAAACATCAAACATTAAAAACTTCCCTAAACAGGGCTGCCTTCAGACGTCTTCTAAAAGTCAGATACAGTGGTACTTCGGGTTACAGACGCTTCAGGTTACAGACGCTTCAGGTTACAGACTCCGCTAACCCAGAAATAATACCTCAGGTTAAGAACTTTGCTTCAGGATGAGAACAGAAATCGCGGGGCGGCGGAGAGGCCCCATTAGCTAAAGTGGTACCTCAGGTTAAGAACAGACCTCCAGAACAAATTAAGTTCTTAACCCAAGGTATCACTGTAGTTGTTTCTTTCCTTGGCATCTGATGGGAGGGCGTTCCAGAGGGCAGGCGCCACTACCGAGAAGGCCCTCTTCCTGGTTCCCTGCAACCTCGCAGGGAGGGAACAGCCAGAAGGCCCTTGGAGCTGGACCTCAGTGTCCGGGCAGAACGATGGGGGTGGAGACACTCCTTCAGGTATACTGGGCCAAGGCCGTTAAGGGCTTTAAAGGTCTAGTCTTCAAACTTTTCAGACCCAGGATCTACCGTACTTTTAACCCAAACACCCATCCATCTGGGGACCCATTTCTTAATCTTTTACCATACATTTGCATGGTGGGAGTGTTCCTGTTGCAACCCAACTTGATTGAGGCCACAACCCACCCACCCAAAGTTCCTTAGCATAGCTTAAGTAGTTTAAATTCGCATCCGTTGCAGGTGTGGCACTGTAGGTGTATCTCTCGCCTGCCGCATTTGAACATCAGCCTTGTCCTCAGGTAATTATGGCAGGCAAAGTAGGATTCATTGCTCTCTGCATTCAGAATATCATGTTTCACTCTACTTCAGTGCTGGGTGAAAGGATTCCTTTTGTGTTGAGTGTATAGACTTTAACAGGCTTTGGGATGAAAGCTGTTAACCAAAAAAAGGCATCCCGAGACTTCATGTATATCATTTCTAGCTTTCAGATTTTATTCTCATGCTGTTAGGGGGGAAATTTCTCCACCTAAATGATTGAGATGGTGCACCATTATGCATTTCAAAGCAGTGAATTATTAATCTCAGCAATGAAGGTGAAAACCCCCAGGTCATTTGTAGTTCAATTATTTATCTAGCAAAAGAGTACATCTCTATAATGTTCTGCGTGAGACCTGAAAATGTGAGTGCTATAGTGATGAGAAGACTACTGTATGAAGATAATATTTGTTGATTAATAGCTTTGGGATACCTGGAAAGTTAGCTTCATGAAAGATTGGCTCAGCCTTTCAAAGACTTCCTATGGGTTCCAAACCCCAGTAGACGGCGGCTTTCAACGGAGTCTTGCATTTAAATGGATACTAAAAAGCTACAGCGTTCTATGCGCATAGACCAATGACTTCGGACACCTATTTGTCATTCTCATCTCAGAGGTGCCTTATTTTCAAAAGATGCCTGTGGTGTCTCAAGTCTGGGCTTCTTCGTTTGTTTATTTTAACACCTCCTTTGGCCAAAGCAGCCCGCAAACAAAATACTAAGACAACAATACAAGGAATTTAAAAGAAACAATCCATTTGCTAAAAACAGCATCGCCATAAACAGACACTGGGGATTGGGTAGCAGGGTCTAAAGGAGCATCCCCATGGGAGGAGTTCCAGAAACTTGGTGCCACCACTGAGAAGACTCTGCTGCATGTACTCACCATCCCATAAGGCAGTGGGTAGCGGTAACACAACCTCCAGATCTTAACAGGCAGGCAAAATCATTTAGGAACAGGTGGTCCTTTTGATATTTCAGGGTCAAACTGTGCAGGACTTTGAAATTTAACAACTACCACATGCAGCTTCGCTAGAGGTCCACAAATTCTAGTGTTATTAGGGAGGCAGAAAAACTTTTCTCTAGCCACTTGCCCATATCTTGCAGGATTTTATACAGTTACAGGTAGGTAGCCGTGTTGGTCTGCCATAGTTGAAACAAAATAAAAAAATTCCTTCCAGTAGCACCTTAGAGACTAACTAAGTAGTTCTTGGGACCCAGGTGGCGCTGTGGGTTAAACCACAGAGCCTAGGGCTTGCTGATCAGAAGGTCGGCGGTTCGAATCCCTGCAACGGGGTGAGCTCCCGTTGCTCGGTCCCTGCTCCTGCCTACCTAGCAGTTCGAAAGCACGTCAAAGTGCAAGTAGATAAATAGGTACCGCTGCAGCAGGAAGGTAAACGGCGTTTCCGTGCGCTGCTCTGGTTCGCCAGAAGCGGCTTAGTCATGCTGGCCACATGACCCGGAAACTGTACGCCGGCTCTCGGCCAATAAAGCGAGATGAGCGCTGCAACCCCAGAGTCGGACACGACTGGACCTAATGGTCAGGGGTCCCTTTACCTTTAAGTAGTTCTTGGTATGAGCTTTTGTGTGCATGCACACTTCTTCAGATACCAAGTAAACAGGTAGAGGGATCTTTTTTTCATATGCGGTGGACTTGTAAGAAAGCGAGGGTATTTTGGGAAATGATATATGAGATGAAAAAGATGTTTAAAGTGATTATACCAAAAAACAAACATACCCTGAAGCTTTTCTCTTAGGGATTATAGGGACAGAAGTTCTTTTTAAAAAAAAGATGATTAAGCTGTTTATGTAACAACAGCAGCTAGGATTCTTTATGCACAAAAATGGAAGGAAGAAGAAGTCCCCACCAAAGAAGAACGGATAAGCAAGGGGATGGACTGTGCGGAATTGGCAAAGTTAACAGCCAAAATAAGAGAACCTGACAATTGTTTCATGGAAGAATGGAAGCCCCTGTTTTTTTTTTTTTTTTTGACTACTTAAAGAAATACTACAGTATGATGAATTCGCGAGCAGGATTTGAACTATGAGTGACAGAAGGAATTGGAGATGATAGCATTGTTGTTCTGGCATAAGAGATGGAAGGTAGGGTGCAGCAGCAGGAGATTTTATAAACTTTGAGCATATTGCTTCTTACTCACCTTTTCTAAAAAGTTCCAAATGCTGTAACCTTCCTTTACAGGTAAAAGGTAAAGGTAAAGGACCCCTGGACGCTTAAGTCCAGTCAAAGGTGACTATGGGGTGCGGTGCTCATCTCGATTTTTAGGCCGAGCAAACCGGCATTTGTCCACAGACAGCTTTCTGGGTCATGTGGCCAGCAGGACTAAACCGCTTCTGGTGCAACGGGACACTGTGACGGAAACCAGAGTGCATGGAAATGATGTTTACCTTCCCACCGCAGTGGTACCAATTTATCTACTTGCACTGGTGTGCTTTTGAACTGCTAGGTTGGCAGGAGCTGGGACAGAGCAACAGGAGCTCACCCCTTCGCACGGACTTGAACTGCCAACCTCATGATCAGCGAGCATGAGAGACTCAGTGGTTTAGATCACAGCGCCACCTGCGTCCACTTCCTGTAAGTAGAGAGGCCCTGTAATAGATGGATTGCCTACTTGCCTGCTCTTTGCCTTGCCTGCTGCTTCTCTGCCCGCATGCTGCTGCCCATTTCGGTGAGATGACCACTACACTCATACGTCTGCTGACCACCTCACTAAGAGAAGAACATAAAGGGTCCACCATCTGCTCCCAACTAAGCCCACCTCACTGAGAAAGAGATTGTGCTGACATGTACCTGCTTTTGGCAGCTTCTGCAAGAGAAATAAATATTCTGCCCACATGCTACTGCCTGCCTGAGTGGAAGAGGAACGAAGACGAATGAATGCCTCTCCCTACAAGATGATGCTCCCTGCCTGAAGGACAGGGGCTGCCCACTGTGGCCCATGCTAGCCACCTGAGGGAGAAAAACTGGCCACTGTGATCTCAGGCTGATGCTGCCTATTTCACAGACTGGCCACTGTGTCCTCACACGGATGTGTCCAACCAGAAGGAGAGACACAGGCCATTGTGATGTCATGCTGATGCTGAAGGAGAGAGAAACAGGCCAATGTACCAGCCCACAAGTGCTGTTCACCTGAATAACAAGGAGACACTGCCTGGCACGCCAACACATGGCTCACCATGTTCATGAGAATTATGTCCTTTGCACCTTGGACCAAACTGGGGTTTCTTAACTTGCTTAAACTCTCCTGTTCCTACATATTAGGTTCCCTTACCAGAGGTCTATAATAACAAGGTAATGAATCAACCACATTTATTTGTACACAAAAGGTAGGTAAAGGTAAAAGGTAAAGGACCCCTGGACGGTTAAGTCCAGTCAAAGGCGACTATGGTGTTGTGGCTCTCACCTCACTTTCAGGCTGAGGGAACTGGTGTTTGTCCACAGACAACTTTCCGGGTCACATGGCCAGCAGAACTAAACTGCTTCTGGCGCAACGGGACACCATGACAGTAACCAGAGTGCACGGAAATGCAATTTACCTTCCTGCCGCAGTGGTACCTATTTATCTACATGCACTGGCATGCTTTCAAACTCCTAGGTTGGCAGGAGCTGGGACAGAGCAACGGGAGCTCACCCCGTCGTGTGGACCCCGTCGTGTGGACATGCTGCCCTCACAATCGGCAAACATGAGAGGCTAGGTGGTTTACACCACAGTGCCACCCGTTCCCTATTTCCTTTATAGAGAAGTTGCTCCATGCCTTCAAGCATTTGGGCTGACCTTTCCTGAACCTTTTCCAACTCTACAATACCCCCCTCCGGGATTGTTTGCTTACCATATCACTCTCAGAGATGCTGGAAATGCTTGCAACGTCAAGGCTCATGGCTATCACCACAGGCTCTCCTGCGAAAGGAAAGGAAAATTTAAATTGCAGAATCAGTATAGGTCAGGGGTAGGCAACCTAAGGCCCATGGGCCGGATGCGGCCCAATCGCCTTCTAAATCCGGCCCACGGATGGTCCGGGAATCAGCGTGTTTTTACATTAGAATGTGTTCTTTTATTTAAAATGCATCTCTGGGTTATTTGTGGGGCCTGCAGGAATCGAGAGACATGTGGGCCAGCTTCATGGTTTTCCCTACATTGTGATTTTTGCATAGCGCGCACACATGTCATGATTCGTGATATATTTTCAGGTCAAAAATTTTGAAACCAACATCACGATATGGACCTCAAACCAGTTTTGGATGATATGTCGAGATGATAAGATAAGATAAGATAAGATAAGATAAGATGATAAGATAAGATTTCTTTATTGTCATTGTACAAGTACAATGAAATTGGATGCCAACCCATAAAAACAACATTGGGGGTGGGGGACAATCAAACAATCTCCCGATGTGTGTTTTTTATCTGTGCGTTTCCATAGTGCTTTTCCCTCAGACGGCGTCAGAGGCCTCCTTCCTCGGCTTTTTCTGCCACAGGCCGCGAGAGGGCACCTGAATGCGTGCAGAGTGCACACGACGCCGGCGGGGGTAGGTGGGGGTTTATTTTGGCTGCGGCTGCTACTGATGGTAATAAGCATAAAATGAGCCACAGCAACGCGTGGCCGGGTCCGCTAGTGTGTGTGTGTGTGTGTGTGTATATATATATATATATATATATATGTGTGTGTGTCAGGTTATCACCGAGTAACCACCAGCTGGCTGACTGGGAGGGCAGCCAAGAGCCGGGAGAGCAGGGTGTCAGGGAAACAGACAGAGATAAGATAGAGGGAAGTGCTCAGTCCTTGGCAAGCCCAAGTTTCTCTGACAGCAGTCTGTCAGAGCCTGTACCTTTAACTTGGGACGAACGCAAGAAGGGTGGGGTGCAAGAGAAAAGGAAATTGTCATCACAGAGGAGGCGGAAGAAGATGGTGTTCTCTCGAGGTTTAAAAGGGCAGAAGACCCACCCTGAACCTTCAGATGAGTCATCATTAGATTAGTGAAGAGGTCGTTAGAGCAGAGAGCTGCAGTATGTAGGCTTGGTTGTTTTCTTTGTTTTATTGTAAATAAACTTATCTTCACTTAGCCAACGTGTATTCGTCTTGCGGCTGCTACAATATATATATATATATATATATATATATATATATATATATATATATATATACCGTATATATAAAATGTAAAACATATCGCCCAGCCCTAAAGATGAGCTTATTGCATTGCAATGACTCGGTCCCCATTCTGGAAGATAGTTTCGAATGCCTTCCTAAACAGACCGTGGCATCTTTACCTACTGAGCAAAAGACAGAAAGCATGAATGAGGACAAAATCAAAATTCCCGTTGACCTGGCAGGACGTTTGGGCAGAGTGGCATTTACAGACATATTATCAAGATGGGCTTACGCATTCAGAATATAGCCCTCTGAGGCTGTAATTCTATACATGCTTACATAGGAGTAAATCCCATTAACATCCTTGGGGCTAACTGCTGAGTAGACATGCCTAGGCCTTGCGGTGCAAAGCTCCTTAACTGAGAGGTGTTGGTGGGGGAGACCAGGAGGCAGATAGTTCATTAATTCTGAAGCAGGTGCTTTCAAAAATGTGAACGACCAGCCCCTGTGTTCTACGTTCCCCCTGGGAACTTTATAGCACACAGTGCCAGAGCTGGGAGTACAGGAATGCAAGCCATCAAAAGAATGAAGACGGCCAAGTTGAAGAAGGTCAGATTCATCATAAAATGATGGTTACTGTCAGGGAACCGTCAGAGGCCAGTGGGGTGGTGCAAGGGCTCTCCAAGCCTGAAGGTTCCCTGCACCACACGGGCAGCGGGGAGACTTCCTGTGGGAGCAACGGGAACAGGAGCTCTGGGGTGGAAGGGCTGTGGGATGCTACAGGCTCTGAACACCTACCCAGCGGAGCAGGAACAGAGGAAGCCACCTCAGTTCTATCGCCCCAATTGCATAGAGGGATGAAATGCAAGGAGGGGAGGAGGAGACTTGGGGTACCCAAGTTCTTTTGTTGGGGGCGCTCCCGAAGAGTGCCACTTCCGGGATCTGAGAGCATAGCTGTCAACCCTCCCTTTTTTGGCGGGAAACTCCCTTATTCCAATGCCGTTTCCCGCTGCTATCCCGGATTGTTGATATCCCTTAAATTTCCCGGATTTCAAAGGAAGCAGCTCCTCTCCCTCCCTGCCAGCCAGGGAGGCTCCTCAGCTGCATTGCTCGGCTGCCAATAAGGAGTCTGAGACCAACTGGGGGCGGAGTTTGCATGCCTTGTGCATCCAGACCCTCATGCCCAACCAGACAGACAGCCTGCCTGCCGTCTACGTGCTCGGTCTTTCGCTCACCCGTTCGCACGCAGCCTCTGGAGCGCAGGGTGGCGAAGCTACTTAGTGCCATTGCACTGCCCTCGCGGCATCCCTTATTTTCAAATCCGAAAGTTGACAGCTATGTCAGAGAGTAACACAGACGGTCACTGATTTCTGAGCTCTGCACTGTATATACTTGTATAATAAACCGTTGTAAATATACAGGCCTGGAGTCGAGACTCGTTACTCGTTCGAAGCCACTACACAACTCTTAAAGGTAAAGGTAAAGGGACCCCTGGCCATTAGGTCCAGTCATGTCCGACTCTGGGGTTGCAGCACTCATCTCGCTTTATTGGCCGAGGGAGCGTACAGCTTCAGGGTCATGTGGCCAGCATGACTAAGCCGCTTCTGGCGAACCAGAGCAGCGCACGGAAATGCCGTTTACCTTCCCGCCGGAGCGGTAACTATTTATCTACTTGCACTTTGACATGCTTTCGAACTGCTAGGTGGGCAGGAGCTGGGACCGAGCAACGGGAGCTCACCCCGTCGCGGGGATTCGAACCGCCAACCTTCTGATCAACAAGCCCTAGGCTCAGTGGTTTAACCCACAGCGCCACCTGGGTCCCACACAACTCTTACAGTTATCTAAACAGTGCATGGCCTTGTCATGAAGAAGCAGAACGACTGTTATGATTAATAAGCATCTTGAGGTCATTCTTATGAGATGACATCAACAATGACATCTGATGTGTTGACTCCATAGACAGGAGAGTTATAATGGTGTGGGGAAAGGAGATTGGACAAAAAATCCTAGTTATAATACAGACTTCTTCCTTAGATAATACAGACTTCCTAGTTATAATACAGACTTCTTCCTTCTTCACTCACTTAGAACTTAGAAAGTATTTGCCTATGCCCAGACATAATTAGGCAATTCCTCTATTTTTCTTTGCTGTAAGTTGTTTGGAGACCTTTGGGTGACAACCAACTAATAAGCTTAATAAATTAAAAAGCTAAAAATATATACTAGCCCTTTCAGTGTTGCCCCATCAGGTGGGAGTTATTCCTTCTGCTGCCTTGACCACCATTTGGGTGAACTAATCACTATAATTGTTTATCTGTCTGTAAAGATATCTATATTCTTACATTTTAAAATTATGATGCTTTTAAAAAAAATAATATTTTTTTTTTAGTCCAGTTCTTCTCTTTCTCCCATTCCAGCTCTTTTTATCTGCTGCATTGAAAGACTTTTTAAGGGCCATTAGGCTGTAGTCATTTACAGACATATACCTGGCAGAAAGTGCCGTTAAACTCAATGGAGCTTACTGAGCAACCCAAAGTACAGGGATTTGCTGTGTTTAATACCTGCCAGTGATATGGCAGCATAAAAACCGCTGCATCTCAAACGTTTTGTTAGCTTTTTCTGAATTCTTGGGATAAGGTGGGATATTAAAATTACTACATAAATAAATCTGGTCCCGACATTTCAAGCTGCTTACATTGCTCTACAGCTGCTAAGGTCATATTTATTATTTCTAGGTTAGGAGGTGTCTGCTATTAAGAGTACGCAAAGTACAGAAAATGTTTAGCAATAATAAATAATAATAATAATACACTGAAACTGTGTATTATTGAATTGCACGGTGGAGGAAGGAACATACCAGGCTTTGTGCAATGTTGGGCTATGCATGTTTACTCATAAGTAAGTCCTAATGTGTTTGTGAGGCTTACTCCCTACTAAATGATTATAAAGATGTGTGTGTGTGTGTGTGTGTGTGTGTGTGTGCCGTGTTTCCCCTAAAATAAGACACGGTCTTATATATTTTTTTCCTCAAAAAAACACAATATGGCTTATTTTCGGGGGATGTCTTATTTTAACCGCTTCGCGTCTGTACGCTGCATAGCCACGCCTATCCAGGCCATCTTAAGGGAGAGGTGCTGCGTCACTATGTCTTATTTTCGGGGTGTGGCTTATTTTTGGGGTATGGCTTATATTTCGCAAATGTGTAGAAATCCTGCTACGGCTTATTTTATGGCTACGTCTTATTTTAGGGGAAACAGGGTGTATATATACATACATATACATATACATATATATATATATATATATGCGTTTTCCATTTTTCCATTTTCACATTGTGTTTCCTCCACATAGAATATTTATGTACAGACTTCCCAACCTAGCATCCCACGGTATTCATGATAAACCTAAGATTTGCTGCATCTCCATTTATTTATCCACCTTTCTTTCATCCCTTTAACTCCTTAATTATAGTTGACTGCTGCTCATGTGATTACTCCTCCTTGTAAATTAATTGCTGTATCATATTTTCTTAGGTACTCCCCAAAGCTTTCCCATTCGCCCTTTCATCCAAATTTCTTATGTTGGCTGTCATATTGGCAAGTTCTGCAAATTCTGTCAATTTATATAGCCACTGTTCCTTAGTTCCACTTTCTTTCCAACATCTAGTGTATGGCCGCAGCTGTAGCATAGAGAAATAAGTTGTGTGCCTTCATGGGAATCTCATCTCCAGTTATACCTAGTAGGAAGGCTTCAGACACCCAAGTAAATGAACAATGGAACAGGTGAGGCTATTGGGTAGGGTTAGCCTGCAGAAGACAGAGGTGATGCGATAAAAAGTAAAGGGACCCCTGACCATTAGGTCCAGTCGCGGACGACTCTGGGGTTGCGGCGCTCATCTCGCTTTATTGGCCAAGGGAGCCGGCGTACAGCTTCCAGGTCATGTGGCCAGCATGACTAAGCCGCTTCTGGCGAACCAGAGCAGCGCACGGAAACGCCGTTTACCTTCCTTCCGGAGCGGTACCTATTTATCTACTTGCACTTGGACGTGCTTTCGAACTGCTAGGTTGGCAGGAGCAGGGACCGAGCAACGGGAGCTCACCCCGTCATGGGGATTCGAACCACCGACCTTCTGATCGGCAAGCCCTAGGCTCTGTGGTTTAACCCACAGCGCCACCCGCGTCCCAGCTGTCTTCAAATATCTAAAGGGTTGCCACACAGAAGATGGAGCAAGCTTGTTTTCTACTGCTCTGGAGGGTAGGATCAGTACACATTTTGAAACGGGGCAGCTAGCCTTGGTTAACATTGATATAAGAATGCGTCCCCTGATATCTATTTTATTGGGGAGCAGGTGATTCCTCAAAGAGCATTGATGCTCCCCTCACACTTGACCATCATCCCATAAGGATGACAATTGGATTCTTCTGAGTCTGGAGTGGGGAAACATTTTTCTGCCTGAGGGCCACATTCCCTCATTCAGGGGGCCACATGGTTGTGCTGGGTGGGGCCCAAAATAAAAAGTAGGGGGGCAGTTAATGGGATTCTTATCTTTGTACAGCAGGCTACATTGCAGCCAAACAAGAGTCAGAACATTCCATGCACACGCATCTCTACATCCAGAAAAGAGACATTAACACAACTTGTTGAAGCCGCAGAACAGGAACAGTGAAGGCCAGGGTCTAAACAGAGCCCCATGACTTGACAGGTACCTTAAAGCAGGGGTCAGCAACCTTTTTCAGCCGTGGGCCGGTCCACCGTCCCTCAGACCATGTGGTGGTCCGGATTATTTGGGGGGGGGGAGAACGAATTCCTATGTCCCACAAATAACCCAGAGAGGCATTTTAAATAAAAGCACACATTCTACTCATGTAAAAACACCAGGCAGGTCCCACAAATAACCCAGAGATGCATTTTAAATAAAAGGACACATTCTACTCATGTAAAAACACGCTGATTCCCTGACCGTCCGTGGACCGGACTGAGTAAGTGATTGGGTCGCATCCGGCCCACGGGCCTTAGGTTGCCTACCCCTGCCTTAAAGGCTTCATTTGGCCCCAGAGCCCGTGGGTCCCACTGCCATTCTAAGTCAAGAGCTGATTTAATCATTAAGAACAGTGTTTCCTCAAACCAGGGTCTCCAGCTGTCATTGGACTACAACTTCCATCATCCCTAGCTAGCAGAACCAGTAGTCAGGGATGATGGGAGTTGTAATCAACAACAGCTGGAGACCCAACACTGATTTTGAAAGAAATCAGTCCCCTTATGCTAAAATCTCCGTACAGATAGAAACTGAGAACTGCTCCATATTCTTCCTCAACACTGGAATTAGGGCAAAGGCAACTGATCTTAAATTAATAAAATGGAATGGGAATAGGCAAGGGTCTCTAAGTTCAGCTTAAACAGGGGCATAAAGACCAATAAATTATTTCCTCTGCAAGGCTGAAAGACTTTGCACAACTGTAAAAGATGCTGATGATGTCATACCACCAAATTTTGGCCTGAGATATCTGTTGTATCCCTGGGTGAGGTTCCCGAATCCAGGGAGGGATGTTGTGGCTCGGCTATCTGACGTGTCAGCTTTATGACCCAAGATGCACTTTCTGAAAAGGAAAAGTAAGAAATGTTGAATGTGGCAGCGGCTACTCAGCCATCTGTTACGCAGCTGCAGCCTTGCTCTTCTCATCAGATCCAATACTCGCAAACCAAACAGAATCTTCCTACTGCATTTATACAGCATTTAAATACTAAACGCCTGCCTGTTGTTCTATGTGAGAAGGTAAAGGTAAAGGGACCCCTGACCATTAGGTCCAGTCGTGACCGACTCTGGGGTTGCGGTGCTCATCTCGCATTATTGGCCGAGGGAGCCGGCGTACAGCTTCCAGGTCATGTGGCCAGCATTACTAAGCTGCTTCTGGCGAACCAGAGCAGTGCACGGAAATGCCGTTTACCTTCCCGCTGCAGCGGTACCTATTTATCTACTTGCACTTTGACATGCTTTCGAACTGCTAGGTGGGCAGGAGCTGGGACCGAGCAACGGGAGCTCACCCCGTCGCGGGGATTCGAACCGCCGACCTTTTGCTCAGCAAGCCCAAGGCTCAGTGGTTTAACCCACAGCGCCACCCGCGTCCCATGTGAGAAGGTAGCCGGTGTCTAATTGTCACTGGATTAAAAACAAGGGCTTGCCTACTCTCCCACATCCCTCAGATGGAAACAGGGACATTTTTCACTCCCCGCCAACAGACCCCACTTGGCAGGATTTAATTAGCAGCCAAGAATAATTTTATAGCGCAAAGCGGGGGACGGAGGACGGGACCAAAAGAAACACTAAATGCTTGAATATTTTGGACAGCGAGTATGAGATAATCCGCTAAGTATGAGCCAAAGGAAGAGCCCCTCCCTGTGTCTGGTATAAATCATCAGCCACTTTCTGCCTCACCTCTAAAGGCTGAGAACATGGGCACAAAGCCATGTGGCAGGATTTTTTCATAATAATAATAATAATAATAATAATAATAATAATAATAATAATTTATTATTTGTACCCCGCCCATCTGGCTGGGTCCCCCCAGCCACTCTGGGCGGATTCCAACAAACATTAAAATACATCAAAATGTCACAGATTAAAAACTTCCCTAAACAGGGCTGCCTTCAGGTATTTTCTAAATGTCATATAGTTGTTTATCTCTTTGACCTCTGATGGGAGGGCGTTCCACAGGGCGGGCGCCACTACCAAGAAGGCCCTCTGCCTGGTTCCCTGTAGCTTTGCTTCTCGCAGTGAGGGAACCGCCAGAAGGCCCTCGGCGCTGGATCTCAGTGTCCGGGCTGAACGGTGGGGGTGGAGACGCTCCTTCAGGTATACAGGACCGAGGCCGTTTAGGGCTTTAAAGGTCAACACCAACACTTTGAATTGTGCTCGGAAACGTACTGGGAGCCAATGTAGATCTCTCAGGACCGGTGTTATGTGGTCCCGGCAGCCATTCCCAGTCACCAGTCTAGCTGCCGCATACTGCATTACAGTACTTGCAGTTTCCAGGTCACCTTCAAAGGTAGCCCCACGTAGAGCACATTGCAGTAGTCCAAGCGAGAGATTTAAAAAAAGGCATGTAGAACAATGAACTTTGTTTCTGTTGTTGCTCCAGATAATTGCTAAACAACAAATAAGTGGCTTATTATCATATAATCAACAGGTATCAGGTAAGGAAAGCTATAAATTTAACTGGAACAGAACTGCAGTGGCCAAATTACTGGCTGGTGTTGCTGCAACTGGCAGAAAAACCATTAAGCGGTCTGCCAAGACCCACAGCAATTTACAAGCGGTCCATGGTATGGAGGGGGGAAACCACACATCTAGCATCTTAATTGCATAGCTCTTGCTGTTTGCTGAAGACAAGCCTCTTTATCCTTGCCTTTAACAGTTAAATTGTTTTGTTTTGTGAGACCCACCAGGAGGGGGGAGTCCGCAGCAAAGTCAGTACTCTTTCTGTGTGGTTCCATGTGGGATTCCACCTCTGGTTTCTACCCCAATTAGAGTTTTTTGGGGGAAATCTTAGATAGGGATAATTAATTGAAATGGAATTGGTTTGCTGCTGCATCTGGGCCAGACGTTATTGGAATAAGTTAATTGGGGAACATGTGGATGGGGTACAAATTAATACAATAATTTATTCGGGGCGATTTTAGTTGGGAAGTGAAATTAATTGGCTCGCCTTCTGTGAAATATACATTCTAGTAATTATTTTCTAAATGTGCATCTCTCTTTCTCTCTAATATATATATAAATATGTATCTTTTTTGCCTTGTCAGCATATCCTCTTAAAAAAAAAGATATGGACACTTTAGAAAGCCTATCTAAATTCCTGTCTCAGATTTTTACATCATGCAATAGCCCCAGAAAACTATCTGGATGCTTCTATACTAGAGAACCTTCCCATCCCCAGCCCCTAGCCCTAGGAACCAAGTCTTATTTTCTTGCATAAATGGATTAGCTGTGCGGCAGATATTCTTAAATATTTCAGCTTACCCTTCACACAAAAGAAAAAGACAGACATGGATGGAGAAGTAACAACTGCAGCACATTTGTGAAGATTATTTTCACCACTGGCTAAGGTGGCTCACTTGTCAACGATCTGCAAAGTAAAGCAGATAAGTATTTCACCTATATAAGCAGGGATGAATCAATCAGTACATTTTCATATCAGCATCACATGTGATCACTCACGTATCTGTTTCAGACCATTTCTGCACCAACCAGCAATTTTTTTTAAGCCAACACAAAAGTTCACATTTAAATGTGTATTTAAAAATTTATTTTAAATTCTTCTTCTTCTTTTTAAAAAAAAATATATAACAAATAACGAAGTGCCTAGAACTAAATAAGGCCATTTAGGAGATGCGAGAGAGAGAGAGTAACCAAACTTTGGTCCACATATTAGCTCTGGAGGTGCAAATCAGGTCTTTTTTTTCTTTCTTTTTTCCTTTTAACTTTTATTAATTTTGCTTAGTAACCTAACAGTTTTATAATATTCAATGAAAGAAAGAAATACAAAACACAACTTAGTTCATACTACAATGCATAGCAACATAACATTATTATATATGGTTCCTGAAAAAGGCTTGCATAACAAAATCAGTTCAAAGTACCTTACGGTTTACCATCTCTCTCTCCCCCCTCCAGCCCTCCCCCCTAAACAGGCCTTCCTTCTTCAAATCTTTATCCATGTACACAGTCTGTTCATTCGAGCTTGTATGTTTGGGTTGGCTTCCCCCCTTTCTATCCAATTCCTGTAAAATGCCCATTTATTTGTGATTCTTTGGCATTTATTTAAATCAGGTCAAGTCAATAGGTGTTGGAATTCAAAAAGCTCAAATTCCTCAAGCAAACCTCTAGGTGCCCAACTTTGCCTCATAAAACAAACCACCCTAAAAAAATAAATACACACACACACACACGGTTTCAAAAAAAACCCACACACAGTTTACAGCCATACATTAAGGTGCTGAGCATTGTTAGGAGACCCCTCACAGAGCTACAATTCCCAACAAACTACAGTTCCCATGATTCTTTGGGGAAAGCCCTGACTATTAAAGTGATATAAGAGTGTTTTACATGTATGGAATGGATGCTGTTGGCATCCATCTGTCTTGAGAGACAATGGAGTGCACCTCCAGGGGTGAAGTCAAAACACTGTGCTAGCAGCTCCATGGGGCGCAAGCCTGGGCCCAGATGACAAGCCCCCCCCCCTCCACCTTGTGGTCCAAAGGAAAGCAGATCAATACATTTGGCACCAGCTTGGCTGCAGGAGTTGCAGGAAGGAGGTGTAAAAATAACACCATCCACTCAGTCTCGATTTGTGTAGGGTTGACTCCTTAGCCCAGGGGTCAGCAAACTTTTTCAGCAGGGGGCCGGTCCACTGTTCCTCAGACTTTGTGGGGGGCCAGACTATATTTTTTTTGGGGGGGGAAATGAACGAATTCCTATGCCCCACAAATAACCCAGAGATGCATTTTAAATAAAAGCACACATTCTACTCATGTAAAAACACCAGGCAGGCCCCACAAATAACCCAGAGATGCATTTTAAATAAAAGGACACATTCTACTCATGTAAAAACACGCTTATTCCCGGAACGTCTGTGGGCTGGATTGAGAAGGCGATTGGGCTGGATTCGGCCCCTGAGCCTTAGTTTGCCTACCCATGCCTTTGCCTATTCTTCTCCAGAACGGATGTAACACCTGTCCAAACAGAGGAACATAATATGTCTCACTCCCACCAGATGTCAAAGAGAACAACAACTACCAGACTTTTAGAAGACATCTGAAGGCAGCCCTGTTTAGGGAAGCTTTTAATGTCCAATTGATTATTGTATTTTAATATTTTGTTGGAAGCCGCCCAGAGTGGCTGAGGAAGCCCAGCCAGATGGGCGGGGTATAAATAAATTATTATTATTATTATTATTATTATTATTATTATTATTATTATTATATAGGCTTATAATACTTATTCAATACTTGGAAGCAAGTACTGCTGTTGCCATACTGCACTGCTTCATTCTGATGGGTATGATTGTTTGGAACAGAAGTAGGAATGTACTATATTTTGAAGTGCTTCCGTTGACTTTTCTGGGAGTGGGCATGCCGCTGGCTTCAAAGCACACAGGGCTGTGCTCACCAAAGCATGAACTGGCGGGGGGGGGCAGTTAGCTTTCATCTAATGCCACCATTCTGTGCTGCCCACTGTATTATTGCTCACCAGAGCCAAACAATGGAACGGCGTTCGCTCAGTTGGAACACTCTCCTTGGTGCTCAAAATGCGTGCTGGGGGGCTCTTGAGTTCCTTAGGAGCTCAAGACTTCTTCCATAAGAAGATGTTTAATGATAGACACGCTTGCCTGAAAGACACCCCTGCCCTTGCAAAGTCATTGAGAGCATATTGAAGGTGTTTTAAGTTTATGTAGGGTGACACTGACATCAAACAGGCTTGTTGTTCAGACGTGGGCTGAAGCAGTGTCTGGATGTGAGAAGAGTTTTGGATTTGATATCCCGCTTGATCACTACCCGAAGGAGTCTCAAAGCGGCTAACACTCTCCTTTCCCTTCCTCCCCCACAACAAACACTCTGTGGGGTGAGTGGGGCTGAGAGACTTCAGAGAAGTGTGACTAGCCCAAGGTCATCCAGCAGCTGCATGTGGAGGAGCGGAGACGCGAACCCGGTTCCCCAGATTACGAGTCTACCGCTCTTAACCACTACACCACACTGGCTCTCTCAACTGGATGTATCAACTGGATGTACGATTGTCTGGGAATCCTATACATGCCAACTTGGGGTTCATGATAGAAGAATCTGACATCAGATCTCCTTCTCCAACACTGGACACCCAATATATTCTAAGGCCCTGGAACTCCATTCTAGGGGCCATTGGATTGCAGTCTAAGACTGCTTCCAGATTGCTGTTATTTCATGGGTGGGAATCAACCGCAACCTGGCAAATTCAGGGTGTGTATTTGAAGGGGAAACTGACAACCTGGACCCATGTCAGTATAGATTCAGGTCCCACTTCTGGAACAGAAACTGCTGTGCCCATTTCAGTGGTGAATCTCCACCAAGGGGTGACCCTCCGGATTCTTTAGGAGCTCTCAATCAGTTGCATTCGGAACCAACAGTCGTGGTATACTTCTGAGCCAGCCAGAGGTGGCGGCCGGGAGCATGGTGTTACGTTGGCTTTGTTCCCACTTGGTGGAGAGACTGAATAAGATTTCTTCTCCACCCCATGGAACTTGTTCTGCAGGATTCTATAAAGCTGAGGTGAATCCCCTGTTCTACCTGAAAGACCACCTGATTTTAGGCTGTATTTTTCTATTCATGTATATTGCTTTTATATTGTACATGGTATACACCACTTAGAGATTTTTGGAAAAATATCAAGTGCTTTCTTTTCTTTAAAGAAAATAAAATGTTTAGCTTTGAGAAACCACTGGGAGCAGCTGTGCAAAAAACCAACCAACCAACAAACAAAAACACCACTGAGTTTCATTGTCATCAATACTCCTATGTGGAGATGCCTCATGAAATAAGTCTGCTGGACATCGTTTTATAGAAGGATCATTAACGGAGATGACCTCACTGCTTTCAGTTCTGGTCAAGTCTTTAAAAATTACACCTTAACCCAGGGGTCAGCAATCTTTTTCAGCCATGGGCCAGTCCACCGTCCCTCAGACCATGTGGTGGGCCAGACTATATTTTGGAGGGGGGAAATGAACGAATTCCTATGCCCCACAAACAACCCAGAGATGCGTTTTAAATAAAAGCACGCATTCTACTCATGTCAAAACACCAGGCAGGCCCCACAAATAACCCAGAGATGTATTTTAAATAAAAGCACACATTCTACTCATGTCAAAACACCAGGCAGGCCCCACAAATAACCCAGAGATGTATTTTAAATAAAAGGTCACATTCTACTCATGTAAAAACATGCTGATTCCCAGATCGTCCGCGGGCTGGATTGAGAAGGCGATTGGGCCGCATCCGGCCCCCGGGCCTTAGGTTGCCTACCCCTGCCTTAACCAGTCAGCTTTGGCATGAGTCAAGTGCCAACTGAACTCTCTGGTCATCTCTTTTGTGTGCCCTCTACCTCACATCCTCTGCAAATCAGGAGATCTGTGGCAGTGAAAAATTATGCACAGATGGGAGAACCATCATGAAAAATACCAACCTATCCATGAATCTGTAATAATAAAAATGCGATCTCATCTTGAATCAAGGCATAGACAACAAAGATTCCTCATTGAGCCAGCATTAGACCCCAGGAACAGAATCAGAGCTCAGTGCCAAAACATCTGAAGACAGACAACATTAACCCATTCACCTTACCTCCATCGCCACATTGGATTTTCCTGCCCTGTGTACCTTCCATGATCCCAGCTGCGCCCCTCCCATTCAGCTCACAACAATAAGGATCTACGGCACACTTTAGTAAAAATTTAATTCGGAACATTGTGCCCATGGAAAGCCCTTCAAGAAATGGGCATTAAGCTGCAGAAGGATCATTAAGGTATGCCTCTATTAAACTACCAAAGAAAAGAGAAGGAGGAGGAGGAAAGAGGACCGTCACCATTTACTTACCTTTAGTATATCATTCGTCACAAAATGACCAGTGCTGGCTCCTGGTTTTGTTGGCACGAAACCAAAGTGGCAGACACTAACAGTTAAAAGCCTGTGCGTGCAAATAAGTGAAAGTTAAAAGCTGTATAAGTGGATCCACTTGTCAAGGTGTTACATAAGCCGAGTTCCCTCAATGAAAGTGTGAGAGACTCACCGTCGGGAGTCAACATTCATTCAGCTGCAACTAATAATCCACTTCAGTCAGTGCTGCCTGAGATCAATCATGCTGTGCGTCTGTTCTGGAGCTGTGATTTCTCACTCAGTCAAGTAGTTTTCTCAGCTGACCTCTGCAGGTAGAAATGCCCTCTCCTCCCAGGGACACAAACTGCGGGTTAATCATCCGTGGGCTTTCCCAGGACTTTACCTGTAACGTGATTTGCATGGCCCGTCCCCCTCAGCCGTTGTCCCAACCCAACCCATGCCATCATTTATGTTCCAGCATTTTCAGTGAGGCCATTTTTCCCCAGTTAGATCATCACAAACTGTACCTACTGCATGCACGCAGATTTAAGTTCCATTTAAGTTCCATTCTGAGGCATGGAAATGGCCCTTCTCTCACACACATATATATATGAATGAAAAACTGGTAGAGATGCAATGAAAGATGTGGCAACAACATGGTTCCCACCAGGGTGCAGGCCTCAGAGAATGAGGGACTTAAGTGAAAAAAAAGATACAAATGCAGTATTTTGCCCCAAATAAATATTTATGCCTTCTCATTAATGATTTTAATTATTTCTTTTTTGTGCATTCATCCTCACTTAACTGGTTTCAACAAGCTGAATTTTATTGTTTCGTAACCTGGGTGCCAGGGCATAAGTGCAATCAATTAATCAATAAGTTGCCTCTCAAAATAATTTATTTCATTTTATAAATACTTTAAAAATCACAACCTATATCAATTGCATCATTACAGCACACTCTCTTTTGGAGTGGGGTTTACATTAAATGTACAATTTCTTATGAAAGAATGACTTGCTTTTAAAAAAACACGACGACCTACAATTCCTATATAACCCAGTCACCCACAGCGATCCAGCTATGTTTGCTGTATTGAGCTGATCTACCGATTTGTGATGTACATCGTCTTTGTTTTATGAATATAACCTTATTGTTGAATGCCTACCACGGTATTTTTTTTGCTTACACATTTTATTATTTTTTATTAATTATAATATCAAAGAGATGTCATAGAAATCTGCCTCTCATCTGTACTGTACTATCACATCCCATGTGACCATTCACTTTCATTTGGTATTAGAGGTTTGCATCCAGCCAGCTGGATCTTTCAACCCTCCCTTTGCTTGCTAACCCATTCAGACAACTGTTTTCCCGCCCCTCCTTCATTCATGCTCTCTTCCTCATCCATCCTTCTCCCCTTCCCTCAGGTGCAGTTTCCTCTCCACCCATCATTCTCCAGCAGGCAGGCCACTATTGCCTGCCGGAAGGGAGAGGGAGAGGTGGCGAGGAAGCTGGCGTGGTGTGAAGGCACCAGCGGAGCCAATCTGGCCCTCCTGCTGGCGTGTTTGCCCTGCGACAGCCTCTCTGCTGCCTCACCCCTCTCAGTGAGCAACAGTGACCCACCTGCTGGAATGCTCAGCCTCACCCAGCCAGCCAATTCAGCTTTCATCGTTTCCATATTAAAATACACACACACACACACACACACACAATCCACACACAGAGCAAGAGTGAATGAGCACATTAACATCTTGCCTTTTGGATTAGGAGACAGACCTACCCCCACCCCCCAGTTCAGTCTATCTCTTGGGAGAGGGTTTGCGGGAAATCTACCAGAATGAGAGCCATGCTTTCTATGGCTGACTGTGCTTAAATAATGAAACCCTTTATAGCAGGGGTCGGCAACCTAAGGCCCATGGGCCACAAGTGGCCCACGGGGGTCGTTTAACCAGCCCACGAGCCACCCCCGAACCAAGCTGCCCGCTCGGCGAGTCCCCGCGTGCTGTGCTAAAACGGCACGGCACAGCGCGGGGACTCACTTCTGCGGTGCCGGAAATGTGCGTCTGCACATGCGCAGATGCCGGAAATCGCGTCTGCGCCGACTCCTGAAATCGCACCTGCGCAGACGTGATTTCCAGCACCATGGAAGCGAGTATCATGGGCACGATCCGGCTCACAGAGGGATCTCCGCTGGAGTGAACCGGCCCAGGCGAGGTAAACCTTGCTGACCATGAGTTGGAACACGGGGTGGTCAAAAGTGCTCTTTTTCCATTTGCACGGAAAATTGAAATATTATGAGACTTGTTGGTAGCGTGTTAACTTCCTGGGAAATTCAGTCTAATACACCAGCATTTGTCACATTCTGGGGACTTGGGACCCCCTTCTGAACTTACCCCACCCCACTTCCCAAACAAACACAGGGATGGCTGCAGGTTTGTGGAGACTCTGGGGAAAGTGTCCTCCCATGTGGGCCTTGCCTTGCACCAGACATACTCAAAATATGTCAGGGAGGGGCACAAGAAAGTTAAGGATCTTGCATTGGAGAAGGAGAAGCTGGAGATTTACTTCAAAAAACAACTAATCAAGGGTGCTTCTAGACTGTTGCTGTTTTGGGGTCTGATTCAATCACATACCAGCAAATTCAGGCTGTGTCCATAGCTTTTGAAAAGGGAAGGGTTGGTTCATGTTGCCTGCTAACAAGATGAACATGGAGTGAAAATGTTTTTGGAGCTTCAAAACAATTGATTTGGGGGCGAAAGTGAGGAAACTTAGACATGACCTAAGTCAAATATTTTGTCTCGAATCTTAGTTGAAACTCATTGTTTAAGAAATGCTGATATGCAGATGATAAATTTGGACTTTAGACAGTTCATTATTTAAGTGTGATGATCCAAGACTTTTTAAAACCAAAAGATGATTGCTGCTGACCTATATGGGTTTAAGACAGGCTTCCTCAACCTCGGCCCTCCAGATGTTTTGAGACTACAGTTCCCATCACCCCTGATCACTGGTCCTGCTAGCTAGGGATCATGGGAGTTGTAGGCCCAAAACAACTCTGTATTTTTTTAAAAAAAACTTTCTCAAGCAATTGGGTTCATATTTGATGTGTGGATGATACCTGTCAGACATTGTGCAGGTGTACATTTTTTATACAGTAGTTCATTTCATACATTCTGGTTAACACAAGCAACTCTGGCTTTGCTCAGCTACTGGGGTGTGTGAACTTTATAGGCAGTTTCTTACAAAATCATGCAATGCTGATTTTGACCTACAAAGCCCTACATGCCTTGGGACCATGTTATTTGAAAGCCCACATTCTCCTATACAAACCTACCCAGGTTCCTTGGGAGAGACCCTTCCGCCTGTAGTGCCAACACGTTTGGTGGGAACTCCAGAGATCAGGGCCTTCTCAGTGGCTACTCACAAGCTCTGGAACTCCATGCTAAGGGCGACAGACCTTGCTAGGCTGATCTCTGATGACATTCCAAAGACAGGGTGCCACCAATGAAAAGACCCTATCTCAGGACACCGCTTTCCTCCGCTTCAACAGCCAAAGGACAAAGAAGGGTCCCTGAGGAAAATCTTAGTTTCTAGACAGGTTCATCCAGGAACAAGTGGACCTCGATTGAGATCTGCGGTCCCTGGACTCCGTGAATTATGAATCAGAAATTGTTGGTAAGAAGCAATGGACAGTCAGCGGCAGAGGAAGCCGCTCGGGTACCTGGGGCAGCGTGCCCAGGGGCGGGGCAAGCCGCCCATAGGGGCGGGGCAAGCCACGAGGCCTCCGGAATCTGCCTGCCTCCTCCCACTCAGCTGCCCTACAGCTGGGGGGGGGGGAGAGGCAGTGGGCAGACCGTTTGGGGAAGTGCGGAACCTGCAGGCGCCCAAGCCACCGCATCACTCCCAGGAGAGACGCGTGGCTCAGGGGCAATGCAGGCCCCGTGGTGAGTGCCGCCCGGCATTTTGTCACACCCCCCCCAGTGGTGACACCCGGGCCGGCCTGCACCCACCGCATCCCCCTTCCTCCACCCTAATAATAATAATAATAATAATAATAATAATAATTTATTATTTGTACCCCGCCCATCTGGCTGGGTCTCCCCAGCCACTCTGGGCGGCTTCCAGCAAATATTAAAATACATTTAACATGTTACAGATTAAAAACTTCCCTAAATAGGGCTGCCTTCAGATATTTTCTGAATGTTATGTAGTTGTTGATCCCTTTGACCTCTGATGGGAGGGCGTTCCACCGGGCGGGCGCCACTACCAAGAAGGCCCTCTGCCTGGTTCCCTGTAGCTTTGCTTCTCTCAGTGAGGAAACCGTCAGACGGCCCTCGGTGCTGGACCTCAGTGTCCGGGCTGAACGGTGGACTAGTTATTATAAATAGTAACATTATGCAACAAGGCCGTATGTGGGATACGTAGTTCAAATAAGGACCAGAGAGCTGTCTTCAGCTGATGGGGATTTCTCTGCCAGTAAAAATGAGAGGATGTAAAATCCAAACGTAACAGTCTTGGTGTAATATTACAACATCTAGCTGTCCCCACCCCCGTATCACAACAGGGGGCAAAGCTGCCAGCTCAGAACATGTTGATCAATTAGTTAGAAGCACACTGTTTATTTTCTCCAACTACACTTTGTCCCGCAAGAGCACTTTCCTCCTAGAACACAAGCTACTCCCACACTTTCGGCTACAGGCTGCAGTGAAACTCAGCCGCTTGCCAACATCCATCAGTTGTCTGGGTTCTTCTATTGTTTGCCCTTGTGGGCATAGTGAGTGCATCCCAGCGTAAAACCAGTTCAAGCCAGATGACGATCTACAGCTGAAATTCAAGATACGGGGTACTGGTAGCTTCTCTGAAACCTTGCAGGATGTTTTGAAGGCTTCAGAGGAGTCAGGCTGATTTTTATTTTTGGCAAGTAAAAGCCAGGCGTGCCAGACTATGTACTACACACAGCTGTGCCAGTCTTGTTTTCAGTGGGGATTTTGAGGAAAAGTGTGGTGTTGAGAGCCAGTGTGGTGTAGTGGTTAAGAGTGGTAGACTAGTAATCTGGTGAACCGGGTTCGCGTCTCCGCTCTTCCACATGCAGCTGATGGGTGACCTTGGGGTAGTCACACTTCTTTGAAGTCTCTCAGCCCCACTCACCTCACAGAGTGTTTGTTGTGGGGAAGAAAGGGAAAGGAGAGTGTTAGCCGCTTTGAGACTCCTTTGGGTAGTGATAAAGCGGGATATCAAATCCAAACTTTTCTTCTTCTTCTTCTTCTTCTTCTTCTTCTTCTTCTTCTTCTTCTTCTTCCCAGTTCAGTCTATCTCTCGGGAGAGGGTTTGCGGGAAATCTAGTCCAGTATTTCATAGGGTGAAGCAACATTGGCAGACGCACGGTGTACCGTTTCTCACAAAACATGTCTCTCTTGATTTCAAGAATTTCTTAAAGGGAGTGTGCAAGAAGGTTACATTTTCTTTAGAAAGAATTACTAACGAGATTGCAAAACTTTAATTATAAGGTGCTTTAAATGCTTCCGAAGATTACGTATGGTGATTTTTCTATGTAGCAGATGTTTCAGGAGAATAAATTAAGTGGGAAAATGCAATCCATATCAGTTTTTCTTTGAAATGGAAGAAGCTTAGATATACTTGCATTTGTCAAAACGACACCCGGAAGTTCCACTTTCTGGAAATAATGGTATCTGCATTGTCGGCCTTGCTGAGCAAGTGTTAATGACTTATAGGGTGAGCAGAGCACATTCCTTCCTTTAGGTACCGTAGCATCACCTTCCTGTGTACAAATATGAGTGAGGCATTAACCTTAAGTGAATTCAGACCAGTGTTTGCCTTATCTTAGTGGTATCAGCTGCTCCAGGAACATATGCCATGGGTCTTTCTTTGGCGATCACTCATAGCCAAGTAAGATTGACTTCCATAAACACGGTTTTTAACAGTGAGTCCGTAAGTGACTGTGGAGGCCAATTCTGGATCCACACATCCTTCCACAGTGGGGACATATGTTTCCAGCCGGGAATTGATCACGGTGAGGGTTTGCCAAGCATGCCTTCCTCTTAGCACATTTCTCCCTTTTGTCCTGAGTTCAAGTGTCTTCAAAGTCCATGACACCTTTGGTAAAGGCTGTTCTCCAATTGGAGCGCTCGCAGGCCAGTGTTTCCCAGTTGTCGGTGTTTATAATCAGGCATCCGCACAACGCAACCAGTCCAACAAAGTTGATGTTGAAGAATCATTGCTTCAACACTGGTGATCTTTGCTTCTTCCTGTCCACTGGCATTAGTTTGCCTGCCTTCCCAAGGGGTGTGTAGAATTTTTCAGAGACACCGTTGATGGAATCTTTCAAGGAGTTGGAGGTGGCGTTTATAAGTGGTCCACATTTCACAAGCATATGGTAAGGTTGGTAGTACATGGGTAAGATTATATTAGAGGGGCTTACAATGTAATGACACTGAATTTTGTATTTCCTGGCTCAGAAATACAAAACTTGGCAGCTGGTAATGCTCACCTCACATACAAGACAAAGGCTGACCCTGTGAGGTGCTTGGCTTTTCCTTCTAGTGCTGAGCACCTACATATTGTCCTGTAAGAAGATTCCCCTGCAAGGTGAGTCACATCAGGACCAGCCCATTCAGACAGTAGACTGAAGCAGCCGCCTCGGGTGGTGGAACCTCATGGGGTGGTCACCATGCGACCCCAGTAAGCGAGGGTTTGGAGAGGCATGCTAGGGTTTGGGGACTGGTTGTCTAATATGGGACTTGGGAAAACTGTTCTTCAATTATTTGGTTCCTAGATCACATGGGTGGGGAACTGAAAACATGGGGGACAAATATGGACCTCGATAGCTATCTGAATTCCTGGGATTCTCCCTAAGCAACACTCTATTCCCCAGGACACACCCATCAGCAGCCATGTTCTGGACTCTCCTCAAGTGCTTTTGTGTCCTTCAACTGCCTCTTGCTTGCTCAGATAAAGAATGGAGAAGTAGAGGGTGTTTGTGTGTAGGAACCTCTGATTTTTCATAACTCAATGTAGCTTACTATACAGTGTTCTTCTCACTGTTGTCTCTGGCCCTCCTCTATCTGACTGGTTTCATGCTGCCCCATAGCACTTGCGCTGTGAGGTTTTGCCGTCTCTTGACCTCCTATGCTGTTCAACATCAACACAAAATCACTGGGAAAGGAATGTACCCTAACGGTACTTCATATCATCTGACTCATTTCCCAGAATGTTCCCCCGACAACATTTACCCAAGGGAATCATAGTGGGGAAAACATTTGGCAACAGTTAAGCATAATTTGGCTTTTATTACCCAAGAAACTCTGTCAACAATGTTCTCTAAATTACTTGAAGCACTATGAGTAACAAAGAACCAATATGGTCTAGTGACACGGACGGGCTTGAATTTGAGTTCAAGAATGATGTCCGTCATGGACTAACAGTGAGGTCCTGCCCAGGTTATTACCTCCATTCACCACCTGAAAGTGACCTACTCCACATAGTTGTTGTGGTGCCTATCAGGGTTGCTGGAAGTTGTCTCAGACCTAGTGTTGAGGTAGACCTAGTGTTGAGTACCTCAGGGGGACTTCATGGCCACTATGATAATCATGGAACTGTCAGTCAGTTCAAGCCTACTGGAAGAGGAAGGTCTTCACTTCACCATGCTGAAAATGGTTACTATTGGGACTGAAGCTTAGAGGCAGATAATGTCTCCATGAAAGAAGGGGTGACCTTGGCTGCTGTGAAGGCATATGTCATGACCCGACTCATTTAGCAACCATCACTGGTCCCTGATTATTTTGCCTACTTTTACCTCACCATCAACATTCCTTTTTGGGGAAAGGGGTACAAGCAGGTGCTCCTCAGACAACTCTAGAGATTTCTAGATAATGCAGATTAGTTTAGCCCATTTCAGTCCAGCTTCCAGCCTGTGTTTGTGACAGAAGTGGTTTTGGACGTCCTCCTGAATGACCCAAGAGAACCTGAGAGGAATGCGTCCCTGTTGATTCTCTTGAACCTTTCAGTGGCTTTTTGTACCATCAACATGGTATACTTTGGGATTGTATGGTGCATTTTTGTTGTTATTGTTGTTGTTTAGTCGTTTAGTCGTGTCCGACTCTTCGTGATCCCATGGACCAGAGCATGCCAGGCACTCCTGTCTTCCACTGCCTCCCGCAGTTTAGTCAGACTCATGTTGGCAGCTTCGAGAACACTGTCCAACCATCTCGTCTTCTGTCGTCCCCTTCTCCTTGTGCCCTCAATCTTTCCCAACATCAGGGTCTTTTCCAGGGAGTCTTCTCTTCTCATGAGGTGGCCAAAATACTGGAGCCTCAGCTTCAGGATCTGTCCTTCTAGTGAGCACTCCGGGCTGATTTCCTTAAGAATGGATAGGTTTGATCTTCTTGCAGTCCATTGGACTCTCAAGAGTCTCCGACCAGCACCATAATTCAAAAGCATAAATTCTACAGCGATCAGCCTTCTTTATGGTCCAGCTCTCACTTCCATACATCACTACTGGGAAAACCATAGCTTTAACTATACGGACCTTTTTTGGGAAGGTGATGTCTCTGCTTTTTAAGATGCTGTCTAGGTTTGTCATTGCTTTTCTCCCAAGAAGCAGGCGTGCATTTAGGAATCCCATAAGGAGGCCACAGAAAGCAGCAGCCCACCCCAGCAATGGGTAATCTGAGGTCCTATTTACCACCCATAGTTAATATAGGCTGATAGAGTTACCTGCTTGGAACCGATGTTGGGAAAGGAGCATATAGATGTCTTGTGCAAAACATAAAACAAATAAGTACGTATTATCACCTTCCCACGTCTGTCCAAGGTAAGCAGATTATACATGCATAGTCACTGCTTGACATTTTTCACAATAACATTGCTATGTCTGTTATAGCTGGAGATATGCCAGATCACCACATACAGGGACATACACCCCGAGGGAAGACTATGTGACAGCTTGAATACATCACCTAGTCAACACCATGGAAACCACAAAACACCCACACAACAACAGCCCCCTTGAACACAGAATGATCAGAAGGAAGCTTCCTTGAGTGAAAACACCATAACTGAGCTCCATTGTACTTTCTGCAGAAAGGCAACATCTCCCCCCAAAAAAATGTTTTGCCGTGGAGTCAAGGGAAGCTAAACCATTTTTGTCCATTCTTTCCAGTCACGTAGGCTTAATTTTGTTCACCCAAAACTTCCATTTTCATGCCAAGAGTTTATTTTCTTTTGCCTTCCAAAATAGACTTACGATGTTTCCTAGAAGCCTTTTTTTTAATGCCAAGTTCTGCATCATGCATAGAAAGAACCTGCAGCCTTTCGGATGTTGTTGGACTTGAAATCCCATCATCCCTGATGGGGGTGGTAGAGGCTGACAGGAGTTGGAGTCCAACCACATCCGGACAACCACGGGCTCCCCATTCCTAATATATACCAATAGCAAGCTCAGGTGTTGAGTTATGATGGCTATAGACCCCAAACAAGAGAAACCAAGGGAGTAAATCATCATGCTTGGGGGGGGGGGGACTCAAGAATTGAAGAAATACAAAGGGGGGGATGAAGGCAGGGCATAACAACTCAAAAACAACTTGTTGAGAGGACTAAGCATGCTCATTTGTCACAGAATGCTGAATGTCAGTCTCTGTGCGGGGTGAGGAGGAGGAGGAACAACATGCAACTTTTCCGCTCCCAATAATTTTTATTTATTTCATTTGTGAATCACTTCACATGAGGCATCCTGAAGTGATATATAAAAATCACACATAAGTGCAGTTAATTTGTGTGTGTTGCTGTGGGTTAAACCACAGAGCCTAGGGCTTGCCGGTTGAAAGGTCGGCAGTTCGAATCCCCGCGACGGGGTGAGCTCCCGTTGCTCGGTCCCAGCTCCTGCCAACCTAGCAGTTCGAAAGCATGTCAAAGTGCAAGTAGATAAATAGGTACTGCTCCGGCGGGAAGGTAAACAGTGTTTGTGTGCTGCTCTGGTTCACCAGAAGCAGCTTAGTCATGCTGGCCACATGACCCGGAAGCTGTACGCCAGCTCCCTCGGCCAATAAAGCGAGATGAGCGCCGCAACCCCAGAGTCGTCCGCGACTGGACTTAACAGTCAGGGGTCCCTTTACCTTTACCTATATTTAAAGTAAACATAAATGTAAAAACAGTTTTAAACAGCAGGACATACATAAAATCCATTCAGTTGCAAGACAGATACCTTCTGGGATAAAGTTTTAACCCACAGCGCCACCCGTGTCCCTGGATGCAAACCTAGAAGTCTCAAAAAAACAAGACTTTGGACGTGAAAGTTCATCCACAGTCATGCCTTCCTCTTAACGTTTTCCCAGTTAAAAATGAGATGTCCTAGACATACAAAAGCCAGTTCAGGTCAGAGCTGGAGGCTGGAGAAACAGGTGGAGGAAATTAAGTCTGGAGTAGCGGCAGAAGATTCTCTTTCCTTCTATTTGACTTCATGACAAACAACAGCATCACCAACAGGGAGGGGAGGCAAGGGCCTGAAAAGCAGAACATTGTGTAGCCTTGAAAAGCTTGTTCCCCAGCCTTCATCTAAGGCATGCAGACAGACCATGTGCCAACAAGCACATAATACTCAGTCATATGTGTTGGCTTAGCCCAATGATTCTCAACCTTTTCCCCCGAGCCACAATTTCAGAATAAAAATTTGCTCGCGCGCCCAATTTTTTATTGACAAGGAATAATAATAATAATAATAATAATAATTTATTATTAGTAACCCGCCCATCTGGCTGGGTCTCCCCAGCTACTCTGGGCGGCTTCCAGCAAACATTAAAATACATTAATACATCACAGATTAAAAACTTCCCTGAACTTTCTAAATGTCATGTAGTTGTTGATCCCTTTAACCTCTGATGGGAGGGCGTTCCACAGGGCAGGCGCCACTACCGAGAAGGCCCTCTGCCTGGTTCCCTGTAGCTTTGCTTCCCGCAGTGAGGGAACCACCAGAAAGCCCTTGGCGCTGGATCTCAGTGTCCGGGCTGAACGGTGGGGGTGGAGACGCTCCTTCAGGTATACAGGACCGAGGCCGTTTAGGGCTTCAAAGGTCAGCACCAACACTTTGAATTGTGCTCGGAAACGTACTGGGAGCCAATGTAGATCTCTCAGGACCGGTGTTATGTCTCTCAGGACCAGGAATACACTGGAAAACGAAAAGAGTGGGGTGGAACAGCCGGACAGTATAAAACAATGCAGCTACATAACAACAAGAATCACTCCCAAAATATAATGATAAATTAGCCTCTTACGTAACATATGTACCTTGAGTATGTATACAAATTCAATGAGATGTCTGAGCTTCCTTTGGCTGGGTAATCTTGTTTCTATTAGGTCTAATTTAAGGCAAACAAACTTTTATCTCCTCATCAAGACTAAGAAGCCTTTCTTTTTGGGTTCCCCCCTCCCCCATTTATTTTCCCTTCTACACGGGTTCTGTTTCTCTTTCTCTTTTTCTCTTGTATCCACCCCATCTTCTCTCTTTCATGCACCCACCTATTGCACACCCCATATTTTCTCCCTCTCTCTCCTTCTTTCTCACCCCTCCATACATTCCCCATCTTACAACACGGGAAGCTGCCATATAAGAAGCCAGACCATTGTCCCATCTTTGTTGTTGCTTAGTCGTTCAGTCGTGTCCGACTCTTCGTGTCCCCATGGACCAGAGCACGCCAGGCACTCCTGTCTTCCACTGCCTCCCACTGTTTGGTCAGACTCATGTTGGTAGCTTCGAGAACACTGTCCAACCATCTCGTCCTCTGTCGTCCCCTTCTCCTTGTGCCCTCCATCTTTCCCAACATCAGGGTCTTTTCCAGGGAGTCTTCTCTTCTCATGAGCTGGCCAAAGTATTGGAGCCTCATTTTCAGGATCTGCCCTTCCAGTGAGCACTCAGGGCTGATTTCCTTCAGAATGGATAGTTTTGATCTTCTGGCAGTCCATGGGACTCTCAAGAGTCTCCTCCAGCACCATAATTCAAAGGCATCAATTCTTCGGCGATCAGCCTTCTTTATGGTCCAGCTCTCACTTCCGTACATTACTACTGGGAAAACCATAGCTTTAACTATACGGACCTTTGTCGGCAAGGTGATGTCCCATCTAACTCATTGTTTTCCACTCTTTGGGATCCCCTTAGCTGCAAAAACCGGGTACTGAACTTTTGACCCTCTCCATGCAAAATATGTCCTCTGCCACCCTTGTACACCTCACCTTTCCTCTTTCTGTCTCATTCCTACCCACACCCAACCTTCCCTTTCCTGCCTCATTCGTGCACACCCACACGTCAGATACTTAATCAGCCTGTGCACATGTCTCTCCTTCCCTCTCTCAGTCTCTCTCTCCCTTTCTTTCTTTCTCTCTCTCTCTCTCTCTCTCTCTCTCTCTCTCTCTCTCACACACACACACACACACACACACACACTGGTCACACTCCTCTTCTCCCCAAGCCTGCTGTGGGAGCCCAGGTTTGGCCGTCAGAGAAGGCTTGGAGTTGGTAAGTCAGCACACCTGGCTAGGGTGGCAGGTGAATGGGAGGCAGAGCTCGGCCGAGGCTCATCTATCTTGGCCTTCAATCACTGTTCCAGGCTCAGGTAGCCAGACTCCAGGCTGAGCCCAGGAGCTGACAAGACTCATGCACAGCCAAGAAGGTATGGAGGCAGCCAAATCCATCATATCATGTGTTCATCACAATCAGCATTGTTTCCGTTCTGCTACCAATCATCTGCCAGGTTGCATCTAAGGCACACAACAGCTCCTGTATTTGAAGGTCTCTGTGTGACAGCAGTCACAAAATTAAAAGATGCCTGCTTCTTGGGAGAAAAGCAATGACAAACCTAGACAGCATCTTAAAAAGCAGAGACATCACCTTGCCGACAAAGGTCCGTATAGTTAAAGCTATGGTTTTCCCAGTAGAGCTGGACCATCAAGAAGGCTGATCGCTGAAGAATTGATGCTTTTGAATTGTGGTGCTGGAGGAGACTCTTGAGAGTCCCATGGGCTGCAAGAAAATCAAACCTCTCCATTCTGAAGGAAATCAGCCCTGAGTGCTCACTGGAAGGACAGACCCTGAAGCTGAGGCTCCAATACTTTGGCCACCTCATGAGAAGAGAAGACTCCCTGGAAAAGACCCTGATGTTGGGAAAGATTGAGGGCACAAGGAGAAGGGGACGACAGAGGACGAGATGGTTGGACAGTGTTCTCAAAGCTACTAACATGAGTTTGACCAAACTGCAGGAGGCAGTGGAAGGCAGGAGTGCCTGGCGTGCTCTGGTCCATGGGGTCACGAAGAGTCGGACACGACTTGTCAGGGACGTGCCCTCCCCTGCCAGTCCGGCACTGAGTGGGTACCGGCAGCCTCAGCCTCTGTTGTCGATGGACACGTCTCCCAGTGAGTCTGCCAGCTCCTCCCCGGGGGAGGAGGAGGTACCAGGGAGGAGCCAAGTGGGAAGGGGTCTCTAGGATGATGCAGAGAGACCCAGCACCGGTCAGCAGACCCACTCTGAGGGGAAGACACCGTTTCCGGCAACTGCTTTACGCAGAGGGGTCAGGGGAGCAAGGAGGCGGCACTTTAGGGTGCTGAGACTCTGGTGTTGGTGCTGCAATAGGAGGGGGGCACTTCCAGATTCTGCTAGCGACTTCAGTGGTGGCTAAACTTGACACTCCAGATGTTTTGGAACTGCAACTCCCATCATCCCTGACCACTGGTCCTGTTAGCTAGGGATGATGGGAGTTGTAGTTCCAAAACATCTGGAGTGTCAAGGTTAGCCACCACTGGACTAGGTGGTCATGTTTTAGGATAGCTCCACACTGTACATACTTTGCACAATAAAATAGTTGAAAGACAAGACGGACTTGGTCTTTACTCATGAGCAACGGTTAAGCGAATCTGATACGACTGAATGACTAAACAACAACAACAAGTGTCCCCACAGGAAAGGAAAACACCACAACTGGAACGCATTGTTTGAAATGGTCAGTAGTTTCCCAGCTTCTCGGGTCCTGCCTTCTGCCTTCTGCCTTCTTCCATGCGTTCAGTGTTCCTGAAGCTTCTCCCCCTTGCCTTCCATCTTTGATCAGTGGCTCACGTTTTATGGCAGGGCCTTGTAGCTGCATCACTGCAGACACAAAGTCCACAGGTGCAGCCTCCCCAAGGGTTGGAGCTGCCTGTCGCCCAGCTGTGAAAGGTGCAGAAAACCTATCAAGGAAATGCTGGGGAGGTGTGCAAGTAATCATTTATTTCCCTGCTGGCCACAAAAGCACCTTGCCCCACCCTTTCCAACTGCACCTTTTGCCAAGTGAGGCAGGGGCGTCGGCAGAGGTTGCCAGTTTTAACGCTGCTCTTTGCGTATGGTCAACCCTGAGGAGCCAAAGAGACTTGCAGCCTTTCATTCCTAACCCACCATCCAAAAGGTTTTGGTGACATCTGGTGGTGTGATTGGGAAACCATAGCTATTGTATGTATAGCATATCTCCTTCAGGGATGCAATTTCTCCTGTCCGCTGGGGAGCTGGCAAGATTTTCAGGAAGCCTAATCAGAAAGAAAGGGACGCGGGTGGCGCTGTGGGTTAAACCACAGAGCCTAGGGCTTGCCGATCAGAAGGTCGGCGGTTCGAATCCCCGCGACAGGGTGAGCTCCCGTTGCTTGGTCCCTGCTTCTGCCAACCTAGCAGTTCGAAAGCACGTCAAAGTGCAAGTAGATCAAGAGGTACCGCTGCAGCGGGAAGGTAAACGGCATTTCTGTGAGCTGCTCTGGTTTGCCAGAAGTGGCTTTGTCATGCTGGCCACATGACCTGGAAGCTGTATGCCGGCTCCCTCGGCCAATAACGCGAGATGAGCGCCGCAACCCCAGAGTCGGTCACGACTGGACCTGATGGTTAGGGGTCCCTTTACCTTTACCTACATCCAAAACTTACTGCAGCGCTGTATTCAAGTGCTTTGACCATGATATCCTCCTGGACCAGCTCTGAGTTAGCTTTGGGGAACTGTTTTATCCCTTCCTTCCTCCCTGTGTCCAGAGAATAGCATTGGGGGTTTGTGTCCTGGCCCTGTGGTCGTTGTGCTTTGGGGCCCTGCAAAGGCACCATCCTGTCACCAACTCTGCTTAACATCTATATATTGGAAGCAGTCATTCTGTAGCAAAGTGTCATCAATACACAGGGAACCAGGCAAAGGGCCTTCTCAGCAGTGGCACCCTTCCTGTGGAACGCCCTCCCGTCAGATGTCAAGGAGATAAAGAACTACAGCTTTCAGAAGACACCTGGGGGCAGTCCTGTATCAGCAAGTTTTTAATGTTTGACGTTTTATTAGGTTTTTATATTTGTTGGAAGCTGCCCAAAGTGACTGGCGCAACCCAGTCAGATGGGCGGGGTACAAATAATAACATCATCATCATCATCATCATCATCATCATCATCATCATCATTATTTCTGATGCATTCAGTGGGCCCACCCTGTGGAACTGCCTCCCAGCAGAGATTAGACAGGCACCCTCCTTGCTGACGCATCCAGACTTGAGGGTAGTCAAGCTTAATGCACAAAGGTAAAATTAATTCAATTCAATTCAATTATTCCTTTATTCGACCAATAGTCAGAAAAACATCAATAAAAACATCGAAAAGATACACATGTAAAAACACGGGCAGCACTATTAACATTGCACAGGTAAACCCACATCGAGGCATTCAATTTTACGCTTCCGACACTTAAGCGCCAGGAAGAGGAATTTAGCCACCGATAAGGCTATTTTGCCAGAGGGCTTGTTCAGCAGATATGCAACCTGCCTTTCTCTTGATCGAAAACTAAGATGGGATAAATATGGGGCTATGAGATATTGCCTTAGCTCAGCATAAAAGGGGCAACACAGTAGGATATGTTCCGTAGATTCTACCTCTCCTAGATCACAATGGCACATTCTCTGACTATATGGAACTCCTCTGAATCTCCCCCTTAATACCGCCGAGTCAAGAACATTCAGCCTGGCCACAGTGAGAAGTCTACAATATTCCAGATATTTAATATCCGCAAGATAGCGGGCTGATACGACCTGGTACACCTGCTCCCCCAGAAACATCCCAGGTTTCACGCGGGCTATGTCTTCTTGTCTGGCGATGTCCCCCAGTCTCTGAGTGATCACCACTTTGGCCTGACTATATGTCATAGACTCTATATAAAGGGAGGACAGTCCGCACTTCTGCACTTCCTCTAACACCTCCCCTTCCCATGGTGATTTGAAATTATCCTTCAGTATCAGGGGGGCCAAACCCACCTGTCTGAAGCATAGTTTAAGCCAGTGATGGCTAACCTTGACACCCCAGATGTTTTGGAACTACAACTCCCATCATCCCTAGCTAACAGGATCAGTGGTCAGGGATGATGGGAGTTGTAGTCCCAAAACATCTGGAGTGTCAAGGTTAGCCATCACTGGTTTAAGCCATAGCCATAATTTCGCTTTCAGGGCCACATAAAAGGTAAAATTAAGATCCGTTAAGCCACCCACTTTTGCCACCAATGGCATGTGGCCCTCAGAAGATTGCCTAGAAGGGCAAGTGCCCCTCGGGCTCAAAAGGATTTCCTATGCCTGCTTTGAAGTTAGGTACATAATGGCAGACCTTGTTTGTTTCAGCCCTTTGGCTGATGCTCTTGTTTTAATCATGACGACGCAGTAATCTCCATGTTATGCTGTCAAAACGTAGGCATCCAGCCAGATGAAACGAGGTTATGCTGAGATTTACATAAAGATATTTTCCTCCGCTATCGGAGGCTTGGAGAAATGTAAAACACTTTTTGGTTCCTTTACAAGGGGTAGGAAGTGGGCAGGACATGTGCTCATTTTCAAGCAAAGCAAGGACGAAAGGAGATGCTCAGAAATTAAAGAGGCAGACCGAAGAGATGCAATGCATGCCATGAATTACATCTGGAAGAAGGGGGGGGGACCAACAACTGCTGTTAAATAATTTGCTATGAATATGTTTAGTTAAAATATAAGACTTTGTCTGTTTTAATGAAAATTCAGGGACCATTCCCAACTGAGCCGCCAAGGCGAAAGAATGCAGTATTTCTTACTGGCAAGAGCCTATAAAACATTCATGCTTATGTAACAGTATTAGGGTTCTTATTCTTTGCAAAGTGAAGTTGCTATTTATTTAGTTTGATTTATGAAATGTGCCGAAGCAACACTTTAGTGATATATATATATATATATATATATATATATATATATATAAACACACGTTTAACTAAAATTACAGATGGGACTTGTCTATGGGCATCCAGATTGCCACTATTTTGAGGTAGGATTCAAGCAAACACCATCCAATTCAGGATCTGCAATCAAAGCTCATTTGGTGCTCTTGTGCAACAAACCTGCCACCACTCAAAGATCAGACGTTTTGCAGCAAGGAAACTAATGAGGAAACACTATGGACAGTATAGAATAGGACTTGGGCTGGATCTAGACACATAAAAAAAAAACGTTTCAGGAAAACGTGTTGACAGTTAAGTCCAGTCAAAGGCGACTATGGGCTCATCTCGCTCTCAGGCCGAGGGAACCAGCGTTTGTCCACAGACAGCTTTCTGGGTCATGTGGCCAACAGGACTATACCGCTTCTGGCACACAGAGGACTGTGATGGAAACCAGAGCACACGGAAACGCCGTTTTCCTTCCCGCCGCAGCTGTAGCGATTTATCTACTCGCACTGGCGTGCTTTCGAACTGCTAGGTTGGCAGAAGCTGGGACAGAGCAACGGGAGCTCACCCTGTCGCAGGGATTCGAACTGCCAACCTTCTGATCGGTAAGCCCAAGAGGCTCAGTGGTTTAGACCACAGTGCCACCCACGTCCCCCCACCCAAGCAAGCAGAAATCATGCATCGGAGGACATGTTCAAAGAAGACAAAAGCATTCAAGAAGGATGCCGAGGTCACCTGGTGAGGATCGTGGTGTGACCTAAGGAAGGTCCTTAGGGCCAGAGAGAGAGGCCTGGAGGGTCGCATTCGGACCCCAGGCCTGAGGTTCCCCATCCCTGCTTTAAAGCAACCTTTAAAGGGCGCCTTCACACAGCACATAGCTAAATGATGGGATTTGCTACCGCAAGATGCGACAACTGGCCGCCATCTTAAAAAGGTAAAGGGACCCCTGACCATTAGGTCCAGTCGTGTCCGACTCTGGGGTTGCGGTGCTCATCTCGCTTTATTGGCCGAGAGCTGGCGTACAGCTTCCAGGTCATGTGGCCAGCATGACTAAGCAGCTTCTGGCGAACCAGAGCAGCGCACGGAAACGCCGTTTACCTTCCCGCCGTTTACCTATTTATCTACTTGCACTTTGACGTGCTTCCGAACTGGCCGCCATCTTAGTCAGCTTTAAAAGGGGATTGGAGTAATTCATGGAGGAAATTCAATAGCCTTCAGTGTCTAATGGCTTCAGGATCAAAAGCAGTATGTTTCTGAATAAGTCACCAAGGAACGCCAGCAGGAAAGGGCTGTTTTCCTCATGTTCTACTTCTCCTCTTCCCATAAGTACCTGGTTGGTCGTGGTGGGTGCAAGAGATGCTAACCTAGATAGGCCTTTGGTCTAATCCAGATGGGCTGGTCTTGCAATTATGTTTCTCCCATGGTTAGTTGAACCCCAAATCACACAAATATCATACCATTTCCTGGTTTGCTACAGACGCCAACAGGAGGAGGAGCTCACTAATTATGAGGTGGGAGAGAAAACATGCAACCCTTTTCACGCTAAGGCCGCCTAAGAAGTTCAACAGGCCATTTAACATTGCGTGTATATATTTCCCCCTCTCTTTTTACTGTAAATTTCCAATGGGTTGTAAAAGTGCCACATGGTTTATAAATGCTATTTCCCCCTTAAAGAAACAGGTGCCAGTACTCACCATGAAGTTGTTACAGTTTTTTAACAACAACAAAAAAGAGGTGCCAGTAGTGTGTACCCTTGAGTGCCCCCCCGGGGGGGAGCACTGCGTCCAAGTAAGTAAATAGCAGCTGCTGCTTCTATCAGGATTCGGACCACCGTGCATTTGGAGGGGAGAAACTCTCCTGCCCTTGGGCGGGTGTGCAAAAGCAGCTATTTGGTCTCTTTTCTCTACAGTTTAAGAGAGAGTTTTAAAATAAGGTTAGGTACAATTTACAAAGGCTGATGAAAGATAAAAGACACACTTGCTTTCAAACGACAGGGCAGCTGGGAATTAATAATAGCCGGGTGCACTCAATCTTCGCTGCTCCTGTTCCCTTAGTCTTCCATAATTCCTCGTTCCTACTCTCCATCATTGCTTTTTGGACCTCCAGGAATTTTGACAAACGGCAACATTCTTTAGGAAGCAGGAACGCATGCTTTCACATTCAAGTAACGGATGTGTGCCAAGCACGGATCACTTCCACCTCTTTCTTTCTTTCTTTCTTTGGCTGGGTTTCTACATTTACCATTCTTCTGACAGGCAGCAACTTAGCAGGCGAGGAGGATGTGAGCCATTGAAATGAATGTGCATTGCTAACCCATAAATTGCATTGGGTTTGTATTGGAATGGATTGCTTCGAAGTTGTTTCATTCTGCACCAGGTTAAAGCAGGCTTCCTCAACCTCGGCCCGCCAGGTGTTTTTGGCCTACAACTCCCATGATCCCTAGCTAGCAGGACCAGTGGTCAGGGATGCTGGGAATTGTAGTCTCAAAACATCTGGAGGGCCGAGGTTGAGGAAGCCTGAGGTGAAGTGATTTTTAGGCCGCTGCCCCATTCCTTCCTGACTTGTGCCTAATTTTACCTGACCAAAGGTGGCAACCCTTTGGTATTCATGGGTTTTGACACTCCCCTAATTTAGCATTTTACTGCTTTTCCCATGCTTAATTGTGCAACGGTTTGCTCCAGCAACTATAGCAACACAAATATATGTTGTTGTTGTTCAGTCGTTCAGTCGTGTCCGACTCTTCGTGACCCCATGGACCAGAGCACGCCAGGCACGCCTATCCTTCACTGCCTCTCGCAAATATATATTTATATTTAAATGTTTATAACCGCAGTATTTCCCAGGTGTCAAAAAAGGTTATTTATGTACGCCACTACTGCAGCCCGTGGAATTTGTGCAGCTTGCGGACCTAACATATAGAAGAGAACAAGAACATACGTTTAAAGGTTGGAAAATGTTTATTGAATATATGTGGGGGGGAAACACTTGAAAACGCTGGCAGCATTAAGATAAATTCAACAGTGTAAGTAAGTTTTGATGGATGTAATAATGGAATACTGAATGGTTTTAGTTTATGTAAAATATGCAACTTTTTATGTTATGCAAAATGAACCATGGAAAGAGAAGAAGGGAAGTCACTGACATTTTAAGGTTGTTTAAATGATTACCCTAAATTGTAAAACAGAAAATTGAATAAAATTATATGTAAAAATTAAATAGATGTTTATAACCAACTTCTCCGTAGCCCAGGCTGCATCCCCCATCCCCTATCAAAGATACTCTCCCCACGGGGCGTTTCTTCCCCGGCAGAGCACACAGTGTGGGCGGGAAAAGGCTGCTGCCAGCACCAAAAATGGCTCCCGCGGCGTCACTTTCCCCGCGAGAAAGATGTCGGGTGTGTGTGTGCGCTGTCTTTTTGGTTCCTGCCTTTCCTTGCCCTGCTACGGTGGCCGCCGAGGGTCACGCGGAGCGTTTTCCTACCCCGCTTTGATGCAAATAAAGAAAAGAAAAGAAAGGTCCGCTCAGTTTCAGCTCCGCTTCCTTCTCTCCGCCCCGGGAAAGGCAGCAGCGCTTGCCTGTTATAATCCAAAAGGTATTCTGCCCCTGGAAGTGGAGGTTCCACTGGTAGAGCTCACCGCATGTTGCTGGGGGGGGGGGAGCAGAGGGGGGGGGATACGTTCTTGCAGACAGCCCCAATTTTGATGCCCATCCAAGGTGCAAGCTTTCGGCAACGAACTCGGACCTGGGCTAGTTCAGTCGGCAGAGCAGGATATCCTTAATCTCAGGGTCGTGGGTTCGAGCAAAGATTCCTGCACGGCAGGGGGTTGGAGTAGATGACCCTTGGGTCCCTTCCAGTCCCACAGTTCTATAATTCTAACAGTTTGAAGTTGCGCTAAGAGCCCAGTCGCTTAGTGCAGCAGCGCCTAGCACTCTCTGCCTGTTGAGATCATGCAGGTGCCTTCGCTGTGCTCTTTTTGGCACCTGCCAGAAAAACCCACTCCTGTTTAGACAAGTCTCCCCAGATGCTTAGAAAGTTTTAATCTGCTTTTTGTATTTTTGCTTTTGCATGTTTTGAAGTAAGGGTTGTAATCTCCCCCCCTTGATTTTACTGTGCTATCTTTTGTAAACCGCTTTGAGGGATTTTAAACAACAACAACAATCAAGCGGTGTATAAATCTAATGAAATAAATGTTTGGTGCTAAGAAGTAATTTATTTTGTTTGGGCTGAATCTTCTGCCTATCAGTTTCACTGGATGACTCCTAAATCATAGTTTTAGCAGAAAACATCTCTCTCTCTCTCTCTCTCTCTCTCTCTCTCTCTCTCTCTCTCTCTCTCTCTCTGCTTCCCCACACCTCTCTTCCTTCAAACATTTCAGTTTTCCCTCATAGGGTGATGTTTTCAATGCAAGATTCCCAGAATTGCATGAAAGTGTCTAAGTATGCCTGCCGACTCTTTTGCGTTCCGTGTTTCTCATCGTGGGTAGGTGTCTTCTCAGTTTTGCACAAGGCAGCAAGTAGAGAGTAGAGCCTGGAATATAATAAATTTCCACCAAGGCTCCCTACTACGCTGGAATATGAAACTAGGCTTAATAGTGCAAGTTTATTCCACACTTTATTCAGTTTTCTTAGGCTGCCCTCCTTGTGTTTATTTACCAGGAAGTAAGTTCTATTGAACTCAGTGAGACTTCCTTCTGAGTAGGCATGATAGGATTGCAATGTTACGTCTGTCTCCCTCTACATAGGGAGGACTGTCCTTTGAATTCCGTCTTCAGTTATTAATGTGTGACATTCTGTGTTAACTGTGAATTGCCTGGGAAATTGAATTTATTCATTTATTTATTTTGAAAGTGGGGGATTTATACAAGCCAATGTATCACCATTCTTTGACGCACTTCTTTTTGATAGGATGGAGAAAAAGAAAATCTTAATGAAATCCAACACGGCTGCTTCCAACCTACTGAGAACCTTACATTCTCTCTACCAGTTTGGCCACTTCTGTGACGCAATAATATACACAGACCAGTTTGGAATCCAGGAGGAGTTTTTCGTTCACAAAGTCATATTGGCTGCTTCCAGCAATTACTTTAGAAGCCTGTTCCTCACCGAGGAGATGGTGAATGCCAGAGATTGCCGGGTGACTCTCCAGGGTGTTCACACCGAAGAATTTGTCTGCTTCCTAAAGTTTGCCTACACGACAGAAGTAGAAATTGAAGAGGACAAACTGCACCGAATAAAGGCGGTAGCCGAAAGACTTGAATGTCAAGATCTGCTTGATGTTTTTGAAGAAATGAAGGCTGCAGGAGAAGACTTGGGTCTGGGTGTTCATTCAGAAAGGCATGAAGGCGGTAGGTCTGTCTGCAGTAAAACAAAACAAGTAGAAAAGAAGGAACAGAGTGCTTTGTCCCGAATTTTGGCAACGCCCATGAAGAAACAGCTTTGGGACCGAAAGAGGCATACAAAACTAACTGCCGTCTATGATGGTACCGAAGGCCATTCTGACAAAAATGGTGTGGTGTTTGAGGGGCCCAAAGACAGCACAGCAGCATCAACTGGATGTAATGAAATAGACATGCACAGCGCTCCTGCTATGAAGAATGTCAGCCCGCCGGAAAATAAGGCCAGCCATCTGTCACTAAATCAGGTGGACTCCGAGGAAGCCTGCATTGTTACAAGCAAGATACTACCAGGCCAGGAGGAGGGTGAAAACGGCTTGAATCTTAGCGAAACCAAACTCAGGAAATCGCCGCGCAACATATCGAAAGTCTTGCCCCAAACATACACATGTGACAAGTGTTGTCATTCCTTCCATTTTGCTGAGCAGTACCAGTCGCACATGGAACAAGAACATGGCGCAGATCTGGTGGTTCAATATAGCTGCGATATGTGTGGCCAACTCTTTGCCAGTTGCCAGAACCTAAGGCAACATAGGCTCGCCGTTCACGACGGTGAAAAGCAGTTCCCCTGCTTGTTGTGCGACAAAAGGTTTAAGTGCCAGAAAGACATCAGCCATCACATTCGGAGAGTGCATGAGAAGAAAGGGAATCCTCAGAGGTGCCCCTACTGTGACAAGCTGATCAGCTCTAAATTTGGCTTGACAGTTCACATTCGAACACATACGGGAGAGAAGCCTTATAAGTGCAGAGGCTGCCCGGCAAGTTTTGCTCAGAGATCTGCCTTCACTACTCATGTAAGGTAAAGTCTTTGTGCATTTCAGAATATTGGGAGATAGTCTTCCATCTTCATCTCTTTGCTGTTAGTGATTTTATCCAGAAGCGAATAGAAGTCTGACACTTTTAGAGGATTTGCTGTAGGATTTGCTTTAGAGCCAGCATGGTGTAGTGGTTAAGAGCGGTAGACTCGTAATCTGGGGAACTGGGTTCGCGTCTCTGCTCCTCCACATGCAGCTGCTGGGTGACCTTGGGCTAGTCACACTTCTTTGAAGTCTCTCAGCCCCACTCACCTCACAGAGCGTTTGTTGTGGGGGAGGAAGGGAAAGGAGAATGCTAGCCACTTTGAGACTCCTTGAGGGGTATCAAGTCCATACTCTTTCTTTTAAAAAAAAGGTAAGGGACCCCTGACAGTTAAGTCCAGTCACGAATGACTCTGGGGTTACGGCGCCCATCTCACTTTACTGGCCTAGGGCGCCAACGTTTGTCCGCAGACAGTTTTTCCGGGTCATGGCTAAGCCGCTTCTGGCAAAACCAGAGCAGCGCACGGAAACGCTGTTTACCTTCCCGCCGGAGTGGTACCTATTTATCTACTTGCACTTGACGTGCTTTCAAACTGCTAGGTGGGCAGGAGCTGGGACTGAGCAACGGGAGCTCACCCCGTCGCGGGGATTCGAACCGCCGACCTTCCGCTCAGCAAGCCCAAGGCTCAGTGGTTTACACCACAGCGTTCTTCTTGTTACTGCAGTGCTATTATACAAATATATTCAAAGTTACATTTAAACAGTTCTGTCAGTGTAAAAGTATTTGCTGCATGGCCTCCACATCCAGTCCGTGAAGCCTACAGGCAGCACAATAAACTTTTCTTTCTTCCTTGTATAGCCTGGACAACATGTGGCTTAGCAAACCAAACTTAACCCCAGTCAGAGAAACAAAGGTGCTGTGCTTCTCAGTTTGCTCTCCTTGTCAGACAGCTCGTACAAACTGCCTTGGAGTCTTTATGCCCTGTGGGTTGCTAGGTGTGAGCAACAGATTATTATTGTCAGACTTTATACTTGGCTGCTGCTGCTGCTGCCCAGGACAAGATTATGAAATGATGCTTTACATCACAGTCCAATGAATCTCTTATTCAGATGCAAACCCCACTAAGATCAACCGAACTTACTCCCAGGAATGTGTTCTAGAATTACAGGCTCTGTGTTTAACTTTCCCCTCATGATGTGATATTTGTCAATTTCCATTTTATTTTACTAAGCATTTCTACCCCACCTTTCTAGAAAAAGAAACCTATCCGATGCGGCAGACAGGTCCAACCAATACATCAAAACTTACCAGTTTTTAAAACGGAAACAAAGTTAAGATGGTAGCAAACAGTAATTAAATATCATACCTGGAATTGCCTGCTGGAAAAAAATATATTAGAATAGCACCTAGCAATATCCTATGCATGTTGACTTAGAAGTATGTCCTACTTAGGTCATTGGGGCTTACCCCATAGAAAGGAGGTTAGGATTGTGGCCTTAGATGCTTTTCAATTGAATTTGCCCTTGTATGAATATATGGATTATTTGTGTATCTAGTATAGCCTGTGGAGAATTGCATCTAATTTACAGGTGGCATTACTTTTTCCCCCAACAGAAAAATACATGAATCAAGACAAGACAGGAAGCTCATGCCAGATTACTGGATGATAGCCCCGCCAACAAAAAGAGCAGATGTTATAGATGGCGAAGTTGACATGACTAGCAAAACATATCCGAAGGTACGAAGCAGCGATTTGCAAAGAGAACCTGTGGATGAAAAAACTCGGGGGCTTGAGGGAGAATCCAGGAATTCTCCTCCGTTGGAAGCAGAGTCTGAGAGTAAAGAGGAAAGTCAGGAGCAACGTGGGGATGCTGATATTCAAAGAGAAAAACCAGATGGACACAGGACTTTGGCTGCAGAGGACTGTGTAAAAGGAGACAGGGAGTATGAACCAGAAGGAAGGGGCAGGGAAGATAATGAGGCAGTCTCTTCCGAAGACATCGATGAGAATACAAACGATCAAGACGCTGAAGAAAGCAAATTGGACGCCGGTTGCAAAGCGAGGGGCGTTGCGAACAAAAACGAGGGTGCCAAAAAATCTGCCTACGTTATAACATGTACCGAATGTGCGGAGAAGTTTGTCTCGCGGAAGAAATACACCGACCACTGCGAAAACGTCCACCATTCTTTGCCTGGTAAAATTTACCAGTGTGACGTTTGTAGCAAGTCCTTTGCGAGTTACAACAGCTGGAAGGAGCACAGGGCGTGCGTCCACACGGAGGACAGGCAGTTTTCCTGCACCCTCTGCAACGCCACTTTCAAAAGGAAAAGGGATGTGAGGACCCACTATATGCGGAAGCACGAAGGAAGGGTAAAGCGCCCCCTTTGCTCTGTCTGCGGGAAGATCTTGAGCTCAAGAACAGCGCTAGTGTTTCACATGAGGACCCATACAGGCGAGAAGCCGTACCAGTGCAGCATTTGTTGCTCAAGGTTTGCTCAGCCGTCGCAGCTCAAGATTCACACCAGGTCAGCCTGTTCTCTTCTCTCTTTCTCTCTCTCTCTTCTATCTTTAGTTTTGCAAATTCTGCATGCATCAGAATTGGGTACTTACTTCTAACACATATTGGCCAAGCATATTAACAAACAGTAAATGTTCCAATGGGGACGCGGGTGGCGCTGTGGGTTAAACCACAGAGCCTAGGGCTTGCCGATCAGAAGGTCGGCGGTTCGAATCCCCGTGACGGGGTGAGCTCCCGTTGCTCGGTCCCTGCTCCTGCCAACCTAGCAGTTCGAAAGCACGTCACAGTGCAAGTAGATAAATAGGTACTGCTCTGGCGGGAAGGTAAACGGCGTTTCCGTGTGGTGCTCTGGTTCGCCAGAAGCGGCTTAGTTATGCTGGCCACATGACCTGGAAGCTGTACGCCGACTCCCTCAGCCAGTAAAGCGAGATGAGCGCCGCAACCCCAGAGTCGGTCACGACTGAACCTAATGGTCAGGGGTCCCTTTACCTTTAAATGTTCCAATGAGTGTAGGCGACCAACTTTTTTGGGTGGGGTGGGGTGGGGTGGGGGAGTGTGTAGCTGGCAAACTTCAGTAGTAGTTGGGTGATAATTCAATTCAATTCAGTAACCTTTATTAGGCATAACAGACCAAACAATTTCCGAGCAGACATTGTATATAAAATATTTAAGCTATAAACTCAACAAAGTAAGGTTTGTATTAATAAAATCTTTAACACTAAAATTCACTACTAATCCATAAAAATAATTTCAAGCTTCTCAAAACAGACCTAGGTTAAAATATCAATTAGTATAAATATGACAATATATCAATTCCGCATTACTATTTAATTAAGATCCCCTAATCCTCTTTGTGATGGCTTAATCTTTCTGCGTGGACTGAGTTTAAAAATTCGGCCACTATTGAAGTGATTTTATCATTCCTATCCGATAATAGTATTTGAATACAGTGGTACCTCGGGTTAAGTATTTAATTCGTTCCGGAGGTCCGTTCTTAACCTGAAGCACCACTTTAGCTAATGGGACCTCCTGCTGCCGCTGCGCTGCCAAAGCACGATTTCTGTTCTTAGCGGAGTTCTTAACCTGAAGCGTACTTAACCCGAGGTACCACTGTAGTTGAAAATGTAGAGGTTGGCCTGTCCATTGCTGGGTGATAATACAACTAGAACCAAATAGTTCTAGCATTTTTTTAAAAGGTGACACACCGCTTAAACACACAAATATACAAAGCAGCTCTTGGACCAACTGTGAACAGGAGCAGAGGTGGGGACTGATTTTCCGTGCTTCGAAATTTCTGGTATTGTTACATGATTTCTACTGCTACCTCAATGGGGGCAGGTTTAAAAACCTGTTTCCTTGAGCTGGGGCTCTCTTCTCTATTTGTTCTCAGGAGGCCTTAAATCAGGAGAACTTCCAGGTGTTGTTGGACTTACAACTTCTGATTGTAATTTTGTCTGGTGCATGCCATTTTGCTGTATTTTTTACAATAGTGTGGTTTACCGGTATATATATTTAAATAAATAAAGACAAAAATCCCTCTGAGGGCTAATGGAAGTTGGCATCCAATAACATTTGGAAACTCGCAGGTTCTCCCATTCCATTTCAAATTATCCTGTACTGATTTACTTTATTTTATTTGAATGAAGTCCACTGTTGTTGGTTGTACTAGAGGAATGAGAAATCTGACTTTTTCTTTTCTCATTTGACAACTTTATCTTTGTGTTTGTTTGTTTGTTTGTTTGTTTGTTTGTTTTGCTGTAGCCATAGAATCATATAGCCAGAAAGTGCCTGAAGATCATTTAGTCCAAATCCCCAGGCTATGGCAGGAGTCCTTTCCCGAGAAGTTCTCTATCCCTTGCTTTGGGTGGTGGCAGGGAGGCGAGGGAGAGAGGTGGAATCTAGGCAAACTATTTGTAATATTTATTAAGCAGGAAAGGTTACTCTTAACATGTTTTGTCAGCGTTTTCTTTTTTCTTTATTTTTTTCTAAATTAAAATAAGCTTTATTTAGATTTCATTTTAAAATACAAAGAATAAACAAACAATCAACAACATGCGAAAAAAAGAAAAAGCAAAAATACAGAAAAAAATGAAAACACCAAAAATTAAAGATAACCATTTAAGATTGACTTCCAATTGTTTGTAAATCGCTTTCCTTAATAAATGCTCATAATCTGCTATTTCTAATACTTAATTTGAAAATAAAATAAATAAATACATAATTGACTCTTTTCTTTAATATATCTATTCCTGTATATATCTCAATCTAAGCAAACCACTAAATCAGTTGTTAAACCTTCTTTTTTCAAATAATCTTCAACATATTTCCACTCCGCTTTAGGCTTTTGTTTTGGAATATTTCTAATTGCCGCCGTCATCTTAGCCAAATTCATAAATTCCACTAATTTAATCTGCAGTTCTTGAATCGTTTGTCAGCGTTTTCATATTTCTTTGACTGCAGGTCCCATACAGGTGAAAAGCCATACATCTGTGAGGATTGTGGAGCTTGCTTTGCAGATAAAGGCAAGCTTACTGGCCACAAGAGGACACATACAGGTAAGCGCAAAGCAGAGGTTAATGCCCTATCCGTGCATATGGATTTATTCTGATTACAATCCTGCATTGCCGGGGACTGGGCAAGATGACCCTTGGGGTCCCTTCCAACTCTACAGTTCTGTGACTTTTCATGAATTACAGACAAGTAGTTGAAAAGGATGATGGTGGGGGAGGTTACCAGATTTCCTGTGCGGCATAACTCTTAAGCTGCCTCTCATTCACTTACTCCAGCCTGTTCTCTCGGGTCGAACAATATTGTATTTGTGCTTGGTTCTCTAGTTGCACAGCCATGGAGAGGAAGGTACTCCAGAAGGTCATAACCACAGCCCAAAAGATTATTGGTCATCCTCTCCCATCTTTGGAAGAACTGTACAGTTCCCGTTGCCTTAAAAAAGTAAACAATATTTTACAGGATCCATCTCATCCGGGATATAATCTTTTTGCACCACTGCCTTCGGGCAAGAGATATAGAACAATTAGATCAAGAACAAATAGATTGAAGAATAGTTTCTACCCAAGAGCTATAACCATCTTAAACGCTGTAACTAGATAATATGACCTTGGAGAGTTGTGATTGGGTGTGTACGTATGTGCATGTGTGGCTGAAAATGTGTTTTGTGTGTGTGTGTGTGTTTTGTGCTGTTTTTTGTTTTGTTTTTATGGGATGGCATTCAATTTCGTTGCACTTGTACAACGTTGTACTTATACAATGACAATAAATCTTATCTTATGTTACACTGCGATCAGGAATGAGGCAGCACACACATTTCTACACTCTCCAGCACCGCTACAAATGGCCACCTGCCCAGGGCTTCTGTGGCATTGACAACACAGAAAAAGATGTGTAACTGTTGCAGCAGAGGCTTAAAGGATCATATACCCCAGGAGCAGAAAGAGAGGCAACTATTCTTGGGAAGCTAGAGAGTGTAGAAGCGTTCTCCTGGACCAGGGAAGGGGAATATGTGGCCCATCAATGGGATTAGATTGCAAATGTATGTCCAAAATATCAGCACTGTGCGACGACAGCCACACAGATGCTGCTAGCCCAGAGATGGAAAGAAGACAAAGTCCCTACCAGAGAGGAATGGCAAACTAAGCTGTTGGAGAATGCCGAAATTGCAAAACTGACCAGAAAGCTCAGGAACCAAGAAGACCAAATCTTTAATAAAGAATGGGGAAAATTTATAATTTACCTGGGAGAGCACTGTAAGCAGATGAAAACATTAGTAGGATTGCAGTAACACTTGTAATGTAGCAAATTTTATGGGCAAAATGGAGAGACATAAAATATGGATAACTAAATAATATGCAGTTGAAAAGGTTGACAACAGGAGGACCCATGGAGGAAAAGGTGGGAAGTCCAGAGGTTCAGAGAAATCTAGAAATATGGATATGTATTTTGTATTGTTATAATTCTATACAGTCATACCTCAGGTTACGAACACTGCAGGTTATGTTTTTTCGGGTTGCTCTCTGCGCCAAACCCGGAAGTACTGGAACGAGTTACCGGTACTTCCGGGTTTCGGCACATGCGCAGAAGCGCTAAATCATGCTTCGCGCATGCACAGAAGCGCCAAATTGCGTCATGCGCAGACGCGGTGCTGCGGGATACGAACGCTGCGGGTTGCGGATGTGCCTCCGTCACAGATTACGTCCACAACCCGAGCGTCCACTGTACTTGTAAATTCAAATAAAAATTATTTCATACACACACACACACACACACACACACACACTGGCCTTTCTAGTGTCCCACTGAATACGTGGCTGTTCAAAAGTTGTTGGACTCCCAACTGCTGTCCCAGGCCCAAAGGAAGAGTAGGGTAAAAAGTAAATAAACAAATGGCATTCCCAGGCGGCCTAGCTCAGGGATGATGGGAATTGTAGTCCAACAACATCTGGAGAGGCTCCCCATCCCTGGACATCTTTGGACGTCTCCTGCGGGTAGGTAATGGTCAATAACATAATTCTACACCCCCCCCCTTCATTTCCTTTACAGGAGAGCGTCTGTTCAAGTGTGATGTGTGTGGAAAACATTTTGCTACCAACGAATACTTGAAATGTCATAAGCGCTGCCACATGGGAGCCAAGCCATACAAGTGTGATGTGTGTGGGAAAACATTTGGACTGAGGGCCTCATTAGCCCAACACAGTAATGTTCATGCAGGTAATAAATCCCCTCCTGGGGAGGAGACACAAGCCTGTGCGTGGCAGATGGACGTCTTTGCCACATGCAGCGTTCCTTCTGTGCAAGTACAGTTTAAGAATCTAGAATCTGCTCAGACCACAGTTGGCAATGTGCCTTGCGTATTTATTTAAATACGATGCAGGAATCGCCATGTGGAAATACTACGTTAGTCAAATACTCTCAGTACAATTTATGTTCTAAGCAGGAGATCGGTACATGTGTACATGAGCTAGGGGGCTCCAGGCTAAATTTCAAACTTTATTTCATACCAGGCAAAGGGGGGCAATGTATTTCCTTGAGAGTCACTGAAAACTAAAATAGACCTGTGTGCTCTAGCTTCCCTGAAAGCTCACCTTTCAGAACCTTGAGTTCTTGTTGGGTATGCAGCAGTATTTGTAAAACTTTGACAAGTCCGCTCCACTTACCTGTGGGGCGGGGTTGCGGCCAGCCACACGGCCGCTCACTCTCCTCCGGGGGTGGGGGACATTGGCCCGCGTCGCCCGGAGGTCCCCAGCACGTCATCAGCAGTCAGCCAATCGGCTGGCTGGGGGGCGTGGCCAAGTCCCATTTAAACAGGGGCACGAGCCGGTGATCTCCCTCTTGGCTCGCTCTCCTTCGTTCTCCCACCCTCCCTCCCTACCTTTAGATTCCTTCACTGGCCTTGCTTTGGACTTCAGTTGGTCGCGTGTCTTGCGTCAGGGGCCTGGTAGGATTTTTTTTCCACTTGGCAGATTGGCTTAGCCATTTGGTTTTCGCCTACCTCTTAGCAATTGTCACAACTTTGTAAGGTCTGCGGTTAGGTATTGGGTGACCTCATGTTGGGGGAGGGGAGGCCCGGCCATCGCCTGCCCCTCCAAGCTTAAGGGTATTCCATTAAAGGAATCCGGGGGTGTGGATCTTGTCCGAAGCCCGGGGCGGGGCTAGGGCCATGCCACGACCCCATTGGGAACCCAGGGGGAGCTTGAGTTGGTCCGCATCGACAGGGCTCCCCTTACCGGTGGTTTACCCTTACCAGACTCCCTGTGCATCGGGCAGGAGTCAGATATAGTCCGGTCTATCCAATGCCTAAGCCACTTAACGCTCACATTCTGTAACCAATAAAGTTGTGGCCCAAATTTGCCCAATAACATTAACCTTATATTCCGTGTCCTCGTGTCCTTATTCATCTGTGAGTGGGTGGTTGCGGGGTGTCGACACGCAACCGCAAAAAATATTGCGGTTTTCAATTTTCCCTGCTTGGCAATATCTTTCCTTGATGAAAGCCAAGTTGTGTAGAGTCCGTGGGCAAGCAGCTTCACCACTGCACAGATCTTTGCTTCCAAAAGGTGGACATATTCAGATTTCTCTGATGAGAACCTGAAGTGTTCAGAAATAGCATTGGGGGTGGGGGGTGAGGCCTATTTCCAGCAGCAGAGGGATAGTTCTGTAAGTAGAACTGATTGTGTGAAAACCGCAAAGAGGAACCCAGCTTTTTCCTGTGTTGTTCTCCTGCCATGGTAGTGCCCTCAAGGCATCAGTCGCATCCATGAAAATCACTCTTATCCCAGTCATGGCTGTGACAAAAGAATCCTGGGAACTGTAGCGCTGAGAATTGGAGATCCATCATGGAGCTACGATTCTCAGCCTTCCGTTTAACAGCTGCTGTGTCTGTTGGCTTCTGTCTCTCTCCTGTTTTGAACTTACTTTGTATGTGTTTACAAGCCACTAAGTAGACCCAAAATGGGCCTAAAGGTGAGAAATAGATTTTGTAAATACACCCCCAACATTTGTGAGGTCTGTTTTGTTTTCTCAGAGACTCCTCCTTATTTCTGTGAGCAGTGTGGAAAGACCTTTACTCAGCAAGGAGCCCTGAGGCGTCACCAGCGTATTCACACTGGAGAAAAACCGTACAAGTGCAGGGCCTGTGAAAGGACCTTCACAGATCTGTCTACTTTGAGGAGGCATGTCCTGGTACGTTCTCCAGTTTGCCCCATTCATTTTAATAGGGATGGCCAGGCAAACAAGCTTAATGCTCTTTGAGTATAAAAAATATTTGCAATAACCTTTAAAAAGCTTAGAACACCCATGTAGTAAATTGCTTTGGTGTCTGTCTAGGGGCGAATTTACTGTCAGAGCCCTTAATCCCAGAGGGGCCTTTTTTATTGTTTTAGAAGGTCTTTATGATTGCTCTAATCAGGTCAGAACTTGAATAATAACAGTATTTTTTGTCTTGTTTTGTTTTCTTCCCCTGCTATAGGTACACGATCGGAACGCTCACTGGAGAACTTTCTTAATAGATCTTACCATCAAAAAGGATCACAACTGGTCCAAAATAGAGACCTTTTCTAATATCCGTATGGGAGAGGACTCTAATCCGATTTGGTCCGACGGCCAAAGTAAACTTTATAAACCAGAAAGCACCGGTGTAAAAAAAGCGGAACACATACCATGTGGTAGTAATGCCAGAGATCCTGACCATTCCCTTACGTATTTATAACTCTGAACAGTGAAGGCAAAATGTGGGCATAAAACATTTTGCGTATCTCTCGTGTGCCCCTTATGGGGGAGCATCCTCCATCTGCCCACAAGTTCTACAGAGAAGTTCAGCATCTTCAGAGCGCAGAGGCAGGCACTGGACAGCACAGACGTTGTGGAATTGCTTGTGAATGGGTCATTTCTTAGTAGCTTGGATGCTGGCTTCGCTAATAGCTATTTAGGAGTCAGGAGAGATGCTTTCAGAGCTCAAAATGAGTAGACCTGGTGAGATCTGCAGAACTAGCACAGCTGGCTTCAGCAGCAGTGCAGGAGCATCTTCATAAGTTTTAAAAAATCCAAGACGCTTTTTGGGCTGCTTTTATAATGCTGCCAAGGAGACTGTGGGCCGATTCCAATAAAGAGGGATGTCTCTGCTCAGGGATGTGTAAGATCTTTGCAATGTACCTATGTGGGGACAGGCTCCGTGGTTCTGGTGCTGAGGGGAATTGCTCTGCACTACTAGAAGTGCTCTTTATTATTATCATTTCAGGTTTTAAAGAAATGGCATGGGCAAAGATGGGAATGAGCTATGTTTAATGTGGGTGGTTAAAGCTGGGAGTTGCAGAGGATAAGACAAGGCCCCTCCAAACTGGTAAAACAAAATATTAAAATAACAAAAGCAGTTTAGTGCATGTAAGTATAGGGTGATGCACACTGAGGCAAAACACTTCACATTGCACTTATGGGGTGTGAACTGGTGTTGACTGACCAGAAACGAGATACTGGTGGATAACTCAATGAAAAGCTTGACCCAGTGTGTAGCAGCAGGGAGGCAAATAGAATAGAAACAGCCAATATCATTCATGTATTTTATACAAATCTTTGGGGCGGCCGCACTTGGAATACCGTGTACAGTTCTGCATTGTGAAAAGAATATTCTGGAACTGGAGAACGTGCAGAAAAGGGCAACCCAAACGATCGTGAGGCTGGAGCAGCTCCTCTGTAAGGAAACATTGCAATATTTGGGGCTTTTTTGTTTAGAAGAAAGGGGCATAAAAGAGGGGCATGTGGAGAATAATACTAGAGCCATCCCATGAAGTTGCAGGACAGACTAAAAGTGGGTATTTCTTCACACAGCACATTGTTAGATTACGGAATTCTCTCCCACAAGTTGTAGTAAAAGCCATCAAGTTAAATGGTTTTAAAGGGGATTGGACAACTTTATGGAGGTTAAGTCTGCAAGTGACTACTAGTCATGATGGCTGTGTGCCGTCTCCAGGATCAAATGCTGTGTACCACCTCCATGTCTTTGAATACCAGCTGCTGAGGAAACAAGATAAGAAAATAACTGTTGGGCTTATGTCCTGCTTGTGGGATTCCCAGGGTTTGACACTGGCAAACAGGATGCTCAGTTAGGTGGGTTCCTGGTCTTACCTAGCAGGGCTCTTGTTCTTAATAGCTGAAATTGCTTTCTACTTGTACTGTTACTGTTTGAACTTAACAGTGATTGGATCCAGTATGAAAAAGGGCAATTGCCCTCAAATGTGAGGCAGGGAAATAAAGTGAGGTTGTGGGGAAGTAACTGTATTGTAGGGGAAGTATTTGATGTGGAGCAGATGCACACCTTGTTTACAACACGTTCCTCCTCTGCCAAGAATCCCGAGAACTGTAGTAGCAGAGCTACCTTATAAACTATGGTTCCCAGGATATTGGAGGGTGGGGATGTGCTTTAAATGTATGGTGTGTATACACAACCAGAGAAAGGGCTGGATTCCTTCAGGTTCGTTGAATGTTACCTTCAGCCTTCTTCACAAGTTTCAGAGAAAAAAAGGAGGAGTTGCAGGGAAAGCTGCTCAGAGCATTTTACATTGGCATGTGGGAAATCCAGACTGCATGGACCATTAGCACTTGCTAATATGCTGAACAGAACAAGTTTGATTTTTAAAAAGACCCATGCATAAAGATTTGCTTGAGGGACACTCAGAAACGGCCTGAGACCATCAGACTTGAAAACTGTCCATTTCTTAAGTGTATTTGCTATTTTATAACTGTAGCTGAGGATAAAATTTCACACCTGTTTAGGAAAGTTTTTAATGTTTGATGGTTTATCGTGTTTTTAATATTCTGTTGGAAGCCACCCAGAGTGGCTGGGGAAACCCAGCCAGATGGGCAGGGTATAAATTATTATTATTATTATTATTATTATTATTATTATCATCCAGTTATCATTTATGCCACCTGTTTATAGGCCTGCTGCTTTGTAAATGTCGTAGCTTTCCACAATAAATAGCCATTTCGTATGGTTTGCTCTGAAATGTATATATGCCTTTTTGTACTAAAGATAATGGCCCTCCCTGGATGACCAAATGGTGCGACTTGAGCTATGAAACTGGAGCTTATAGCTCAAAATTCAGCTGGAGAGCATGTTGGCCCCCTGGTTTTAGCAGGATTATTATTTTTATTTTATCGGTTTTAGCTGATTTATTTATATATTATTATATTAGATTTAGCTTGATTATTATTATTATTATAGTTTATTGGTTTTAGCTGGATCATTATTTTTATTATGTTATATGTTGGTTTTAACTGATTTATATTATATTATATTGGTTTTAGCTGTATTATTATTATTATTATTATTATTATAGTTTATTGGTTTTAGCTGGATCATTATTTTTATTATATTATGTTATATTATATTGGTTTTAACTGGATTATTATTCTTTTATTTTGTATTATATCAGTTTTAGCGGGATGATTATTATTATTATTATTTTATTTATCAGTTTTAGCTGCATTATTATTATTTTATTCTCTCCCCCACCCCCAATCTCTCTCCTCTGCCTCCATTTCCCATAGCTCCCCCAGTACTGCTCCCGCCTCCTCCCTCTGCCCCAGCGAGGCCTCCAAAGGCTTCGCGAGCCCCAACCAGAGGTGTCCCCGCCTCTTCCCTCCGCGGTGCTCCGCGCAAAGCCTTCCCCCCGGCAACCGCGTCCGCCTCCCCTTCCCTTCCTCCCCGCCTCGCGTTCCCCCTCGCCCCGCCTCCTCTCGGCGTCGCCCTGACCCGCCGTGGAAGATGGCGCTGAGCGGCCAGGTCGGTGCCTATGGGGATGGTGGCGGGTGGAGAAAGACTTTGAACCCGGCCTGCCGACGTGGGGAGGGGTGGTCCCTAGGGGAGAAGGAGGGGGTCGGGGGGGGGCAGCAGCAGCACGTCCCCATAAGGAGGAGGCACCGCGAGGGAGGGTTTGTGGGTGACTTGGGGGGGTGGGGGGAGGAAGTGAAGTGTGGACCCCCCCCCAACCGCCCGGCCACGTCCATGTGGGATGCTTCAAAGGGGTCTGAAAGCAGGGCTTGTCTATGGTGGGTGGGGAGGCCGGGGTGGGGTTTGGGGGCACGACCCCTGGGTGACTATAGGGTGCGTTGCAAGGGAGGGGGTGGGGGACAGGTGAGTCGGGGGGGGGAGGGTGATGGTGGTTTGGCCAGGTAGGGTGTTGCCCAAGGAGGAGGGGATCTGAGGATCAGAGGGAAAGACGGGGTAGCTTTTGTTAAAAATCAATCCATCAACTTGAAAGGCAGCTTTCTTTTACATATTCCATAGTCTACTATACACTTTAAGTTGTGTTATTACGTCTATTATCCTTATCCCATATAATATATTCTTTCTTGTTTCCCCTGCACGTTTTATTCTAAGTTTATAAGAATGTCAATTCCAGAACAAGAGTCAGCCATATATTCTTTCATTCTTTCCCATTGCTTTATTATTTCTTGATTGGAACGGCCTCTAATATTTGCTGTTAATTTGGCCATTTCTACCATCTCACCCATTTTAATTCTCCATTCCGAAATTGTTGGAATTCTGTCCCCCTTCCAATTTTTCGCTATTAACAACCTCCCTGCCGCTGTGGCATATAAAAATAAGTCAATATATTTTTTTGGGATTTCATCCGAGACTATACCCAGTAAAAATCCTTCTGGTTTCTTTGCAAATGTGAATCTGAATATATTTTTTAGCTCTTCGTATATTCCATTCCAAAAACCTTTCATGACTTTACATCCCCACCATAAATGGTAGAAGGTGTCTACCTCTTTCTTACATTTACAGCACAGGTTGGATTGATTTTTATACATTTTTGACAGCTTCTCTGGTGTTATATACCAACGGTACATCAACAAGGGCAGCTTTCTTATAGGGTTATCATGTATTTAATTATACCCCGGCTCACCCCCCCCCCCCGGTGTAACTCAAGGCAGGTTACAGTTTTTAAGAAATTATGTGCACCCCTAAGAAAATAGGAAAAACAGGAATTGAAAGACCATGAAGCATGGGAATCGATTTTGCTATTTGTGCAGCGTCACGTGGGAACACTATTAGAAACTCAGATAAATAAGCTAATCACCAAACGGCACCTCAAAACTAGGTTACGGTATCCACAATGGTATGTCTACGTGCCATTTCCCCACCACCATGGAGTTTATTATGATGATTATTTTATTTCTATACCGTTTTGTATTTTAAAGAAAAAACGCAGCGCTGTTTGCAACACATTGAAACGTCAGTTAAAACAATCCAGAGTAAAACAAATTCAAGGAAAAGATTTGAGATCCTTCTCTTAAGTGACATTTTGCTTTCTCCATATTTATTTACCACTTAATTTATATGGCTGTCCCATAGCAGAAGTACTCTAGGAAGCCAGTGTGGTGTAGTGGTTTGAATGTCAGGCTAGGACCTGGGAGATCAGGGTTCAAATCCCCACTCAGTCATGAAGCTCACCTTGGGCCAGTCACAGTATCTTAACCTGCTTCACAGGGTCCTTGTAGGGATTAACTGAGGAGGGTAAACCATGTACTCTTTGGAGGGAAAGGTGGGATATAAATGCAAAAAATAAGCTCTTATGCTTATCTGCTTAAGAAAGCTGGAGGGGCCAGCCAGATGGAGATGTCTGTTGTCAACCTGGCATCCAGAGATCTCCATGTGGTTGCAGTTGGACCCATGCCAGTCACAAAACACATTTGGCGTCTGGCTAATTTCTAACATTGGGTGGGAAATCCTGTAGTGAATAGGAAGCTATCAGGATCGGATGCGGGGGAAGATATTCGAATGCTGGCTGAAGGGGGAAGAGATTTACCAGTAGTTAGAATTTTGCGCTGTGCATAAGCAGATTTTGTCACTGCTAGTATGTTCAACTTCAGTAGTTATCAGCGTCAGCTCCAGTCTGCCTTACCTAGAACAGAGGTGCTGAAACAGTTTTCCTTAAATGACTGGTGGTCTATTCAGCTGGTCTGTGGAAAGGTGGTGAAACAGTTGGGAATATCTGTACAGTCATACTGGTACCTCGTGTTGCGTTAGGTTCATGTTGCGTCTTTTCGGCTTGCGAACGCGGCAAACCCCCACACATGCAGAAGCGTTCTGTGCGCTTCGCACATGCGCAGAAGCGCCGCTCTAGTTGCTGACTTTTCGGGTTGCGAACGGCACCCTGGAATGGATCGTGTCCGCAACTAGAAGCACCACTGTACTTGGCTCTGCACTGATTTCTCCACCATTTGACCAGGGTCTGGTTTTAAAACAAGGTCCTGGTCCAGGGCCTGTGATTTTTTTTTCATAATGGTACCAGTGGCTGAAGGAATGTTTTATATTTTATATTTCTTTATCCATCACATTAGAAAGGCAAGACTACAATTATTTAAATACAAGCTGAGTTAGGTATGTGCTTTGATTTATAGAACTAAAAATGTTTATTAAGCAGTCCACTGAACCCCCCCCCCCCTTTCTAGTGATCTGTGGAAAAAATAAGCTCATGATCCACTAATCTAGAGAAAACTCTGCCTCCTTTTAATAGCCACAATGCTTTCATTTGTGCAGTCTCAACAACATATCCTTCAGAGTGTGAACATGGCTCTATGATCTTCATTTTTTGTCTTTTAAGAAACACCCAGACTGCTTTGGACAAAATTACAGGGGGCATAAGTACAGTATCTTGAGCAATCGCCCCACCACAGGATACAAAATAAAGATGGAATGAATCTTTGATTCTTAGTTTGGTGCACATATTCCAACAGAACCGCCGTCAAGAGATGGAAAAAAGTGCTATTGAGATTGTCAAGACAAAAATACATGATTGATCATTTATGTGGGTCGCTAAGGCACCGTGCAAGGTAGAATTTGATAGGTGCTTTGCTTTATTTCTTAAGCCAAGGTGTGCATTGCATGTGTCTTGCTTTACCATGTCAGGAACACTGAAGTTCCCTCATTGCTGCATCTCAGGACTTCTTGGCTGTCCTAACTGTCCTTACTGTGTTTTTGGCCAAATAAGCATAGCAGGCCACACATTGATCTGATTTCTACAATGGTTAGGAAAGAGGTGATGGGGGAGGGGGTTAATGATGTCTCCTTTGTTACTGGTGACTCACTCTTTGTTAGCCAGCCTGTTAAGCAGCTCTTCCCCCAACAGCTGATGGATCCTGCTGGCTTCATATCAGCCCTACAGATAACTTTTGCTGGTATGACCAGCTGCTTTACTGAAGACCTACGGTAGTCATTTCTTTGAATAGGGAATTGGCGTGTGTGGTTGACACAATAACACTGATGCAAAACTGGCAGCTGAAAAAGGGCACCTAGAAGCATGAAGTCAATTAAAAACAAAATATAAGAAGCTCAGCTCAGCTGAAAGTTTTATTATTATTATTTACAGTATTAGCAGATTTATACCCATCCCTTCTAATGCCTTCACATTGCTCAGGGCAACTAACACCAAACCAATAAAAACACAAAATCATCTTAAAAGCTAACATCATGCAGTTATTGCATGCTCTAAATTGTACCTTTATTTAGCCTTTTTCTGTGCTTCCAAACATAATATTGATGCTTTTTTCATTCTACTGGATGTGCTTGTATTGGAGCAGAAGTTAAAATGTGGCTCATCTGTATTGCTTGCTGATATTCTTGCTAAGAATATAGGATGAGCTTATTTACGTTCTTAAGCAGGAGTGCCTTCAAGATTGCCGAACAGAGATTAGTTATATGTTAATTATTTAGAGATTCCCAAGTAAGTGCTCTTGATTTGTAAATATAAAATGCATCAGTGGACTAAGAAGATTGTAATGTATTTTTAACAGAGTAGCAAGTCTGAATCCCTATATTAATTGGTTTATATTAAAAATGTATAAATTGTGCTTTATCCAGAAAGGAATAACACAGACGTAACAGTGCGGCAAAAATAGAAGGATAAAGCTAGTCAACCATCTAAAAATAAAATAATCTAAAATGCCTTGGCATATAAAAAAGTTTTTGCGTGGCGCTGAAACCCAATATTGCATTGGTGCTTTATGTCCTTCCCACTGGAGGGTATTCCATGGTTGGCATGCCACCAGAGAAGGCAGTGGAGTCAATTCTCAGTGGAGGGCTGTGCTGTTTTCTCTTCTGCTTAATGTTGGGTTTTTGCAGGAGGTAGAAGTGGGGTGCTGTTGGAGCTTTCTTTGCAAGAGGAAAGGTGTTTCTTAAATTCGCAGAGAATGGGGAAGCAAGGAGAGGTTCTTTCTCTCCTGCTCGTTGGCTTTTGCATGAAGCACTTGCACTAGAGAGCGATTGGAAGGTGAATGGAAACCCGTCGTAAGAGTAAAACCACCCTCTCCTTCCTCGGGCTCTCTGCATGGGCCGCAGAACTCTGCAAAGCGAGGAGTCAGTGGCTATCAAGTAAAATCAGAATTTATGGACCCTTGCTAAAGGATCAGGAAAAAACCCTGAATATCTTACTTCCAAATATATAATAGGCTCAAATGTTTCTATTTTTCATTAGCAGGGACCTGGGGGAGGGTTGGGTGGAAAAGGCAGAAAGCTCCCCCCACCATGCTAGATGTTACCTAGTTAAGAAATACAGTCAAACCTTGGTTGTCAAACGTAATCCGTTCCGGAAGACTGTTGGACTTCTGAAATGTTCGAAAACTGAAAGCGGAAGCCTCAATACAATATGGAAACTTAAAACGGAAGCCGCATTGGACGTTCGGTTTCCAAAAATCTTTTGAAAACCGGAACAGTTACTTCCGGGTTTTCGGCATTCAGGAGGAACGTACATTTGGGAACCGAGGTTTGATTGTATTACTGAAGGTCGTTGTGTTTTTATGTAAACTGCTTTATGTTTATTACAGTAAGTAGATATATAAAATAGAACTAACTAAATAAAAAAGCTGCCTATTATGCCAACATTTTTGAACTCTTGCTATTAATGAAAAATGCTAGATCCACACAGTCTAGCTTACAGTAATGGAGAGAGTTCTGTGTGCTTTATAGTTTTTACAGAGCAGGATTATTTTGTCATTTAAATGATAATTAGGGTATTCATTTCCCATTACCTTCGATATCCTTTTCCTGGCAGGCAATTAACATGCGGTTATGTTCTTCATAGGTTTCAGAAAGGAAGAAGATGCACAGTAATGCTGTTCTCTTGGAATCTAAGTCCTCACCCATCAACCTTCTAAATGAAATGCAGCAGTTGCGTCTCCTAGGACACCTTTGTGATGTGACTGTCAGCGTGGAATATCAAGGGGTCAAGGCAGACTTTGTTGCTCATAAAGCTGTCCTGGCAGCGACGAGCAAGTTTTTCAAAGAGGTGTTTCTCAGTGAAAAGTGCATGGATGGACTAAGGACAAATGTACTATTGAACGAGGTCCAGGTAGCGGACTTTGCATCTTTTCTTGAGTTTGTGTATACTGCCAGGGTAGAGGTAGAAGAAGATCGGGTTCAACGCATGCTGGAAATAGCCGAGAAGCTAAAGTGCTTGGATTTGTCGGAAACCTGCTTTCAGCTGAAGAAGCAGATGCTCGAATCGGTGCTGTTGGAGTTGCAGAATTTTTCCGAGTCGCAGGATGCAGCGGAGGACGGCGGTTCCCAGCCAGGCAACTTGCTTGAGCCGAGGGCAGTCGCTGAGACGCCGGGTGACGACACAGACTGTGTTGCAGATTCTCCTCTCGGCAGACCCAGGGACGGCGAGGGCTTCGAGGCTCCCGCGGCTAAATTAAAGGAGAAGCTAGACAAGAAGAAAGAAGCCCTGAAGACGTCCTGCGCCAAGATCAGGAGGGCCAGCGGAAGACTTGCTGGCAGGAAGGTGTTTGTGGAGATCCCCAAGAAAAAGTACACGAGGCGCCTGCGAGAGCAGCAGAAGTACGCGGAGGCTGTGGCAGAGGAGAGTAGGCTCTCCAAAGACCACAGCATCCATAAGGAAGGGGAGGAGAAGAAGAAAGAAGAAGAGGAGAAAGAACAAGTGATGAGCGTTGTGAAATCGGAAAGCAAAGGGTGCGATGCTACAGACGACCTGGAGGAAAATTTGACTAAATTGGAGGACGATAAAAAGAACCGTGGCGGCAACTTCACCTGCAGCACCTGCGAGAGAGAGTTCCTGTATGAGAAGAGCTTTCTGAAGCACATCAGGCACAGCCACGGGATCGCAGCCGAGGTGATTTACCGTTGCGAAACCTGCAGCCAGACTTTTGCCAACCGGTGCAACCTCAAAAGCCACGAGCGCCACGTCCACAGCAGCGAGCGCCACTTCCCTTGCGAGCTCTGTGGTAAGAAGTTCAAGAGGAAGAAGGACGTCAAGAGGCACATTCTGCAGGTTCATGAGGGTGGTGGGGAGCGTCATCACTGCCTACAATGTGGAAAGGGTTTGAGCTCCAAAACGGCCTTGAGGCTCCATGAAAGGACACATACAGGCGACAAGCCTTATGGGTGCACAGAGTGTGAGGCTAAGTTTTCTCAGCCTTCGGCACTTAAAACACACATGAGGTATGAACACACTTAACTGGCCTTATTAGTTAAATCTCTGGGCAAAGAAAAGAAAAGGTAGCGTTCCTCCAAGGCTGCTTTGCCAGTGGTCAAATAAGAAAGCAGGGTTTTGTGAGTAGCGTTTACTCCTAAAATGTTTGGTCGTGTTTGTCCTTTGCTTTTTGAAGAAAACGTTTGAGACTGTCGTGCAGATGGCACCAAATCACAGGCTCAGACTCCTATTGAATTGTCTTTAAAAGAGTTGGGAGTAAATTGAAGCCTTTATAGGAGAATTGGGAAAGATTATAGTCTTGATTACCTCACAATGAAACTCAGAATTGTAGTTAAAACAAGTGGCAAAAGAGACTTCAAACAATCTAGTCTGACTTTTGCCAGCTAATTTGGATAAAACCAGGGTGGATTTGATTTAAATCAAATTGATTTAAATCACTAGTCAGTAAGGCTTGATTTAAATCACTAGTCAGTAAGGCTTGATTTAAATATTTTTTTTTACAGAAAGACTCATTCTTGCTGGTATAATCTTAATATTTACAACCATATGAAGGTTTCATTTTTGGAATAATAAATTTTCAGAGTAGTTTTTACAGTTATATCAAAAATTACTGATTTGGTTATAGTACTAGAAATACATACTGTAGACAGATAATTATGAAATTATGGTGAGGCTTAATAAGTTAACTTTATATTTGGACAACTTTTCTGCTGTACTTTATTGGAAGGAGAAAAACAATCATTTCCTTAATAACCATGTAAACAATTTATTTAACTAAAACAATAACATGATAGCATATGTATCCATGTTTGTTAACTGATGTGGTTAAACATTTTTTTTAAAAAACAGACTGAGTTTTAGCACACTTGATAAACTTAAAACAAATCCTTATTTCCTGATGAATAGCCTTTGGACTACAATGTAACTTAAATAGAAGACTATATTTAGAAAGATTTTTCCTCCAAAAGCATTTTATTTTAAAAATCCAATTTAAATCAAAAAAATCCGATTTAAATTTTTAAAAAAATCTGAATTTTTTTGATTTTTTAAAAAAAATCGTTGATTTTTATCCACCCTGGATAAAACACATTACAGTGCTTCGTGATATGAGTCTTTGGGAATAATAATGCTAACCTGAATGCTTTCTACCTCCACATACAGAGCATTCAAATTCAATGGGAGGTGGCAAGTTCTGAGAATTGAAATTGAATTCTGCAGTCATTGTTTCAGGTGTTAGTTGAGCACAAACAGTAGCATAATCCTTTGGTTCCAGACAGTACCTCTTTCTCCCACTCATCTTCTGAAACTTTTTGCGATAGGCTTGACAGCAAAACTTCATCGCTGTTGATGGGTCAGTTTGCCCCATGAAAAATTCAACGGCATGTGTGTTCTTCAGCTGGCAATGTCATGGGCAAATATTTTCTCTTGATGAAAGCCAAAGGTCTCCTGAAGCTTTCCCAGGGCTACTTTCAATGCCATTCATCATCGAGGAGAGAGCCACAGGGACCTTTGCAGTCTCAAATCTCCAGCAGTAGAAGTGGTACTTCTTTGCTAGACAAGGACTTTGATTCTATATAGCCACTCTTTAAATAGGCCTCCTGCTTTAGTGGTTATTATTGTTGACTAGATGGGCTTTCACTGCTTTCAATTCTCCCCACTTTGGAACAGCTTTTGAAACCTGCAGGGTGAGGAACTGAGTCCTTCCCTATGACTTATCTTTCTTTTTAGATAGAACCTGCTGTAAAATATCTCTTGTGTGTGTGTGTGTCTGTGGGATGGGGAGTCTCTATAAAACACAGAAAAGAAACTATGGGCTTGCAGGGCCCCTAGATACCGGTACTTCAGGTTCAATTCTTAGTTCAGATATTTGGGGTGGAATTCATGTTTAATTAGGAGGGTGAAGCTCCTTCATTGTCATTGTGCATCATGCAACAGTAATATTTTTAGTGGTATGTTTTGTAAAAAACTGTATGGGCTTGTAGAGGGAGGGTGATCTCTAGCTCATCTTTTGGTATGTTGAAGAATTCTGCTGCCTCCTTGAGGAGCCAGGAATATCAACCTCTGTAGAGGAGTGTTTGGTCCCAGAAGGGGGAAAAACAGGGTGTGCAGGTAAGGACACAGCTTGTGATTAATTTTTATATGTGTTAGTGTTTTAAGTTGAGGGAATGGAATCCAAAAGGTAACTGTTCTAAGGCTTCCTCAAGCAAAACATCTCTCTTCTCTGCACACACACACACACACAGTTTTGAAAGCCAAAATATTTGTGATCCAGGAAACACTTTTGGATCCCTCTCCCCACCCCAGGGGATCCAATTTTACTGGAAATACATTGTCGTTCCTGTTGATCTAAGATTGCAGGTGGCTTTACACAAAACAAGGGGAAATACATTCTTTAGTATAAATAAGTACAAATAGTATCTGAAAATTACAGCTTTTTTGTTTTAGTCTAATTTAAAGCATCTAATTTTTTTGGTTCTGCTTTTATTTTGCCTTACTTGCCATTGCCGTATCATTATTGCTGGCTAGGCCCAAAAGACAGCATACATGCAGGAGACTGCTTCTGCTTCTAGGAGCCACAGACACAAGCATATGCTGTGCACTTGGCTTTCGGGGGGCAGGGGGGAGAGAGAGAAAGTCCCATCCATGGATAGGCAAAGACAACCTCAGGGAAGAAAGTGCCCACCACTAGTTACTGCTTAGTAAAGAGGCAGAAGAAGTGACTATGATGAAGTGCTGCATAGTTGTGTTGATTTGTATTGTTTTCTCATTTCAGAATCCATACTGGTGAAAAGCCTTTCGTTTGTGGCGAATGTGGAGCAAAATTCACGCAGAATCACATGCTTATCTATCATAAAAGATGCCACACAGGTATAAAAGTATTGCTGCTTCCCCCCCCCCACCTTGCTTTGTACTCTTTCACTCAGTGTGTCTGATTTCCTGTACATCTGAGAGTTTGGCCACATGGATCCCAAAGAGCAAGGAATTTGGTACAGGTGCGCTGTTTCTGCCTTTGCTCCAAAGTGCTGCAGGTTTATCCTGTGATACTGCACCGGTGCAATGGCTGCTGCACCATCCCCTTAGACCAGGCACGTCCAACAGGTAGATCGTGATCTACCCGTAGATCACTGAACGTCTGTGGTAGATCACCGGTAGATCATTGGCTCCCCCCAAAGAAGCTCAACAACTGTGGCTCCCCTAAAAATACTCAGCATTTTTGCCCTGCACCCCAAAAAGCGAGGCTTTCCTGCTCCCTAAAAATAGCTCAACAACTTTGACCTGAACCCACCAAAAGGGGGTAGATCACTGCCAGTTTTTAACTCGGTGAGTAGATCACAGTCTCTTGGAAGTTGGCCTCCCCTGCCTTAGACAATTATTGCTGGACCAGTAGCAGTTAAAAAGAGGTGAGGGGAGAGTTAAAATTGCCGATGCACTGTTTGGTTGAAGTGTATCTTGGCTCTCTCAATCCATATCCTTGTTCCAAATCTTACGGTTAGTGGCTTAAAATAACCTCTTCACTTTTATTGCGTCCTCTAGGGGAACGACCTTTCATGTGTGAAACGTGTGGGAAGAGCTTTGCCTCTAAGGAGTATCTGAAACACCACAACCGAATCCACACGGGGTCCAAGCCGTTTAAATGCGAAGTTTGCTTCCGGACATTTGCACAGAGGAATTCACTGTATCAGCACATAAAAGTTCATACAGGTAGGAAGGCAAAAGGGTCGAGCTGAGAGCGGGAGGGGGAGCCTCCTGTTTGCAAAATTTTTGTGTGAACTAAAGAGAGGGGCTCTTACCAGTTCACGGCATACAAACGTTTAGTTTCGCTGGTGATTCTGTCCGTTCGACTTCCAAAACATTCAGAAACCAAGGCGTAGCTTCCGATTGGCTGCAGGAAGTTCCTGCAGCCAATCGGAAGTCGCGTTGGACGTTTGGGTTCCAAAGAACGTTCACAAACATTCACTTCCGGGTTTGCGGCATTCGGAATCCAAGGTACAACTGTGCTGTTTTTCAAAATACAGACATAAAGACAGTGAAACAGTCTCTCTCTCTTTAGGATATTGTGTTTTTGTGTACCACTTTTTAAAATATTAAGCAATTCAGAAATGCTTCCGGTTACATAATTGTGCTTTCTGATGATTCATCTGCTCTGGCCGTCTCTGATCAGAGTAAGGACACCCAAGTTTCTGTGGCTCTGTTTGCCAGGTCGCCAGCCTGTAGGAAGGTTTCTGCTTCAGCCATGCCCATGTCATGTTATTCTTGGGCCTTTCCTAAGCAAGGCTTCCGTGTCAGCATCCAATTAGAAATTGGTACCTAACGACGTCGTTCAGGTCCTACATAAACCAGCTCCTGCCTCTTCCAAAGTACCTTGCAGACTTGAATTCATTTCATGTTTTTGAGGACTGTTGTTCATACCTGGGGAAACCTGCCTGCCCCAGTGACTTGTTTGTTGGCCTTGGACCTATACTTTAAAATCCCAAGTCTGGGAGTTCCTGAGGCCACACTGAAACCCTCTATGTCAGGTCTTCATCTTTACAATAGGAATAAGAGAGGATTTCAAGTTATTCTGCATGTTGCTAATGCAGTTGGGATCATGATTAGTAATTAAAGATTTCTTTCCAGTTAGTGCTTTCAGCTCTTGTGAAAATAGTTCTTTCCTTGAGCTATTTGCGTCCACCATAATGACCTTTTAGTTGGTCTTTCCTATTCTCAGCTTAAGCCTTTTGTTTGTTTTCACATTCCATCTCCCTCTTTCTTTTCCCTCCAGGTTAATATTAATGTTTCTCTGCTTTTGCTTTCTCTTCACTTGCTACATTTTCCTCTTGGCTTTCAGTTTAAGATTTCTTTTATCTACTTTCAAATGTATTCCTTCTCTACCTCCTGTTTATTTTTCATCTCTGATTTTTCCATTTTGTCCCCTGTTGGTTGTTAAACCCTGTATCTTTCTCTATTCTATGTTGTGTGTGTTTTTCTCTTTATTGCTCTTGAACTATTGAAGTCTCTACTAGCTAATGTTTGTGCAGTTCATTCTCCTCTTTTTTAAAAAGCACACCATACTAATTTATCTTAGCAGGGCTATGCTTAATCATTCTTGACCTCTAAATTTCTAGCATTATTTTTAGTTTAAATTAGATTGTAACCCTGCTCAGTGGGGCTTGTCGTCCTATGTGTTTTGAACAATACTTAGTGCCCACAAATAAAGTATAATGATGCCGTTCATTTTTCAAACATATCTGAAAGTAATTTCTGCTGGAGGACAGAATAACTGTCTATCTGGTGTAGATAGATTTAAAAAAGAAAGTATAATTGATTCCAGAAAGGCTTTTATTACTATATAAGCATGAAAACATTTTATCCCATAATAATAATAATAATTATTATTTTCAGCTCAGTTCAGTGTTAAGTTGGGAATGCACAATTGAAGTTCATGACACCATTCCTTTCATCAGAAGTTCAGACTTGCACTCTTGAGGTCATTGTATTCTGGCTGATCTTAAGTTGTATTTGGTGCAGCTACAAAGGTGAAGATCTTGCAGGTGCTCCTTAGTGGTTTCTCCCTTCACTTTGTTGTTGTTGTTCAGTCGTTCAGTCGTGTCCGACTCTTCGTGACCCCATGGACCAGAGCACGCCAGGCACGCCTATCCTTCACTGCCTCTCGCAGTTTGGCCAAACTCATGTTAGTAGCTTCGAGAACACTGTCCAACCATCTCATCCTCTGTCGTCCCCTTCTCCTTGTGCCCTCCATCTTTCCCGACATCAGGGTCTTTTCTACGGAGTCTTCTCTTCTCATGAGGTGGCCAAAGTACTGGAGCCTCAACTTTAGGATCTGTTCTTCTAGTGAGCACGCAGGGCTGATTTCTTTAAGAATGGATAGGTTTGATCTTCTTGCAGTCCATGGGACTCTCAAGAGTCTCCTCCAGCACCATAATTCAAAAGCATCAATTCTTCGGCGATCAGCCTTCTTTATGGTCCAGCTCTCACTTCTGTACATTACTACTGGGAAAACCATAGCTTTAACTATACGGACCTTTCACTTGGTTGCTGTCAAAGTCTGCAAGAGCAGCCCTTTTGCATGCAATCAAATAGCAATAGTAACCATGTCCTCTGCTTTTAGGTGAGCGTCCCTACTGTTGTGATCAGTGCGGCAAGCAGTTCACCCAGCTCAATGCCCTGCAACGCCACCATCGGATTCACACAGGGGAGAAACCGTTCATGTGCAACGCTTGCGGTCGGACATTTACCGACAAATCTACTCTTCGGCGGCACACCTCTGTAAGGAGATTTTGATTTTCTGTTTCCTAACAAGCCACGTAACTTAAGGGTGCGGCAGGTTTGGCCCTCCAGATGTTGCTGACTGCAACTCCCATTATCCCAGGCTCTTGGGTCCTGCTGCCTGCAACTGGTGAATGGTTTGAGTCCTACAACACCTGGAAGGCCAGAGGTTCTCTATCCCCGATGTAAATGGTGTAGTTACTGGCAGAGATGGAAAACATTGTGTAAACCCCACATAGCATGGCTCCACCTGAAGTTGGAGCATTGAATTAAGAGCAAGCTTCCTCAAAATCCGTCCTCCAGATGTTTTGGGACTACAACTCCCATCATCCCTAGCTAGCAGGTCAGGGATGATGGGAATTGTAGTCTCAAAACATCTGGAGGGCCGAGGTTGAGGAAGCCCGAATTAGAGCCTTAGATGGCTGGCTGTTATATGCATAGGGAGTGAGCAGAAACGTTCTTTAGCTAATCCTAAACTAGGGACTTTCCCATTTTTCTGCATTTAAGAACTGAATTATTGAGTGTGGGGTGTTGCAAATGGCTACCAAATCAGATTTCATGAATGCCTTGGCAGGTTAGACCTCTGTGCCCCTGCAGAGTTTCGGCATTGACACATTCCAGCAAATACCTGAACATGCCTGTGGTACTTGCCCATCCGCATGTCAGTTGTTCCATGGTACTCACGCCGCTGGGAAATGATTCCTATTAGGGTAAAGGGCTTCAGATGTACACTCTAATTTGTGCAACCAGAAAGCCCAAAAGCTGTTCCTTGCCTTTATTAAACAGTGAAAACAAATTGCTATTAAATAACGAGAAAATGCAGGTTTGGTCTTGCATTTTTGATCTTATTATGAATTCTTCTTGTGGTTTTTTTTAAAAAATTCCCTCACTACTTCATAACTTAGGAAGGCTACATCCTCTATTCTGCCTACATTTTAATTGCTCCCTGCCATTGTTTATAAGAGAAACAGGTTTAGGTTGTTAGAGCTAGTAATAATAATAATTAATAATAATTAATAATTTATTTATACCCTGGCCATTTTGCTGGGTTTCCCCTCATTGCTGAATATGAATTTGCAAAGGTCCTATAATGCTATAGCAGACCAAGAAATGTCATGTGCAGTTTTCGATAAAATAAATAAATAAAGTCTGAAATGCCTCCCAACTTCGTTGGAGGTACAGAGGTGGCTGCCTCCCTGCCTGAGTCCTGTGCAGTGTGGGCTCTGAATGCTTAGACCAGGGGCCAGCAACCTTTTTCAGCAGGGGGCTGGTCCACTGTCTCTCAGACCATGTGGTGGGCCGGACTATATTTTGAAGGAAAAAAAATGAACGAATTCCTGTGCCCCACAAATAACCCAGAGATGCATTTTAAATAAAAGCACACATTCTACTCATGTAAAAACACCAGGCAGGCCCCACAAATAACCCAGAGATGCATTTTAAATAAAAGCACACATTCTGCTCATGTAAAAACACCAGGCAGGCCCCACAAATAACCCAGAGATGCATTTTAAATAAAAGGACACATTCTGCTCATGTAAAAACACACTGATTCCTGGACCGTACATGGGCCAGATTGAGAAGGCGATTGGGCCACATCTGGCCCACAGACCTTAAGTTGCCTACCCCTGGCTTAGACAGCAGTTTAAGAAGCAGCTCCACAATACCACAATACCTCAAGGACCGCCTCTTTCCATATGAATCCAGGCCCTGAGATAATCTTTTGAGGCCCTCCTTCGTGTGCCTCCTCCTCAAGAGATCTAGAGGGTGGCAACATGAGAACGGGGCCTTCTCTGCAGTGGCTCCCTGTCTGTGCAATGCCCTTCCCAGGGAAGTTTGCCTGGCGCCTTCACTATACATCTTTAGGCACCAGGCAAAAATGTTCCTTTTTAACCAGGCCTTTGCCTGACTTGATCTACATCTTATACCCTTTTTAAAATGTTGGCTCTTTTTTTTGGGGGGGGGCGGTTATTGGGTTGTTGTTTTTGTTTTGATTTTATGTATTTGATATTTTATGTGAACCGCCCTGAGACCTTTGGGTATAGGGCAGTATAGAAATTAAATAAAGAAGAAGAAGAATCAGCATTCAGAGCAAATTGAAGGTGCTGTAGACTATATTGTGTGCCAGTGGTGAATTTTGCATGCTTGTGGTTTTCCCCCCCCAGATTCATGATAAAAACACACCTTGGAAGTCTTTCCTTGTAGTTGTTGAAGGAGCTTCTAAGAATGATGAGGATCATAAAACAGAGGCAGACTATAACGTGGCTCGTTCCAAAATATCCGAGAAGCTGCTGTCGTTCTCTGAAAATGGGCACTATCAGAGTCTGACGGCTATCCAAGGAAATATGACCACGCTGCATGAAAATGGATCGTCCGCAGTAACAGACTGCAAATCAAAGGGCGCTGCAGGGTCTCCAGAAACCGCCGTAGCTACAACTTTGCATGATCTCACAGTGTTGCACACCCAGACTGACTCATTTCAGCCTCCACTTTACACCTTGGTGACTATAGAATAGCACTTGCTGCAAAGAAGAAAGCTCCAGTTGGGGATAATCTCTGAAATACTGTACACAGTATCCATGTAAAGAAGAAGAAAGGGTTACTATGGATGATCTTAATATCCTGGATTCTCTCAAAATCATTACTTTTTGAGTTGTCTTTCAGCTGAAGGATTCTCTCTCATCCCGTTTGTTAAAGAGAAAATTGTTCTCTCTTTTGTATGCTGTCTCTAATTTTGAAGTAGATTTCAGATTACAGAGTCAGTGCAAAAAGGTGAAGGTTCACCGCTGTTTTAATCCAGATTTTTCCTTTCCTTCAGCAGAATGGTTTCTTTGGAGAGGTCATTTTCCCTCTGAAAGGAGACTCCTTCTGTGCTGGTGTTGTTTAAAATCTCTTAAGCGACGCTGATTTTACATTGTATGGAAATGAACGTGAGATCACATGGCACAATCTCTCTGGGCCCAATATGAAATGCAGTTTTAATAAATTGCTGCTGTTTTTAAACATTGGGGCATGCCTGACCCTGCTCTTTCAAGCTCTTGAATAAGTTATTTTGGGAAATGTTTGGAAAACCAGGTTGGTAAAAGTGCTGGCGCTCCACTGCAGTTCATGTGCTAAATCCGTACTTTGTCAGATAGATTGTTCTACACAACTTTGAAGTGGATTTCAGAGTAGCGTTGCTGGATTTTGTTCAGAATTTGTGGAGGGATTTCACAAGCTTTTTAAAAAATTACTCTGTGGTCCAACCTTCCTCCTAAGTACCTAGCACTCTGTGAACCTTTTCTCTGTACTCTTTCTCGTCTCCTCAGTCCCACCTACGAACTCACTGTCTTTTAATGGTCTCACCAGTCTATTCTGTCATATGCACACACACCCCAAAGGCCACATGTGCATCTTCTGCTCCTGTTACAGGTATACCCTCATTTCCATACATTCAGATAGGACAGATAGGACCTTCACAAAGTGTTGCATTTCTAAATTGCTCTTCATTGCCCAGAGGACCTTAGTATTCTTCCCAGCCTCTTGTGATCCCAGTGCCCCACATATGGGGGTTGTGTGCTGGCCACGAGACAAGGGGTTCTGTCACTTTATAAATTTATTGGCAGCACACTTCTAAAACAAATTGCTCCAAAGTAATGAATACGGGACTGCAGGTCATCCGTTGTGGCTCCCCAGTCCTCTTCCCCTTTGTGCCACAGCTGGTAAAATATTCTTTGTTCATGTTTCCGGCAACAGTTTCATTATCTGGGCGAGTACGCTTCTTTGTTTTTGTACTTGCTATATAATGCTTGTCCCAAAGGCTACAGAATGTACTGAGAAATTGAAATTATAACCTGAATTGGCATTCAGAGTAATGGCTAGCAGCCATTTAAAAGCTCGTTGAGATTTCCAAGTTCAGCTTCTAAAGGTTTTGCGAAATGGGTTGCATGAAAAGAGAGTTAGCGGACATAGTTGGAAGTCGAAGCGAAGCAACTGCCAAATTTTTAAGAAATGCACGTTTCTTTTAAAATGTTGCTTTCCTTGTCATAGGGCTGAAGGAAGTGAAGAATTAATTTGTTTTTGCTAAAAAAAACACACATCAATACTGTGCCTTCCTACTTTTAAATTCAGGAAAAATGAAGTGCCAAATCCAAAACTTATTTAAGTTCCGACATTCCACTGGATTCCAGCAGAACTTGCTAATGCAACTGTTAGGAGTAATTGTAATTTATGAATATGTCACCCAGCCCGCTAAAGCACTGGCTAATGGGATCTGTTTTTCAACCACTCTTTCTGTCCTGAGATAAAATCAAGTTCAGTGTGTTTTAGCTTAGACAGTGTTATAACTGGACATGGTTTTATAAAACACAACTGAGAATGTTAACTACTTCTTTCCAACTGCTGTGATTTCACTCTCTTAACTTTATGGATTCATTTTGATGCATTTTTCCTTTTCAAGAAGTGATTGCAATGGTTAATTAAGCCTGCGCTTAACAGATCCTTTTAAGTCATGGTATTCCCTGCTCTGGTTTACCTGTAGGATTGGCCCTGCACTCACAATACTAGCATATGACTGAGTATGCTCATAGTAGTGACAAAGTACTGCTATTTCCAAAGGAAGAGACTTGTTTCAGAAAAATAATCCAAGTATGTAACAGCAAATTATTTTCTCAAGGTAATGATGGACTCAGTTTATCAGTGTAAAGTGCTTTGGGTTACCGGTACTTACTCTTCAACGCTGATCTACTCCTGCAGAAGATCTGGTCCTTTTCATGTTGCTGTATGTTTTGGCAAAGTTACACTCTGCATTCACGCTTGGCCTTTTCTAAAGCTTTTCCCCTTTTCATTCAAAAAATGAATGGTTTTTGTTCAAAATCACTCGGAGGGTGTACCTTTGGTACAAGTATCACAAACAGATAACTTAGGATCCTGCTTTCATATTTTACTTGTTGAAAGGCAATGCAATAAAAGATCGGTCCAACTATGTATCAGTTTTGTTTTGTTTGTAAAACCCCGTAGTAGGAGTTTACCATTTACTCCTTGTTTATTTTAATTCACTAAAAGGGGTCTTTTTTAGAAAGACTGGAAGAGCTTATATTTAAATATTTATTTTGTAATCCATGTGCTCCATTTTGACGTTAGAATTTTAACGACCAATTACAAAGAATTTTGTAGTAAATATTTAAATCCTTATGTTAGTAAATATAGGTAGGGATTTTTATTTTTACTCTACAGAGATGTGAAAGTGGGTTCACTTGTATGAACTGGTAAACCCCATTAAAAGATTTTTTTCAAATAGTACCATCTTTGTTGTGACTCTTTTGGGGAGGGAAAACACACTGTACTTGAAGACTGCAGAGTTCTATCATGATATCTCTACTGTGATCCAGAGGAGTGAGCAATGTGTGTGCAGGATAAGGTAGGTATTTCTAGGTGCGCGAGACCAGGATGAAACATCAATATGGATTAGCTAAACTGCAGAGCTTTCCAAACTGTGTGTCGCGACACGTTAAGTGTGTTGGCTACAGTGTGTAGGTGTGTTGCACAAACAATCCTCAAGCTCCTCCCGGGGCTGGAAAGGGCCTAGTTTAACCTCCGGTTTGCTAGTAAAATTATTATTATTATTATTATTATTTATACCCCGCCCATCTGGCTGGGCTTCCCCAGCCACTCTGGGCGGCTTCCAACAAAATACTAAAATACAGTAATCCATCAAACATTAAAAGCTTCCCTAAACAGGGCTGAATTACTGTGTTGTGAAATGTCCAAAAAGTGTGTCACCAAATGGAAAAGTTTGTGACGCTCCAAGCTAAAGGTTGAAGAGTAATCCTAAACTTCTGTACCAGTTCTACAAGGTCTTACCTATTCAAGCATCGTGACGGGGTGAGCTCCTGTTGCTTTGTCCCAGCTCCTGCCAACCTAGCAGTTCGAAAGCACACCAGTGCAAGTAGATAAATAGGTACTGCTGCGGCAGGAAGGTAAACGGCATTTCCGTGCGCTCTGGCATTCGTCCCGTTGCACCAGAAGTGCTTTAGTCATGCTGGCCACATGACCCGGAAAGCTGTCTGTGGACAAACACCAGCTCCCTCGGCCTGAAAGTAAGATGAGCACTGCAACCCCATAGTCGCCTTTGACTAGACTTAACCGTCCAGGGGTCCTTTACCTTACTTTTACTTTTTACTATGTCTGTCACAAACGTTGCACTTCAGATCGCCAAAGCTAACTTCTACAATGTAAATGGGGGTGGGTACAGGTTCACCAACCCTGAAATAAAGGACATAAACCTTTTCTGTTTTGTAGCCCTTGGCGAAGGGGACCCAGGTGGTGCTGTGGGTTAAACCACAGATCCTAGGGCTTGCTGATCAGGTCGGCGGTTCGAATCCCTGCGACGGGGTGAGCTCCCATTGCTCGGTCCCAGCTCCTGCCCACCTAGCAGTTTGAAAGCACGTCAAAGTTCAAGTAGATAAATAGGTACCGCTGCAGCGGGAAGGTAAACGGCGTTTTCGTGCACTGCTCTGGTTCGCCAGAAGCGGCTTAGTCATGCTGCCACATGACCCGGAAGCTGTACGCCGGCTCTCGGCCAATAAAGCGAGATGAGCGCCGCAACCCCAGAGTCGGACACGACTGGACCTAATGGTCAGGGGTCCCTTTACCTTTAGCCCTTGGTGAAAACTCACTGAGCAGGTGTTGGTGGTGAATAAAAACACTCACATTTTGTTGTTACAGTGGGCAACACACTCTTTAATGACAATTCTCATGATAAAATAGCAACGCAAAAAGCCAAGAGCCTCATATCCAGCCACAGCCCCTGTCAGTTAAGGACCAAACCCAGCCCCCTGGTGGTTGCAGCCATTACAGTAGTATTTTCCAGCTGTCAAGTGCAAAGACGAGACAAAAGGTTTGCCATTTCTCTGCATCTCGTTACAAAACAAAGCAACCCTACAGTGCCTCTACAACATCAGCAATGAATGGATCTTCTGTTACACATTCACTATAGTTTCATAGATTCCTAAACCACAATAGTACGTATGAACATAAGATGGCTGTTGGTCTATGTTTACATACAGGTATATCGGAAATCGCTCCTTACCATGGCGGGTAGTCTGTGATTATTAAAGCAACAGAGGGGAAATTTGTTTGGAACATTTCTTGAGCTAGACACAGGAAGCGGCAGCTGAAAAGCACGAGCCTGGAAAGCTGGGCCAGTGCGAGGAGTCAATTCTCTGCGCACCATCAGGCAGACAATTGATGCGCTTAGCATCAATTGCAGGTTTGGGAGCAGGGGTTGGAGCCGCAGTCCTTTCCACTGGCTGCCCAACCAGTGACTGACACTGCAAAACTGACTACACCGACCATGTGATTGTTGACTAAATGCACAGTCCTCAGGCAGCGTGGGAAGCCATAGGGTGTGGATGGGGACAGGGACAAGGAGGTTACTCCTGTGTGTCAGCATTTTGATCTGCTCTGAATAGTCAGAGGAACTTGCTTTTGTGTGCATTAATTACCCACACAGAACAAGTGCCATTTACTTAAAGCAAGCCCCACAGAAGTCAACAAGATTACGTTTGGGGTGTGGGGGTTTGTGTGGCCTGCTGTAATACCGTACCCTCTTAAAGAACAAGGACCGGAAGAAGCACGTTGCAACAAGTAGCACAACACAGACGGATGATGGTTCAGTGTCTGCACACGGAAGCCTGCAGCAGCTGGAAAGTGTGGTTTTCGGAGACATGTCTAAAAAGGGGTGTGCCGCAATTTAAAAAACAATTAGGTCTGTCTGAGAAAGAAAAATAGAAATCTACATATATATTTTATTACATTTACAACTGGTCTTTCTGTGAGGAGGGAACCCTGCCTGGGCACTGACTCGCTCCAAACCTGATTAGCTTAGGGCTGCCATATGTCTGGAATTTCCAGGACATGGCCTGGATTCGTCCGTTGAAAATGGCGTCCCGGCGGCCCATATCACAAGTATTGTTTTTTTGACGTTCTCCAAATAGGTAAAAATATTTTTGGAGATACTGCAAAAAAAAAGCTCAGCAACTCTGTCCCTCCCCCACCCCACCCCACCCCGGGCCAAATCTTAACAACTGTGCCAAAAAAGAAAGCTCATCAACTTTTGTGTCTAGATTTTCACTTTTCGAAATATGGCTACCCTAGCTGAGCTTCAACAGGTTGCTGCATCATGTACCTCCAGACCAGGAATGGGAAACCTGTGATTCTCCCAGATGTTGGGACACAACCAGTAGAAGAAGAGTTTGGATTTGATATCCCGCTTTATCACTACCCGAAGGAGTCTCAAAGCGGCTAACATTCTCCTTTCCCTTCTCTCCCACAACAAACACTCTGTGAGGTGAGTGGGGCTGAGATACTTCAGAGAAGTGTGACTAGCCCAAGGTCACCCAGCAGCTGCATGTGGAGGAGCGGAGACGCGAACCCGGTTCACCAGATTATGAGTCTACCGCTCTTAACCACTACACCACACTGGCTCTCGCCAGTACAACCAATGATCAGAGATGATGGGTATCTGGAGGCCAACAGCACCTGCAGGGCCACAGGGCCTCTACCCCTGCTATAGCCAGACCATGGATATAGTATTTGCACAACCTTGCATAGCCTTTGCAAAAAAACACTTGCTCATCTCCCACCTAGATAGGAGCCTCTCTCCCCATCAGCACTGACCCCCCCCTGTAACTGCTGATCCACCGCCACGCCGACATTCCACAAAAGGCCACCTGGTGAAAGCTCGCTGCTGTTTCCCAGCAGAAAGACACAGAGGGTTGGATCCGGACCAAACTGGCTGTGCTAAAGTCTCACTGAAATCCAGGTGAAAAGTCAAGTCTTTATTCCATCGAGTCCTGTTGATTTCAATGGGAAGGAAGTTCTACGAACCTAGCCTGGAACCAACCCAACGTGAGGGTAGCAGTTAATGGGGAAGTCAGTGGCAATGAACTCTTTTGAATGGGTCAACTGATAGCTGAAATGCTAAAGTAGGCCAGTAGTAAATTACTAAGGCTATACGTATGCACACACACACACACACACACACACTCTTTGCAAAATATACAGCAAGCTAGGTTCAGATTTGGGCAGAATGAGACAAGTAGAGTAGATTGAATCCCTCTGCACTGCAGGTGATAGGGGGTGCCATTTATTTTATTTAAACCCTAGCCCAGCAGGCAGGAGGATCCTAACCCTGCCTGCTGGCTAGCACACTTTGCTTGTAGAGAATTTATACAGTGGGAAACCCCACCCCTATCTGCAACCGTAAGCCCATTCAGTCATGCCATTCCCTTTATTCTGCTGCACCTGTAGAGCAGCTCTGGAAAAGCATTCTCTCTTCTGCTATGGAAAGGCTGCAGCATTTTTCAACCTTGATTTATTTTTATTTTTATTTTTGGTAGTTCTACATGCTACAAAGTACACGCCCAGAGACGCACATATGCACGCGGCATATAAAAAAACCACAGGCTTTCCACCAGCACGACTGAAAACACACCGAAACTCACAATTTCACACACGCGCACATGCACACACCCCTGAAAGAGCAGTCTAAAATACAGCTCGTTTATGACTAGCGGCGTGTCATAAACAGTATATACACTCTCATGGATCAAAGGTGAAGAACAGGCATAGGCAAACTCGGCCCTCCAGATGTTTTGGGACTACAACACCCATCACCCCTGACCACTGGGCCTGTTAGCTAGGGATGATGGGAGTTGTAGTCCCAGAACATCTGGAGGGCCGAGTTTGCCTATGCCTGGTGTAGTTTGGAAAATAAAATGTCACCACAGAAGGGGAGGGGGGAGAATCTGCTTGTTAGTCACTTAAAAAATGGTAGTATTCACACCCACCCCTTCCCACCCCTTTTGAAGTGACACCCTGACTGAAACTTTCGCAGGGCACCTCCAACACACGTGAAAGCCAGAACTGTATCACCATCACTGTTTATGTTCAGATCTTTTCAGACTACTGATGTGGGTGGATTGCAAAAAGAAGGGAAATAACCCCGTGAAAAACCCCTGAAACGAGGTAAATGTGTATTCAAAAAATGTGTTAAATTAATCTCAAAAAATATTTTTTAAAGTTGCTTTCAAACAGAAATGCTCAGACACATATAACTAAATGTATTAAATTGCTCTCAAAAAATATTTTTTAAAGTTGCTTTCAAACAGAAATGTTCAGACACGTATAACTAAATGTATTAAATTGCTCTCAAAAAAATATTTTTTAAAGTTGCTTTCAAACAGAAATGCTCACATATAACTAAATGTATTAAATTGCTCTCAAAAAAATATTTTTTAAAGTTGCTTTCAAACAGAAATGTTCAGACACATGTAACTAACTCAAAGGATTGTAAATAATGAAAAGAACCCTCAAAAAAACTTCAAATGATGAAAATTACTGTAATACAACTTAAGTGGCTTTCAAAAAACTTTTTGGAGTAGCTCCTGAACAGAATTACTCAAACACGTAGTAAACTGCTTAAAGGATGTAAATAATGGCAAGAGCCCTCCAACTGAACTTAAATTAATTATTTGAATACACATTTACCTCGTTTCAGGGGGTTTTCACGGGGTTATTTCCCTTCTTTTTGCTGTATCATTCCCGTGATTGTCCTTTTTACCTGATCATAATTGGTCAAGCAGGAGGAAGCAAGGAAAGAGCAGGGCAAACGCTTTGAGAATTGCACCGCCGCCAGTCGTCAAAAATTATGTAACTAACATTTAGAACAGTGATCGCTAACCTTGACACTCCAAATATTTTGGAACTACAACTCCCATCATCCCTAGCTAACAGGACCAGTGGTCAGGGATGATGGGAGTTGTAGTCCCAAAACATCTGGAGTGTCAAGGTTAGCCATCACTGATTTAGAAGAAACCCTTCTGATTCGTTCATGTCGTCCAGATAGACAGACGTTCCTCTGTAAGTCGCGTAATCATTTCGGCTAAGGACGAATTTGCATTCCAGATGGTTCATACGCTTGCTCTTTTTTTTTTTTTGAGCCAGAGGAGGCTTAATATAGATACACTTTGAAAGCTGGATCCCTGCATGTACTTACAAAGCAGTAAAGCCCACTGAAGCCAGTGGGACTTGACTCAACAGGAATAGGATTGCACTAGGCAGGGATCGCAGGTTTTGTCATCTCAGCGTTTGTGACTCGGCCACATTTCCTAAGCAGGAATGGAAATCAAAACACCACAATTTGATATAATATGTATCTATTAATGCAAGAGAAATCTCTGAAGGGCCCAAATAAATTTTAGTTGATGAACTCCTCTGTCCAAAGATAACCATACTCTTGGAGGGAGACTCACAGTAAGTGTGCCTAAATTTCAAGTTGGCTGACATTTCATGTCAACAGACTGGATTTATAAGACTAAGACCACAATGAATAAGTCGAGAGAGGAAATCCAATGGAACACAGGCCTGGGGGCTTCCTTCTAAGTTAAGATGCCTTGCACTGTAAGGCAGCAATCCTACGGACAGTGATGCGGGGGAATGCTGATCTCAGTGGGTCTTACTTGCAAGTAAATATGCATAGATCAGGCCGCATGTCTTGCATTTAGAAGTAAAACGAAAACACGAGGGCTTGGAAATATATATAGTTCATGTCCATAGTTACACCGAACGAGCCACAACAGGGTACTAAACAAGACATCAGTCAGTTAAGCTAGAAGCATTGATCCAAGTAGCCGATAATGGTCCTTGGCCACAACACAGTATACTTCAGCAGACATGTCACGTGCCACAAATTGTACTGACAATTCACTTGAGGTCCCCGTCCGTGTCTTCCTGAATGGACTTCTTAATGCGAAGTAACATGGTTGTCAGCCACTGATCCAAGCGAGATATTGAATCAAACTCCTTAACCTAATTGGAAGAGGGTGACAGAACCGGTTAGCAAAGCAAGTACAGTCGTACCTTGGATCCCGAACGCCTTGCAGGTCAATCGTTTTGGCTCCCGAACGCCGCAAACCCAGAAGCGAGTGTGCCGGTTTGCAAACGCTCTTTGGAACCCGAACGTCCGACGCGGCATCCGATTGGTTGCAGGAGCTTCCTGCAGCCAATCGGAAGCCACACCTTGGTTCCCGAACGTTTTTGAAGTCAAACGGATTTCCGGAACGGATTCCATTCAACTTCCGAGGTTCCGCTGTACAAAGACAAAGTGCACATATTGTTTTCAATTATTTTCATAATATGACCCAATAGAAAAATGTAAGGGTTCTGGGTTGTACCCCGTGAATCCATCCTGTGGGGCGGCAGCGGGGGGGGGGCACAAAAACTTCAATCTGTGCAACAGGACTTCCTTTCCCCTCATGCCCCCCAAACCAGATTTGGGGGACCAGATTTGAGGGGTGTGCGTTGTTAGTATTTTCACCCCTTCCTTATCTGAAAATCTCCTGACTCAGTGGAGAGAGAAAGGGGAGGAGTTTACTTTGATCCTGTGCTCCTATCTCTCTGCTCTGAGGAGAATTCTGAGAATGGCTGCTGTTAATTTCTCTGCTAGGTGACTGAAGTGAGAAGCTTTAAACTCACACAGTCTGTGTATTCTGTAAATATGTTTAGCTTGTAGAAATAAAAGAAGGATTACTTCTAAAACCTCTGGAACTACATCTGCTTATTGGTTGCTGAATTGGTGCTCACAGCTACAGTCTCACTGATTCATTCAACTAATTCTATACAATAGGCATGTCCAACTGTGATCTACTATCCAGTATTAAAAACTGGCAGTGATCTACCACACTCTCCCATTGTCATTCTCCAACTTCAGCATATTATATTTGGCTGAGTTTATGATAAAAATAATAACAAACGATAGTCGCTTCCATAAAACCAGAAAAGTTCGTTATAAATCAATATATTTTTAAAAACACATGTTTTGTATACTTGTAATTGTGTGTTTTCTATTATACTTAAAGAAAATAACATCAAGGACAGGGGCCTCCGTAATCAGAATGTGATGCACAGACTGTGGTTCTCAAAAGCTCGTGCCATCATAAATGTGTTAAGTCTTTAAAGTACCCCAGACTCCTGCTGTTTTTCAAATGAGTTCAGGGGCACATGTCAGCCAGAGTGGTGCATGCTCTAGTTTGGACTACTGCAATGCGCTCTATGTGGGGCTACCTTTGAAGGTGACCCAGAAACTACAACTAATCCAGAATGCAGCAGCTAGACTGGTGACTGGGAGCGGCCGCCGAGACCATATAACACCGGTCCTGAGAGATCTACATTGGCTCCCAGTACGTTTCCGAGCACAATTCAAAGTGTTGGTGCTGACCTTTAAAGCCCTAAACGGCCTCGGTCCAGTATACCTGAAGGAGCGTCTCCACCCCCATCATTCAGCCCGGACACTGAGGTCCAGCTCTGAGGGCCTTCTGGTGGTCCCCTTGCTGCGAGAAGCCAAGTTACAGGGAACCAGGCAGAGGGCCTTCTTGGTAGTGGCACCCGCCCTGTGTAATGCCGTCCTACCCGCTAAGGGAGCCTTCCCAGACGCGCTAAAAGAGGCGGTTATTAAACCGCTTCTTAAAAAACCATCTTTGGATGCGGCCAATATGGCCAACTATCGCCCAGTCTAAAATCTTCCATTCTTGGGCAAGGTGATTGAGTGGGTGGTTGCTGAACAACTCCAGGCACGCCTGGAGGATGCGGACCATTTGGATCCCTTCCAATCGGGATTTAGGCCTCATCATGGGACTGAAACTGCCTTGGTCGCACTGGTCGATGATCTCCGGCGGGCTAGGGACAAAGGTGAGAGCTGTTTCCTAGTTCTGCTGGATCTCTCAGCAGCTTTTGACACCATCGACCATAACATCCTTCTGGACCGTCTAGAGGGTTTGGGAGCTGGGGGCACTGTTATACAGTGGTTCCGCTCCTTCCTCCTGGGCCGTGTTCAGAAAGTGGTGGTGGGGGATGAGTGTTCAGACCCCTGGGCTCTCACTTGTGGGGTACCTCAGGGTTTCCGTCCTCTCCCCCATGCTTTTTAACATCTATATGCAGCCGCTGGGAGAGCTCATCAGGGGGTTTGGGCTGGGCGTTCATCAGTATGCGGATGATACCCAGCTCTACCTCTCTTTCAAATCAGAACCAGTGAAGGCAGTGAAGGTCCTGTGTGAGTGCCTGGAGGCGGTTGGAGGATGGATGGTGGCTAACAGATTGAGGTTGAATCCTGACAAGACAGAAGTACTGTTTTTGGGGGACAGGGTGCAAGCGGGTGTGGGGGACTCCCTGGTCCTGAATGGGGTAACTGTGCCCCTGAAGGACCAGGTGCGCAACCTGGGAGTCATTTTGGACTCACAGCTGTCCATGGAGGCGCATGTTAATTCTGTGTCCAGGGCGGCTGTCTACCAGCTCCATCTGGTACGCAGGCTGAGACCCTACCTGCCCACAGACTGTCTTGCCAGAGTGGTGCATGCTCTAGTTATCTCCCGCTTGGACTACTGCAATGCGCTCTACGTGGGGCTACCTTTGAAGGTGACCCGGAAACTGCAATTAATCCAGAACACGGCAGCTAGACTGGTGACTGGGAGTGGCCGCTGGGACCACATAACACCGGTCCTGAGAGATCTACACTGGCTCCCAGTACGTTTCCGAGCACAATTCAAAGTGTTGGTGCTGACCTTTAAAGCCCTAAACGGCCTCGGTCCTGTATACCTGAAGGAGCGTCTCCACCCCCACCGTTCAGCCCGGACACTGAGATCCAGCGCCGAGGGCCTTCTGGCAGTTCCCTCACTCCGAGAAGCGAAGCTACAGGGAACCAGGCAGAGGGCCTTCTCGGTGGTGGCGCCCGCCCTGTGGAACGCCCTCCCATCAGAGGTCAAAGCAATAAACAACCACATGACCTTTAGAAAACACCTGAAGGCAGCCCTGTTCAGGGAAGCTTTTAATCTGTGATATTTTAATGTTTTGTTTTTTGATATTTGCTGGAGGCCGCCCAGGGTGGCTGGGGAGACCCAGCCAGATGGGCGGGGTACAAATAATAAATTATTATTATTATTATTATTATTATTATTATTATTATTATTATTATTATTATTATACCAGATGTCAAAGAGAACAACAACTACCAGACTTGTAGAAGACATCTGAAGGCAGCCCTGTTTTAATGTTTGATTGATTATTGTATTTTAATATTTTGTTGGAAGCCGTCCAAAGTGGCTGGGGAAGCCCAGCCAGATGGGCGGAGTATAAATAATAAATTATTATTATTATTATTATAACCACAGCAGTTTCCCCCATAGTTTGAAACAGAAATTGGGTAAACTAAACTGCAGAGCTGACAGCCTTCAAGCACCACCTTAAGAACAGGACGAAACCTGTAGAAGCCCTTTCCCCTGGATCCAACCCACCCCTTCCTTCCGAGTAAACCTAAAACAGCCCTTTCTCTCTCCAAGGAGCCAGCGCGCAGGGCTTCTCTCTCTCTCGCCCAGCCTCTCCGTCTACGTACCCCTGCTCCTCCCTGCTCCCGCCTCGTGCCCACTCGCTTCTCCTTCTGCCAATAATAATAATAATAATAATAATAATAATTTATTATTTTTATCCCGCCCATCTGGCTGCGTTTCCCCAGCCACTCTGGGCGGATTTCAACAGAACATTAAAATACAATAATCTATTAAACATTAAAAGCCTCCCTAAACAGGGCTGCCTTCAGATGTCTTCTAAAGGTCTGGTAGTTGTTGTTTTCTTTGACATCTGAAGGGAGGGCGTTCCACAGGGCGGGTGCCACTACCGAGAAGGCATCACTACCGAGATGTTATGTGCATGCATCTTTCACACCCGATTTTGGAGCTGTCGCCATTCTGGCTAGCAAGGAGCGTGCTGTGCTTTCTTGGGCTGCCTCGGAGAGGAGCTGGGCTTGTGGGGCTACAGGGGCGGGGCGGGGGAAGGAGGCTTTTCTTTCTCGGCCTGCGATCGACAGAAATCAATCCAGTGATTGACCAGCCGATTGCGATCAACACGTTGGACATGTCTGCTATACAATTACCTGAAAATGCACCCCACTGAACACCCACACAATACATTTAAAAGAGCACTGCTTCCCCCAGAGCTGTCGTTTACACCTCAGAGAGCTATAGTTTCCAGCACCCTTAACAAGCTACAGTTCCCAGGATACTCTGGTGAAAAACCATGTGTAACTGAAGTGACCGCCTAATCTGTTAATCTGGAACCAACTCTGTCTCTGTTGCTTCGAATGCGCTGTGGTTACAATACTGCTGGCTATTTTTCTTCTTTTTAAATTGGCCCTATGAAACCTGCCCCGTGACCAAGTAAAACAGAAGTCTACTTACCGCTTCAGTGTAAGCTTCACAGTTTTGTTCCTCGTGAGCTTCCAGTAATTTCTAGCAGGATGACATGAACAGATTAAACAGCAGAAGTGACAATGTTACTGCATCTCTCAAGGAAGGCGGACTTGTTAAGCAATCCTGTTTGCGCTCTGTAAAACTGAAAGAGGCCTTTCGCAACTTGGAAGGGGCGTTTTAAAAACTACCAGGTAATGTATCCCTTCAATTTAGCAATAACCTGTTAGATACAAAGCTTTTTACCCCAGGACTATGCTGGATCTGAAAGGCTGGATGGCGTCCCTTCGTCAACCATAAGCACTCATCATCACAGCGATTGTGACCTCATAGTCAGGCAGAGATATAGGCATGTGGGGAGTTGAAAGTGTCAGAAAATATTTACATGGTGCTGTGGTCCCCATCCCTAGGAACTAGAATCTATCTATGTCAGGGGAATAAAGCTGTCTTGTTCTGCATCAGAACCTTGGGTGATCTAGCTCAGTACCAACTAGAGATGTAAAGGCCTTGGAGAAACCCCAGAAAATTTGAAGGGGGGAAAATCCAGGTGTCCCCCCTCCTCAATTTTCCAGAAATAAATAGGGAAGAGGCGGAAATATTGGGGGGGGAGAATTGTGTCCTTCCCAGTTTTTCTTTTTAAAAAATTTTTACTTATGATTTTCAATTTGAGACATTTCAGTAATTTTACAATCATTTTAACATTTCGATGCTCGACTTCCTTCCCCAATCTTCCTGCGGTTCCTTAAATTTATTTTTAATATTTTCTGCATATTCCAAATCAACTTAACTTAATCCCTTTACCTTTTAGTCATAGGCAACAAGCAGGCATGGCAGGCACGGAAGGGAAGCCCCTTCTTTGCACCCAGCACAGAAATGTTGCAGGCCACTGGAAGAAGTCCCTAGTAGGCTAGCAAAACCATTTTTGAGGCTAGCAAATGTGGTAAGGTAAAGGTAAAGGACCCCTGACCATTAGGTCCAGTCGCGGACAACTCTGGGGTTACGGCGCTCATCTCGCTTTACTGGCCGAGGGAGCCGGCTTACAGCTTCCAGGTCATGTGGCCAGCATGACTAAGCCGCTTCTGGCGAACCAGAGCAGCACACGGAAACGCCATTTACCTTCCCGCCGGAGCGGTACCTATTTATCTACTTGCACTTTGACGTGCTTTCGAACTGCTAGGTTGGCAGGAGCAGGGACCGAGCAACGGGAGCTCACCCCGTTGCGGGGATTCAAACCACCGACCTTCTGATCGGCAAGCCCTAGGCTCTGTGGTTTAACCCACAGAGCCACCCGTGTCCCAACACATGCAGTAGGATTATTCAAAAGGAGTGAGGAGGAAAGATCTCTGGAGCATCTCCAGAGCCAAAGGAAGAACAGAGGTGAGGAGGAGGAGGAGGAGGAGAAACAAAGACCCCCTTCCCCTCTTTCTGAGGCTGGGGTGGGGACTCTTTAGCCTGCCAGATGTTGTTGGGACTACAACTCCCATTAGCCCCAGCCAGCCTGGCCGATGGTCAGTAACGGTGGGAGTTGTAGTTCAACAGCATTTGCACCCCCTCCCACCCTGATTATCACTTATTAACAACAACCGGTACAGCACATCTTCAACTCCCACCAAAGGAGATTATATGTATATGGCAATTGCCATTCTTTCCCTCTGTTTGTAGGCTTGGTATCTCCCTTTATTCACACGCCGGGTATCTGGCAATTTCCATGTGACAATTAGAATGCTACAAGAGGAAATCCAGCAACGCTTTTCTATTTTTAACCCGTTCAAACACATGCAGTTTCACCTACTTTCAATAGTTTACACTCCCTTGAATCTGAGAAGGCCGGAAACATTTGGTCATACTTCTCCAGAGCAAGCTGAAAGAGAGCAGCAAATTTTAAGCTTCCTATTTCATCGAGCCGGGCAGATTCCCTGCATTATCATCTAGTTTAGCCCTTAAACCTACCAGAAACTATTTCTTGGGAAAGGATCACAATGCAAGGGTTGAAAAAAATAAAATTACTTAGCACATTTGGAGAAATGCATTTAGAATCTGAAAGGGTATGGTGAGAGGCACTTGTATTTGCTTTTTATAAATGGGACAGTCCTGTGTTACAAACTTACATCTGTTTTATCTCGAACCTGAAACTACAGCTCCATACTTCAAACAGGCAGGACTGGCTTTAGACATATGTGATTGTCATCAAGGGTTTAAGGCAAGAAAACACAAGGCAATTGTGATGACTCTTCTTGCCTCATAGTCTCACATTACCATAAGCAAGCACAGAAAAGGACATTTAAGTAGGACTTGTACAGTGATCACTTGTCATTGCAGATGGTATTGATAAGCAGTCAGCAAACCTTTTCAGCAGGGGGCCAGTCCACTGTCCCTCAGACCTTGTGGGGGACCGGACTATATGGGGGGGGGGGGATGAACGAATTCCTATGCCCCACAAATAACCCAGAGATGCATTTTAAATAAAAGGACACATTCTACTCATGTAAAAACACGCTGATTCCCGGACCGTCCGTGGGCCAGATTTAGAAGGCGATTGGGCCGCATCCGACCCATGGGCCTTAGGTTGCCTTAGGTATTGATGGTTTAACATTAGTCAACTGTACATTCTTTGTACAAACAAGGGTGCATCTTGGCCTATACAACTAATGGTACTCAGTGAGTTGCACTAACCTTAGCATTCAACTCATCAACTATAAAGTGACACAGGGCAGCTTTAAAGAAGTAATCTTTTGCACTGTGCTTGAGTAATGGATTATCCATAGTGCTTGTTCCAACCTAAAGAGAGCAAACAGACATTTAGCCCAATTGTGAGCAGTAAAATCCAAAACGCAACACTATTATATCATCCAGTCCCTTGTGATTCCCTTTCATTGTATTTGAAATGCCAGCATTTTGTTGTCCCAGAACTCCAAACTTCACTTTGTTAATAATAATAATAATAATAATATTAATAATACATTCGTTTTAAAATGTTATTTCAATTTCACAACACATTTCACTCTGCCACAAATAGAAAACTATATTTTATATGACAAGAGTCATTCTCAGTACAATAAAGGTAAAGGGACCCCTGACCGTTAGGTCCAGTCGCGGACGACTCTGGGGTTGCGGCGCTCATTTCGCTTTATTGGCCGAGGGAACCAGCGTACAGCTTCCAGGTCATGCGGCCAGCATGACTAAGCCGCTTCTGGCAAACCAGAGCAGCGCACGGAAACGAAGTTTTACCTTCCCGCTACAGTGGTACCTATTTATCTACTTGCACTTTGACATGCTTTCGAACTGCTAGGTGGGCAGGAGCTGGGACCGAACAACGGGAGCTCACCCCGTCGCGGGGATTCGAACCGCCGACCTTCTGATCAGCAAGCCCAAGGCTCAGTGGTTTAGACCACAGCGCCACCCACGTCCCTTCTCAGTACAATACTGCGCAACAAAATAGCCCCATATTGATCAGTAATGATGATCCAGTGTTGTTTGGGTACTGAGCTCGTCAGCAGAGCATGAGACTCTTAATTTCAGGGCTGTGGGTTCCAGCCCTACGATGGGCAAAAGATTCCTGCATTGCACAGGGTTGGACTAGATTATTCTGGTGGTCCCTTCCAACTCTACGATTCTATGAAAGCACCTGGAAGTGATTCCATTGGGGAAAGTATGTGGGAACTCATAAATACAGAGGTGGCATGGCACAGACTTTGTCATCCTTCTGGAAACAAACAAAGACATTTGTACTGTACTCTTCTGGGCATTTGGGCAGCACTAATGGTCCAACTTCGTGTTATTTATTTTTGCTGTTCATTCTTATAGAATAGAATAGAATAGAATAGAATATATTTATTGTCATTGACAACGAAATTACTTGGCTGCTCCATCCACCCAGATAGGGCACTCCACGCAAAGACAAAACAACTACAAAAACACTGATTAAAACCATACAATGATAAAACATAACAGGTATGCGGGCAGGGTGGTTATTTGATGTGGTTTTTGAGGGTCAACACTTACATTTGTTTCATTTTAAGGCCGATTAGCCTTAACAGGCCAATTAGTTTAACGTCTATTACAGGAAAGCTGGTTAAAAACAGAATTCCCAAGCATGTAAAACAGCAGTTCTTGCTGAAGCAGAACAAGCAGCATGGCTTATGGAAGACTAAGTTCCGCCTCAATAACCCTTTCTCTTTCTTTGAAAGTGCCAATAAGCATATAAACAGAGGCGATCCAGTTGACATTCTGTACGTAAGACTTTCATAAAGCTTCTGACAATAAAGATTCCTGAGTAAGCTTAATAATCATGGAATAAGTGGAGGGGTCCTCCCAGGGATCAGTAACTGGTTAAGAAACGGGAAGCAGAGAGCAGGAATAAATGGACAATCCTTTGGATTGTATGCCTATGATTGATTCTCTCCCCTATATAACATTGAATTTAGTGAGCCCACCTGTTCAAAGAGTTCAACTGCCTTCTGATATTGCTCTAACTGAGCAGCATATCCAGCCACCTTCAGCAGACATTTGTTAGCAGAACTAGAAGCAAGAGGTAGAATTAACTGAATTGCACAGAAGGATTTCTAAACAAATGCAAAACGGAGCAACGTACGACTGATGAAGGAACTTCAACTGCTTAGGAAATTATTTGACCCCATGCATACAGATGGAAGAACACTGGTGTTCAGTCGTCATGTGATATATCTATATCAAGGGAAACCTGTGGCCCTTCAGATGTGGTTGGACTACAAATCCAATCATCCTTGGCCAATGGTCTGGGGGTGATGGGAGTTGTAGTCCAACTGCATCTGGAAAGGCACAGAGTCCCCATCCCTGGCTGATTTCCAACTGACATCATCACATCAATAGGAATCTGGCCTGTTGATACTGAAGTTGGCAGCTGGGCAAGCAGAATGCCAATCCACAAAAACTATTTTAGGATTTGGATGTTATGTTACACCTTACAGCGTGGGAAAGAGAGGGTGCCATTTTATAGTGTCAAAAGAAAAGCCGAAACAGAAGTACAGTCGTACTTTGGTTCTCGAACGGAATCGGTTCCGGAAGTCCGTTCGACTTCTGAAAACGTTCGAAAACCAAGGCGCAGTTTCCGATTTCTGCAGGAACTTCCTGCACTCATTGGAAGCCACAGATGTTTGGGTTCCAAAGAACATTTGCAAACCGGAACACTCACTTCCAGGTTTGCGGCGTTCAGGAGCCAAAACATTTGAGTCACAAGGCGTTCGAGAACCAAGGTACGACTGCAATGTAGATTTATACACTGAACACTGAGTAGCTATTTTATGAAAACTTGCCTGTTGGATTCTTCCCCTTTGTAGTAATCTGCAGCCTGTTCATAATGGGCAATAGCCTAAAAAAAGCAAAACAGAAATAATTAAAACATTCTGCTGCTTTTAGGTTTGATGCTTCATGGAGGAGGTTGTGCAGGTTATCCATTTCCTCTGCCAGACAGTGGCTTTCCATAACTTATGCAACACTGAAGAAAACAAAAACAAAATTCAAACTAGGAAAAGGAGGAGTTTGGATTTGATATCCCGCTTCATCACTACCCGAAGGAGTCTCAAAGCGGCTAACATTATCCTTTCCCTTCCTCCCCAACAAACACTCTGTGAGGTGAGTGGGGCTGAGAGACTTCAAAGAAGTGTGACTAGCCCAAGGTCACTCAGCAGCTGCATGTGGAGGAGCGGAGACGCGAACCCGGTTCCCCAGATTACGAGTCTACCGCTCTTAACCACTACACCACACTGGCTCTCAGAAAATAAAACAGCCAGTGTCGTAGGTGGAGTGGCTGTACTTCTAGTGTACAGTGGTCCCTTGACTTACGAATTTAATCCGTTCCGAATGGACATTCGTAGGTCGGAAAAAATTGTAAGTCGAGTCCCCATAGGAATGCATTGGGAGAAAAATATCCGAAAAAATTCGTAAGTCGAAAAAAACCGCATCTAAACTTCGTAAGTCGAGGAAACCGCATGTAAAACGGCAACGATTTCCATTTGGAGGTCGAAAAAATTCGTAAGCGTGCGGCCACTTTCTTCACTTGTAACTCGAAAATTACGGAAGTCGGGTCATTCGTAAGTCAAGGGACCACTGTACTTTTATTGCCTTTGCTAAAAGGATTCCTCTTCATCGGAAAATGTCTTCTTGTATACTTCCCACTACCGCTGCCATCATTTCAGTAAGCTAAGAGTATTCTGTGTGGCTTGCTGGGCTATGTCTGTGCTCAGGGAAGTGTGCACAGGGTTGTAGTCTAAATATTTTCAGACTACTCTGACAGTGTCTTAACATGCACACAAGGGACTCAGGTAACTTAATGGGCTTACCTTTTCAATGTCCACGAGCTCAGACTCATAAATCTCCGCAATGGTAATGTGATGCTTCGCCGCAATAGTAAATCGGCCCTAGGAAGAGAAGAAGTTGAGCTAATTATTCTCTTTTTCAACGTCGACCACAAAGACAGCTGAACCAAAGAGTTAACACCAATCTGCACGGTCACAAACTGGAATCCCAACCCTAGCACCTAGGGTTTCTTACCATGTCTGTGTAAATATCGATGGCGGCATTTAAGCAGTTGATAGCCTCTGTACCGTATGCATTTTAGGGGGAAATAATGAATAAAATCAGCTGAGTCATTCAAACATGGTTTATTTCACAAGTACAAGGAACTAGCTTGCTCAGATCATTAGATTCAGCATTCGGATTCTCAGTCATTCTTAAATTCAATAGCAACTCAACCCATTCACCATCTTAAAATGTACGCATAAGATACTGATGCCCCTTGCCAGAAATCCCTTTTGAGGACAGATGCTCTGACACACTTATTGAAGTCTCCCATCTTCAAGAGCTTCTCCATATACTTCCACTGAGGGAACTGGCTGACAAAGAAACCAGCCACCTCCGCTGAAGAGAACATGGACACATGTTCAATATATGCGCCTCAGCACTCATGTGCAATGGAAGTTGCTCCCTTATGGTAAACAGGCAAATGGCCCCACCAATTTCAGTTTGCCCTCAGTCAGCCCCCACCTGCCTGCCTTCTTATAGCCAGTTGATGAAGCAACATGGGCTGTCATTTTTCTCCCCCTTAGTCTAACTTTTTCCCTTGTAGAATGGAGCAGGGAGGAGGGAGGGGCCAAAACTGGAATTAGTTGGCTCAGCCTGTCATTGACTCTGGCGCCATCTACTGGTGTCCTCCCAGCCATCCTAGTCCTAACTTGTAATACCGTGTTTTCCTGAAAATAAGACACTGTCTTATATTTATTTTTCCTCAAGAGGACACACTATGACTTATTTTCGGGGGATGTCTTTTTTTTATTACGTCAGTTGCTGCCTGTCTTCTTAACCGCTCCGCGTCGGTACACTGCATAGCTACGCCTATCGCTATGTCTTATTTCCAAGGTATGGCTTATATCGCACAAATGCTTAGAAATCCTGTTACGGCTTATTTTATGGGTATGTCTTATTTTCGGGGAAACATTGTACTACTACTACTACTAATTTATTACTTATACCTTGCCTATCTGGCCGGGCCTTCCCAGCCACTCTGGGCAGCTCCCAACAGAATATTAAAAACACAATAAAACATTTGTAGGCTGCAAGATTTGAGTCTTCAAACTGAATTAAGGCATAGAGTCAATTCATACAGGCCCTTGTATACGTGGTGTGTGTGTGTGTGTGTGTGTATGTACACTATTGCAACAAGCCTAAGACTCCTCTCCCCATCACATATAGGACCTTTAATATAAGCCAGGATCTATGCATGTAAATATCCACATGAGCATGGATAATCTTAGCTGGAATACACATGGTTTGGGTGTTAGTAAAACCTTTAAATGGCATGAACAGTCAGAAAAAAACTGTCATTGATTAGCAAACGTTTAGGCATATTTTGTTTGGTGAAAAACATTTAAGATTTTTTTAAAACAGATATCAAGATATTATTTTTCACTATTTAAGGGGGGAAACAGTTTGGAAGGATTAATGTTTTATTATGCATCCTAGCACAATATACATACAGTAAACCCTATGCATGTCTACTCAGAAGCAAACCACACTAAGTTCAATGGGGTTTACTCCCAGGTAAATATGTATAGGACTGGAGCCTTACACACTTTTCAGTATCCTTAAAAATCAGCTATATGTCATTCAACAAACCCATTCATATCCCACAATTATTACTGACCCCACTGCACATAAAACAATTGTGTGAAATGGACCTAACACTACATTTATTCCGAGTTTCCCATGGGACCTTTCAGGGCTGCTCATGATGATACATTCTTCTCAGGAGAGTAGTTTCATTTGGCTGCATTGGCTTAGGAAAATCTCAAAGCTACAAACCGTAGAGCTTTATAAGTAATCACCCTACCTAAATGCCTTGTTCAACATGGGTAAATACCAACCTAGACAGCCATACTATGCACAATATGCATCTTACCTTGGGGATCTGCCTTTTTGAAAGCATTGCCTGCGTCTACAAAACAGGTTGCTGAATCATGTTTACTCTGTAGTTGCATGTGGAGTTTGGCTGCCTGACAAAATGCATTCCCTGCAGCTGGAAAAGAAACAGTCCCCAAATCACATGATCTCTAGACAATGTTATAAGAAGCCATTTGAATGACAAAAAGGACAATGATCTCTCCCACACACCGCCCCATATTTTCCTTTGTAAATACAGAATTCAGGCTCACACTGAAAGATAGCCTATTATTGCTCTAGCTTGGAAGAGTGCAGATGTTTCTGAAGGACAGCTTGCAATGATTGTTGTAATTTTCTCTGTTCTGGATCTGTCTCTGAATTAATTACTGTTCTGGATCTGTCTCTGAATTAATTACAAAGATGTCCTTATGTTCTTCAGGGGTGGGAAACCTCTGGCCCTCCAGATGTGGCTGGACTGAAAGCTCCATCATCCCTGACCATGGGCCCTTCCAGGCTAGGGCTGATGGGACTTACAGTCCAACAACATCTAGAGGGCCACAGGTTCCCCACCCCGCCATACTTTTAAAAGAGTTTTAATTATCACAAATAAATCCTCTGCAACAATGTGATTGTTCCAGCTAGAAATATACTACGCATTCACAAAGACCATGAGAAAGGTATAGAAGAAAGGGAAACATTTGAAATTATGCTATATTTCAAGTATACAACTCTAGGGTAAAAATGACGGCTGGAGGAGCAATGTGGAGAGGGCATCTGTTGATAGATGACATGCAAAGGGCAATAAGGGGAAACAAGACACATTGATTGCTTAAATGAATTGTACTAGTGTGCAGCCAATCCCTCTACAAGTTTCTGTGAAATAAACTTATCCAGAAATATTGAGTTCTTAACCAATCAAGGGGTGAGCTGAAAGCAAGGGAAAGTAAGGGCTTCTGAATCACCTCCGTTTCGTCTTGGGAAAAGGGAATGAATCATCAACAAACAGCAGAGTCATTATCTAGCATACACAGAGATGAGTGGCTTTAAAAATTCAATGCAAGCAGACCATGACTTAGGCTATCAGCCAAAGGCTGCATCATACACTGTAAGTGCCTGCATGTGGAATTAAGGAGTGTTAATTCTGATCAAACAGCTGGAATAAATTACCCAATATATCTATGGGGCATCATAAAGTTATATGGGAGCTCTACAACTATACATTGGCCTTCTCCTTCTGCAAAGGACGCAAACATTTCCATACATACCATTCCAGTTTTTGGCTATCTTGAACATATTTGCAGCTCTGGTATACATTTCACATGCTTCTTCTACCTTTGAATGTCCTCTATGGAAAAAAACAGAAAGAGAAAAGGAATTGGAAGAAGGCAGATATTTCTAATGCTATGAAACAATCAGGTATGAAAGGGATAAAACAACCAGATTCCATGACATAAATGGTTTACATTACACAACTGTGAGTCCTTGGTAGTTATCTGCACAATGAAAGCCTGAAGACAACAGAGATATGGACATTTTTATTAATGTGACCCAGACACCACTATCAGAGGAGGGGTCCAATGAAGAGGGGTCTTTCAATGAAGAATTGGGAAAATCAGATTCAGGGATCATCCGAGGAAACAGTCTCCAAATGAATTAACCTCACCGCCAAATAAAACTTTCAAAGGATAGCTCCAGAATCCAGATACACCTCTATCCTCTCCCCCAGAGGAGGCAGCTCTCAACCCCAAAGGACTTATCCCAGAACTACCTGCAGCTTGGAAGAGTCCCTTTCCACTGCCGCTCTACCTCATCCATGGGCAACAAGAGGCTTCTCAGTTCTACCAGAGCTTCAGACTTCAAAACAGTATATGGTCCCTTTCAGCGTAGGCAACTTGGCTCTGAGGAAGTGGAACTTGAGATACCCACACAGCTGCAGGAGTCCAGAAGCAACCCTCTAAGGACACTGATGCTTTGACCTTGTATTGAGCCACCACAGAGAGCTGTCCGTGGTCCTGACCACATTTAGCCCTTGAAGCCTGGTCTCCCAGGGCCTATTCTTACTGCTATTCCACCTTGACTCTCGCGGTGTATCTTTTGCTGTGGACATACCAGTCTCTCTCTCTCTCTCTGTGTATACCAGTTAATGCCAAAAATGTCTTTTGGTGAGTTATGGTTCCATTATACTATTATTTCACATTCCCTTGAGCAACAAAAAGCTCAGGTGTCAGGGACCATGCTGAGGAGGACTGCAGTGAGGAGGAATGGTGGGAGCCGCCCCCTCCCCCGACTCTGAATCTTCCCAGGAGGAGAGTATAGATTTAGAACAGTGGTTTGCAGAGGAGCATAGTCCAGAAGGCAGAACCTGGGAAATACTGGATGGGGAACAGCTAGCAGAAGAAACACCGGAAGAGAGTGAGTTAACAGATTCACAGTTTCTGGACAGCATTCTCTCCCCTCTCCCCCCATCCCCAAGGATACAGAGAGCTCAGAGAGTGTTAGAACAGAAAGCGCACTGGGTACAAGCTCAGATTACAAGATGTAGGAGTGACGTAGACTAATAGGAACAGAGGGGGGGTAAGCCTTAATTGGGAGCACCGCTATTCTAGGGAGACGCTTTCTTTTGTCTCTCGCTGTGTTTATTAAAGAAACTAACTGGTAAGACTTTCCTTTCGTTTGATCTGCTTATTTACTCCCATGGGGGAGGAAGTCGATTCCCCGAAGCCTGACAGAAGGATTGTCTTGAAGTTTCCTTTGAGGGAAAGAGCACAGGAGCTGGGCTGGGTTGGGTTCTGCCCTTTATTCTCACAGGCTGAGAAGGTACCACATGAGTGCCCAAGCAAGCACAAGAGTGTGTCTCTAACCCCAGTGGATCATTTATCCTGTCCTTCAACTCAGCTTTCTTCAAAGCAGCTGGCAGCCCACAAAATCTTCATCCTTAACCCTTAGCCCTTCCAGCTCAGCATGACATGAATTCCATATCCAACTACCCATGTGTGCAATTGTCCCTTCCAACAGCCAAACAGCACCCAGGCTTAAGAGTCAGCATGGCTCAACTTCTAAGGGCTCGTCCCCACTTCCGCTCGTCCCACTGCTTTCCCCTGGGAAAACCTGCTCTTTACTACAGGATCGCAGCAAACGTCAATCAGATTTTCCATGGATTGACGTTTGCTCTGATTCAGCACTGAAATGCGGGTTTTCCTGGGTAAAGTGCTGGGGCAAGTGGAAAGCCTCTCGAACCCATGCTTCAAGGCATGAGACCAGCAGAAGTGGGGACAAGCCCTGAAAAAGGAGGTACATGTAGAAAAGGCATCTAAGTTTGACGATCAAAAGTTGCAAACACATCTTAAAAACAACCTATGGCATTGGAACAGTAAGGACATGGGTAATTTTCTAGCAAACATGTGCTTTAGTAGCTGATTTAAAATTTGGTGTTTCTACAGTAGTAGATTAGGACACAGGTGGCGTTGTGGTCTAAACCACAGAGCCTAGGGCTTGCCGATCAGGTCGGCGGTTCAAATCCCCACAACGGGGTGAGCTCCCGTTGCTTGGTCCCAGCTCCTGCCAACCTAGCAGTTCGAAAGCACGTCAAAGTGCAAGTAGATAAATAGGTACCGCTCTGGCAGGAAGGTAAACGGCATTTCTGTGCGCTGCTCTGGTTCGCCAGAAGCGGCTTAGTCATGCTGGCCACATGACCCGGAAGCTGTACCTCGGCCACTAAAGCGAGATGAGCGCCGCAACCCAAGAGTCGTCCACGACTGGACCTAATGGTCAGGGGTCCTTTTACCTTTACCTACAGTAGTAGATTAAGTCCTGGTCTGCCATATTTCACAGCAATCCAATATAACAGAGCTAGAAGACAAAAGCATCTTGGGAAATATGCAGAAATGGGTTAACTGCAATTAGAAAACTATATCAAAATTGTACCAATGAAGAGTTATAGGGAAACTGTTGAAGAAACAGGTAGTCATTGTATTCCCTTATGTCAATACTTTCACGTACAACATATAATTAGTAACTTACTCATTAGTAACTCTCTGTAGCTCACTGAGCAACTATACAAATGATTTCTAGCAACCCAGCTGTAAAAATCCTGAGCCAAGTATATAAAATCACAGTCCATGGATTACTGTGATTAAAAACCTTATGCAAATTATGGCACAAGAAATGTGAGTTTGGGTGTGGAAAGGCATCCTACAGTATGCACAAAAATTTATTAGAAATGGCTATTTAAATGGTACCGGACACCACATAAGATGAGTCAAATGTAGAAGATAAATGTTGCAGATGCAGCTCGAATAGATTGAATATTCTTCATGCATTCTGGACTTGCCCTAAATAAATCAGGCTTTCTATAATAAATAATTTTTATAGGAAAAAATCAGGTCTTGAATTACCAGTGAACCCTTTAGTTACCCTAGTGGGATATGTAAAGGATATGATACTTCCAGACAATATAGAAATGTAATATATTTACTAACTGTGGTCCATTCAACCATTAGTTATAGCTAAACAAATTAATATTGGACATGGCCTACATGGCTGAACTTGTTAATAGCAAAATGCTATGTTTAAATTAAAAGAGGTAGGAAAGCAATCTAATAAATTTATGCAAAAATTGAGTCATTGTATTCCAGAGGTAGCCAACACTGTAAATCAGGCATCCCCAAACTCGGCCCTCCAGATGTTTTGGGACTACAATTCCCATCATCCCTGATCACTGGTCCTGTTAGCTAGGGATGATGGGAGTTGTAGTCCCAAAACATCTGGAGGGCAGAGTTTGGGGGGTGCCTGCTGTAAATTAACCAGTAATAAGAGTCTACAGATAAATGAAGACCTGCTTCTGTTAGCATCTGCACTGTCAGCCAGCCCCCAAGTCCACCCCCATCCTCTCTAGAGAGTAGATTTTGGAGCCTAAATTATGTCATCATCTGCCAGAAGCCAAAAAAGATGGTTATAACCATATCCACATATCCTCAATGTGTTGGGGAAGGCTCAAAACTGCTTTGCATGCAGAGGCCTCTAGCTTCAAACCCCAATACTGTATTTCTAGGTATGGTTGGGAAAATTCCCCAGTCTGAAACTTTAGAGAGCTGCTGTGTGTGAGTGTTGACAATACTGAGCTAGATGACTGTTGGTCTGACTTGGTATAAGGTAGTTTTGTATGTTCTTACGTTCCGATATTGTAACTCTGTGTAGACTTTTTAAAAGCAGAAATGAAATAAAAGGGTGAGTTTCTACAACTATCTTTCTTACACCTCTTATTAAAAAAAAGACAATAAACATTTATCTTCCTAAATATAAACAGAAAGAGAAAAAATTAAATCAGTTATCTATTGGCAAAATTAAATCAGTTATCTATTGGCAAAATTAAATCAGTTATCTATTGGCAAAAATCCGGTTACAGTTGACAGCTCATCTGCTGAAGAAATATTGGAAGAGAATTATTATGATGGACTGATATCAAGAAGTCTTATGAACACAGTGTTCCCTTGAAATAATGTCATCATAAATGCTTGTAACAGCAAAATGTCACATAAAAACAGCCAGGGCAGTGGGAACCTCTGACCCACAACATGCAGGATTAAAAAGAAAGAAAGATCACCAATTGTTTTTAGAACCCAAGGTCAAATGTAAGGCCCCAAATTGATTTGACAAGACCAGAGCACATATTTTCTCTGTAAAATTCACCTCCTTTCCTAGAGAGTAGGCGTTCATAAATCCAGTCGCTTTAACAAACCTGGCACAAACTGAGGATCTAATCTCTTTAAGAACAAAATCAGATATACATTTGAATTAACGGATTAGCGGGATCAGATGCATGATTGCTAATTAACCAATAATCTGAGAAGAAATTCTTCAAGGTTTGCCTGATGCTACAAGGTGCCATCACCAAACATCCCAGGAAGAAGAAGAGGTTACTGAACAGCTAAATGATTTTCATTTCATAAAAACCTCAGAAGCAACGGATGAAGTAGCAAAAAACAGACTCTTGCATTGCAGGCGGTTGGAGTAGATCAGTGTTTCCCAATTGGAGGCGCGGGCGCAGGATATTCCAAGGGGGCCACGGGTGAAAAATGCATAAATGGGGGGCACAGCATATGGCTGGGGGGTCACAGAGGAAAGTGAGAAGTGAAGGAAACAATAATTTAGTTTTTTAAAATCCTGATTAGCTGGCTATCCGCTTGGCCAATCCCAAGCAGGTATGGGGGCAACCCACCAGGGCCTAACGCTTCTTCTCGGCATGTGCACTTTCCAGGTTTATTTCCGTCAGGAGAGGGCGATCGGCTCCTGTTTTAACCAGTAGAGCCTGTGATCCACAACCCCCAGGTCAGGTATGGGCACTAATGGGGTGGCAATGGGTAGGGCTGGGCGAGCCGGAGATGCTTGTTGCTGCTGCCAGTGCTGGGCCCGGTGGTAACCTCGGCCTGACTCTGCAAGGCGCAGGGTGCAATCCACCCCAGCGCCTGGGGGATCAGGGCCTTCGGGTGTTGCCAAGGGGCGCAGGGCAAATCAGAACCATTGGCCAGGCTCTGCAATGCACGGGGTTAAATCCACACGGGGTCATCTGGTTAGGGGGCAGGTTAGGGGGGAGCAGAACCTCAGATTTGTATTGATATGTATTGATTTTTAATTATTGGGGGAGCAGCTGCCCCCCTTGGCTATGCCCATGGGGGGCTACAGGAAGGAAACAAGGTCAGAAGGGGGCCACGGAAAAAGGTTGGGAAAAACTAGATTAGATGACACCCCCCTGGTCCCTTCCAACTCTACAATGCTATGATTCCATTTGAGCAGATGATGATGATTCGTTAATTTTCCCTCATAGATCCCAGGGTGGATTTTGTGGGGTTTTGCGGTTTATTTCCTCCCTACTGTACCCACACCTGCCAACTGAGCATCATCCCCTGCGCGGATTCATATCGAAACACGGAGGGTGATGATGCCGCCATAACTCTGCTAAGTCATTAAGGCAGCCCAAAACTACCTTAAGTCCTGCTGAATTAAACAGGAATTGCTCCCAGCTAAGCGTGCGATGCTCTTCTGCAAATCTGTCCTTGCCTTATAGACATTGCCGTGTCTCAGCCTCTGCCATTCCATGGCCTTTGGAGTGCCAGGATGATGCCCACAAAAAAAGTATTATTCATTATTATTATGATGATGATTACTCCTCCTCATCTCTGTCTGTGCAGACAGGCAGGTGGGCAGAAATACATCCTGGCGAAGGAGGCGAAGCCAGGTCAAGATCCATCCCTGCCCACTCCGCGCAACCCGAGGGAGGAAAGCGGGATCTGATCGACGGTCAACTCGGTCGCAAACGGGAGGGGAGAAGGAGATCCGTTGCCCCTCGGCTCTTCCCTAGACCCATCCTGTCTAGATCCTCTAGATCCATCGTCGTCCGTCCGTCCCTCCGCAGCAGCGGCAGACGCGGATCAACCCACCTCCCGCACCCAGCGGGGCCTAGACCTCGCGGCGGGTCCCCGTGAGGGAGGAGAGGATCCTTTCCTTCCAGGCCCCCGAGGGGCGATCCCCTCCGCCCGATCCCCTCGCCCGCTCTCACCCGAAGAGGCCCCTGAGGAAGGAGTGCGAGGACTTCACCCTCTTCTCGGCCTCGGCCAGGAGATGCGCGGCCTCCCGCTCCTTGCTGCCCGCGGTGGCGGCGTCCATCGCGGCTCCCTTGCCTTCTGCGTGTGGCGCGGCGGAGGCTGAGGCGGCGGCGGAGGAAGAGGAGGAGGGCGGCCGGCGACCAGGCCCCTCCGGATCCGGATCCAGCTCCGCCTCCTGCGGCTGCGGCGGCTACTTCAAATCCCCCGGCCTGGGAATCCACTCGGCGTGTCTCCGCGGCCGCGCAGGGTCCCGCTCGGCCCGGCCCTCCTCCAGCTTCGGTGCTTTTCGCGTGGGATGGGATCGCACCGCTGGAAGGGATCCCCGAGGGCAGTGGTGGCTAACCTTGGCACTCCAGATGTTTTGGAACTACAACTCCCATCATCCCTAGCTAACAGGACCAGTGGTCAGGGATGATGGGAGTTGTAGTCCCAAAACATCTGGAGTGCCAAGGTTGGTGGCAAACCTTGGCACTCCAGATGTTTTGGAACTACAACTCCCATCATCCCTAGCTAACAGGACCAGTGGTCAGGGATGGTGGGAGTTGTAGTCCCAAAACTTCTGGAGTGCCAAGGTTGGTGGCAAACCTTGGCACTCCAGATGTTTTGGAACTACAACTCCCATCATCCCTAGCTAACAGGACCAGTGGTCAGGGATGGTGGGAGTTGTAGTCCCAAAACTTCTGGAGTGCCAAGGTTGGTGGCTAACCTTGGCACTCCAGATGTTTTGGAACTACAACTCCCATCATCCCTAGCTAACAGGACCAGTGGTCAGGGATGATGGGAGTTGTAGTCCCAAAACATCTGGAGTGCCAAGGTTAGCCACCACTGCCCTAGGGCCATCTAGTCCAACCTCGCCCGCCCACCCCCGCGCGTGCCGGGTTGATCGACCCCGCTTTTCCTCGGGTTGCGCGAAGTGGGCAGGCAGGGGTGGATCCTGACCTGGCTTCGCCACCAGGATGTGTTTCTGCCCACCTGCCCGTCTCCACACAGAGATCAGTAGTAATAATAATCATGATAATTAATAATACTTTTTTTGCGGGCATCATCCTGGCACTCCAAAGGCTAAGGAATGGCAGAAGCTGTGAGACACGGAGGTGCCTACAAGCAGTGCCGGATTTAACGCTAAACAAGCTACAGCTTAGGTTCCCCGAAAAAAATTAAAGGGGGGGGAACTGGATGTACATTTCCAAAATATAAGATAAAAAAACAAATAAAATAAAACCTACCGGTACATACAGCAACAGTGTTTTGTGTTGTGTAGGCTCCTATGATGTAAGTAATGGGCCCCGCCTGCCAGCCTGCTCCCTAAAATATCACCGGTTTGCTCATTTCTATATACAGTACAGGGTGCCTACATTCTGCATGTGCAAATGGCTTTAGATACCTATTAGGCCCATAAATTACCATATAGCATATATTCAACACAAAAAAACAGCAACAATTTGTTGTTGACAAAGGACAGCTGGACATATAAAGGGCCCCATTACGTTCAGTAGCTTAGGGCCTCATCAAACCTAAATCCAGCCCTTTCCTCGAGGATCATCTAGTCCAACCCCCCACACCGGGTGGTTGATCGATCCCACTTTTTCTCGGGTTGCGCAAAGTGGGCAGGGATTGATCTGATCTGGCTTCGCCGCCAATATGTGTTTCTGTTTCCAGCATCAAACTTTAAGGGGATAATTTGCAACAGTTTGGCACCATTTTTGAGTGAATTGGATAACGTCAGATTTTTGGTGAAATTGTGACCCCGCGGATTAGGGTTTTTTTTTTTAAAAAAAGTTCTTCCGCAGGTTAAGGTGTCGAGGGCTGATTTTTTCGTTTTATGATATAACATTCTTTTTGCACCGCCAAACCTTTCAGGGGAGAATTTGCAACAGTGAATTGGATAACGTCCAATAACATTTTTTAGTGAATTGGATAACGTCAGATTTTTGGTGAAATTGGGACCCCGCGATTTTTTCGGAAAAATGTTTTTCCGCGGGTTAAGCCACCGAGGGCTGATATTTTTGGTCTATGATAAAACGTTCCTTTTGCACTGCCATACCTTTCAGGGGATAATTTACAATAGCTTGGTACCATTTTTGAGTGAATTGGATAACATCAGGTTTTTGGTGAAATTGTGACTCCTCGGGTTAGGGATTTTTTTGAAAAAATTGTGACAAATAACCCAGTCATGCATTTTAAATAAAAGCACACATTCTACTCATGTAAAAACACCAGGCAGACCCCACAAATAACCCAGAGATGCATTTTAAATAAAAGGACACATTCTACTCATGTAAAAACATGCTGATTCCTGGACCGTCCATGGGCCAGATTGAGAAGGCGATTGGGCCGTATCCGGCCCCCGGGCCTTAGGTTGCCTACCACTGCCCTAGCCACTCTGGGCAGCTTCCAACAAATTAAGACACAATATGGCACCAAACATTAAAAACTTCCCTATGCAGAGCTGTCTTCAGAAATGCTCTCGTTTATGTATGTGACTTAGCACCAGTGATGTCATATATCAGAGGTGGAAAACCTATAGTCCTTCAGATGCTGCTAGACTATAGCTCTATCATCCCTGGCCAGATTGACCAGAGAGAGAGTTGCGGTGAGACAGGCGCTCATGGGTACCAAGAGCATTGATGGCGCTGCCCAAGTTATTTCCTGGACACAGCTTTTGAAGAGCATGGCAAGGATTGGACAAGAGGTCCCTTTCGTCGCAATGGCATCACAATGGCTCTGAGGTGCTTTTTGGCCCTGAGATCACAAACTCATGACAGAGGATTCAATGGGGAATATGATCTCCTCTCCAGCCTCTCGGTTTTGAGTGAGCTGTAATCTAGTCTCTTCCGGTTGCAGGCGGATTTTAACTTTAAGCAGAGGGCAGGACTATATCACCCCCATTTCAACAGGCTTCAGGGAGCAGAACAACAGGATGGCAAAACAGAATCTAACATGCTGGAATTTCTTCAAGTGCTTTGACAGAAATAAAAGGTATGTTCAGGATCAAACCAACTCTGACTCTAAAGGGAGAAAATTGGCATCATAGGTGGAGGGATGTCTGCATCCAAATTACATTTAAAGGGCATGGCTTTCCCCAAAGAATCCTGGGAATGGCAATTTACCTCTCACAGAGCTACAGTTCCCAGCACCCTTCACAAACTAAAATTCCCAGGATTCGGAGGGGGGAGCCATGTGTTTTAAATATACTTTAAATATATGATACCTAGGTGAGATGTGTTGTGCATCCATCCATTACTGGATTTCATTAAAGAATCATTTGAGCAACTCATCGGTGTGCTAGGAAATCACTGAAGCCTTCTTAGAAATCATGGGTGGATTGGGCTGTTGGAAAGAAAGATGCTGTTGCTGTCTTGGACAGGGCAACAGAGTGCTTTGATCCACTATAATTGTGGAACCCTAAATTTCCTGGTATATGCCTGAATTGCTCCTTCATATTTCTGGCAATCTGGAGGTGCTCACGGATGTACATACAAGACTACCAATTTGTTCTCAGCCAGTTTGTGTGAGGCAGGGAATATTTTCCCCTCAGCCTGGGGAAAAGACTCTGTGGCTTTATTTGTAAAACACAATGCGTTTGCATCAAATGCAATACTCCCCATTTCCAATTGTTTTGAAATGACATAGAAAGCCAGGAACATAGAAAGCCAGGCACTTCCAGATGACCTAGTTATTGAGCATTCATTTTGATTTTGATTTTTTTTGCCGGCAGGTTAGATTGTCCTACTACTTTCCTTTTCACTTATTTTTTTTGGGGGGGAGGAGTGGTTTTGTTTTGCAAGACTTCCTGTTCTAATATAGTTGCACGATCTGAATTTGAACCCCACCCCAAAACAATGAGAATCTGGAAGCGGTCTCTGATGGCATGGAAGAGCAGGGCAACTTCAAAGGTGTCAGGGGGTGCAAAAATAAATAAATCAGGATTTGGGCTGCAGGTTGCCCACCTGTGCTTTAGAAGGCATGAATCATAGAATCAATCACAGAATTGTACAGCTGAAAGGGACACCAAGGGTCATCTAGTCCAACCCCCTGCAATGCAGGAATCTCAGCTAAAGCATCCATGACAGATGGCCATCCAACCTCTGCTTAAAAACCTCCAAAAAAGGTCCACAACCTCCAGAGGGAGACCGTTCCACTGTTGCTATTGCTGCTGGTGGGTAGGGATTTATGTTAATTAATATCCATACATAAAAGGTAAAGGGGCCCCTGACCATTAGGTCCAGTCGCGGACGACTCTGGGGTTGCGGCGCTCATCTCGCTTTATTGGCCAAGGGAGCCAGCGTACAGCTTCCGGGTCATGTGGCCAGCATGACTAAGCCGCTTCTGGCGAACCAGAGCAGCGCACGGAAACACCGTTTACCTTCCCGCCGGAGCGGTACCTATTTATCTACTTGCACTTTGACGTGCTTTCGAACTGCTAGGTGGGCAGGAGCAGGGACCAAGCAATGGGAGCTCACCCCGTCGCAGGGATTTGAACCGCCGACCTTCTGATCGACAAGCCCTAGGCTCTGTGGTTTAACCCACAGCGCCACCCGCATCCCAATATCCATACTTATATACAGAGCTAAACATAGAGACCAAGAATCCTGATCCACCCCCACTCATCCTTTCTTTTTCTTCCCTCATTGGCAATAGAACCTCTCAAGAAGAGTAGCTTCGCTCAGATGTGTAGAGAACTCTTCATATGCCTCCCAACTTTGATCTCTTTGCATTTCCAGGAGAGACATCCTTGACCTGGCAATTTCTGATGAGGAACCTCAGAACATGGAGAGACTGAAGGTGGATAATCTCTCCCATTTTTTATCAGACAAGCAGAGCATCATTGGGCACTGCAACACCTTGACCATTGTAGCAATGGTGCACATCACTAAGGACGATGGAGATCTTCTGCAGGATGTTAAGCAGCGGCAGAGAGAGGACCAGACCGTGATGGAGAACCTTTCTGACGTCCCATGCAAAGGGGAAGCAGATGGAGATGGAGAGCACCTTGAGAGATCTGATGACAGGAGACAGAAGGACACCGGCGCACAGCAGACCCACAGAAATGGCCTAATGGGGGAAAGGATAGATTCTAGGGTACTGAAAGGTCAGCGGGGAGTAGGAGAATTGAAATATATGGCTTGTCACAATGTATGTGCCATCCAGCCAGCTGATCTTTCTGCCTAGGCAGGATTTGGCTTCTGGTTGTATCACTTCAGCAGGAGATATCTTTGGGGGGGGGAGGCACAGCAATCACCAGTGGCAGCTCGGGATGGACCCCCTCTGGCCTAGGAGATGCTCTTATTACAAACAAGAGAGCATGGAAAATAAATTTGGCTGTATCACCATCCTTGCCACCCATTTGAGAGAAGGTAGGTTGTACTGTGTGTGGGACGCGGGTGGCGCTGTGGGTTAAACCACAGAGCCTAGGGCTTGCCGGTCAGAAGGTTGGCGGTTCGAATCCCTGCGACGGGGTGAGCTCCCGTTGCTCGGTCCCTGCTCCTGCCAACCTAGCAGTTCGAAAGCACATCAAAATGCAAGTAGATAAATAGGTACCGCTCCGGCGGGCAGGTAAACGGCGTTTCCGTGCGCTGCTCTGGTTCACCAGAAGTGGCTTAGTCATGCTGGCCACATGACCCGGAAGCTGTACGCCGGCTCCCTCGGCCAGTAAAACGAGGTGAGCGCCGCAACCCCAGAGTTGGACACGACTGGACCTAATGGTCAGGGGTCCCTTTACTTTTAGGTTGTACTGTGTAGCTGCACTCCTCAACAGCCTGCTTTTATGAGGGAAACATTTTCATCCCAAGGCCTGCATTCATTTGTGGACAACCTTTTGAAGTTGTGGGCATATGGTGGAGCGATGAATGCCAGTTTTGCCTTTGTACAGTAGGCTGGTTTCTACACAGCCTCCTAAACCTCTCTCTAGCCCCCAACCGGACGAGGGGTAGGTAGTAATAGTGATGATGATGATGATGATAGTGATAGTGGCACAGGATGCCTATTGGATAGTACCCATGCCATGACTAATAATGAGCATCTCAATTAGGAGAATCTAGTGCTTTTCTAAAACCAATGTTTTAAGCTATTATGTTCCCACAAATTATCCTTTTTTTCAGAGAAGAGATTGCTGTGTCCTTGTTTCTTTCAGATCAAGAAGATAGGAAGAGTGGCACACCAGCCTTTCGTCTTCATTTTCTCAACCACCATCCCAGGAAGGTGCCCAATGTAAAATTGATTGAGTCATCCCATAAAGCTGCATCAACAGTCGCCCATTAAAAGTGCCTTGATCATTGACAGACCTGTCAGCATATGGGTGTCCTTGTTTCAGAAATGCTGGCAAGCGGGTCTCCCTGCACAGGGCCAGGTTAACCGTTAACTCATAATTATCCCCCCCCCCAATTGCAGGAGATGCGTAAGTTCTGCAGGCAGCCTTCAAATGAAAGCTGAACGGAGAGACAGGAGAGAGCAGGAATATGGAAAGGGTGCCATATCTATGTTTGAAAAAATAATGAAAATATGGCAAATGGGCATTCCTCCTCTCGGAGAGCCAGTGTGGTGCAGTGGTTAAGAGTGGTAGACTCATAATCTGGTGAACCGGGTTCACGTCTCCGCTCCTCCACATGCAGCTGCTGGGTGACCTTGGGCTAGTCACACTTCTCTGAAGTCTCTCAGCCCCACTCACCTCACAGAGCGTTTGTTGTGGGGGAGGAAGGGAAAGGAGATTGTTAGCCGCTTTGAGACTCCTTAAGGGGTATCAAGTCCAAACTCTTTCTTAAAAAAAAAAAAGGTAAAGGACCCCTGACAGTTAAGTCCAGTCATGAATGACTCTGGGGTTACGGCGCCCATCTCACTTTACTGGCCTAGGGAGCCGACTTTACTGGCCTAGGGAGCCCTACTGGCCTAGGGACCCATCATCTCTGATCATTGGTTGTACTGGCGAGAGTCAGTGTGGTGTAGTGGTTAAGAGCTATGGACTCATAATCTGGTGAACCGGGTTCGCTTCCCCGCTCCTCCACATGCAGCTGCTGGGTGACCTTGGGCTAGTCACACTTCTCTGAAGTCTCTCAGCTCCTCTCACCTCACAGAGTGTTTGTTGTGGGGGAGGAAGGGAAAGGAGAATGTGAGCCGCTTTGAGACTCCTTCGGGTAGTGATAAAGCGGGATATCAAATCCAAACTCCTCCTCCTCCTCCTCCTCCTCCTCCTCCTCCTCCTCCTCCTCTTCTTCTTCTTCTTCTTCTTCTTCTTCTTCTTCTTGTGGTGTGATTCCCCCAACCATGCCAGTGTTGCTGCATATGAAGGTCTTCCGTGCTGTCTCTTGGTCTGGAAATGCTGTTACTAAATGGAAGCTGGTGTAATCCTGGGATCTGTAGTTTATCCCTCACAGAGCAGAAATTCCTGCTCCCTTAACAAACTAGTTACTGGGATCAAGGGTCAAGTGGATCAGGCGGTGACCCAAAGGAAAGCTGTTTGTTTATTCTTCGGCACACTGCTGTGCTATCATTTTCCTCTTCGTTATTACTGGCAAAAAGTTCAAGACCACCTCACCCCAGCAACATTGGCAGAGTTATCGTTTTAAGCACTTTAATCTGGGCTGGAACAAATATATAAAATGTGAAGGTTCTGTGTGTCATGGCACCAGCAGGTCTCCCTGACTTCCTGCTCGCAAAGGAATGCTTCAGCTGGATCACATTGCTTGAAGTGGGGGCTGGGTTGCTGATGACACTCCAGATTTTGCTGACTCCAACTCTCAGTGAAGAGTCTTCACCTGCATTTGATGAAGGCCTTTCTATTCCTACAGGCATTTCAAGGAAGTTTTATCAGGCCAATTTTTCGTTTATATTACGCACCATATTACCGGTACTTGACAGATGCATTGTTTTGTAAACAACTTGACCAGTTACAGGTAGGTAGCCGTGTTGGTCTGCCATAGCCGGAAAAAAATAATTCCTTCCAGTAGCACCTTAGAGACCAACGAAGTTTGTTATTGTTATGAGCTTTCATGTGCATGCAGACTTCTTCAGATACCTGTATCTGAAGAAGTGTGCATGCACACGAAAGCTCATACCAATAACAAACTTAGTTGGTCTCCAAGGTGCTACTGGAAGGATTTTTTTAAACTTTGAGACCATTTATGGTGAAAAGTGGTCTATAAATACTGGGGGGCAGGGCAGATAACAAATATTTATTGATTTAACAACATTTATGTTCTGTTTGATCATTAAGAAAAACCCAGCCTCTAAGCTCGTTTACAGAAAGTTAGGATAGTAAAACTAAAATGATCAATAGTTCTGCCGCTTGATAAGGTCTCTTTCAAAAGGGATTACCGTATTGGCCTGAATATAAGCCTCACCTTTTTTTTCCAAATTCCGACCATGAAAAGTTAAAGTGTGTCTAAAATATGAAACCTTACAAAGATTGGCTTTTACGATTTCGCTGCTGAAACATACATATGGAACGGATGTGAGTGCCTGTGGAATTTTAAGGGAGCAGCTTATATTCGGGTATTGCCTCCCCCCCCCCTGAATTTTAAAGGTGCGGCTTATATTCAGGCCAATACAGTATTATTCAGGTTTCCTCCTTCAGCTACGATACAGCTATTGTTTTCGATATCGTTAACATATAGTAAAGTTTGTGTGAAGTAGCTATGAATCCAAAATTTGTTGTAATGTTGATGCTTTGAAAGTGCATTTCAGCTCCTAAAATTCTTTGCGATTCCAGTGGAAGTGCAGGAAGGGTGGAGCTGCCATATAAATACCATTGTCTATGTTGGCTGGGACAGATGTGAACTGGAGTCCAACAACATCTGGAGGGTCACAGGCTTTAAATGCTTGCCACAAAGCTCAGCCTTGGGTTGGAAACATCTTTGTCACTCTAACACCTCTGCTGCTTTTCATCCATCAGTCTTAAGAGTAGACTTTGAGTCTTCCTGTGCTTGCTCAATCAGGGGTAAGGACTCTGTGGTCCACCAGTTGTTTCTAGACAACAGGTCACATCATCCCTGGCGGTTGCCCATAATGGCTGGGAGCTATTGGGAGTTGGGAATTGAACACCTGGAGGCATACAGGTCCCCTAACCCTGGCTTAAAGAACTGGAATGGTAGCTCTTTATTTAGTAAATGTGAGAAGAGAACTAAGGTGTAGCCTCCAGCTGTCACACACAGACACAGATACCTAGGATAAATATCTCCACTTGGACAGCTTGTTGAGATATATTCAAAAAGCACTGCAAAGATGGCAGAGATTGCGCTTGTCTGATATCTAATGGGAATTCCAAAGGGAAGGTCCAGTTCTGGAATTGTGCAGAACGTACCTCCTGAAGGATGCCATCTCCTTGCTGAGTGCAGTGATTGGTTGGGCATATAGGGGATGAGATGATATTTCAAATATCCCGGCCCCAAGCTGTACAGTCCTTTGTACCCCACTCCTAAGCTCCTTGAACTTAGCCCAGTAGCTAATCATAAGGTGCAGGTAGGTGTGTATGCATTTTGAGACTCTTAGAATACCATCTTCTCGCTCGTATCCATGAAGTAGGACTGAGAAACGTCCATTAACCTCCCCTGAATAAAGTCGGTCAAGGTTTATTGTGATGCTTTTGAAATTCTCCGAGTGAAACTGCCTTGAACTCTTTGTTCTATTCCCCAACTTATACCATGAGTATTCAAGGGTGCTGCCAAGCACAGTGCTGACTCCAGCATATGAAAACAAAACTCTTGAGGAGGGTGCCAGTCAGTACAGAATGTCTCATAGCTCCCCCTAAGCTGTTTAATCTGCAAATGAAAACACTCTAACCATATCCCCCCCCATTTCTTAAGCAAAGGTGGTTCTCCCCCACCCCATGTGTTTGTTCTGCTTAAAAGGTCACTCTCTGGTATGCAGGCAAAATGTCAGTTTGCCTTCAGTGTTTGGAAAGTGAAATTCTTCAACAGATGGATTAAGGAGCTACACAATGCTGGAAACCCAAATGTGAGGCAACTGGTCTTTCAAGGAACGGATTTAAGTTTGGAGCAAAAGAAGCGAGGTTGCCTGCAAACTGCCTTCTTCCAGAATATCTTGTGTTAAGGTTGAGGGAGAGTTCTAGGAATGTAGGGCTTGGGGAAAAGTTTCCAGAGCAAGGAGTAAAAGAAATACTGGAGTTTGAGGAAAGAACTGCTGGACAGTGGCAAATGTTGGAGGAAGACAGGAAGGAAGGCTAACAAGGGAAAGCCTCCCTTAAACATCTTGTTGGTTCATGCTACCAGCATGAAGATAGGGAAAATAGAGAGGTGCAGGAGCAGCTCACTTCAATGCGTTTTCCCCTCAGCTCTGTGACTCCACTTGCTCTTTTTCTCCAACTGCTCAGAAGCAGATACCACACGTGTTCTGCCTCTTCTTCATTCTGGTTGGTCAGAGGCATGCAGGAATCTAGATAAGACTATGGGAGCAATGATACTGCTGCTCTTGACTGTATGCAAGTCTTTTGTCACTCCATGAACATTATAATCCTAGCAATTTCACCATCCAGAATGGAAGCATGACTATTATGAAGCAAAAGGGGGAAGGCTCAGAAAAAATGTGGATGCCATAAGCAGTCTTGAGAATTCATGTTAAAATATGCTCATTCACCCTGTAGACATACAGAGCATGGGGTCTAGACCACTTTAAAAAGCTGGATGATCAAGAATCAAATTCATAGTTAGGTCATAGTTAAGTACTGCACACATGGCTCAAACCTCTACAAATAAATCAAATGCAGAGCTAGATGATATTTAGATATAAAATGCATTTTATTTTTAAAATAAAATCATTCCCAGAGACCTGAAGGCTGCTCTTCAACAAAAGCAATTTCAATACAAAGCAATCAAGACAAACTACGTCCACCAAACAACTCAGTAGTACAGACCAAAAACCACGTACATATACTTGCATTTATTGAACTTTTATATAGTCAGCTTTGTACAGCAGTGACAAGATTCATATTATACAAGCTATTGTTTTCAATTGTTGATTTGCCATAGGATCCCCCCCCCCTCCATTTTTATTATGCACTTGAACACATCAGTAAAAAGTTACAGATACTTGAGCTTCAATTACCTGGTATTGTAGAGAGGTAAGGGTTTTAAGTACATGCAAACATACATACTTGATGAAATACTCTATATCATAATTTCTGAATAAGTTATACACAGTACATTAGCCAGAGGTTAAAGACTACAACCCTATTACACTCTGAAAATCAAATCTAACATTCTTTCTTTTCCTTTCTTTTTTAACACAGCTGCTAGTGGCCAGAAAAAAAGATGATAAAAACCTCATTTAGCTATCTACATATAAAGGGATTGTGGTTTTGCAAGAGCAAAGATTTAAGCATTTTTATTCAGCCCTTACTACCCTTGCATCATATAGCACCACAAGAGTGCAAGGACCGCTGCAAACATCTAGAGCTTCATGTGCAGTACTTACTGGCTTTTGCATTGTGCATCTGTGCCTTTAACATTTAAGTACAATGATATATATCTATTTTAAACCTATAGTCAGACACTGGCAATTTGGCTTATAGTGATTGACAACATTCTGTGCGTCAGCAAAATTTAGATACAAAAACAGTGAAGGAGGGGTACCATTCACCTGAAGGTTGCTAGGCAGAGGCTATGCCATTCATCATTGTATCAGGCAAAATAAAAAGACAAGACTGCAGCAACCTGAAGGCAACGGGGTGGGGTGGGGTGGGGGGTGGGGTGGGGAATGAAGCTACAATTGCAGTTTTGCAATGTGATGGCACACCTGTCTGAATAGATGCGTGCATCGGTGCAAATGCACGCACCTGAGGTACCTTTCCCCTAGGCTAAATCTTATCTTATACAGTACAGCCTTCTCCACTAGTACTGGAGTCAAATCAATTGAACAATGATATTTGGCAGTTGAGATCCTAGCAACTTAGGCAACTATTGCATTTCAGATTGCTCAGAAACCAGGTGCGTATGTTACAGTACACAGATTCCACATTAAACTGGTCAGTTCAAAACACAGGAGTAGAGTAAACCAATAATTACACTGACCAAGCATTCTAGCAATGGCTTTGACAATCGAGCAACGGCTTTTCATATTCTACAGTGGACCATGTGTTATTGCTTCGTTTGGGTGCAAGAACGGTGAGGCATTGCTAGTTTTGTTCAGTGGAAAGAATTGGGTGAACATACCAAACAGCATTCCTCCGTGCACGGAGTCTGCTAAAAACTGCTTGAACTTTCCGACATCCTTGCTTTTATGGTGCTATTACTACACTTACATAGACCTATGGAACTAAAGTGGCTCACGGTGGGACAGAGGCAACTTTTGAGCTCTGGTACCTCCTGCTTCAACCGGTCTATCTGCTCGGTCTGGAATATATTTGGTTGTTCGGGCATCCAGTCATAAATCCTAAGGCAGACATAGAACGAGAAAGGAATTAATGCAAAGCCAACCTATTCCAAAGGCACACTCAAGGTCTTATATACACAAGAGCAGATATGCCCCAGCACAACCAAAGCCTTCACCCCAAAAAGGTTTTATGCCAATGTTTTAAGACTTCAGTGAAATTTGCTTTTATATGCCTGTGTGCTCAAATGATAGTAATAGTTCTAGAAGTAGGGTGGCATGTCAACAAGTGAAAGCTTCAAGGAAACCCTGCTAGCAAAGTTATGGAGTGGCTTTCCTGGGTGTTAGAAATCACCATGTTATAAATCCATCCAATAGTTCTGATGCATGCATTGGCACAAGATACAGACATTGCTTACTAGTTGCATGCCATGCCATACAACAACTTCAACCTTTAAATGAATGAAAAGTCTGCAAAGAACATAGTGCATACGTTGCTACCGAATCAGAGCGTTCCAATTTTTGTTTTTAAAGTAAGGAGAAAGCATTGTGGAGTTACGTACTTTCCTAAAAAAAAAGAAGCATTCTGGTCAGCAAGTACAAACCTGTCACATCATTTGTAAGTTGAGGATCTGGTGAGTGTCTAGAGGAAAAGGAATCCAGGTGTCAGGGACTAGTTACTCTCCTATTTAGAGGGTCTACTCCTGAATACAGCACACCTAGAAGTTTTGCTCGTCTCTGGGAGACAGGTGCCTGGGGGATTTGCATAGGTAGTGGATCCAATGTCTGATTCAGAGTCCCATCAGACATTCGTAACATGACCGATAACTCTAGCCTTCCATTAAAGGCCTCAAAGGCCAGAACTCTGTGGACAATGATTGGCAGGTGCAGAAAGGAAGCTGAATTGACCCCTCCCCTCCCCGCTCCACCCGGTCGCCTCCATAGCTTCCGGTGCTGGTCCTGAGAACAGGCACTTCCACCTACGGATTCCAAGCTTGGTGAATTCATGATTGTTTGCCCATATAAAGAAGCAAGAAATTAAATCTTGAAATGTGCCAAATAGCTTTAGGTTGAATACGAATTAAGTCCCTTGCTATTGTACCGAGGGTTTCCTGAAAAAGATTGTTCAGTCTCCACCTATAAGGCATGCTCTAGGTAGGTGACCAAATTTCTGAAGCCATCTAAATGAGCAGTCATAAAACAGTATTCAGTTTTTATTTTAAAGTTAGCTTTACATCTAAAATATAGTTTGGAGCAGCCATCTATCCCAAAGTGTTGGTAGCTATTGCATTCCCTCACCAAATCTGGTGGCATTATTTAATGAATAACTCAAACCCTCTCTTCTCAAACTACAGTTGTTTGAAACCACCCTTCACAAGATAAACAGGAATGTCCAGGCACTTCTCTGTTGTGCAGTCATGTTAACAGAATGATTAGTAATGCTCTGCGAAAATGGTCTTCAGATATCCAGGGAATTAAATTAGGGAAACCAGACACAAACATTCCTTGATGTGAGAATAATGTTTATGGTCCAAGCCTCAAAACTGATCTTATGCACTAGGCCACACTGTCAGGGACTAGCCCGAGCCAGGAGGGGTGGCGGAGGGGCCAGCGGGACCAAGGGGTCACAGCTGGTAGACATGGAGCAATTCAATGAGGCCACGGCCATCTTGGACTCCAGGTGGAGAGGGGAAGAGTTGCAGTATTTAGTAGCATGGGAAGGGGAGCCAGCGTCAGAGAACGCTTGGATTCCGGCGGAAAGCGTCACCAAGGAGTATTTAGTGTGGGAATTCCACGAGCTGTACCCCGACAAACCGAAGCCGTACAGATGGCAAATGAGAGAGGTTTTTCAACCCACAGATTCGGAAGAGGGGGACTTCTGGGGTTTCCCACCCTCGAGTGCAGCGAACAGTGGGGTTGACAACGAATTGCAGGAAAGTCCCCATCCACCAAGGGGAATGGGGGAGGAGGAAGGGGACATCGAAGCAGCAGAGGATGAAATGTGGTCGGGGTATCCCTCTCCTCCTGGTGCAGAAAGGATTGGGAGGAGGTGTTTCAATCCTCATCGTCGTCATCCAGCGCAGACACCACGGTCTTTCTGGGATTCCAGTCTTCACCAGGAACGGCAGGAGAGAGCGAAGTAGGGGAATGGGACCCCGCAGGGGATCTTGGCTATTCTTGGGAGGAACCCACCGAGCCGCCTCAGGAGGGGAAGGGGGGCTTGGGAGGGGGGATGGATGTCAGGGACTGGCCCGAGCCAGGAGGGGTGGCGGAGGGGCCAGCGGGACCAAGGGGTCACCCATGTACGCCGGAGGAGGCATTACGGGCATGGGACGAGGAAGAGAAAGCGCCGAGGTTGTCACCAGAAACAGGGAAGGAGGTGTGGAGAAGTGGCAGTGAAGGGGGGTCGCCGCCTGTGCTGACGATGGAGAAGCAGGTGGCGAGGGAACCAATAGGAGGGGAGGAGAGGATGGAGACAGAGTTGGAACAAGGGGTTGAGGATCTAGCGAGAGCCTCGACAGCAACATCTAGGGAAGATGAAAGTGAAAGGGAAGGGGCCAGCGCTGGGACCAGTAGGGTCAAAAAGCGGGAAAGGAAGAGTGAGAGGAGGCGCTGGAATTTCGCTAAGCTTTTATGCTGGGGGGAAAAACGGAAGCCCTTACTCGCAGGATCTGATTCATCGGAGGAGGAGGAGGAACTGTAAAGCTTGTCAGTGAAATAAACTCTTAGTTTAGTCAAACGGACTGTGGAGTGATTTACTCTTGAGGAGGACACACTACCATCCTCACAGCATCCTCCGAGTCACCGCAACCTCCTCAAAGAGTGAGAGGCTGCCAAGATGACTGCCCCTAAGGAAGACGGTGCAGGCGCAGCGCAGTTCGTCGACTGGGAAGAGCGAGCTAGGGAGCTGGCAGTAAGGTACGAAGTGGCTCAAGCTCGGCTCGAGGAGGCGAGGCTGCATGCCGGTGCAGGGAGAGGGGCAATGGGAGGGCGAAGAATGCCTTCCCACGGCAGCCGGTTTTACGGCAAACCGGAGGAATACTTAGGTTTTAAAACGGACATGATGTACACCCTGGAACTGCACAAAGAAGAATTCAAAAGTGACGCTGAGCGGGTGGGATTTGTGATTGCGCATTTTGAGGGGCCCGCTAGAGATTGGATTCGCCCCTTGATTTTGGCCAAGAATCCCGCCTTGCAGGACATTAAGGCGTTTTTTGAGGGGATGGACCTTGTTTATACGAGTAGGAGCGCTCAGGACCTTGAAGCAAGGGAGCTTTTGTCCCTGAGGCAAGGGAGCATGACGGTGAGAGAGTACCAAGCCAAGTTCTCGCTCCTTGCACATCGTTTAAACTGGGATCTGAAATCGCCGCCGCTGCTAGCGATGTTCAAAGTGGGACTGTCGGATGAAGTCCAGGATGCGCTCGCGAAAGCAGGGCCCCTGGAGGACTTGGATAGTCTGACGCAAGCAGCTTTGGCAATCGGGGTGCGATTGGAGTGCAGGGACAAGGCGAAGCGAGAAGGAAAGCAGGGGAAGTGGTTCAATCTCCGGTTCCCTCCCCCTGCGGAAAAACCTGCGAACGCTCAGCCACAGACGCAACAGGAAATGCCAATGGAGTTGGGGGGAGCCCGCGCGCGCCCTTTTTCAAGTCCAACGGTTGGCAAAGGGGGGTGACGTGCAGGGCGGGAGAGTTGTAAAGAAATGTTATGTATGTGGGAGGAGTGGTCACCTGGCCAAGCAGTGCGAACAAAGGAAAATCTGGCAGGGAATGGCAGGGGCGGTCCAGAGAGAAGGGGTGGAGGAAGCTGCGGTGGCGGGAAACGAAAGTGCCTGGCGGCAGAGGGGGACGTCCAGCCAGGCGCAATCACAGTAAACCGTCCTCAGAGCAGCGAATCCCCAAAAGTCCCGCCCCCCCCAACCCTCACCCCCCCCAACGCACCGAAGCCAGGAATAGTGCTGGAGATCGCTCTGGAGCTGCCCAATGGCTGCGCTTTGCAAATCCCGGCTTTAATTGACAGCAGGGCCAGCACGGATTTTTTTGATAAGGACTTTGCTCTGCAGCACCAAATCCATCTTCTGGAGGTGGATTTCCCACTCCAAGTCACCACAATAGATGGAAGAGAGCTGAAAGGAGGGGCCGTCACGCACAGCACACCTCCCATGAGAATGCAAATTGGGAGACACTCTGAAGTAGTCGCCTTCCACGTCACTACTTTGGCAGGTCCGCCCATCATTTTAGGCATGGGATGGCTCACTCAGCACGATCCTGTCATAAGCTGGAGCCAGCGATCTGTAACGTTTGGCTCAGCATATTGTATGGAGAACTGTTTGCAGCAGATGCACCCCCACAGCCCAGCGGCAGCAGCAGCACTGCAGGCAGGGGAGGTATCACTTCCTGAGCAGTATGCAGATTTCCAACAGGTGTTCAGCAAAAGAGAGGCGGACAAACTGCCCCCCCACCGCCCCTATGACTGCCAAATTAACCTGCTGCCAGGAGCGCAGTTGCCACCAGGTAAGCTCTACACAATGTCAGAGCAGGAGTTGGCAAATTTGAAGGACTTCATTGATAAAAACCTGGCCAGAGGTTTCATTCGGGAAAGCAAGGCAGTAGGGGGCAGTCCCGTGTTCTGGGTGGACAAAAAGAACACGCAAGAAAAACGCTTAATTTGTGATTTCAGAATCCTAAATTCGCTCACGGTACCAATTTCTTACCCCATGCCCAGGATTGATGACCTGCTGGCAGCGGTACGCAAGGGTAAGATTTTCACCAAGTTGGACCTAAGGGGGGCATACAATCTCATCAGGATCAGGGAGGGTGATGAGTGGAAAACCACCATGTATACACCCCTCGGAGCTTATGAGTATTTAGTCATGCCCTTCGGTTTACAGGCAGGCAGCCAGTGCTTTCAGGCATTCATGCATCACGTGTTGGGGCCTCTGTTGTTCAAACACGCAGTTGTGTATCTTGATGATATCTTGGTGTACTCTCAGAACCCGGAAGAACACGTGTCACACGTCAAGGAAGTACTGCGAAGGCTCCAGGAAAACCAGTTGTGTGTCAAGCTGGAGAAATGCCAGTTTCATGCCACGGAGGTGGACTTTTTGGGCTACCGTCTTTCGGACAAGGGCATTGCCATGGACACCGACAAAGTGGAGGCGATCCTGCAATGGAAAAGCCCCAAAACCAAGAAGGACGTTCAGCATTTCGTCGGTTTCGCAAATTTCTATCGCAAGTTCCTACCGGCATTCGCTGACATGACAGCCCCGATCACGGACTGCTTGAAAGGTAAGAAGAAATTCCGGTGGACAGAGGAGGCTCAGCGCGCCTTTGAAACTCTCAAAGGGGCTTTTGCGTCAGAGGGGCAGTTGCTACATGTGAATTCTGCCAAACCCATCAGGATAGAGACAGATGCCTCAGACCGAGCCATCGCAGCGGTTCTGCTCCAGCAAGATCCTGCGCAGGAATGGAGGCTGTGTGCGTTCTACTCCAGGAAGCTCAGCAAGTCGGAATCCAACTACGCGATTTGGGACAAGGAGCTGTTGGCAGTGGTAGCGGCGTTCAAGCACTGGCGCCACTTCTTAGTGGGTGCGCAGCACCAGATCCAGGTTTACACGGACCATAAGAACCTGGAGTATTGGCGCACTGCCAGAATCCTCAACCAGAGACAAATGCGATGGGCAGAGTTCTTTGCGAACTTCAACTTTCACATCCAGTATGTTCCAGGTGACCAGAACGTCAGAGCAGACGCCCTATCCAGGAAGCCTGAGTACCTGGAGGAACAGGGGCCTCCGGTGGCAAGAGCGATCTTCAAACCAGAACAATGGAGGTGTGGGGCAACTTTAGGGGGTCGGGAAGAGCTTGTGCGCCTCACGCAAGCCGATGACTTTGCACTGCGCAAACTGAGGGAACTCAGGGAAGGGGACCCCAAGGCAAAAGGGTTTGAAGAAAAGGAGGGGTTGTTGTTGTTGTTTAAAGGGGCACTGTATGTTCCTGGGGAGGAGATGCGGGCAAGAGTTCTCAGGCAGCTCCATGACAACCCCACGGCGGGGCACTTTGGGCAGTTCAAGACTATGGTGTTGGTCACAAGGTAGTTCTGGTGGCCCAGAGTCAGGCAGGAGGTCAAGGAATACGTCAGGGGGTGTGAGGTGTGCCAAAGAGCCAAAGGGGAGCGGGAAAAGCCGGCTGGGCTGCTGGAACCTCTTCCCACCCCCAGTAAACCGTGGGAGGCGGTTTCCCTAGACTTTGTCACAGATCTACCCCCATCCAAAGGAAAAACTGTGGTGCTGATAGTAGTTGACCTTTTGACCAAAATGGCCCATTTCATTGCCTGCCCTAAGGTAGTGTCGGCTGAGGAAACGGCCAAGCTGTTTGTACAGCATGTTTTCAAGCACCATGGCTTGCCAGAAAGGCTAATTTCGGATCGTGGGGTTCAATTTACCTCACGCTTCTGGCGTAAGCTCATGCAAATCTTGCAGGTACAGGTGAATTTGTCTTCTGCCAGACATCCCCAATCTAACGGGCAAGCAGAACGTGTGAATTCGATTCTGCAGCAGTACTTGCGGTGTTATGCCTCTCAGCAACACAGCGACTGGAGCGATAGGCTGTCCCTTGCCGAGTTTGCGTACAATAATGCTCAACAGGTATCTGCAGGTATGTCTCCGTTTCAGGCAATCTACGGCAATCATCCAAGAGCCTTTCCAGCGGGGGAGGGCGAATGGAATGAGGGAGATGTGCCAGCTGCGCAGCAATTTGCAGAGGAGTTGCACGCACTGCACCAATTGCTCAGAGACAATCTAGAAAGGGCAAAGAGTGCTTACAAGAGGGCAGCTGACCAACATCGCAGGGAGGGGGAACGTATCCAAGTGGGAGACAGAGTGTGGTTGTCCACGCAGGGCTTGCCCATGCCAGGAAGGTGCAAGAAGCTGCGACAGTGCAGGATTGGGCCCTTTGAAGTGGTGGAGCAGATTAACCCCGTGGCGTTTAGGTTGCGACTGCCGGATTCCATGAGAATCCACCCGGTGTTTCACAGATCGCTCCTATCCAAGTTCAGAGAACCGCACAGGTATCAACAGGGGTACCAGCAGGGGTCGCAGGAAGTACAGCTGGTAGACATGGAGCAATTCAATGAGGCCACGGCCATCTTGGACTCCAGGTGGAGAGGGGAAGAGTTGCAGTATTTAGTAGCATGGGAAGGGGAGCCAGCGTCAGAGAACGCTTGGATTCCGGCGGAAAGCGTCACCAAGGAGTATTTAGTGTGAGAATTCCACGAGCTGTACCCCGACAAACCGAAGCCGTACAGATGGCAAATGAGAGAGGTTTTTCAACCCACAGATTCGGAAGAGGGGGACTTCTGGGGTTTCCCACCCTCGAGTGCAGCGAACAGTGGGGTTGACAACGAATTGCAGGAAAGTCCCCATCCACCAAGGGGAATGGGGGAGGAGGAAGGGGACATCGAAGCAGCAGAGGATGAAATGTGGTCGGGGTATCCCTCTCCTCCCTGGTGCAGAAAGGATTGGGAGGAGGTGTTTCAATCCTCATCGTCGTCATCCAGCGCAGACACCACGGTCTTTCTGGGATTCCAGTCTTCACCAGGAACGGCAGGAGAGAGCGAAGTAGGGGAATGGGACCCCGCAGGGGATCTTGGCTATTCTTGGGAGGAACCCACCGAGCCGCCTCAGGAGGGGAAGGGGGGCTTGGGAGGGGGGATGGATGTCAGGGACTGGCCCGAGCCAGGAGGGGTGGCGGAGGGGCCAGCGGGACCAAGGGGTCACCCATGCACGCCGGAGGAGGTATTACGGGCATGGGACGAGGAAGAGAAAGCGCCGAGGTTGTCACCAGAAACAGGGAAGGAGGTGTGGAGAAGTGGCAGTGAAGGGGGGTCGCCGCCTGTGCTGACGATGGAGAAGCAGGTGGCGAGGGAACCAATAGGAGGGGAGGAGAGGATGGAGACAGAGTTGGAACAAGGGGTTGAGGATCTAGCGAGAGCCTCGACAGCAACATCTAGGGAAGATGAAAGTGAAAGGGAAGGGGCCAGCGCTGGGACCAGTAGGGTCAAAAAGCGGAAAAGGAGGAGTGAGAGGAGGCGCTGGAATTTCGCTAAGCTTTTATGCTGGGGGGAAAAACGGAAGCCCTTACTCGCAGGATCTGATTCATCGGAGGAGGAGGAGGAACTGTAAAGCTTGTCAGTGAAATAAACTCTTAGTTTAGTCAAACGGACTGTGGAGTGATTTACTCTTGAGGAGGACACACTACCATCCTCACACACACTGTCATATTTTCACGATACAAAATAGAAAGGGATAAATATGAAAGCCATGAAGAATGAAAAAAGGGTTCAGCTGGAAGCATTCACTACCAATAATTTGATTTCCTGTTTTCTAAAGGCAGCATGGACAAACCGTCACTTGAGTTCCAAGGATAGTTCATGTAGTCTTGTAAGATTCTGGTGTTGTCTGGGCTTTAGGGAAGTAAATTTAAAGTTCTCAACCACTCAGCTGTGCTTAAAGGAGGGGTCAGGAGAACTTAGAATCCACCCCCCACCCACACAGCAGCTGAAGAGCTTCAGCATGACTCATGGCCAGAGGTCAGCAAACTTTTTCAGCAGGGAGCTAGTCCACTGTCCCTCAGACCTTGTGGTGGGCCGGACTATATTGGGGGGGGGATGAACGAATTCCTATGGCCCACAAATAACCCAGAGATGCATTTTAAATAAAAGCAGACATTCGACTCATGTAAAAACACCAGGCAGGCCCCACAAATAACCCAGAGATGTATTTTAAAAAAAAAGATACATTCTACTCATGTAAAAACATGCTGATTCCTGGACTGTCTGCGGGCCGAATTTAGAAGGCGATTGGGCCGGATCCGGCCCCGGGCCTTAGTTTGCCTACCCATGCTCATGGCAGTCTCTAAGAATGCCATCTAGCATGGGAAAGTTTGATTTAGAGTAAAAAATAAAACGTTTTGTGCTAAAAGGTGTCAGATTGCAGAATATCTACAACTGTTCCTCCCTGTTGCTCTTTGGGACATGCTGCATATTATTTGATTTGTGCTGATGACTAAAGGATAGTAAAGACTAAAGAATTTCTCTCCCATGCTGGTTTTAGATTTTTTTATATCAGTACAGTACCTGGGAGCCCACAGAAGCAGCAGATGTGCTCCCTTCACAGAAGATTTTACATTGCTTAGCTACAAGGGCAATTTAATGCTGATCTACATACTGGTGTTTGTACATGTTATTTGTAGGAGGCAATCCATAACAAAGCCAAAGACGCTGATCAAAAAGGAGGACATGAGGTGTTATTGGAAAATGCAAATTAAGCAGAGAAGAGCCACTGTAAAAGGCACAAGCTATTTAAGTTACAGCCAACAGGGAAAAGGTGGTATACTCCACTTAACAAACTTTGCATTCAAGATGTGTATCACTAAAGTGATATCAATATTTAAAAAGATGTATTTTGTATACTGATGCTTATTTTCTATTTTCAAAAGAATTCAAGGTACATTGAACATGCATATTGTTCTAGGGCAAGCTTTGAGTGTATCACATAGAAACTACTACTACCATTAAAATGGTACAAAGAGGGTCAGGTATGTATACATGTTTGCCTATTTGAGACAAGGTTTTAAAAGCCCTTGATTCCAAGATTCACCTGCTATCTTAGCCGCCATCTGAATACAGTTATAAACTCATTACTGATCATATTCAATAGTTAAAATACTGTGATACCTGTCATATACCAGACCATGAACTCCATAGTCCCTCAACTTCTTCCTGTTCTCTAGCTCATTTGTTTTGTCGCCCCAGCAGAAGACAACTAAGCCTTTAGACCTGGCATCGGCAACAAAAGATGGATTGAGCAGCAACTCCTCTGTGTGTGCATTAATCCCCTGAAAAAGAAAGATGAAATATTACCCATATATAGCTGAGATGTTAGCAGTGCTAGGATTAATCTTTCATGTTGTTAGGCATGCTGAGTACTGTACAACTATGTTAAAATACATTGAGGTCTTCGTATTTGTAGAAAAGATAATTGTAGCTAAAGCACAATCCTCATTTAAAAAGTAGTTACCACATATAATTGTCTAGATGCTGTATGACCTACCAGGATATTTTCAAACTGCGCAAAACTTGTGGCAATAGCTGTTGTGCGGCTCCTGAGATCCATAAGTTCTGGGTAAGTATCACATTTTCCTTGAGTTAGAAACAATATGGGATATTTATTTTGTTTGTTTCTGACCCTGTAAAAAAAAAAAGTTTGATCAAAGTTACAAGTTGGATAGGAAAAATCCCTGAATCAGACCAGACCAGGAATCACCCATAAACTATGACTTGCAAAATATAAAACCAACATTTTTGAATAACTCTGCATTCTTAAGTAGAACTTTAAATATGTAATATGAAAATGGTTACAGAGTTTGTGTGTGTGTGTATATATATAAAATGTATATATAAAATCTACTTTGAAAAGCGAAGACATGCTACAAAAACACCTGCCTTTCCATTTTCTTCTTCACAAAGCACAAACCCTACTTTTAAAACAGCCCAGACAAAAAACATTACAGTAGACTGGATGACAACCATTTGCTTATTTGAACGACTTCAGTGATTGTATACAACTAGTTTAAGACATGTAGTTTGTTTGCTTCCACTGTCGTCAAATGAGAGCATTCTTATGTGATGCATGTAGGCAGAGCCTTTTTTGAAATTTTTTGAAAATGATGACATTCAGCTGTGCGCCTGCTGCAAGTGTCATGTTCCCGCTGTAATTGAATTTCGGTTACTTTTGACACAGGTAGCCTTTATCAGCAGAGTGAGACCCCACTCTGGTCATAAAAGACATATTAAAGGCTTGTCTGCCATTACCCAGAGGCAGGCCACGGCTCAGGCAGGTCTGTTCTCCAAAACCTAATCCTGTGGTGTCCTTTGCCTCTCTGGAATATCACCTGCTAAATCGAGGAATCGTGCCTCAAGGCTCCTGCCTAAAAGTTACTCAGAGGTACTGCTTCAGCTGAATGTTAATTTTCACCCTCCTTTGTTATATCCATAAAGGAGTATAATTACCAGGCCTTTTAGGGTGGTTTAGCCTCAGACCCATACCCCTTAAGCCAGGCTTCCTCAACCTCGGCCCTCCAGATGTTTTTGGCCTACAACTCCCATGATCCCTAGCTAGCAGGACCAGTGGTCAGGGATGATGGGAATTGTAGTCTCAAAACATCTGGAGGGCAGAGTTTGAGGAAGCCTGCCTTAAGCCCTTTATCACACCATCATGATAGGAAGAAGAATTTATAGCCTGTGCCTTCATTTTAAATTTTAAGCCCAGTTTAAGCATAAAAGTTGATGCCTTTTGCCTTAGCAGCTAGGAAGCCACAGCTTCCCCACCACTGATATGAGAGAATGATTTGAACATGGACCTTCTTCTGCGAGTAAATATTATTTTAACGCTATTGATATAAAGACGCTCCAAGTTAAAAATACATCTCTTTAAAATGTTATTAAGTATTTCCATCAACTCACATTGTACATATATCGGCATCAAATGAAGAAAATATAATCCTCCTACTTCCAGCCTTGAGCAGAACAGTTTTCAAAAGTATGTCTAGATAGAGGTTCATGTCAAAGTAGGTTGAAAGATTGCCATCCCATATGCCATCCTGGAAATGGAGGGGGGAGAGAAGCCAGACACTTTTGGTTATTTAACTTAAAAGTTCATGAACATCCATTGATATGGGTGAAGATTAAGCTGTACCTTTGATACACAAAAGGCAAGTTACTCTATTCTGGTTCACTTAATAACAAAACAATAACAATAACTTCATTGTATCCTGCCCATCTGACTGGGTTGCCCCAGCCACTCTGGGGCAATTCCAACAAAGTATAAAGGAACCCACCAAACACCAATAGCTAAAAGCTTTCCAAAACATGGCTGCCTGCTTAGTACAGAAGAATTGTTATCTATTGTTCCTGACCTCCACTTAAAATCTTATAACCTAACAAATCAGCCATGAACTGTATTATGTTGGTCACAAAAATACAATTTTTAACCACCTAATAAATTTATGTTGCAGCAAACACCCTTTAAACTGCGTAGAAAGTAGCCGATAATTCTTTTGGGAAGCTCATGCTATGTTGGCATGGAGTTAAAACACCCAATAAATATATTCAGTTTACAGGAGCATCAGTTCAGATCACAGTCATGATTGGACTGTTGATCATATTTGGTGTTAGGAAGGAAATCCCCTCCCACCCAGCAAACAGGTTAGAGATTGTGGGTAAAAGCAGCAACGTCGCGTGAGCGGACTTCCATTTGTCCACTGGCTCTTCCTCTCCTCCGTCCTGGAACCTCCTGCATGACCCCCAGGCTCATCTGGAGAATCCTCAACCTTGATGGATGTGACTTGGGGGGGACATGTGGAAGGAGGCTGAAGAAGGGGAGCACAAGTGAAAGTCAGTTCTGCTTGCACAGGGGCACCATTATTTCACCCTGTAGGATTTGGTTTTAATTAACTTCTCCTGCAGGACGCTCACTTTGCTCTTTTGCTTCAGTCACCCAGAACCATGTTTTCCTGGCATTCTTCTGCAGCACGTCTGATCTCGGCCATCATTAGATTTGTCTCTACCGATCTGTGGGGACTGGTGGGTGGTTCCATCTTCCAACAACAGGCTGGGTTAGATGGAACCAGCAGAGTGCCTCTATTTTCAGTAACTGTTCCTTAGAATTAGACATGTGAACCACAGATTCCAGAGCTAGAAAACAATGCTAAATTTAGAAATGGCATTGGAGAATCAAAGGAAAAAAGCAGAAATGTACTATTTAACCAAATCAGTTTCTATAATTTAAACACTACAATGAAACAGCAAGCTACTATGTTTAAGATGTATTGTTAGTAGACTTTCTTACCCTTTGCTGGCAGATCCATTTAATTTCTATATTAAAGCCAACTTCTTCAGGAATGGTTTCTAGTACCTGGGTGGAAAAGCAATAAAGGTCAGGAAAAATTGTGCTAAAGTGTTAAATTTAAGGGTGATTTCCCTCACCTTTTATGTCTGAAATCAAAATGACTCTGTAGAGCCTATGGAAATTGAATTCCAGTAGACTACAGTGGTACCTCTGGTTACAAACTTAATTCGTTCCGGAGGTCTGTTCTTAACCTGAAACCGTTCTTAACCTGAGGTACCACTTTAGCTAATGGGGCCTCCCGCTGCCGCCGCGTAATTTCTGTTCTCATCCTGAGGTAAAGTTCTTAACCCGAGGTACTACTTCCGGGTTAGCGGAGTCTGTAACCCAAAGTGTTTTTAACCCGAGGTGTTTGTAACCCGAGGTACCACTGTATAGGATTTCCCTTGCAAATGGTAACCACATTAGCAGTCTAGAACATGCTATTCTAACAATCATATAAGGTAAAGGTAAAGGGACCCCTGACCATTAGGGTCCAGTCGTGTCCGACTCTGGGGTTGCGGCGCTCATCTCGCTTTATTGGCCGAGAGTCGGCGTACAGCTTCCAGGTCATGTGGCCAGCATGACAAAGCCGCTTCTGGCGAACCAGAGCAGCGCACAGAAACGCCGTTTACCTTCCCACCGGAGCGGTACCTGTTTATCTACTTGCACTTTGTTAAGTTAAGAACAATTCTGCACCTGCATCTACACAGACACTTCCTGGATTTTGTTTCTGTCACACTAAACCCTGACCAAGAAACAGATCCTGAAGCAGAGACATGCAGATATCAGTTTAGCTTATCAATGGCATCCATGACAAGGACCTTGTTTGCACATAACGCTAAATCAAACCATGCCTTGTTGGAAATAAAGAAGTGTGTGGGCACCGAGAGTGAAAACTGCAGCTGCTTTTCTCCTCCCCACTACTGATGCACTACCTACCAATTACTGTAATACGCAAACCTGGGCTCCTGGTTTGTCTCTCCAAACAAACCATGAGTGGTAAACGAAGAATAAACCTTGGTTATAGCTTGTGGTTGGGGAGGAACAGGGCTTAACCAGAAGAGGGGGGAATTGGCATTAAAAAAAACCCCACCCCCCTTTCCATTCTGTCAATGCAAGCCTCCACTGGATTAGGTTCTGCTTTAATTATCACTTCCATTCTAAATTTTAGCTTACAATAAACCCAGGTGGGACAAATGATTACTTACACTTTGTAAGGAGGGGAATGGCTGCGTGTCAGATGGAGCATTTTTGTCTTCTTTAAATGATTCTGTAGGAAAATTGTAGAAAAGAAGCCTTGAAGATAAGTCTTAAGCGAAAGTCTTAAGGCTTTCCCATCTTTTCCTCCCCCTACAGTCCCCTAGAGGGTTGGGGATCATCCAGAGCAGGTTTGGGGGAACACAGGGAGAGGGTATGGGGTAGGAGAGGAAGAGGACATCCTGTTGCATGAGCTGAAGTCTGTTGCGCAAATGGGACAGCATCACTGGATGCTGCCCATAAAGTGCCACAAAAACTAGCTAGATTACTAGCTAGAGCGAGTTAATTCACAACTGACAACTTGCAGACTGGTCATGCTGCACCTCCAGGGATGGCCACTGACCCTGCTCAAAGCTGCACTGCAGTCCACTGGCAAGCCCAGCTCATCCTTACAAAGGCATGGAAGCCAAAGCAGAAGGCAAAAGGAAAACCTGCTGTGACACTACCAACAGCTTCCTGCTACCAAGAGAGAGATGCCCTCACTATGCCCATCTCCTATTTGCTCTATCTCTCTTCTGTCCATTCTGAAGAGCAGGAAGCAGTTAAGATATGCCAATAAGCCCTGGGTGCTTATGCAAAGAACCAAGCAATCCCCATCCCTCCGTACCATAACACTGTTCTAAATGGCCTTGCCAACCCAGGAGACACATTATCTAAATTCTAAAAAGGTAAAGGGACCCCTGACCATTAGGTCCAGTCGCGGACGACTCTGGGCTTGCGGCGCTCATCTCGCTTTACTGGCCGAGGGAGCCGGCGTACAGCTTCTGGGTCATGTGGCCAGCATGACTAAGCCGCTTCTAGCGAACCAGAGCAGCGCACAGAAATGCCGTTTACCTTCCCGCCAGAGCGGTACAGATTTATCTACTTGCACTTCGTGCTTTTGAACTGCTAGGTTGGCAGGAGCTGGGACCGAGCAACAGGAGCTCACCCCGTCGCAGGGATTCGAACCGCTGACCTTCTGATCGGCAAGCCTTAGGCTCTGTGGTTTAACCCACAGCGCCACCCGCGTCCCTAGCGCCACCTGCGTCCCTAAATTCTACACTTCACTAAAAGCAGCTGTACTTCGCTGGCCCAATATTAACTAACTTGTTGCCAAGATAAAAGGTTGCGGCAATGCAGAGTCAGCTTAGCAGTAAAGCAGACTTGAGTGAAGCTCTACCAGGCCAATAGAATATAACTGCCGCATCCCAGACATAAGTAGTGTGAGCTATTGTTCTCATTCAACAGATCAATAAATGTCTGCACAAGCTCTTCCAAAGTACTGGGAGGAGATACTTCATTCTACAAAAACACCAGATACAACTGTTGAAATATTAACCAGCCAATATGTTGGTTGTGAATGGAAGAACAGCTGAGAATTACCAAATTTTTCAGCGCTTCTACGTACCTTCGCTATCTTTGGATTTCAAGGCAGTCACGTGTAACAGCTACAAGGAGGGAAACACGAAACGCTTTTAAAAGCTATCTTTCAAGTATTGCCCACACATTTCCTGAACAGTGTCTCTGCAATGGCCTCAAAATAATGCTGAGCGCAGTCTATAGCACGAAGGCTTGTTCCTATTTGGTCGTCTTGGGAATTCAGATAGTTTGATAGACAATTCATGATGCCCGGGGATACTTTTTAAAATTTTATTTAAGTTGCACTAGGTCAAATTCAGCTGCCGGCAGTTGTGTGAGGCTCCAGCAACCCAGGGCTTAATAAACACAGGATTCTGTTGCTGTGTCTCTAGGAGCAACAGTTTCTTCAGAAAAAAACTAAGCAACATAACTTTTTTTGCCTCCTAGGACTAGCAAAATCTTACCCAGCAACCTGCCACCCCACCCCCAAAGCAGTAGTTTATGATGTTGAGTTTTTGCTGAGGATTGTATTATACAGTATCATGAGTTTCTGGAGCTTTTGAGCCCCTGTCAACAGGAATTTGCAGTTCCAAATGTTTCCCCCTTTTGGGCCTAGCAAATAGGACTCTAGCACTTTTTTAGAACTGGCACTAGAGGGGAATATAGGTGAGCTGAGTGCAGCCAGACCATGGCAGAACTGATGCCGTTTCATTCCCTCTGTGGAAGAAGCAGAACTGCATGGAATGTTTTGAATCGCTTTGCAAATGCCCCACACCTTTTGATACTGCCGTTTTAATACGAAATGTATTAGAGCATTTTTGCAGCAGATAATGAAGGTTAGTAGCCAAAGAGGAGTATTAAGTCGTGTTAAGGCTATTGTGAGAAGCACTTGGTATGCATCTATATTATTCTGGATAAAACAAGTCTACATCGGCAACCATTTTGATCTTTCCTTAAGATTCCCATTCCATGGGAGGCTGGGCTAGATGGATCTTTGCTCTGATCCAGGAGGGCTCTTCTTATGAGGCCTTAATGCTTAGCATAAATAGAAGAGCCTATTCCAAAGGCAGTATTCCATGGCAAAGACCATTCTCTGGAACAAAGAGAATATAGACAATGCTTCAAATCACTGACGTCGAACACGAGTTTGAGCCTTCTGTAACCCTTGTGTGGAAGTAACAACAACATTTTAAAATGTTTTTAATGCTTCTTCCTATCACTATGTTCTGTCCTTGGTAACAGACAGCTGCCTGCAGTCACGCACACATTTGTTACTTCCTGGTTTAATCAGTGATATGCTTTCTTAATCGTGGTTTGAAAACTGCAGCTGGCTGAAAGCATCAGTGCTTAACTTCCAGCTGCAAGCAGCCAAAAGGAAGTTATAACATCTACCTTGAACAGGCTTCACTCATTACCGGTGGTTTTCTGGGCTCCGTTCAAGGTGCTGGTCCTTGCCTAGAGCCTTAGCTCCCCCTGCATATTGCTATCATTTGGACAGGAACTGCTTTCTATGCCTATATATACACACACATACACATTTTAAAAAGTGGTTGCCATGAGAAGCAGGGTCATTTCCCTTTCCAAAAGGAGGCATGCCAGCTGCATGCCAGATTCCATCTGTTTTAAGTTTTCAGGAAGACAGTTTAAACTTCTGTTTCTCCAGTATTTGGATCAGGCCGATCCAGTAAGTGGAAAGCTGCAGCTACTTTTGTAATTTCACATTACTGCAATTAACTGTGGTTATTGGTTCAGTTCTGGAATTGGTGTGTTTTATCCATTTATTAAAATTACGAGCTGCCTTGGTGGCCTATGTTGGATAGGACAGAAATGTTAAGTAAAAACAATTTACTGGCCTCATGGGCCAGCCTGGTACAATACCTTTAATAACTGCAGTTGAGCGTATGTGAGCTCTTTTACGGCAATCTCGAACAGTTCCACTGGCTCAGATTCATCTTTCTTTTAAGCAAATAAAGAATAAGAAGAAAAGGATTAAGTTAGAAAGCTACTGGATAGTGTGAGTTCTTCTAAGGCTGTACTCACTGCTTTTAAAGCTCTTTGATCCATTATGTTTAACTCAGCTAGCAAGCTACAAGTCTAATAATCCCAAAACTAATAATCCCAAACACCTTTGTTTGATAAAAAGATCCCAGGTTTCCTTTGTTTCATGTTCTGTTAAAATACTTGGAATAAACATCATGGGGAAAACTGGGACACTGTAAAGGAGCCTAGGTGAGTTTTGGGCTTAGGCACTCCCTGCTGGGATTTTTATCTATCCGTGCTGCTTCAGCCGTGATATTATTATCCATTGCATCCTGGTTACCGTCTCTTTGAACTTTTGCCATCGGGACGGAGATACAGGACGATGACAACAAGAACAAGCCGTCTTAGAAACAGCTTCTTCTCCAGAGCGATTGCGGCCTTGAATGGGAAGCCTGGACTTTGAAGTCATCTAATCTTACCTGTTATGTTTTATCATTGTATGTTTTTAATCAGTGTGTATAGTTTTAATCAGTGTTTTTTTAGTTGTTTTGTCTTTGCGTGGAGTGCCCTATCTGGGTGGATGGAGCAGCCAAGTAATTTCGTTGTCCCTGAAGGGGACAATGACAATAAAATATATTCTATTCTATTCTATTCTATTCTATTCTATTCTATTATTTGTGTACATCATGTGAGTCTGAGTGGAGCATGAGAAAGGAAGTCTGTTTTATCTCTTCCGCCTGTATTGTTATTGGAAGTTAGTTTCACTTCTGCTGTGTGTCGTAGTTCTGTACTGGTGTTCATAGAACACAGACATGATTCTGAAGGCTCTGTATAAAGACTGTAAATAAACGTAGTTCAGAGCTACAGATGAGTCTTTCTTCTTGCTGGGAAATGCAAGAACATGTGTGTGCTCTTTTCATGAGAGAAGAGTCCACTATTATTGCCTCTCTGGACTGAAGGGGAAATGCCAGCCAGAGAAGGCCACGGGAAGACGTCCCGAAGACTTGGAGAGTCTGCCGTCTCTCCCCAGGGCGTTTTCCCAACACCTCCCCCCGCCCCTTTGTTTGTTTGTCTGAAATAAACCGTAGTTCATATTAAACATAATTGGGCAGTTCAGATGAAAGAACAATCACAGCTAAGGAAAAGTGAACATTTCTGAAGACCTTATAGCCATATGGGAGAGGCAAGACGAAGCAGGGGAGCCTGAGGTTTGGCGCAGCTCATTCCAGCTTGTTCATGTCCATGCTAAACTATGATATCTGAATGTGGAAATCATCTTCATATTACAAACTTCATATGCAAGGCAGTGCTCAACCTATTTCAGAATGCCATATATTTCCCCCCTGGTTCCCTGTTTCAGATCAGACACATTACTTTAATAATAATATCTAAAAACATTATTTGAATCTCTGCCCATCAGATAAACAACAGTTTCCTGCAAATAAACTGCCCTTAGTTTTTCGGACTATTCCTTGAAGGAAAAATATTTAAAAACTACTGTTCTTAATTCAAAGCAACCTTACACTTTATCCTCCCACTGAGAGGGGGAAAATAACTAAATTAATTCAATCCTGTAATTCTAGTCCATTTAATCAATGTGTATAGAGATATAGGATTTGTGGTCAGCAGCAGACACAAGTCTGTGAATCACAGCATGAACAAGAAGATAGCATATTTTTCACCTCATTTTATGAACTTCTACTAACGGAAGTCAAGATGAAATCTTGCAAAAGCACAATAAGTAGTTACTTTCATTATATTACCACCAACTCAAATCTCTCGAGATAAAGCCATTTTACTGCCCATTTCAAAAATGCTAGCCAAGTAAAACAAACAACACATTTAAAAATACCTTTTTCATAGCAATACAGCAAGTAAGATCATGATATATGATAGGGATGAGATCCTTGGAAAGGTGTACATCAAATTCCACAAAGGCTGCTCCCTAAGTGAAAAGAAAGGTTGGAGGAGAGGACAGCGATTTTAGCATATGAAAGGCTAATATATAAAACAAAGACAAATGCACACACACATTTCCACCAACTGTGAAAAGACACTAGAGTATTGGCTGGCATTCTGTAGCAATTTATAGAGGAAGTCTGGAAAGGAACTAAAACTGTATTTGAGGAGATTGACATGTTATAATTCCAAGCACAGCAACATCATTTTTATATAAAATGTGAGTTTTATGAGAAGTATGGTTTTATGTAACGATTTATATTTCATTTTATAGTGTTCATTCTGATTTTATCTGTATGTTATTTTATTTTATTTATTTTATTTTATTAAATGTGACAGGATAGAAAATTGACTGATCTTTTATTTTTATTCTTTTGGGGGGGGAGGGAGAGAACAAGCATCTAAAGAGCTTCTAACATTAAGCCTCCTAATAGTGAAACGTAGAAGTTCTCTAATGAGTATCTGCTCAGGGTATGTTTTACCCAGAGTTACCATATATTCCGGCGTATTAGGTGACTGGGCGTATAAGATGCCCCCCTAATTTTTGAGCAAAAATATAGATATTCAGTAAAAATTCAGACTTGCTGAGCGGCGCCAGAAATCGTGTCTGCGCAGCCGCAGAAGCGATTTCTGGCGCTGCGGACATTTTGGACATGGGCAGTGCGGCGCCAGAAATCACTTCTACGCATGTCTGGAAGCCAAAAATCACGTCTGGACATGCGCAGACATGATTTCTGGCGCTGCTCGGCAAGTCCCCGCGCCGCGCTTATTCTTCGCAGAGGGGAGGAGCGGGAAGGGCGGCTTTTTTAACGGGAGGCAGCTGTGCGCTTGCTGGTGGCGAAGCTCGACTGAGCGGAGCCCAGCACGGGGGAAAGGAGAAGGAGGTGCAGTGCTGATTTCTGCAGCCAAGGGAGAGGAGGCGGCAGCGGAGGAGGAGCATACGGGAGGTGCCAACTCGCTCCAAGCCCAAGCCCGGCCGCTTGGCAGAGCTGCGCTTCCCCGTCCCTGCAGGCGAGCCCACCCGCCGCCCTGCCCTCCACAGTGGAGGAGACACGGAGGGCAGGTGAGGAAAAGGCGCACGGTCCTTTTTACGAGCCTGGCAACTTCTGTCTCTCACATGCAGATTCTTATACCCGGCGTATAAGACGAGCCCCGACTTTTGAGACGATTTTCCGGGGTTAAAAAGTCATCTTATACGCCGGAATATACGGTACTTGCTCATAACTTTAGAGGGGGGAAAGGAGGATCTATTCTGTGAGCAGACATCGAATATAGCAGTGGCTTGGAGAAGGAAAAAAGTGACTGGGAAGAGTGAGTCTTTTGATGGTCCCTTGTGGATTATGTACTACAGCTCTCCTTCAACAAGATTCCTTAGATTTAAACTGAGCACAATTCAGCTCTCTGTTCCTTGGTTTTTAGGCTCGCCTTTTCTAATAACTGGAAATGCTAACAGGTGTCATTGCTGAGGTCATCAGGGGGACAGGAAGCAGCACCCTGGCACCCATCTTGGGTACAGCTCCACCTGGGAGCCTCTGCTAGAACAGAATACAGTATAAATAGAAATACTTTATTGTCACTGTACCACATGTTTACAGTGAGATTAAACAAGCCCCCCCCCCAATCTCTCAGTCCTTGTCACACTCTGTTTGCTGTTGTACTACCACCAACCCCTAACATCAGCTGCAATGTTGCTGTCTTTCATTCAGCAGCCTCACGGCCCATGGGTAGAAACTGTTATTTAATCTGTTGGTGCGGCTTATCATGTTTCTATATCTCTAGTATATGGAGATAATTTTTCCTGTCTTTCTATGGAATTTGTGATCTTTTGCAAGTGGCCTTGGGAGGACTTTGCCATGAAAGGCAGCATATATGATCACTGAATGAATAAAAGATTATGTATTTTCTACAAGGTTTAGTTTTTGCTCATTGATAATAGACAGCCATAGGTGTTAACATGCAAAAAAAAAAAAAAAAAAAAAGAATCAAGGTAAAGTCACCACACACATACATGTTTAGCAGCATTTTTCAAAGAAGCAATGGTATTTTCTCGAAGTTTAGCAAGCCTGGGAGGAGGAAAAAGGAAAAAAGTTTCACTTATTTTTGATGTTGAAAAAAATAAAATTCACAAATGATGGGCAAGCAATTTTATAGGCAATGAGCTTCTTAATTTGAGTTTTCATTGTGCATGCAGCGCCTTGCAACCTTGATCCACCAGGGCTGTCCCAAGGAAGAGGAAATCCTCCTTCCCTGAGCTGAAGTCTGCTAGAGGTCCACAGGATTCAAACTAGGGGAGCTACTAAAATTAAAACTCCAAATTCAATTACGCAAACTTACTTGGTGGTTGTTGTAGAGTTTCCTGCGCCCCTGTGTCCAACATCTAACCCTGTTCTGTCACGCCAGTATTTGGCATATGAGGCTTTGACATCACAGGAGTACCCTTGAATCGGCTTAATAATTATGTAGTCGACTAAAAAGAGAAAGTGAATGTCACTTGGCGGTCAAATTCTTTACTTTTATCCAATGAAATCTTTTCTCTCTTCACTAGGTTCAGAGAAACATTGCTTAAGATTTACTGGGATACTGTAAAAGTACCTAATGGGGAACCAAAAGGTACATTTTGAATATATTCCTTATTATCATTTCACTAGGCCCCTGACATAAACTACTAGTTCTGGTTGAAAGCACCAGTTTTTCTGAAAGTCCCTGGACAAAAAATTTCTGAAGGCAAAAAGGGAAATGTATTTAGCTTAAGGCCCATGCTTGCATTACCACTATATTAAGCATACCTCTAACTTTTCCAATTGTTTTTCGTGAAAGTCTGCTCATAATAGGAAGAGTGAGAATGCCACAGCTCTTTCCCGATTCTGCAAGAGTGGAGGATAACAGACACGCAGAGCCCACGTGCCCTGGAAGTGTGTCTCCTTGAATCACTGCTTCACTAAGGTCTTCCTAAAAATGCAACAATATTTACATATTTAATTTTACAGTCATACCTCCTGTTGCGTTAGGTTCATGTTGCGTATTTTCAGCTTGCGAACGCGGCAAAGCTGGAAGTGTATACTTCCGGGTTTCGCCGCATACACAGAAGCATTCTGTGCGCTTTGCACATGCGCAGAAGCGCTCTATTGCGCTGTGCGCATGCGCAGAAGCAGCGCTCTAGTTACAGACTTTTCGGGGTGCGAATGGCACCCCGGAATGGATCGAGTCCGTAACTAGAGGTACCACTGTTATTACTGTGAACTCATCTTAGCACTTCTTTTAAATTCCTGGAAACGTGAGGATGCAGAACTTGGCAGCATTCAGTGGGTTGCAGCCTACAGTCAAGCACTGTTACGTCGGATATTGTTTTGCAAAATGAGTCTGAAGGTTTTGTGAATTTACTCATGTAATCAGATGTACTCTTTTACAGTTACATTACGACTGAGAAGGCTAAATTGTGTGAATGAAAATAGTGAGTGGATACTTGGAACGTGAGCTCTGCAAGGTTACCAAAGAGTAAAAACAGGTTCCTGATGGCGATAAAACAAAACAAACAAAAACAAGGTTGTATGAGGCTACTTTTGGTCATGCAATCACTGGATGCAACCTGGTCGGTTTCATAAGTCCTCAGATAATCATTAGAATAATATAGTAGTGGATGAATTGCACAAGCCCAATACATTTGATGATGCCAAGAGGTCTAAAATATTCCTCGTTCTGTGAGGTTCTTCCCTGCCTTCCACTTTCCTATCTATAAATTGTACTGATAGGACAGAGGTATAAAAAGGCTTTCTGGCCACCAATATCAAACAAATAGCTAAGCCCTCACCTCAAAAAAGTCAAAGATTAATTCCAAATTGTCCGGTTCCATGGTCTGAATACTGTATTCTGTCCATCTATCAGGCTGCAGACCATAACCACATTCTGGCTGTGAATGACGACATTTGAACTCAGTGTCACTTATTAGTGAGATCTCCAGCGTGTTTGGCATTTTTTCTTGAATTGTAGGTGACAGCCTATCATCCTCTTCATCTTCACCCTCCTCCTCCAAGCCTTCAAGGGTGAGCTTCACCCTAAGCAGTAAGGAGAAAGCAAAATCTGATGTCACATTATGTAACAAATCTTCAGTGACATCAATAGCAACAGAATAATGCATTATGCTTTTGGTAACACAATGAACTCAAGGCACTATAAATGCAGCATTATTTTTTTACTTAAGGACTCCAGCGTACCAATAATTTGAGTGTCTTGGGGGTGGGGATGAAGGAAGAAATTCCTAAAAGGAGGCTTCATCTGTACTATAAACTGTACAGATTTTTATTTTTATTTTCCCAAAAGCAATGGCAGTGAAGAAACTCAATGCTGATTATATAAGACTGAGAAATAACCACAATTAAGCCAGAAGCTATGTAGGGGGGAAAGAGTTTCTGAATTTAAAAAACAGACTGGGAAAGGAACTATGCCAACATAGATGGATAATCCAGTAGTATTCATATGCTAAAGATGGGATTTAGTTTCAATAAGAAATGGAGAACTTTGATTAGCATGATCATACCTAAACCTGGATTTTTTAAATTTTCTCTTAGTTATAGATACAGGAGGCTTTTCAGAAAAATGCAGACGTAGTCTTATTTCTGTCTGACATGTCAGCCAACCGGAATCGAAACTTTCCACATCATCTGACAAAGGGAAAAAATAATAATTATAAAATGATTTTGCTACATTCCAGAATGTCACCAAAAAGACTTCTTAAAGTTGTCGCCAAAGCACTACTGTCCCAACATCCCAGTTTCCAAAAGGGATGTGCCATCACAAGCTAGTTGCTGCTGTTGAAACTAGTATAGGTACAAAAATTTGAGGCATAGACAACACAGACCCAAGCAGACATACTGGAATGATCCTAATAACAATAAACGGACTGCCGGCATGCACATTTTCACTATGTTTACATGCTCCTAAAACTATGGATGAGTTTTCTGCGTGAGCAGAAGTGAGTCTGCAAAAGCCCAGGGCTTGTGCACTCGCCACTCCTCCCCCCACAGGCCAGGAGGATGAATAAACTAGGATTCAGTTTAGCTTTTCATCAAATCCTGGCTTATCACTATGTCTGTAAGAGGAAAAGTGGCCTAAAATAAACTCAAACCAAGTCAACTTCAAACCGTGAGTTATGAAACCGGCTTGTTCAATATGCCAAAGTTTATTTTAAAGAACTATTCCTGGTTAGTACATAACAAGCCAGGAATCAGCAAAAGAAAAACTGAAACCTGATTTATGACTCCTGCTAGCAAAATGAAAGAGAGGAGTGCTCACATCAGAGGCATTGCTTGGGCTCAAAACAGATTGGCTTTAGCGTTACAGGCAAACCCTCCCACTGTGTGGAAATCCACCAAATCGCATTTGAGTTTCCAAAATCAACCTTGAACATGTTGTGCACCAGGGAGAGGAAATTTACTATCATTTATTTTAAATGGCTTTTAATTCACATTTGAAGGCGCTCTCCCTACACAAGGCAGCTTACAAAACTCCTACATAAAAACACAAGTACGGTAACAGTGCTGCTTACCAACAATTCCGAAGTGCCCGTCATCAACAGAAATATCCTCTAAAAATGAAGGGACAAACAGTGAGAGAAGTTCACATTCACAGGCTACAAATAAATCCGACTTTAAGCCACAATCCGGCACATACTTATTTGGGAGTAAGTCCTATCAAACTTTATGAGACTTTGATCCAAGTTGGCATGTGGAGGACCACGTTTTCAGTAATGGTTCTACTTTTGCACTTCACCATTAACTGCTATAAACAAAAACATTTAAAAAGAAATACAATGCAGCAGTGAGTTTATTGCAACCTGCAAGATACCTCTAAGCTTTCTTTTCTTGCTAACATTATCTCCAGGCAAACTTAGCATGATGTACAGTACTTACTTCAAAATGAGCTATGTAAACTGGAAAAAGGATATTGCATTATCCTGACAATATATAATCCTAATTGCTATTATACTAGAAAGATAATGCTATGTTACTAATGTGATAGACATTAAACTATCTGCTAAGCAACTAACAGTTCAGATATAAATCTTCTGAGTTTACAATTAAAAAGGCTTATTTTCTTCCCTTTGCTAGAAACAATAGTCAAAGTTTCACCTTCAATCCATGCTACAGAAATGCAAAAGTTGAAAAGCTTTAGACATGGAATAAACTCATCAATAAACAGAATTATTCAGAGTTTAAAGCTGAAGGGTAACCATCTAATATCAAAAGCTCAGTTTTACCCCCGTTCATTTTCAGGTGTTATTTATATTATTTCTGAACTTTCACCTGTAGCAAAAGAGCTGGGCTTTTTTTGGGCCATACAGGGGGAAAAAATCAGTTTGGAATAATCCCGTGAAGACCTCAAACTTTTGTGTGACTAATCTCCTTCAAGGTCAGAGGGACTACTTAGTTAAGAATTGAGAACAGCCACTGGCAGAACCTTTTCAAAGCAATGTAATTTCTCTCTAATGAGGTTACTGGGTCTTAGGTTGCCTAAGGCAGCACTCCCAATAGGACTGCAGTGTAAATGAGCTAAGGCTTGGCGTGCGCATCTATTCAGAATAAAGTCACCCTAAATTCAGTTAGATTTGCTCCTAGGCAACCATGCAAAGGATTGCAGTCTTAGAAGGAAAACCTAAGTTCATTCCTTTGAAGTCCATAAACTAAGAGTATGGACTTCACTTTCAAATACAGTCGTACCTTGGAAGTTGAGGGGAATCCGTTCCGGAAGTCCATTTGACTTCCAAAATGTTCGGAAACCAAAGTGCAGCTTCTGATTGGCTGCAGGAAGCTCACTTTTGGGTTTGCGGTGCTCAGGAGCCAAAAAATTCAAGAACTAAGCTGTTAGAAAACCAAGGTACGACTATAATGCTATTTAGGTGGGCGCATTTCCATTCATTTTTTTTTTAATGAATGAAACAAAATCAGCCAATTGCAATCTTTTCAGGTACAGATCCTCCAGAGAAGACAATGTGTAACAACAATCACCTTATTGAACCACCTTCGGGAGGAAGAACGTTAGTTTAGACCACATGTTGCCTTTTGTACTGTTTATCTCAAATGAGCAGAAAAAATATCTACAATATTTATCCTGTACAGTGGAACCTCAGTTGTCGAACATAATCCGTTCCAGAAGACAAACAGACTTCCGAAACGTTTGACAACCGAGGCACAAAGGGCGGCCTGCAAAGTCAATGGAGAAAATTGAAAAAAACAACGCAGCAGAAGCCGTTAAGACTTCCGAAAAGCGTTCGAAAATGGAAGCATTTACTTCCGGGTTTTCGGCGTTCGAAAACTGAAATGTTCAGCTTCCGAGACGCTCAAAAACCGAGGTTCCACTGTACTTATATTATGTCCTGTTGTATTCATGAATATGCTTATGATAATGTTTCAGAAAACCTCCAAGGCAAAAATAATCTCTCTTACGAAAACAACTGGCACTCTTGACTTAATGTTAGCCACAGTCAATATATGGTTTCTATCACAGAGAAATGGTCTGTAAAGAACAAAACAAAACAATCATGAGCGCTTAATCTCAAAGCGCAGTGACTATTGTCAATAACGCTCATTTTAAAAATGTCCTGTCTCCTTCTTTTAATGAAGACTCCGGGGGTTCACAAATTCTTTCTCTGTCTAGTGAGCATGGCAAGCCTCAATGCAGAGGATCTTCAAAGAGCAGCACATCAGCTGGTATGAGCCCTGCACACAGCTTTGAACTTGGGAGGAGGAATGGGGCTCATCCATGTCACACCTCCAAAGCCCAATGTGAAATCAAGAGGCAGCTCATCCTCCCCAGCAGACAGCCAAAATTTGTGGACCCCTAAAAAAAGAAGGCACAAATAGAATTAATGTTTCAAATTGACACTATTTTGTTCACAAACACTTAAAAAAAAAAAAAAAGAGCAATGCTCGTGCTGTGCTAAAAATGGTGCCTTTGTAGCAGTGGTCTTAATCTTAATCCTACAAAATATTATCAACTCCACTAAACCGTTTTGCAAAGTATTAGTAATCTTATGCATATGCCTCAAAAGAGATGCAGTTCATGCCCATACCTAATGGGGTTATTGATCGTGGTAGTAGATGAGTCTCCCACTTGTGAATTATGACTTGGCATGGACCACCGGTTTTCTGTAATTTAAAAGTTAAATGTCTGCAATAATTTTCGTTAAATCCCGATTTATTTATCTTTTAACCAGTGATGCCATTTACAATCCTTTGTGAGCGTAGTTTACTTATACCACCTTGGAAGTGCAAAGCTTTAAGTTGAATTCACACAATGTATACCATAATCATAGATGTCATTAAGATGCATCTCATCACCCTATGACAAAAAACCCTATTCAAATCACACTGCCATCTTATATTGAAGGGTGGGGTGGGATTGCAATGGCAGCCCCTTAGTCTATCCTCCCATTTCCCCTTCATCTATGCATTCTGCCTAACCTCTGAACAGAGCCTGCATGAGTAAGTCCTGCTTGGAGGCTAGACTGAACATGTGAAAGTCAGGATCTAGATCAGTGGATACAATCCCATGGACAGACCCCACTCCACAGGTCCAGATGGCTATGTGAGCTGGCCTAAGCGGTGACAAATTCTGAAAAGTGTAGGGTTTTCCAGTATAGTTGCAATCGTCATACATGTTAACAGGCCAATTCTGGAACGTCCGTATGGGTATAGCTAGTCACAAAAAATTGCAAACGCATTCTAACCAATTTGGGCGCTTAACTAATTGTTATTGCTTTCTATAGTGCGTCCGACACAGAAGTCAAGTATGACACGGAGCACAAAGTTTGCACAGCATACCATAGCCCCAAATCATCTGCACTTATATGCAGATACAACACCCCACCACCACTGAACCAGCATAGGAAACAATGGGGATCCAAGGCTCCCTTCCACATGCAGAAGGAGTCTTTGGTTCAAAGAAGGGGCTTTGTGTTACTGTGCCAAATATGTGAAAATTTCCTGCTTGTATAGAAGAGTTTTCACAAGAATAAGAACTGCATCATAAACCATGTAGTACAGCTCTGTATGAACTCCTGTGCAGTTGTCTGAGGAAGAGCATTAGCACCTATTTTGATCCAACCCATTGTTTTGAGCACAGTGAAAACAAGAGGCCTGAATTTCAAAATGAACGCCAATAATAAACTTCCTTAAACACACACACATATTCCTGGGTTGTGTGTTTTTTGTATATTTTTGGTTAAGGGGAGAGAGAAAGTGTATAATTCAGAAATGAACAAGGCAGAGGGCTAGGTAGGTGGAGGGATCATTAATGTGTATCTTTCAGCCTGATCCATGCTTGCTTTCTGCCGAAATTTCTATTCAGGAGTTGGGTGCTCAAAATTTGCCATTTTGAAGGTTCTCAGCTGATCTCTGGGTCTTATAAAGCCTGGTTTGCAGCGGATTGGGGGTGTCTGCAAACCCCCTTTTGGCTGAGCCATGTCTTTACCAGCCCCCCATCTATGATTAGATGTAGTATAGGTGGGCGCGGTTTGGACAAAATGGCCTTGTGAGCCAAATGGGGAGGACTGGCGGGCCTGATTAGGCCCACAGGCTGTAGGTTCCCTACTGCTGACAAAAAGTAACCCGCAGGATGGATAAGTGTGGCATCAGAAGCCAATCACAGTGTGCTTGTTTTCACATGCTGCAATTTCTTAGCTGGCTTCAAAAATGAGCCCCATGTCCCCCTGAAAATAGTAATGAAACTTCTTGAGATGTCCATGTCTCAACACATATTTTAAAAATGTCCAGGAACACATAAAAACTGTCCTAAAAATAGAAACTACCCAGAATCCAGGTAGACTGTAAACAAGTTGTACACATTACTAAGTTTTGAGAACTCTTTCCTCTTCCCACTCAAGTGTATGCAGTCACAGAATACAGTATAATCTACTTGAATTAGCAAACATTTATTTAAGAACCTAAGACTGCAATTCTAAACACATTTTCTAGGGAGTAAGCCCCACTAAAAATAGTGAGACAAAGGGTTATATCTACTGTAATGCTGTTCACACGCAAGCAGACATACACTTTTTAATGACTCTCCATCCTCCTGCAGTCCCAAACACCCCCAATGTCTGCTCCAGAGGATTCCCAAGCCCTCCAGAGCCGATCCTGAGGGTGTGAGGGGGACTGCAGGGGGAGGAGAGGAAGCCGAAATACCATTACACAAGTGGAAATCCATTCACACAACACTGGATTCTGCCCTTGCTTCCAAGTACAAAGCACAGAATTGTGCTTCCGCCTACAGTTACTGCCATTATTCAGCTGCAGAGCTGACCCTCCTACGTTTTAGATTAAAAATCTATTTAAGAATCATATATTTTAAAATCAAAAGCACAGCATAATTCACAAAGACCCAAGACCATTTGTTCTCACTTCAGACACTGGGAACAATATAGTCATCCATACTACATCTGCTGAGGTTTTACAAGTTCAAAATATAACAATCATTAGTATTATTAATTTATTATACCCCACCCACTCTGGGTGGTTTCCAATGCATATAAAAACATAATAAAACATCAGACTTTTAAAAACTTCCCGATACAGGGCTGGCTTCAAATGTCTTCTAAAAGTTGTATAGTTATTTATCTCCTTGACATTTGATGGGAGGGCGTAACACAGGGAGATTAGTTTGTCTTTGAGCCATTAAGCCCATGTAGTTTATTAAATTAAATGTTTGTACAACTGGATCTATGGTCATACAACACGCACCAAATAAAATAAATCATCTGAAAATGCAATATGCTTTTAACTTATAAGGCAGTATTATCTTTTGTGGACATTGTGCTATTGAGTAGCTAAATCAGAAGGGATGGCATATGCACCCCAAATGAAATTTATTTTTTAAAAGTTGTGCAAGCAGTTTCAGACTGGAAAGACTTATCTTTTCTAGCCAGTATCTATGGCTGCTAGCAAAGTGGGTGGGTGGGGTTTTTGTAAGACACTTCTAGAAACAGATGATTAACAACAGAAAGTTAACTTCTGAGTTACCAGGGTCAGGTAATTTTCTAAGAAAGCGTAGGGATCTCCCTTCCCACAAGCACAAATGAATCAAGATAATACAACAGAAGTATGGGATGGGGTATAGAAAAATATTTGCTTAATGTTTCTAAGCAAAGTGTCATATAAAAAGGAAAAGGACTTCCTAGAGAGCCAACAAGGTGCCAGCTATTTGTACTCTGCCTATGGTCTCTTAGTGTTATTTTATTTCTAAAGCAAACTGCTAATGAGAGTGAACTGCTGTCTCTCAAGCTACTAGATCACTTGTGTCCCCCGATGTTGTTGGACTAATCCTCCCATAATCCCATTGGTTTGTCCAATAGTGAGGGACTAAGTGTGTTGGGGAACAAAGTTGACGAATACTGCTCTAGATTCAAGAAATCATCTTGATAGCTTTCTGCCCAACCAAGCTTCTGCAAGCATCTAAGCAATGTGAACTATTTTTACAACTGGGAAGTTAGGGAACTGTAACTGTTCCCAATAATAACACCTGACTACATAGCTGTCATCTGCCCCGATTCAAATTAGTCCAAGACAACTTAATGAGGAGTTTAACAGCGGTCACAGAAAACAAGTCAGTCCCCTTAGTAATAATATTTAAAGAAGCATCATGTCAATTATCTCATATATTTGAAAGTAAGATGGAGTCATACATTACACATGTTAGCAGAAAAATGCCACTTGGACTACTCAAATTACGAACCAGGCCTAAGTTTAGGTTTACATATTCAATCTTTTTTGGTCATGTTTTAAGAAATCATTAAAATATATTTAGTGTTCCAAATGCACTCCTATCAACATTAAATTTGTGATTCACCTTCTAAGGTGTTAGTCACAACATCATGGTAAAATCAGAGATTTACCCCCCTTGTGTTTAAAAGTTTATATAAAAAAATAGTGAATGTGTTATCTTGGCATTGCATTAAGACTGCAACTAGAAAGTCTGTTTTATTTCCTGGTTCATGACACTTGACACATTTCTGTGTATAAAATCCCTTTCATTTGGCTCTTATCTCAGCCTTAGTCTAATTGTAGGCAGTTTCTCAACTTATAATAAAATGCTAATGTTTTGCAATGTATTTTTAACGTTGAACACCGCCCAGGGATCTTTGGATAAAGGGTGGTATATAAATGGAACAAATAATAATAATAAGGACTACAATACATTCCAGTCATTAAAACCAATCAGGGCTAAGTGAAATGACTAAAAATGGAAAAAAATGCAACAGGAAGAGCCATTTAATGAAAGCACTGACCTATGATTATTAATTCAATACACAGAAGCATGTTACGTTGACTTATGTTACAGTCAGTGGCCACATTCTACTTTGTGCTCTTAGTATTGCTCCTGCTTTCAGCTTCACCGTATTATATCCTCACATGGGAACAATACATTCTTTATGATAGAATAACCACCCCACAATAAAAATGCACGCTTTTGCCAATATCGAGGCTCACAGTGTCCATCAATATGGGCTCTTTCCATATGTCTCTACTCTGCTATTCCATAAAATTCATACTTACCACAGAAGACTCTGCATCACACGGAACTTACAGTGTGCACAATACAGAGCACCTACTTAAAAGGAAACAAACTCACCAAATACATTCTGTGAAGTTTGCATGTATTACAAGGGAACTTGATTTACTTCAGTTTTTTTTCCTTTTAAAAAACCCCACTACGTTGTAGTTGAATTCTCTTCCATACTTTAGACATTTGACAATATTTAAAAGGGTGTGGGCAGAAAGGGATAAAATCTAACTTTGGCAAGGGTTCTGGCTTATGAGTCCACAAGCCTTCACCGATTTCTAGTGTGTGCTGCAAAACTACTTAGGCAAAATCTAGCTACTTTCTACTGCTGGACTTATGTTGCTGGTATGTTAAATGCTTGTACTATGTTTAAAACTCTTTAAATACAAGTTACAAGCAACAAGAATTTTTTTTTGGAATGCACCAGTTAAGCTTGATATGCTTCACGTTCTACATCTTTCTTACATAGAAAGCACTTGGGTAGGAAAAGCATGAGACTTGCAGATCACGGCACACATCCAGTTTACATACTTATTTTGATCAGCACACAACCTGGAAGCAGTGACTAGCTGTGGTTTGCAAATACTGTGCAGAAGGTTATATGCAGGCACAAAGAATTCAAGGTCTCATACACAACTGCTTTCTGGGTAGGAAGCTTTTACTGAAGTTAAAAACAGGAGAATTGAATTCAAAATGAATCCAACAGCCGACTATACTGTGGGCTATTTCCAAATGCCACACCACTGGGAACTTATCCTTAAGAGTTAGTCAACAAGTTATATTGGTGCTTATTGAGGCATACGTACCAGCGGTTCTAAAAAGGTCCCTTGAAAGTATCGATATTCAATATCATCTCCCTTAGGAAGTTGAACTGTAGTTCTCCATAGCAGACTGCGGAAAAGTGTTTTTGAAAACATTTTAGAAAAGATATAGGATGGCTGTACAACCATAAAACTTACTTTAAAAATCCCTGTGTGTGCGCACATCCCTCGGAATACAAGGTGTCTGACGTTTTCTTCCATGTTGTTTCAAAGGGCCATTTCTGCTGTGACACTATGTATTTTAAAAGCATCTATGCAATTAGCTCCACGTGGAAAATGAGTGGTGCTCATTCACAGCAAAGTGATCCAATCAGGGCTGAGTTCTCAGATATATTTGAGAAAAGCAGACACCGGGGACTCCCCCGCCCCAAGTGCAACCACCGCTATGATAGTATTAAAAAACTGAACTTAGGGGCCATAAAGCTACATCAGATTGTCTCTTCTCAAGAGGCAAGAGGAAACTGCTGGGGTAAAGAAAATGAACAAGATGCCTACTGCATGCAAAGAGCTCACTGTGCAACTTTCTGAATCACACTGGAAGGGGCTGGGGAAAAGGTGACATTTGATGAAGGTATGCAGGGGTAGCCAATGGGCACTCCATATATTGTTGGACTACACCCCTCATTATCTTTGACCAGTGGCCATACTACTGGGGTGATGGACACTGTAGTTCAGGGGTGGCCAACTTCCAAGAGACTGCGATCTACTCACAGAGTTAAAAACTGGCAGTGATCTACCCCCTTTTGGGGGGGTTCAGGTCGAGGTTGTTGAGCTTTTTTTAGGAAGGAAAGCCATGTTTTGGGGGCTTCAGGGCAAAGATGTAGAGCTTTTTTTTAGGGGAGCCAAAGTTGCTGAGCTTTGTGGGAAGCCAGTGATCTACCACAGATGTCCAGTGATCTACCAGTAGATCACGATCTACCTGTTGGACATGCCTGCTGTAGTTGAATGTGTTACGTGGGTGAAAGTACTTTTTTACAGGCACGCTTAAAGCAAATGTGAGCAATTTAAGTGCTTAAGCAGGGTTGAAGTACATACCAAGCCAGAAGGGATAATCCACCTCAAGTGTCATTTGTCTTCTAGAATGAGGTGCTCAGAAGTTGAGGTAAAGAACAAGAAGTAGCACTTGAACTGTGTAATTGGCGTCAAGCCAGCCTGCATGCATTGTTTTGAATTTCAAAATGTGCTACTGAAAGAAACTTACACATCACCAGCCTCCTCCTCCGGCTGTAGGATTACTGCAGATTGGGGATCCCAACTTCCCAGAGAATTGCAACTGCCACATATTGCCAAAACTTCTCCTAGAAAAAGAAATATATACTAGAAAGCATACGATAAAGCTTCTGAACATTTAAGAGTTTTCACAATACTGTACACTTTTTTAAATTAAAGATTTTCTTGATTTACAAAAGAATGTGCAATGTCTCTCATGTTTTTTTCCCATGTAACATTTTTACAAATCAGTTTCATTTGTTGAGACATTGGGAAGAAAAGGGGGAAAGAGGTGGACAGGGATTCACAATACACTTTTGCCAATATTATGTAACGTATCAGGCCCACACTAAGAACAGGTGCAGACTCAAAATTATTCAACTTCTAAACTGCTTTTCTTTTAAGAATATTCAAAACGCTATCTGAAAATCGTAGAACTAAACAAGCAGCAGGGGGAATTTATGTGCCTGTCCAAGCATACATAAGGCAAGACAGACCTGGGGGGGGGTCTCTAAGAGTTGCATCTCATGAAGTTACTGCATGGGTGGAACTTCTGCTCACTCTTCTCGTGCCATATCCCCCCCCAATCTGCTCCAGGGGATCTCCTAATCCCCTGGAAGCGATTTGAGGGTACATGGGCAGCAGAAGAGTGAGGGATAGCTCTGTTGTACAAATGGAAGTTGTTCCATTCACATAATTACTTTTTTGCATTCAACTCTCACTCTCTCTCTCACTCAGAAAGCCCAGCGATGGGGTGCTAAAGCCCTCTGGGAACAGACCCTGCACATGTATCACTCTGTTAGCAGATAACCTTTAAACGCCTATTTGGGAGGAGGGCTGCTAATTAGTTACAATTAGTTCACTAAAGCAGGCTGTTCTGTAGTAACAAAGCGGGGATTGAAAGGAAACAGATAATTTGTACGTACTGTGAGCCTGGAAAGTGGCAACATAAGCATTTATTCACTGCAGTGAAATACCATTCCCAGCACTACTTGATACACACATAGCACTATATGGATCCACCGGGGGTGGGGGGGTGGAGAGAGGTGAAATGATATCCCAAAGCTGTGTACAAGCTGGTCAGCCTTGTAGGAACATTTGTGCAACACATTCTTACATTAAATAAGTCTTGTAAGCATTTATACAGGTCATGTGTACTAAGCTAAAAACAGTCGATTGACTGTTATCTGAGACACCAATAACTTGTCTGCTGCCTGGTGAGCTTGGGCCATTATGTAATATTTCTGAACATGTCACCTGGCAAGGGAAAAGGATCGGGTAGGTGACTTGGACAGTACAGCAGTTATGAGATCAATGCAGCTTTGTTGGCAGAAAAACCTCTCACCCTGGTTCTAGGAATGAGATGAGCTCAGCAGCGGAGGGTGGAGATATAAGGAGAGGTAGAAAGAGGGAAGACACAGACCTAGGAAACTGTGTGAAGAGGACGAAGTATGTAGGGTACTCAATTTTATTAAAAAATTATATCTAAAGAGGAACAGAATACAAGTGGGTTGGGAAAAAACAATGGTGCCAAAGTTTACAAGGGACATGAGCAATACATGCATATGCTTGCATGTCAGAAAGCCAAAGCTTATTACAAGTGTTTTGTACCTGGTGGTGTTATTCCTCTTACTTCAAAGGTAATGTGGCAAGGTGACATGCTTGTGAATGACGTTCAACGGCTGCTATACCCTATTGAGGAAGGGGGCAAAAAAACACTAGTTTAGGAGTAGGTCATTTCTGTATACATCTCAATATTATACCTTATTTTAAAAAATCCAGTTATACTGGGGTGGGGAGCAAGCCTGAGGGCCGCATTCCCTTCTGGAGAATCTTCCAAGGGCCACATGCCAGCAGAGGGTGGGGCCAGAGGCAAATGCGAGCAAAGAATGCAAATTTTACCTTTGCACAGCAGGCTAGTTTCCATACACACTCACACATCCTTCTCTATCTTCCATGCAGACAACCAAGAGGAATTATCAGAGTTCAGGGACACATTCAAGCGAGGCAAAAACATTCAAGGTGTGAAGAAAGGCCAGTGAGGGGTATGGGCCTGAGGAAAATTATGAGAGCCAGGAAGAGAGGCCTAAAGAGCTACATTTGATCCCCAGGCCTGTTTTCCCACCTGATTTATACCCAGACTTTAAAGATAAAAAATATTTGTAAGGTTGCTTACAATCAACAGAAACTCTGCCATGTGTGGATTAAATTTCAGTTTGTTCATTCCCACCCATGTCTGGGGACAATTCTGACACTGAATCAGAATTTCCACAGATTAGGAGGTGGAAATGAGAGGCAGTACTGAGCAGGGCCTGCTGACAGATGGGTAGGAGAGGTCAGATTTGGGTAGAAGAGGTCAGATTTGGGTTAAACCACAGAGCCTAGGGCTGGTCGGTGGTTCGAATCCTCGCAACGGAGTGAGATCCCATTGCTTGGTCCCTGCTCCTGCCAACCTAGCAGTTCGAAAGCATGTCAAAGTGCAAGTAGATAAATAGGTACCGCTCTGGTGGGAAGGTAAACGGCGTTTCTGTGCACTGCTCCGGTTCGCCAGAAGCGGCTTAGTCATGCTGGCCACATGACCCAGAGGCTGTATGCCGGCTCCCTCGGCCAATAAAGCGAGATGAGCGCCGCAACCCCAGAGTCGGACACGACTGGACCTAACGGTCAGGGGTCCCTTTACCTTTACGTTACCTAAGACCAGCAGAGGCCCCAGATTCTTAATTGTCTTTTTCTTTTTCTAAAAAGTTACTCAGTTGGACATTTCTGAAGGAAGTTAGAGAGCAAAACACGAAGGCAGCTCTAATGCTTCTGCAACTCAACAGGCAGCACCGTTGCTAAGGACACTTAATCACTGTTGCTAAGCCATCAGAGGAAGGAATGTGGACCATCCCCACCAAAGGGGGACAGGGCTCCTAGAGCAACAGAAAAAGCAGGAGAAGCTGGATGCAGGAAGGTACACTGGGGTATGTTTGTTAAAACACTTTCCTGGAGCAAACATTACTTTATTTACTCTTAGGAGTGAATAAAACACAACTGTCTGGTTTTGTTATGTTTTACTCAGTGCACAGAAACGCCGTTTACCTTCCCGCCGGAGCGGTACCTATTTATCTACTTGCACTTTGACGTGCTTTCGAACTGCTAGGTTGGCAGGAGCTGGGACCAAGCAACGGGGGCTCACCCCGTCGCGGGGATTCGAACCGTCGACCTGATCGGCAAGCCCTAGGCTCAGTGGTTTAACCCACAACGCCATCTGTACTTTGCTGTAAATATCAGGACTATGAAACCCTGCAGCGAAAGCAAGGAGGGTGCTTTTCTGGCTTTCTTTGCATGATGATGATAATAATAATAATAATAATAATAATAATAATAATTTATAATAATAATTTATTATTTGTACCCCGCCCATCTGGCTGGGTCTCCCCAGCTACTCTGGGCAGCATGATCTGTGGAGATGCATGAAGATTCATTCTGCAGTCACACGTGCCTTTGGCAACATCCTGAAGAAGTGATATTCTTCCAGATCATGTGCTCTCTGTGGACATCAAACAATCTGCACTACCACTATCCACACAAACTTTGTGTAGCAGAGAACAGTGGCAGGAGTCTCTAGGGAGAGTTATTAAGGAAGGAGAAGCCATAGCTGCTGTATCTGATGAAGACAGAGGAAGAAGCAGCTGGGCCTGGGGAGACTTCAAAACATCACTTTCCATTCTTATTAAAATGTTTTATAACTTGATCTTGAGGAGAAAATGTCTGAGTGGCTGACATTTTCTTAAAAACAAAACGTGAAGCTTAAAAACAAAAAGTGAAAGAATGGCAGCGCGCGAGGACACACCCACACCCACACACCACGGTTCTAAATTGCCCATAACAACTTACAAGCTACTGTGCTCAGCAGTTCCATTTTGGGCAGAAACATACCAAAATGCAGAACTGGCTTTGTGCAATAAGGAGGGGGAATGAAATCGATTAAAATTATGTTTCTTGCATGTTTTTTTTTTAATGCAGCTGTGTCTTAACATTAGGTTGTATTAAATGCTAGATCTAGTAAGAATAAACCCAATGAAATTAATGAACCCAAGTTATCCATGACCATTGATTTCAATGGATCTACTCTGAGTAGGACTGCTCTGACTACTACCCATTTTCTTTAAAGTAGAACTAATATCCATCGGTGGAACTGCACAATTTCCATGACGTTGGTCAAAGGATCTGTGTACTCTGCAGGATGTGTAACAGCAGCATCCAAGTTATTTCTCAACTGATAGCCCAAAGTGTTGACAAGACAACTTCTTCGCATAGAAAAATAAATCAACCAGAGTATTTACGGTTCTGATGCTGCATTGCAGCATCACAGCCTACTCAAGTTCAGGAGGGAGAATTGCATGGTATCAGTGCAGAATGCTACTGATAAACTGAAATGAAGCATTTCTGTTTCTTTCAGATATAGCCCTATAAAATTGAGGTGCTGAATTGTATTCTGCAACAACAAAAGTGATATGCTTTGAGGAATACATACTTAGTATGAGATCGTAAGCCGGAAAAGTATTAACTAAGTGAAATCCAGTGGCATATGAGCAGAACAGACCTTTACTCACCAATGAGACTCCACCTTCCTCTCCACCACGATCCCAAAAATTTCTATTTTTAATAGAAACCATATTTTGAAATATGCAATATAGACTCCATACTGACGCTTCTCTTTCCCCAGTGTGAATCGTTGATGCTTTAGGTAGGTACAAAGACTTTCCTTTAGGTACCTCAGCACCTCTCTACTATTTGCCATGCCAACACACTTAAAGAGCAGAATGGTTGAGATGTGTAAGAAGGGGAGGGTCCTGGCAAAATTTCTCCTCACATCACAGGAGGGGTCCAGAGAGCCCCTTTGCCTATGCTATATAATAGCACAGGTGGAAAAGTACAATTCTTTAATCGCTACCATAAGTAGTACATTTGGATCTAAAACATAAATAACTTGCATCACAATGTACTTCAACACAATTACTGCCTAGCATGCTTGTTTATTATTGCACTGCAAGAATTTCGTTTGCTTTGGAGAAGAGATAAACTGGTTGATAACAAATTTGTCAGAGTTACAAGATGAGGTCAACGGACACATATTGGAAGCTTAAAGTCATCCTATGCTATGTTACTCAAATCTATCTGGTACTTTTTATACAATAAATACATGGTCTATATACTGAAGCTTATGTTCAAATTCCACAATCCTGAGCCAATGTGATTAATTTTGCTTAAAACAAGTAAGACTGAGATATACAAAAAGGGAAACAGAATCACAGGTAAGCCAACAAATCCCAATGACTGTCTACTGTTTAATGCCAAGTTTGTATGTGCACATTATCATCAATCTTCTTTTTAAAAATGGCTTACATACCTATACAAAGTAAGTTTTCCCTATTGTACACAGAAGGCATCTATAACATCCCACTTAAAGGACTGCTATTCTTCAAATCCTTCATGTCTGAAGAGCTTGTCTGTTTATATATAAGGCTCAAAAGAGTCTGTCATCCATGCTGCAGCTAGCTTAATGTTATTTAATACAGTCACATTCCTCCCTAGGCAGCTGCTCCATATCAGCTGGCACCAGCTTTTTTATCGTAACATACATTACATAATGTAGAAAGACCTTTAACACATTTCTTTGCCTCCTGTCACCCCAGTCTGTGTGTCTATGACCAATAGCAAACACAATAATTAAAAACCTTTCACTAGTGTCCTTCTCTCTGGTTGGCTTCTCCCCAGCTCCATGACAGCTTCTTAGGAGGATCTGGCATCTTTCCCACATACTCTGCACCAAAGAGGCAGACAAGGACACAGAAGCCAAACCAGTACCTAGACCTCTTTTCCTTCCCTCCTCTGCAAGACAGACCATTGTCTGGATTAACCAGGAGCATTATGAAACTACCTGTCCCATATAAATCTGGAGAGGTGGAATAAAAAGGGACTATTGTGTAACACCGCCAAAACCACGGAGGAGGAAGGAGGAGAGACTAGCAGTTTCACTGTGGTGGCCAATCTGTGCCTAGGCTGTACAATTTCACATTGCTGGTGGGAACTCACGTGAACTCACACACCAAAACAATTCTTTCCACACAAAGTTGTAATGTCAGGGAGAAGGTTGCTAACCTAGCCTTCTTCCTCACATGCCAGCATAAATATAAATAATATAAATATATATGTAGTAAATTATTTAGACATGGAAAAGTATTGAGTCATGTGAATTCCCACCTGCAGTCTGAAGAAGTACAGCTCAAACACAGGTTAGATTCCTCTCCCACCTCTGCAAACCACAGAGAAATAAGATCTTTATAAAGCTGCAGGGATTATAAGAGGGAAGGAAGGGCCACCTTATTCTCTGTCTCTATTTATGTTCTATTGTTATAGAACTGCCCCTGATATTTTCTGATATGGTGGAACAGAAATACCTTTATAATTAAATAAAGCAAAACTGTAAGTGGGGTTCACTTTTCCCTCCCCAATATAGAATATGCTTCTCTTGTTGAACTTTTAACAAGTAGAACTGCGCTCCTGCTTCTGCTGAAGTCGAGTGTACTACACAACACTCACTCTCTTTGGTTAGTTGCACCAATGGCATCATTTTCCTGTTTCTCCTCTTTTTTTAAAGTAGGAAGTAAGAACTGCCAGATGGTAAGAAGGAAAGAAATTTGCACCTCCGATTGTCATGTAGTAGAGAGGCTTTCAACAGGTGCACATTTCCTCTCTCTGCACAGGAAACTGCCCCTGCTGAACTTCCCTCATCTACACAGCTGTTAAAACTGCAGAGGTACTGCTGTCTTCCTTTGCATCTTGGTCATCCTACAGAGAGGAAAGGGAAGATGGGCACATTCAGTAAATAACTTAAGCCAGGTCCCATCTTGTATAACTGGAATTATGGAAGTTCCTTGGGCCCAATGAAGATGAACACCGGCCTACTCAACAGTGGCTGGCAAGGGGGGAACGGGTTCAAATCCACCACCATTCCCACCACAATGCTCACTGCTCGTCACCTTGGACCCAGCCACCATCTCTCAACCTGACTCAACTCCCAAGGCCGTTGTAGAGATAAAAGGTGAGGGAGTCAGCACCCTGACCTCCTTGAGGAATCAAGCAATAAAGAGAAAAATGTAACATTATAAAAACAACCATTTTGCTGAGCTTGTGGTGGGGGCAAATATCTCAGCAACAGCAGCACATACAAAGCGCATGCAGAAAGTTCAATGCTCAGTTTCCATCCTCTCCATGGCAAGGCTGGGAAGTATGGATAAGCCCTGAGTTAAGATGGTTGTTTCAGGCTCAGTGGGAGGAAGCTGCCTATTGTCCCTATTAACAGGGGCAGTTCCTGCTGTCAAAGAAGGAGATCACAGAATCACTCTTGGAAGATACTACTGTATTATTATTACTACTATTAGATCACAGAATCACAGAATTGTAGTTAGTTGGAAGATATTACTATTATTACTACTACTATTTATTAAATTTGCACACCCTTCATCCGAAGATCCTAGGGCGGTTCACAACACGAAAGGTGCCTCAGTGGGGCCATCTGGTATCCAACCCCACTGCGATGCAGTGATCTCCTAGAAAAACCCTCCAGACACAGGATTACTTTTCCCACGCAGGACCAGTCCTTCCAAACGAGGTTGTTGTAAAGGGTGCTGTTTGTGCAAGCAAACACACACACTCAGCGACCCATGTTCCACCCCCCACGCACACCTTGAGGGCCAAGTTCAGAGTTCGAATCTTGCCGTTAGCTCGGTGTTTTTGTTGGGGGGGGGAGTGGATTAAACCAACACGGAGCAGGAAAGGGGGGGCGGCCGTGGGAGGAGGAGGAGGAGGAGGAGGACGGGGTTCCGCACAGCAAAACGCGCAAAAAAAGCGTAGGCGTCTCCCCACACACACGCAGCCACCCCACAGCCCCGCGCGACCCCATCTTTTGTGACTGACCTGCCCAAGGAAAAGGGAGCCGTGCGACGGCGACCGGCTCTCCGAGACTCGACTTCCTCTCCAAGCCCAGCTCCGGGTTCGTCGAGGATAAAGCCGGCGGGACTGACGACTTGGCGAGCCTCTTCCCCTCCCTGCCTCAAACCGGTTACAGCCGCCCCGGCCGGAGCCGCCACCGGCGCAGCCACCACGGGCGGAGGGGGGAGGGGAGTGGAGCCGGCGCCTGGGAGCACGTGACGGCCGCGGCCAATCAGGGAGTGGGAGAGGGAGAGAAGGGGTTGGGGGAGGGGGGGAGAGACAGAATCCGCCTCACACGCCCGCGAGGGGACAAGCGGCGGTTTTTCCTAGAAAGCGCGGCCTTGGCAAAGCTGAGGGGAGAGAGGCGGGCAGGCCAGGCGGGCGGAGGCGCAAGGCAGGGCAGTGTGACCCAGCGGAGGGAAGGAAGGAAAGGCCAAGCCGGGTTGCCGCCGCCGCCGCTTTCGGGTGAGATTTGTCGCACGTTCATGGGCTGCTCAGACGCGGTCGGGTTTCGCGCCGACTAACCCGCTTTCCCCCCCTCCCGTGAGAAGAGCGAGGAATATTATGGCTACTAATATAATATATTGGGAGGGTATGTAGTAATAATAACAACCAGTGCTCTTTTTCCCCTTTTAGAGTTCAAATCGGGGAAAATAAATACAGTAAATGGACAAAAGTACAAAGATTCACAAAATGTTTATGCGTCCCCCCAGAAAAAACACCACCACCACTACCAACAACAACACTTTCCTGCTCATGTATGGGAAGCTATACACACACCTCCTTCTGACAGGGACTGAAAGGGGCTTACGGATATTATTATTACACACACACACCAACATTTCTATGATGAAAACAGGGACATCCTATTACATAATCATAACAATAATTTTATTATTTATACCTCACCCGTCTGACTGGGTGGCCCCAGCCACGCTGTGCGGCTTCCAAACGTTTATTAAAATATAATAAAACATTAAACATTGAATGTTACTGTTAATTGAATTTGTATATCGCCTCTTCAGGATTTCAGATAGGAGTGTCTCCCAAAATCGGCGTAGCAAAGAGGGGGGCAGCTGCCCCCCAATCAATCAAGATCAATCAAAATCAACACACACCTGAGGTTCTGCCCGCCCCCCCCCAACAAAAACTCCCATGTCTCTCAACCTAGAGACCCTCCAAGTGTCCCTGTTCCCTAGGGACAGTACTGGATTTACAGGAGCCCTCACGGCTCCTGATTTGATCCCAGAATGTCCCGCAACTGCTTCTCCAGTGGAAAGAGGTGCCCCTTAGATTCTGCCCCCTGAGGCAACTGTCTTGGTCAACCTCATGCACAGGCCAGCCCTCGTCAGACCATTTGGTCACCAAGCGGCAGAGCATATGCCCGTGCTACCCGGGGTGGGTGCACAGAGTGCACCCCCAAAGGGGGGGCAGAAGGCGGCCTCCTGGGCATCACAGGGGATGAGAGGGGTGGAGAAGCTGCCACCCACTCTCTTCCTGCTCTCTGCCACCCAATCAAGCCTGTGGCTGGGTTGCTGTGGCTGGGCGCAAGGCGCTCCACAGCCAAGGAAGGTGGGTGGCATTGTTGCTGCCCACTCTCACACTCTCCTCCCCTGGGTCAGGTATGACCCAGGGGCGGAGCTGCGACCAGGCACGAGCACCCAGCCAAGGCTCAGCTTCTCGCTTGGAGCCAGGCTCCGATGAAGGAGCTTGCTGTGGGGGCGCCCCCTCACAAAATTGTGCCCGGGGCTACGCCCCCCCCCCACGCTACGCCTCTGGGTTCACCTAGCTTGTATTGTCCACACTGCTTGGCTGCAGCTCTCCAGGATTTTAGGCAGGGGTCTCTCCCATTCTGGAGATGTTGGGGATTGAACCTGGGACTTTCCGCTTGCAAGGCAGATGCTCTATCACTGAGCTATGGCTCAATAAACTCTTCTCCCATTCTCCCCCATACCTCTGGTTGCACAGTGCTTGATATGTTCCATATCGGCCAATACTATATATCTATGGTTATTGTCATCCAGTAAATTGGTGGCAGCCAACCCTTTAAGGGAAGTGTTCAATAGATCATGTCCAAAGCATGACATGGCACGCACCTCGCCCATGCACATGTATGTGCCCCCTTCCCCAGCAATATACTCGCCAAGACCATGTTCTGTGCTGTTGATCTAGAGCCAATAGAGAGCCTTCCTGTCCTGCAATTAAACCCATGGCCCTGCCTAGAATCTAAGAATTGTGAAGTTGGAAGGGATTCCGATGGTCATCCAATCCCCTGCAATGCAGAAATCTGTCAAGAATTGTCTCAGTTCATTGCTGATTATACCTACTTGTATTAAAATAAAAAAGTTTCAAATTGAGAAAGAAGGCAGATGGAGAAAATCTACTGAGGATGCATCAAAAGAAGCAATCTTTCTTTTAAAATATTTTTAATTGAATAACAGGATTTAATAATTAAGAAAATACAGTATGCATAAGCAAAATATATCCTAAGTATAGAAAGAAATATCATCTGCTAGCAAAGAGAACCATTCAAACAAATAAGAAACTGAAAAGCTATTGCTTTCAACTAACGAGAAATCATGAAAATGGCCTAATATATTTTTCATTCCAAAAGGCAATAAAAATCACCCATTTTTCAATAAATATATTTTCATACCTTCTATTTTCTCTCACTTGGTTATAATATGTAAATTTATTCATAACTATGGTGTCTTGTATAGAACCAAGCGTCCCTTGAGTTATCATTAGACAATCCCTTAATCAATGAGTATAAATCTGTCTTTTAAAAAATAAATAGTGTCTATATATAATTTGTGTTTTGTCATAAACTACAGGACTAGGGAGTCTTTGCACTACTAAGTGAAGATGTAGGAACTAAAGAGCTGGATCCTCCTGCTATAACTATCATGGATATCTGTCCTAACTTCCTGATCAAATTATAAATGCTTTGAGGTTTCCCCAACATTTCCTCATAAGCATCTGGTGCTACCTGTTTTAAGAGGCAATGCATTAGTTGGACTAGAGAGCCAAACCAGTATCAACATTCTTACCGTAAACCAAAATGATTTAACTACTTATGCATCACACCCAAAGCATCTCAATACAGAGTATAACTCATACTGTTGGCATTGGTGTGCTGTATGCGTTTACAAATTGCATGCAAATGTTTATTTCAATGTGCTATTGAATGAATGAAAAACTCTGGTTTTCTGCTTCCACTTTGACAAAATATGGAGCCAGAGCACTACTAGGAATGGACAAATCTGTTAATTTTGGTTTCTCTCAAGTTCTTCAGTTTCCCATTCTTAAGTTCAGTTCATATCAATTTGTGATTTTAAAAAAAGGAAAAGTTGGAGAAGTGTGATTTTGAAGGATAGCTGTGTTTCAATTTGCACTGCTTCAGAAACTATGAATTAGGTTTGCATTAAAATGTGAACCAAATGAATTTCTTCCTTGGCCCTGCTTGTTCGTCAGTTGATCTTTTCCTCCCACCCAATCTGTTTTAGAAGCTTACCGGTATATGACGCCCTGAAATCCGATCTGCAGCTTTGACAGGTCACCCTAGCAGTGATGTTAATTAAATATAAAATGAGACACAGGATATAATAATGAGTGCTGTGGAAAATTAATTAAAATGCATCTCACTTTAAAAGGGATTTTAAATCTGAAATGATGGGTGTTGGCCTCACCCAATTATCACCCTTGAAAAACAAGAATAATATGCTGCCTTTCTCTGTATTGCAAAGTGCTTCAGCAAGCTGCTTTTGACAAAACAGAATTGAATCCCACATAAGGATGCCAGAAGGGATCCGTTTTAAATAAATGTATACATGCATTTTGGCAGTTGCAACCCAGTCAATCCTTGCTCACATTGAACTACCTCTTGCACCAAGCCATTCATGAGCATAAAAAATTGTCTTACATTAACAGAACAGTCACATGCTTTGGCCTTTGCATAGTTATTGACTAATAAATTAAGTTATGGGTTTCTGTGCAAGAGGTTGGGGGAAAGGCTTTTAATATCTAGTGTAGGATTTTATAATTGGGCTTGTTTAGTTTTTGACCAAAAAGGGTAGCAGTGGTTTATAAAGCCTTCCTCTATTGACATATTTTTTCTTGAAAAGAAAAATGGAGTTAGAAAATGACAGATTAATAGTGGCAAGTGTTTCAGATGTTGGGCCATTCATCCCACATTTGTATGGATTTCTGTAGCTCTGGTTGCGAAGCAGTGAAAACAAATAAGTTTTAAATGTTATGCGTAACCAAGAATCCAAAGCAAAATCAATATGGGTGAATAATAAAAAAATTCTGGGAGTATTCAAGTATTCAAAAAGGTTTGCAGCTTTCCAGTATGGTCACATTTTAAAAGTCCTACTTGTTTTAGCTCTGATTGCTTCCTGAGATCTATGTTTGCAGTGTAGTATTGCTAGGGTAACAAGCAGCCTTGCAAAATAGCTGCATAGTATACCAACTTCCTGCAGTGTTGTGGTTTGTCAGGTCTGTGTCATGGACTATTACAGCAGCTCATAAAATGAGACCGGCAGGCAAATGGCACAGATTTATTTATTTATTTATTTATTTTAGTTATCAACTGGTTCCCTATTAAATATCATCCCCAGATGTTTTGAAGTGGATGGATAGGAACAGGAGGACAATTGCAACTCATGCTTTTCAGTGATCCAGACATGGGATAGATACCACAGTCTGCCAGCACAATATTTTGTTGCTGGGGGAAATGCAGACCTTTGAAGGTTTTTCATTTTTAAAAAGAAATATATGCTTAGAAATTAGGAAGCTGATTCAAGAAATCTAGAACTCTCATCATTATCAAGCCTTTGTCGGGAGTTTTCCCCAAAACTCAAAGCAAAATATTTTGTTGTTGGGAAAATGTACCAACAGTATTATAATCTCATAACTTCTCCCCTGAGAGATGGAAATGGTGTGTGAGTGGTTGCATAAGAGTCACGATGACTTACTGAACACTGGTCGTGCCCTTACTTAGCTCATGACTTTACTTAGATGACTTTAAAAGAGATTAAATTCGTGGAGAACACAGCTATCAATGGTTACTGGTCATGATGGCTATATATACTACCTCCAGGTTCCTTTTTTTTTTTTTTTTTAATTGAAAAATATCTTTATTACATTCAAATCACAGTTACATTATCACAGAATAAAATGTAATTTTACATACACTTACCCTCTACCCCCCTCCCCTCCCTTTCCCCACTGCTTCCCAGTACATGCAATGTTACTTCTTTTGTATTCTTTTATTCTTAACTACTCCTAACTCTTACGTTTTTATTATATTTTCCCATTGAACTTTCCCTTTTCTGCTCCCGAGGGTGTTTTTCTATTTGCTTATTATATATTCTTCAAATGCTGACCATTCCTTTTCTCTTATTCCTTTTCTATCTCCTTTTACTTCATAATCCTTTATCGCCAAATTATAATAATTTAACATTTTGAATTGCCACTCCTCTTTAGTTGGTACATTTTTTGTTCTCCAGTTACTTGCTACCAGTAACCTTGCCGCTGTTATTGCGTACATTATCATATTTCTATCACCTGGTCTTATATCCTCTTTCAAGATTCCTAGCAAAAACAATTCTGGAGACTTGCCGAATGGGTATCTTAAAATCTTTTTCAACTCATTATAAATCATATTCCAAAAACTCTTTATCAGCCCACATTGCCACCACATATGGTACAGTGTCCCAGTTTCCCTTTCACATCTCCAACAAATATTACTACTTCCTTTTTGTATTTTTGATATTATGATCGGGGTCATATACCACCTATGTTGAATCTTAAGTAAGTTCTCCTGTATTTCATAATTTGGTGAAAATTCCATATTTCTTTGCCACGCCTTTTCCCATTGTTCCACTGTTATTACTTTCCCCAAGTCCTGGCACCATTTTATCATAGCTTCCTTCACCGTTTCTTCTTCTGTTTCCCATTTCAACATAACGTCATACAGATTCCTTATAAATTTACTCCCCCCTCGCAACAATATTTCTGTTAATTTTGACTCTTCTTTTTCAAAACCCAATTTATTATCCTCTTGGAACTGTTGATTTAACTGGAAATATTGTATCCAGCTCGTCAGGTGGTGTTTGATCTCTTTATATTCTTTTAGTCTTAGTTCCCCCTCCTTCTCCTCCAATAAATCTCTATAAGTGGGCCATTTACTTGCCATATTTGTTTTTCTATGTGTTATTATCTCTAATGGTGATAACCACCATGGGGTCTTCATTTCAAAGTATCTTTTATACTTCTGCCAAACTTTCATTAATGATCTCCTAATCACATTGTTCATAAATACATTTTTATCCCTTATTGTTTCTTTTTGTAGGTACCAGTGCCATCCAAATCCAATTCCATGGCCCTCTAAATCCAATATCTCAACATTTTTAAGCTCTATCCAATCTTTTATCCATGTAAAGGCAGCAGCATTATGATATAGTTGCATATCCGGCAATCCGAATCCTCCTCGTTCCCTTCTGTCAATCATAATTTTATATTTAATTCTTGGTTTTCTCCCACCCCAAACGAATTTCGAAATATCTTTTCTCCATTCATTGAAATATTTTGTTCCGCCTAACAATGGAAGGTTTTGAAATAAATAATTCATTTTCGCCAATATATTCATCTTTATTAATGAAACTCTCCCCAATAGTGAAAATTTTAATTTGGCCCAAATTTCCAATTTCTTCTTTATTTGCTTCCATGTGTTTATATAATTTTCTTGTATCAAATCTATTCCCTTATTTGTCGTCACTATTCCAAGGTATTTCAATTTTTTACTTATTTCCAATCCCGTTACAATTTGTAATTTCCTTTCCTCATCCTTTTCTAAATTTTTGACTAACATTTTTGTTTTATTATAATTTATTTTTAATCCCGCCACTTCGCCATACCTTTTTATTACTTCCATTGCCGCCGGTATGCTGTTTACAGGGTCTTCTGTTGTCAATATTATATCGTCTGCAAATGCCTTACATTTATGGGACTTTTTTCCTAATGTTATTCCTTTTACTTTTTCTTCCTGTCTAATATTCCTTAGTAATATCTCCAGCGTTATTATGTATAGAATTGGCGATAGGGGGCATCCTTGTCTTGTTCCCTTCGTTATTTTTATTTCTTCTGTTATTTTATTGTTTATTATTAAGTTTGCTTTTTGGTTTTTATAAATTGCCCCTATCGCCATTTCTATTGTTCTTCCTAACTTTAGACTTTTTATTGACTTTTCCATAAATGACCATGCCACATTGTCGAACGCTTTTTCAGCATCTAAGGAGACTATTGCTATGCTCTTGTCTCTTCTACTTTCTGCAAGTTCGAGTACATTAATTACATTCCTGATATTATCCCTTACCTGCCTCCCCTTTATAAATCCTGCCTGGTCCTTATGGATTATATTCCCCAATACATTACCCAATCTTCTTGCTATAATTTTTGTGAATATTTTGTAATCGCTATTTAAAAGTGAAATTGGTCTATAATTTGTAATAATTTCTAAATCTGTTTCCTGTTTAGGCAGAAGTATAATTGATGCCTCTTTCCATGTATTTGGTATCTCTCCCTTTATCAAAATCTTATTCATCAAGTCCTTTAATGGTGGTAATATTATGCTCTCTTCTATACTTTTGTAATATTCCAATGGGAGTCCGTCTGGGCCCGGGGCCTTACCCTTTTTCATATCCTTTAACACTTCCCTTATTTCCCCAATTGTTATTTCCTCAGACATTTTTTTACATGCTTCCTCCGGTATTTGGGGCCACTCCATCCTTTTTATATATTCATCAATTTTTTCCTCACTTATATCCTCCTTTTGATATAGTGTTTTGTAATATTCCACAAAAGCCTTTTCTATTTCCTCCTTTTTTTTCTATTCTCTTCCCTTTTATTTTGATTCTGTTTATTAATTTCTCACTCTGCCTTTTTTTTATCTGCCAAGCCAATATTTTCCCTGGTTTATTTGCCCAATTGTAATTTTTATACTTCCAAAACTGTGAGATTTTATCCAATTCTCTATCTATAATATTTTCATATTGGCTTCTCAAAATTTTTATCTGATTCCCAATTTCCTTTTTTCCAATTTTGTAGAATATTTTTTCTTTCTTTTTAATTTCCTCTATCAATTTTTCTTTTTCATTCTCTCTCTCTTTTTTTAATCTTGCACTTTGCTGGATGAAGTAGCCCCTAATAACCGCTTTTCCTGCATCCCATGTTGTTTGTATTTTTGTTTCTCCCCCATTATTCAATAAAAAATATTCTCTCATTATTTTGTTTGCCCCTTGTAAGACTTTTTGATTATTTAGCAAAAATACGTTCATTCTCCACCTTTTGGCTCTCCCCCGTTCCTCCTCTTCCATACACATTTCAATTGGGTTATGATCTGAAAAGATCTTTGCCTTAATTTCCACTTTTTTTACAATTGGTAGTAATTCATTTGAGACCCAGATCCCATCTATCCGTGATGCGGTCTGGTGTCTATCCGAATAAAACGTATACTCTTTTCTTATTGGATTTTTGTACCTCCATATATCTCTCATTTCAAATATTCCCATCATTTCTACAAAATTTTTTGGTAGCTTTTTGTATTTTTTCCCTTTTGCATCTTTTGATTTATCCAATTCTGGGTCTATAACCCCGTTCATATCTCCCATTATAATTACTTTTTTATCCACGTATTCCATTAGTTGTTCTTGTACTTTTTTAAAGTATTCTACTTTACTCCCATTAGGGGCATAGATCCCCACCAAAATCCATTGTTCTCCTTCTTTTTCAATTTTTACTATCAATGTCCTCCCCTCCTTATCCTTCCATACTATCTGTGGTTCCCATTTCGATTTTATGTAAAATACCACTCCCTTTTTCTTTTTATCCTCTGCTGCAACAAATTCTTTTCCCAATTTTGTATTTTCTAATAACCGTTGATGTTTTTTATTTATATGCGTTTCTTGTAAGCATATTATATCATAATTTTGTTTCCTTAAATAATGAGTGATTCTATTTCTTTTTTTTTTATTATTCAAACCATTTACATTCCACGATAGTATTTTTAATCTCATTTTGTTTATTTTTTTATTTCGGACAATCTGCTAAAAAATAATAACTATAATTGAAAAAATTAATTTTTATTAAATCTTTAATTTTGTTTTATTTAAATTTTTCGACTGTATTTTAATCTATAATTCCACTATGAATTTGTTATACTTCTAAGCTGTGCAGAGGATAAAGAGAAGACTAAGTTCTTCTTATGTTAGAGGATTTGCTTATTGTTCTACTGTTCCTCTTCTTCCTCTTCCTCTTCTCCTTCTTCTAGCTCCGTGGCATTTTCCTCCTCTTCTTCCTCATCACCTGGGCGGTTTTGTGGACTCGCTATTACTTTTGCCCTCGCCCCTCCTAATTCTTTTGCGTAAGTTCTATGAAATCGATCGGCGTCCGCTGCATTGTCAAATCTTCTTCTCTTCCCCTTGAACGTAAATGAAAGTCCCTCGGGAAATTCCCAGCGGAATTGGATCTTTTTTGCCTGCAAAGCCCTAGTCAAGAAGAAATATTTCTTTCTTTTTTGTACCAATCTCGGTGGAATCTCCTTCAAAATGACTATTTATTCTCCCTCTATTATCAGTTTGTCCAATCTTTTGTTTTGCAGTATCTTGTTTCTTATCCTCATTGATGTAAAAGTCACCAAGCAGTCACATGGCCAATTATTTTCTTTGGCTTTCTTAGAGTTCACTCTATAAATCCTTTCCACTCGCTGTTCCACCACCTCCGTCTCCATTTTCAGCCATCTTGCCAATTCCACCACCATTTTCTTTTCTATGTCCTCGTTCTGTTCTTCTGGGATGTTTCTAAATCTCAGGGTCTTCTCACGTATTTGCATTTGAAGCATAGAAAGAGCATCCTGAGCTACTTCATTCATAACCTTTTGCATCTCCAATTGTCTTTTTACTTCCTCCAATTCCTGTTTGGACTCTTTCTTTTCTTTAGGGAGTTTTTTCATCGCCTTTTCCAGGGTTTGATTTTTTTCCTGTATTTCTTGATTAATTCTTTCTGTAGTTGACATTCTTTCCTCTATATTTCTAACTTGTTCTTTTATTTCTTTCTTTTCCTTTTCTTGACATTCCATTCTCCCTTCCAATTTCTCCATCTTTTCTTCTACTCCCCTCAATCTCTCATTCATATCCTTTTTCATCTCAGCGATCTCTTGTTTTATTACTCCCATATCGCTTCTCATTTCTCCCATATCAGTTCTCAGACCCAGTAATAACTCTTTGAAGTCCACATCCAATTCAATTGCTGACTTTCTTCTCTTTTCCTCTGATCCTGCTCCTGCTTGGTGTAATTTAAGCTTATTCGCTTTGTCTGGTTGAGGTGCCATCCTTATTCTTCCCACTGGTTTTTATCTAAATTTTCCTGCAGTTTCAGCTCTATCGGCCTCTTGGGGTCGCTGTTCGCTTTTCACTATTCTCCTCTCCGTCTATTACTCTCTCTATTCAGCCCCGCGTCTGCTCTTTGATTCGTAGTGCCGCCCCTTTCCGTCAACGCCACTTCCGTCTTCTCTAATCCTCCGTCTGCTTACTCATGCCTACTCAGCATGTCTCCGCCATTTTCCAAGACCACTCCGCTTTCCCCCACAGTCTCAGCTGCTGCCCTCCCCTCTCCAATCAATCTCTCGGCAGCCTTCTCTACGCAGAATTCTCCAAATAAATCTCAATCCTTGTTCAACTAACGTGAGTAATTGTCTTTATTTAAGCAACATGCACGACTCCGTTTTAAAATTTCTCCTTTTCTAGCTGTTTCCTATTTTCTCTTCTCTTATGCCGGTAGCGCTCTTTTCAATCTCAGTTCTTACTACCCCTTTGTTGCCACTCTTCCCAAATCGTCTTTACACTATGGGGTATTTCAATTACTGTGCCCACGATTCTCCTTTTGATTCCCTTTCTCCGCGCTCCTGTCTGTATTATTGTTAAAAACAAACTGGTATTTTACCGTCTTGATCGCTCGGGTCTCGGGCTCTCAGCTGGCAGTTCTAGTTGTTTCTCGTCTCCGTGTCCAGTTCCCCCCCTCTCCTCTGCCGTCCGGCGAGGGATGCCAGGGGACCGTTCAGACACCACCGACGTTTCGCTCCGGGATCTCTCTCCCAAGCTTTCCCGGGGACTGGTGTAGCCAAACCAAGACCCCTTCTGCCCAGCTGGCTACTTGAGAGACCAAGCTCTCGAAATGTTCACCCGTCCGCGATCCGCGGCAAAACCGGAAGCCCTCATACTACCTCCAGGTTCCGAAGTCCCATCTAGATGTGGCCAAGAGAAACTGCAGCTGCTGCACCAGCCTAAACTGATGAAAGGTACTCTTCGTTATAGAGGCTGTATCCAGGAGTTGTCCCATGAACACAGCCCTTTAGAACTGCAGGGAAGACGAACATTGTTAGCTGTTCTGGCCCAAACACTTCGATGTATAGTTTGTAAGGGAGAATTTAGAATACAATCCAGCTGTCTCTTCAGTCATTTGGATTGGATCACTGAAACCTTACAAGGCAAACGGGTTGTTTTTCTTCTTTTTGCTGAGAGACTATTGCATAACAAATCCAGGGAGTGCTTGCTGCCCAAACAACTTATTATGTGACCTTTGCATGAAATGTAGTAAGTAGAGGAAAAACAACAAAGGCGAAGTCTGCAGTTGCTGATTAACATTTCCCTTTTATTTTGATGGTGTCCATATCTGCTATACAAATCTGTCCTTTGTTTCATCTGGAGGTATAGCAAAAATTGCACTGTTTTCTTCTTTAGGTGAGAGTGAGTGAGCAGTAATAAGTCTCAATAGTCCTGCTTTGTTGTTTTTGTCTTATTCTTTGGTTGTAATAATTTGTCCTGCCCCACCATCTCTGCCCAGTGGAGAACAGTTAACATCAAAGGTTGTGCAGAGCTAACGTAAAAAGCAAAGCAAGGATGCTGTTTACCTTAGCTCTATTGATTTTTTTTTCTTGTGTCCACCAAACAGAGATGGAGGAACTGGACAAATTGCAACCACAGAATACAAAAACGCACAAGAAAAAACTTGTAGTGAAGACAGATGATTGTACAGACCTAAGCAAAGCAAGAATATGGTAACCAAATTCAAAGGGGCAGTTGCTTCAGGTTTAACAAACCCTTTATATGGGGAAGAGCCATAGTTCAGTGATAATGCATCTGTTTTGCTTGCAGAAGGCCCTGGGTTCAATCCTTGGCATCTTCAGGTAGGACTGGGAGAGAATCATGTCTGAAGTCCTGGAGAGATGCTGCTAGTCAGTGTAGACAGTACAGAGCTAGAATGACCCATGGTCTGCCAGGAATTAAGCCTATGCTCCTATTACACACTTTAGTCCCTGTGCTGTTCTACTGAAAGTTGGTTCCTACATAATTTGATTTCTTTGCACTTGACCACCAGAAATCAAACATCTGCAAAACTGACTTTGTGAACTGGCCCCAGGGAAAAGCCAGGAATATGACATGAACTGAGATGATACAAAAGTGGCATCACTTTAAACTATTTAATATTGGGAGAAATTTTCTTAGCATATGCTTAAATGGACACTGCAGAGTAGTTTTAATGCCTGTTGTAGTTTCCATCATAACTGACTGAATCTGATTGTCTTCACTAACAGGCAGATTTTTAGAAGTGGCTGCTCATTTCTGTTAATATTTTACTGGTATGGAAAACTATCACAGTCTAAGATGCAGAAATGATTATGGCTTAGATCCAAATGTGCCCTAGTGCAAGCAGAAGGCATTTTTGCTTGCTCAAGGGAGGACCCTCAATTTCCCCCAATCCTCCCTTTTTGCAGCAGCTTATTCCACTCCCTGGCATTGCACTCCAAGCTGTTCTAGTGAGCCCCACAAACCTCAGGAACAGCTTTTCACAAGGGGTGTATGGAAGTGGGAGACAGGAAAGAACTGCCATTAAATGAAGCTCTGTCTGCAGTAGCTGGAATCCAAGCCCATGCAAAGATTTCCCCAACCAGAGACTATCATTCCTCTTGTCTCCTCCGTCAGACAGATGCCCAGCAGGTCTCCTTTAATCAGCTTACTACAGTTTTTCTAAGTGGACATCTGTTTCATCCTGATACTTCAAAAAAGACCAGGCACAAATCCAGTCCTTTGATAGTGCCTACAGGCCTTCTTAATTACATGTGGGTCCTGTATCAGTATGACTAATGGCTTCTAGCATAACGCTAAGGTAGGAGGCTCCAAGAGACTACAGTAAACAGATCACCAGGAGGATTTTGGAAGAGCCTCAAATAACCCTGAGACTACTGATCAGCTTGATAAGACTTGTGTGCAAACCACACCATTTGTTTCCCTAGATCCAATGGTTATAGCCGGCTGTGGAGGTGTGGCTGACAGATGGGAACATTGCCTGTTCTGATTCAGCACTTTCATCTCCTTGTTCTACTATGCATCACAACTTTGGTTCTAGTTAGATGCTGGTCAAAAGGTGGAAGGGATATGCACAGAATACAGTGTAGCCATCAAATGAACAATCAATCTCACTAAGGCTGTAATCCTCACCTCACTGGGAGTAAGTCACACTGAATTCAACAGGACTCACTTCTGAGTAGACGTGATTAGGACTGCTACCTAAGTTGCCATGAACACTGCTCCTTTAAGCAACTGTACTGTCTTCTCTAGGATTGGACTGTAGGTTTAGGAGTGTTGATTTTTAAACAATAGTGAATAAATCGCATACTCCAAAGCAATCTCTTCTGAGGCCAGTGGGATTACTTTGATGCAGATGGTTGAAGATTTTCAGGACCAGCCTTTTATCATTCTGTCTGTCCATCTTTCAAAAAATGACAGTGTCCTGGGTGTTCACATGAGGGGGCCCTAAATGGTTGTGTAGGAGAAAAATAGCGTGTGAGAGTGGGTTTGAACACACATTTTCCTCAATGTCAGCCAAATAACTGCAGATGATCATGATGATGATGATTTTATATATTTGCCGCCCATCGTGCTTCTATATATTATCCCTGGCAACAGAGGATATTGTGCTGGTGCTCAGAGCGCCAGCACAACACTTTCACACTTTTTTCACAGCCATACAGACTAGAAATGTTAGAAATGAAAGGCAAGGCAAAGCTCAGGGCAGCCAAATTCTGTGCCAGATTCTTTGCACAGCATTGGCAGAGATGTTCAAAGCAACACACAGCCCTGAATGTTGGAGAGCTCAGCATTTACTCCAACCCTTTTAAAGGAATAAGCCTTGGACTCTGTACATCAAACTCCATACCACATTATTCTTTCAAGCAAGTATAAAGATCCCATAGTGGAGAGAAAGCTCACTTGTATACCAGTGCTGGCAAGTTCAGTTTCCACATCTGGCATTTCTTGGGGGGAAATCATTTCCCTTTGTGTAGCTGCAGGTGTTCAGTGAATTCATCTTAGCAGTCATTTTATTTGAAGATGCTAATAAGTGCACTGTTGGAGCTCTGTTATGCATCTTTCCCATTTCATCTAACTAAACTGAGGTTTTTGATAAGTGTGCATTATTCTGCCAAGGATCATTGCACAATTGAGCCTCATGCAGGCATCTGGTTGGCCACTGTGAGAAAAGGATGCTGGACTAGATGGGCCGAGCCATCTGAAATGGTCAAGGAATCACTTAAAGCGAAAGCTTTTCAGTGAGGGAAAGGACCCTTGTTACTTCCCATGTGCAAATCAGTCCCAAGATCAATAATTCAATTAGTCATTTTATTTACATGCCGCCTTTACAAAGTTAAAACCCTGCTGAAGTCAGCTTGCAACGTATAAAAAATATATAACAAGAAAAGTAGTCATAATAAACAAAACATCAAAAAGTACATAACCAAACTGAGCAATTTCCACATAAATCATAAGAATCAAAGATACAAAAAACCCCCAGCAACAACAGCAACAACCCTCCACAGCAAACCCTGCTAAACAATGCTCCAGCCCAAGATTTACCTACAGCCAGAAGCGTCAGAGTTATTCTCCTGACTTCTGAATTGAAACACTGCCTACACTGTAGAGTTCTGCTAGCTCTATCATAGACTAAGTCTTCACTTGTATCATATGATTTCCACAACAGGAGGTTTTTTTAAAAATGTCTGAGTAATGTTGCAACAGCCTTTGCTGAAATTTATGCAAAATTTATGCCTGTTCCTACAAAACGTGGTTGATAGCCTAAACTTGTAAATGATAGCTGTGTCAAAAGACAACAAGCCAAACAACAGAGACTTTATTTGGGTCTGAGCTCAGAGGGGCCTCAACCTGAGGGCCAATTTGGAGAACCCTCCCATGCTGAGGAATGTTCAGTGTTGGTGTTAAGAAATTATTTTGCCTTTTAGCGCAAGGCGGTACCAAAATGAAAGAGTCATGCCCCTTGCATGACAGCTGGGATGGAGTCCTCTGGTATGGCACACCAACAGCATTCTGAACAGATCCAACAGCAGCAAGGTCCATAGAACCCAGAAGGTGGGAGCCTCTCAGTAAGAACTAACTGCTTCTTACACTACCTCACCAGTCCAGTGGTGCAGGTGGTAGGCCATTGAGCAAAGGAGCAGAGCCCACTTTCAAGCCAGAATATTGGCCCTTTAAGAGTCAGCAATTGTCCAACCGAAAGGGTAGTATACAGGAGAGGTGGACAACAGACGGAAGCTCAAAAACCCTACTTGGTGTGGTGGTTACCTTTCTGTGTCCTCTGGGCTCCTCCTTGTGACCAGAAGAGGATGCTTGGCCAGGTTGCACCAATGATAATACCGGTAAAGCTAACTTATGGTTTAACTCCCTGTTTGAACAAGGCCAAAGTGAAAAGCATTTTTGAAAAGTAAACAAAGAATGTTGAACACCTCGCTAAACATTGCTGGTATTCTGGGAAGGGAGATTTCCCATTTCTGTTATTTGGTGGCCATCTTTTTTGTGTGTCCATGGTGGTTGGGAATCTTTTTCCTGTGAAGGTTCCTATGAAGAACCATTGCCCTTCCAATGCTGAGCAAAGCCAAAATAGATCATGTAAAAATAATAAAAACTGAAGAATAAATTTTGTAAAATGAGAAGAGTTGCTCAAGTTCCCTTAATTTACATTATTTGATTGAAGAATTCAGATCTTTTTGGTGAAGAATTTGGATTAACAAGGTGCAGGATTGTAAGATTTATGCCCCAGAATCTTTTAAACAAGGACATAGTGCAATTTGTTTGCACTGAGAATAAAACCATTTTGAGGTAGGTTTTTTTAAACAATCTGTATATAAATGTTATGAAATAATAAACAAATAAATAAACAAGTCCCCTAACTACATTCCTTAAACCACTCCATTAGTATCCCATCTGCTATTTAAGTGGGTAGCAAGCATGCATATAGTAGGTTAAAAAGTGGAGGTGAGGAGGAATAGGTGCCTCACCCACTGCCTCTTAAGGCACATCCTTCAGCTCCCACTCCCATTATAGACCTGCTACCATCCCCCTGCTACAGCATTCCTCCTCTTTGTCCTGCCCTCCCTCCTCCCCACTTTTAAAATTTTGTGTGTCTGCCGCTTACATAGAATAAAAACAGGCTCCCCATTTCCTGTGTCATTAACAACTGGTGCAGTATATGCATTTTGCAACCAGGAAATCTGCTCTATTTAAAGCAGACGGATTTCACAGTTCCTGCCTCAGCCCAATTTCACAATGCATATTTGAAACAGGAACCACTTCAACAAATTACTGTCAACATTTAAGGTGTTGGGTTTTCTTAAAGGCTGCCTGCTGAAATAGACTCTGAGACAAACTGATAATATTGCAATAATATTGCTGACTGTTGACCCAAGAGGAGAAGCCAAGTTTCTGACTCATCGATTGACTGTTCCACCCAGTTTTAATCCTTGGTGAGAGATGCCAGTTCTTTTCTGCTGTTTGCTTAATGCATAAGCGAAGAGAAAGGTTAAAAGAACCACAACAAAAATCTTTCAAAGACTCTTTATGATTATAACATTGCAATACAAATTCACTTTATGACACTGCAGTGCAGTGGTCATTTGCTGGATCTGTAAAATAGTAATGGCTTTCCTAATCAGCTATCTAATAGGTATGGAAAACACATACTTACACTTGCGGAAATGTTTAATAAAATATCAAGGGGCAACAAATGCTGCTGGTCCTAAACTCTGCATGTGCTTAGACACATTCAGCTTTAAAGTACCAATTTAAAAAACAAGAAAACTTTGGACACCCATAGTATTTGGATGCATGTAGTATCTTTTTTTTTTTCCTGGATAACTCTGGCTTGAATCTTTGGGACTAATACTGGTTTGACTGGTTTTTATCAGCAAGTTATTGACAATACGTGACTAATCAGCTCAAGGATAAATATTGAGTTCAGATTAGAGTAGGCATTTTTTTAAAAAACAACAACACTGCACATCATTGTAAAAAAAAATGTTAAAAATGACAGGCCCAGAGTCAACATATTGTGAAGCTGTAATCTTTTTCATCTTGGCAGGCTGATTGCTTCATTTCAGCAAGTGCTTAAGCGTTCTGTTTAAAATGTTTCACAAGCAATGAATTTCATTCATTGCACAGTCACTGTGTGAACTTGAAATTGCCTTGTATCTGGTGCAGAATTCACTATACTAGGAATCTTTAGAAGACAGAACAACATTCCAAAGTATGGTGCAGGTAGCTTAGATACATATTCACAACATTCCAGAGAATGTGTGTTCAATCACAATTGCTCCACCCGCCTCCTTTGGCATGGCACGAGGAAGAGATCAGAAAGTTTCACTCCAATTTGAATCAATTTAGTGCATTGTCCAAACACAAACAAGCTGTGGCTAAACTACAGCCAGTGAAAATAAGACAGCTCCGTAAACGATGGTTTTTAATTATCTTATCCCCAGTAAGCACAGTTAGGAACACAAAACAAGCCTGCCAGATCAGGCCAATGGTCCGCCTTGTTCAGCATCCAGATCTCACAGTAGCCAACCAGATGCTTAAGGAAGTCCTTATTTAGGTACCAGGTGAAATTTTTTCTCTTTAACTAGGCCTTTGGCTGATTAACATTCTGTGTCCTTTTAAATGTGTTATGGGAGTGGGGTTATTGGTTTGTTTTTGTTTTTATTATGTATTTTGTGTTCTCATACTGTTTTTATGTTGTGAACCATCCTGTGATCTTGGGATGGAGGGCAGTATACAAATTTAATAAATAAAATAAAAATAAACTTTTTCTTTTTCCTCCGTTGTTGCCGGTTTGAAATGTCCTAGGTGGCCCCAAAAACTTTGTTGTTGTTTAGTCGTGTCCAACTCTTTGTGACCCCATGGATCAGAGCAAACCAGGCACTCCTGCCTTCCACTGCCTCCCGCAGTTTGGTCAAACTCATGTTAGTAGCTTTGAGAACACTGTCTAACCATCTCGTCCTCTGTCATCCCCTTCTCCTTGTGCCCTCAATCTTTCCCAACATCAGGGTCTTTTCCAGGGAGTCTTCTCTTCTCATGAGGTGGGCAAAGTATTGGAGCCTCAGCTTCAGGATCTGTACTTCCAGTGAGCACTCAGGGCTGATTTCCTTAAGAATGGATAGGTTTGATCTTCTTGCAGTCCATGGGACTCTCAAGAGTCTCCCCCAGCACCATAATTCAAAAGCATCAATTCTTCGGCGATCAGCCTTCTTTATGGTCCAGTTCTCACTTCCATACATCACTACTGGGAAAACCATGGCTTTAACTATATGGAACTTTAGTTCTACTGAAATGGTCTTGTATATCTGATATGCTGCTGAAACCTAACAACTGGGTCTATTTATCCAAGCTTGTCTGTAACTATTATTATTGGAACTTGATTGCCGTTTTCCTGTGACTCCATTCCACACCGTTTCCTCCTTCTGTTTCTGTACTTATATATTTAAAATATTTTTATCCTGCCTTTCTGTCTAAAGACACTCATGGTAGCTTATAATAGGATTTCCTGAGAGTAGACACACATAGGATTGTATTGCGAGTTTAACACAATCCTTTGCACATTGACTCAGAAGTAAGTCCCATCCAGTTCAATGGTGCTTATTCGCAGGTTAGCATGTGTAGAGCCAGTGGGGTGTAGTGGTTGGAGTGTTGGACTTGGACCTGGGCGACCAGGGTTCAGATCCCCACTTGGCCATGAAACTCAATGGGTGACCTTGGGCTAGTCATGGCCTCTCAGCCTACCCACCTCACAGGGTTGTTGTGAGGAATAATGCATAGCAGGAGAACCATGCATTTATTTGTTAATGATTTTTATTATATTCGTATGCCTCCCTTCCTCTGAAGATCACTGGGTGGTTCACAACATAAAAATACAAAATAATAAAATACATAATAACACAAAACAAAGCAATAACCCTCCTATGGTATGTCATCTTGAGCTCCTTGGAGGAAAAAGTTGGGCTATACAGTATATGTGATTAATAACAAAAATAATAATATTGGATTTTAGTCTAAAGAAATTACATTATACACATAATAATAAAGAACAGAAACCTTGTTTGCACTGGCAGACAATGCATGCTTCTGCAGTCCGATGCATATTTTTCCGGGGTGCAAAGCCCCGCTGAACAGGCTAAAAGTAAATTTCGGCGTGCACATGCCCTGCTTCGGAATGCAAGTTGTCGGTGCTTCTGCTTCTCTATATGTTTTTGGAACCCCCCCCCAAAAAAAAACCCCCCACCACCAAGCGCTTTCTAACTGTATGAACTCTGTAAGGATTTCCTTCTCGAATTCCACTTCCTGCCCGAACACTTTCCCCGCAAAATTATGCTTCATAATACCAGATGACGCCACAAATGTCATCCTCATCTCTCGCTCCACCTCCTTTTAGTCGCGCCCTCAACAAAGATGGCAGCGTTGCCTTATTCTCACGTTTAGAAGCAGGAAGAAGGGATTAGAATATCGGACAGTTTCCTCCTCCCTAGCCGAGGAAGCATGTGTGGAAATTTTATTTATTTGCAATCTTAATCATCACATGGAGCTCTGAGGCTGAGGGGGAAAACATTTATGTCTTTTGCTTCTATTTTGGACACGTGTCCCCCCCCCCAACAATTTATGCATTGTTTCCTGTGATAGGTCCCGAGGCGACTAACAATAAAAACATTAAATAAAAAAACCACAATTTATAATCTCCTGTAATCTCCATGCACTGCTGCCACTCTTAACGAGAGAGAAAAACAAAGCCTCAGAAAAGACCAGGAAATCCGGTCTGCAGGCAAATGAAGTGCTCTGCAGCCCAACATCGATTGCAATTTTTGCCTGTTTTCTCGTGCCCCTGCCGCTTCAGGAACTGCCTGGCTGGAGGTGCCGAGCCTGCGTTGTAAATCAAGTAGAAGAGGGTCCGGCGGAGGCTCGCCTTTTTGCTTCTGCAGCCAACCTGGAACTCCGCGTTTCTTGTGAGACAAGCACATCTACCAAGGAGACACGTGGCAGGGGGAGGGAGCGCGCTTGGAGGGCTTGGAAAGGAGAAGCAGTCGGGTTTCCAGCAGATCCTCCTAGTCAAATGTCGTCATGCCACCTCAGGACGGGGTAGTCAGCCGCCTGTTGTTTTTGTTGCAAGAGATTAACTGGGCTGATCTGAAATCCCTCCGGAATTTCTCAGCATGGTTTGACTATGATCACATGGGCTAAAACACGTGTTGGGGTGTGTGAGAAAGTTGGCTAGAAACACAGCAACTTCAGTGGTATAATTTTATTTCTACGGGCTAGGAGAACATCTGACAGAAAAGTTTTGTACCAAGGCGCGTTGGAAGGCTATGTTTTGCAGAACGAGGAATTCCGGTTATTGTGTGGTACTTAATCAATTTGCCTTGGGCTCCCTTTTTTTTTTTGAGTCAAAAGCCAGGTGGAGGGCTTGCTTGCTTGCTTGCTTTCCTAACACAGCTTGCTGTTGCTGACAGATACTGCCCTGATTTACATCTGGCACCATGGACCCCATTGTAATTTAGATGGGGTTGGTACTGTACAAAAAAGCACTCCCTGCACATAGAAAACCAGAATGTCAGAGAGAAGGTTGCCATACTAACCTTCAACCCTTCTCCTACACATATATGGTTTTTGTTTTGAAGGGGAGGCTGTTCATGGAGGAGCGTTTATTCCGTTACGCGAGTCTGCACCTTCAGTCTGAATTTTGCTATAGCTCAGGCAGCCTGCCTCTGGTGGGAGCTAGGCCTAGCTAGAGCTGCTGTAGCTGGTGTATATCCAGTTACAGGTAGATAGCCGTGTTGGTCTGTCATAGTCAAAACAAAATAAAAAATAAAAAAATTCCTTCCAGTAGCACCTTAGAGACCAACTAAGTTTGTTCTTGGTATGAGCTTTCGTGTGCATGCATTATTTTATTCTGTGTATATAACAGATTTGTGGTAGGGGGAATCTCCACAGGTGCAGCTTGCCATGTCACAGGGCTTTCAAGGGTTTGGAAAACTGCACCCCCTCTAATTTCCTTGCTCCAGCCAAGCATGCAGAACATATTTATGCCCTCCTAATGACAGTGAAATATTAATTTCCTGTTTTAGCAGTCCTTTTCTGTGCTTGGTCTTCAGACTATGACAAATCATATAATGGGTGGCAAGAAGAGACTATACATGCACACACTTAATGTTTGGGTGTCTTGATTACTGTCAGCTCTGATGTTTAGGGTACACAATCAGTAAGTGTTTGCTGTCTTCCAGGTTCAGCTGTCCATGATTGAAGGGTGTCCATAAAAGAGAACTTTCCTTTCTGACAAGAATAGCATGGCCTCGTGACACTAAGGATCATTCCCCCCCCCCCCCCAGTGATCCTGGCACGGGTGAGTCGAGACAGAGCCTTCAAATTTTAATTAGTTCATACATGTCCTTACTTTGTTATACTTATCTCTCACTAATTTAGATGGGGGGGGGCAGAAACAGCTATGAGGAGGACCCAGCCCCATTCAACTATATATGCATTTGTAGCCAGAGAGCAATTATGTTTTTTTTGTAGGGTTGAATGCTGGCTGATCAGATGTGTTAGCTATTTCTGTTATAGAGGACAAGATGTCCATGCTTTAAGCATGAAGCACAAACAGCTGACCTTGCTCCTCCACTCTTGGGAATGCTATGAGTCCGCAGGGCCTGATCAGCAAATTAGAACTGTGGAACCCCCCGCTTCACAAAGCAATATATCACTGATTTATTTCTGAAAGTGATGGTCTTCTTTGTCCTGAACTTGATAAACACTAGGGCATATGTGGACTTGAAGCACACAGATGCTTTGGAAAGGTCATGCTGTGCCTGGCGCCGTGATGGTCAAGTTTTACTCCATCTGTTTATTTCATTCCAAAGAGCATGACTGGATTTCTTGGAAGGCGGCTGTTTGCGTGACAGGTGTTGTCAGAGCACGCAACTAGCTTGTTTGTCTTTGGCAGGTTTCCCAGAAGAGCAGTTGAAATGTCGGAGCAATCTTCGTCACTTCGGTGTGAGTGAAACGAGGGGCTCTTCAAAAACATTAGCTCCAGCTTAGATTTCCATGAAATCAGCTGCTTTGCAGCTAATCCCCGATCAGCTTTGTGACCATTTTCTGCCCCTGCTTCTTCTGATTCATGTGTCACTTAACTTTTCCACTTCTCTCCTTTTAGAGAAGTAGAAAAGGCAAGTGAATGAGATTAATCCATGATGATTTGGTTACTGCTGTTCACAGTAGGCTTTTTTTTGAATTGGCACAAAAACATTGCTCAGTTAAACAATGCTTTTGTGCTGATTTAGTTTAGTTCAATGAAACACAAGAACTGGGCAAAATATTCATTGAGAAATGGCTGTAGTTTATGTTCTCAAAAAACTGACCACCTGTTAATATAATTCCCAGACCTGAGAAATCATATGAGCACATGCTGCCTTATTGTCAGGGATCGGCCTTCGCCCAGAAACCAGCTGACGGGGGAGGGCAGCTGGAGGGAACTGGAACCCATGGCAGAAAGCAGCTCCCAATCCAGCCAAGAGGGAAGTAGTGGTAAGGAAGGGGAACTACAGGAGAAGCAGGGTCTTGAAGATCCAGCCAGAGTCCTGAGAGCTCTGATGTGTTTGATATGTAAATAAAGCCAATAAGTTCAGAAGACCTCGTGTGTGGCTGGTTACTCTCGAGGAGACTTCCCAGAGACCTTACACTTATACTGACTGTGACCATTGGTACATCTAGCCTGGTATTGTCTGCTCTGAATGGCAGCACCTCCTCAGAGGGTCTCAGGCAGAGATCTATCCCAGCCTTGCTGTCGAGTCTTTTGAGTGAAGAATCTGGTAACTGAACTTGGGACCTCATGCATCCAAGTTTTCACCCAAAGTTTCACTTGACAATAACTTGCTTTTCCTGCCTCAACCCTGTCTCTGTTCTCTAACATGGAAACTGTTCTTATTATCATTAACCTTGCCTCCGTTCTCTAGGTCAAGTAAACTGATCATGTTCTGATCAGAAAACTGATACTGTGGAGTTAACTAGCAAGTATGATGCAAAGGGCAAGTTCAACAGCATTCTGTAGAAGCGCGTGCGCACAAACACACACACACACACACACACACACACACACACACACAAAATATCTGGAGCCAATAGAAAAGATCTCTCTCTGTGTATTTAAAATTATTTTTGTTTGTAGGGGTGGAATGGGTCTAACAGAGAATATTGGAACCACTTTTCACTATACCACACAGTTGAAAGTCCAAAAACGCATGCAGGCATAATGCTTTCTCTAAGCTAATTGTGTAAATTGTTCTCACTTGCTTGACAATAGCAATGTGCTGGAAAAGGGCTCTCCGGTGTCGTCTTCTCTGACCTGTTTGAATGTCATTGGCATTGTAGCACCTCGTGTGTGTATATTCTCAAACACAGGGGTGACATAATACAGTTATGAAAAATTACTTCCAATGTGTAAGTTTTTTTCACAAAATTCTGACCACTGATTCCAACGCTTCTAAGGGGCTCTGCTAGGGCAGCATAGTTGTACCCATCTGTCAGTCCCAGCATTCAAACTATGAGGCAGCGCTCTCACACTTTTTGTGATACATTCTCCCTACTGTCAGCAGTATGATTCCCATGCATGATTTTTGTGCCTGCAATAGGGCTGCACATAATACTTTAGTGTACAGGCTTTTCCTACTTTGAGATTGCTGTTCATGTAGAGCAGGGTTGGAAAAGTTGTGGTCCTCCAGATGTTACTCCAGTCGCTCGTACTCCATTAAAATATCCCTTGGAATTCATAATTCATCCTTATTTTTTGTAGTTAGGTAAAGAAATTATTTTGAGTAGCTGCTATACATATTCTGATCTTTGCTCTCTGTTTGTGCAAATCGTGGTTGTGCCTGATAAACTTGATGGGTAACCAGGCGTTTTAACAAATGGTGCATAGTGCTTTAAAGCCCAAACCACCAGTTGACAATCACAATGCCTGAGAGTAGATTCTTGACCTGGATGCAAAAAGATAGTTGTTTAAGTATTAGGTGGACTTCTACTGAAAAAACTCTTGGTCCGGTCACCCTTCATTTTTCTACCAGAGGCGGCACTCAGAGAAGGGCCTCCAGTGGTGACCTAATGGTCTGGGCAGGTTCATACAGGAAGAGATGCTCCCTAAGGATAAAAGTTATCCAATAGAAGCTGCAGGATTGTGTCTTTAAAGATTTGATTCTGCACATCTGTTTGGAATTCTTTTATCAAGTTATGTAGTCCCTTCTGGTGTTCCTCAGTTGAGTCTGCTTAGAGCAGGCATGGCCAAACTTGGCCCTCCAGATGTTTTGGGACTACAACTCCCATCATCCCTAGCTAACAGGACTAGTGGTCAGGGATGATGGGAATTGTAGTCCCAAACAGCTGGAGGGCCAAGTTTGGCCATGCCTGGCTTAGAGGTTCCTCTAAAATGCAGTACTGTACTGGAGAGTTGCCTCTCAGCCTCTCCTGTGTAGCACAACTTCCTCATCATGATGTCAGCTCCTCCTTTGTTGGCTACTTTAATTATGATGTCAGCACTGCTTTTGAGCCTGTGGGTGGCTTTATATGCTGCATGGCTGAGCCTCTGAATATCAGAAAGGCAATATGCATTTCCAATGTACTCTTCTCCCTCCCTCGAAGGAAACAAAATACTTCAGTGCTGCCTATGGACCTCTTACCACTGGGAGTGCTTTATAGCATGTTTCCAGAATGTACCGTACACAGTATCCCCCAACAGAGAAAACCACCAGCTTTGTATCTTAAGACAATTCCAAGCTAAGATATGTCAAGGTGGTGTTCCCATGCGAAGAAGCCAATAGTCAGCATAATAAATCTCCTAGTTTGCAAACGGGGTGCTGCTTTTCAGTTCATTCTACATTTACTCAAATTTGGAAGACCAGCTGAGTTCAGTGGGGTTTGCACCCAGGTATGTATGTCCAGGTCACTTTGTTGCAAACAGGCTTGCTTTGGAGTATTTCCCCCTTTCTGTTTTCTGATGGGTGGAGTGGAATACTACACAACATCCTGAAATGAAAAAGTGGGCTGTGAATTGTCAAAATAAATCTAAAGAGCAAAATCAATTCTTGCCTTTGTTTCAGTGGTCTTGCCATGGAAGGAAGTGAGGCGGCTTCAAGCTGCCAGTCTGGAGAAAGCAGCTTGCTTGACATACCATGCTCCATAAGTGCAGAAAGTTTTCTGCTGAATCCGAGAACTGGGAGAAGTGATGAAATTCTCAGTCCTGCTGGCACATTTGTTTCTCCGGCATCCACAGAAGTTGACACAGGTACAGGACCATCGCTGATACTACTCTCATTGACACTTATGTTCCCCTTCCCCTGCCCAGAGTAGCCAGGTAGAGGAAAAAGACACACTAGGCACATTTTTCTGATACTAGGCAGCTGTTTGCGTGAATATGAATGATTTGTTTGCCTTTCAAAAAGTTGGGATCACGACACCTTTTAATTCAACTTCAGAATTAAGAACATAGGAAGCTGCCTTATACCATATTGGACCATCAGTCCATCTTAGCATTTTCTTCAGTGACTGGCAGTGGTGCTCCAGGGATGGAGACAGGGGTCATTCCCAGCCATGCCACTGAGCTATGGCTCTTCCCCATAGGGGGAATTGTCACACGGCAATGCTGGCTTAAAGTTATATTTGTGCCACGAAGTTCTGGGTCAAGTTGATTTGGCGACCTGCCTTGCTGAGTCATTCATTCCCTGCTTCGTGTCTGGCAAAGGTGACTTACTGCAATCTCTTGTGCTATCTCATTCAATTGTTCTCTCTTCCTGGGCAGAGGACTATTTTGGTGGACAGAGGACCGAGATTAATATGAATCGATGAGATCATGTCTGCAGTTTCAAAATAAGCTTTTAGATGAAAAATATTGGTTGGAAATAGAAGTACAAACCATGGCACAAAACTTAGGGGTTTTTTTGTTTTTGTTTTAAAAAGGAAACTCTCTTCCTGACTGAAGCCATTCAGTCTGTGTATAAGTAGAAGAGCACCCTATAGGGAGTTGTCCACTTCCCTCTGGAGTCAACCAACAATTGGCCATTCTATTTGTAGTAGCACACCCCACGTCACAAACACCTACCACAGATACATGGTGGGAGGGTGGGGGGGACCTGTTTGGGGGCTTGGAAAGGGTTTTCTAGTAGCTCCTAATAGGGAAAGAGCATCTCAAAATAGGGTTGTCATGTGGTTGTTGTTGTAGTTACAAGAAAGCAACTAGACTAGTCTGAAATCCTTCTGAAATTTCTCAGTGCAGGTGGAATCCAGTCACATGGTCGGAAACACAAGTATAGTAGGAACAGATTGCCCTACTTCCCTTGAAGTGAATGTTATTTTTGCCCACCAAAATACTGTCAAGCAGAAATCCTCAAACTCTGCTCTCTTGTGTTGTGGGCAGTAGATGCCCCAGCTCTGTTACCTCACATGCCTTAACTAGAAAGGTCATATTGGGATCTGGCATCCTATGCATATGGGATATTGACACCTTCCTTGTAGTCATGCCAGCATTACTAACACAAGCCATGCCCATTTCTGGAATACTCTGTGTGTGTTTTCTTTTAAACTGGTCTAAAACGTATTCTGCTCCAGTATGACAGACAGATACACCTGTTACAGTGCTGCATATTTGGTGTATTTGGTCTTGGAGTAGTTTGAGTATACTGCTGTCTGCTTTCTGTTTTCTGTTTTCTCTTTATTCTACAGTGCAGGGGCAGAGATAGATTTCGGCATCTCACTACGTTGCATCATGTGATGCTGTCTGAGATCACGTTGTGATCCGCCATTTGAACTTCCTCTCTGACATGTTTGCACAGGCAGTTAAAATGGCATAGTTGCCCTCTGCCTCTTAAGAGTCATAAGCGTGTGTGAGAGTATGTGTGTTCTGTTTATTACCTTAGATTAGACCAGGATAAGCTATCCTGGTCTGTCAGAAGTTAAATTCCTTTTGCGCTTGCATATCATAGACGTCATGTCAACTCCTGGTTTCTGGCTCCATCCACATACTAATTTAGATGGGGAAACTAGTGGCAGGGATAAGGTTGAACCCCTTATCTGCCACCACTAGCTGCTCTAATCCAATTTAGATTTCCGCTCCCTGCAAGCTCCCACTGTTTAAGTAAAACTTAAAAAACAAAATATCATGTGTTGTTTGACCCTTGAGAGTGGATAGGTGGTATTTGCTATAGGGTAATTTAAATATCCAGCTATTGCGATCAGCTAGAGATAATAGGAATCGGTCAGATTTTTGCTCTATCCTGTCAGAATTGTAATAAAACTGCCTCATAGTTTTAGGACTACTAGCAGTAGAAACCTACAGAGGGCAAATAAAGTATTGGCTATTTTTCCCTTTCTTGAAGAGGTGATATTAAATTATCAAATTAGTTAACCTCTGTTGTGAGGTTTTTGTACTGTTTTCCATTTGGATGATTCAGGAAAGAGAAGAACTTATCACAGATTTTATGTTCAACTTAATTTCTGATGATTTCAGCTTTATTGGTGGTGTGCGTTTTAAAACAATACATAGTTTTGCTGTGTGTTCTTTGCTAAACTGTCTTCTTTGCTAAACTGACATCCCAATTCTATGCCTGATTATTCAGAAGTAAGTCCCGCTGAAGCAATACCCAAGTAAGAGTACCTAGGATTGTGGCCTAATGGTTTACTTGAAAGTAACTCCTACTGTGTTCAGGGGGACAACTCCCCAGTAAGTGTGTTTAAGAGTGCAGTCTGAGTACCCTAAAAATTAGGTGCCACTTTCCCCCCTAAATAATATTCTGTAATATTTAGTTTTCTGATTTCAAATGTAAAGCAAAAACGAGCCATGCCTATATTGGTGAGAAACACGAGCTGGTCACTGCTTCCATTTCCACTAGAGGGCTGTCAAAGTAGGGTTTTTGCAATAACCTGATTTTGTTCAGACTTTGGTGTGGGAAGACCCAATTTATATACCTTTTCATAAGGTACTGCTCTGCATCTCATGCTTCCTAAACTGTTGGTTTCCAGATGGAACACTACCCTTGCTTTATATTTTAAAAATACAGATGAGGGATAGGGAACTGGAATTAGCCAAATTCATATCCTCCATCCTCTGTGGGACAACTTTGACAGGTGGGTGGGGGCTACTCACTTGTCAATCACCTGGTGTTACCTGGTGACCCGTTTTTGCTGATGCAGATGTTCCACAGAGAGTTGAGGCTTGGAAAGTGTCACTCATGGCGCTAAGCAACTCCTGACAATCAGCTGCTATCTTTTATAGGGTGGTACTCAGTGCTATTCCTTCTATGAGTAGACTCACTGAAGTTAATGAACATGACTTAGGTTCATTAATTTCAATGGGTCTCCTCTGAGTAGGAATAGCAAAATGTTGGTGTTATAGAATTTCTGACTTCCATTTTTGGCTGTCAAACTCCGAAAGATATTTTAGCAGGGTTGCTTCAATCCAAATGAAGAAAAAGTATGTCCTAGCTGCATTTTAAGCTGGCAATGTGTACATACCGGTAGCCTTTGTTGAATTGTGCATTGCTTCCAACTCAAGTCACAGACATGAGTGTCCATAGGAATTTTCCCAGGGTGGGAGGTAAAGTAAAATACTAGAGGTGGACAGTAGTCAAGTTTCTCCCCCCCCCCACGAAAATGAGTGCCTACACATGCTACCTCATATATCTCAGGTTCTACAAAAATACTTACTTTTTAAAATGGAAATCTGGGGATTATAGTTCATTCAGGACAGGGGGCGGATTCCCCCTCTTCACTCCCAAGGTCATAGAGACATAAGTGCTCATATTGAGCAGCCAATGTGACATTTGAAGTGAGAAACTGTGCTCACTTGAAAGTGCACATGTGAATTGGGCTTATTAAAAAATTAATGGAGATTAATACCATCACAGCTTTTGAGTTCTTGATGTGTCTTTGAAAAAGTGGAAGCCTTGTTCATCATAATAGTGGGGAAAGGGCAGGCAAGTCTCGTAAGCTTCCTTCAGGATCATTCTGTGGCTGCCTCTCTGACATCTCCAGCAGCTCCATTGCCCTTTCCCCATTCACACAGTCTTAAAACTTCCTCTTATATATCATGAGGTGCTTCTTCCTTTTACAGTGGTACCTTAGGTTAAGAACTTAATTCGTTCTGGAGGTCCGTTCTTAACCTGAAACTGTTCTTAACCTGAGTTACCACTTTAGCTAATGGGGCCTCCCGCTGCCACTGCGCCGCCGCCACGCAATTTCTGTTCTCATCCTGAAGCAAAGTTCTTAACCCGAGGTACTATTTCTGGGTTACCGGAGTCTGTAACCTGAAGCGTCTGTAACCTGAAGTGTCTGTAACCCGAGGTACCACTGTACTCCTTTATACGCCATTATTTCTCAAAGTTTAGAGTCAACCCCACAATAGTGAGGACTAGAATCTTACCATGGCGGAGTAGGATGAGAGCCACATGGTGGGCAGCTGCAGTGCTACAGCTTCTAAAAGGAGCCGTTTCTAGCTGAATAGCATAGGCTAGAACTAAAACCTTGAGACATATATTTAAAGGTCAGGGATTCAAATGTTCCTTAAATAAGGGAATGTGTGCATGATTGGTAAGGGAAAGAATTCCTCCCCACCACAAGTTTGCTTTTATCCATTTGTGCAGCAAGATGTTCCCATTGTGGTTCAGCTTCATAAGTTTTTATTTCATTTTTTTTTCTGTTTAATTTCAACCCACAGTCCTGAAAGCATATTTGCTTCTGGAAGGCAAAGCCATGCATTAGCAGTTAGGTTGTATTGGAAAAGGCTTTACAATGGAAAAGTCTTGGTGTTTTGGGTTATAATCGTTTAGTGTAAAATGGCCATAGACTCCAGTGGTACTTGCAGAGTAGGGAGCACTTCAAGTGGCAAAACAGGATGTGCCGCTCCTGAGTGGGGCTGCCTCGTTTGGTGGGTTTTGTGACCCATCACTGCTGCAAAACTTATTCATAAACCAGCCTGGCCAGAGTAGACAGATGGACAGAGGATTTGACTTACCTTCAAACACTTACCTTTGACTCCCTTGACTCTGTGCCCAGGACAAGAACCAGAGCTAGCAGATAAATTGCTTGCCTTTCCCATATTCACTTTCAAACTTAATTACAGTTAGGCAGCTTAGGTTTCATTTTCTCGAGAGTGCTTTTGAGACTGTTAGAAAACATCTTTCTTAAGCCATAGACATTCTAGGTTGCTCTCTCCACCCCCCAACCCCACTGCCACCCTTGGGATCTAATTTGAGCTGGAATTTAAAAGATGCACCATAGTTTAGTTCACAAGATTAGAATCTGAAGATGAACACAGGATGTTCTTGCGGGGGAGGAAATCTCACCGATACCTGTGTTGGTTCCTTTCCCAAGCACGGTATCTTATCCTTCAGGAGGACTGAACTTTATATATTGCTGTGGGCAAGAGTGGAAATACAGAGAGCAGAGAAGCAAAACAGGAAATTAAATTCTAATCTATAAAGCTAAGCCCATGTCAAATGTCATTCTGTTGCAGCAGAAGCCGTATGCTTTATTGTAACATTTCCAAAGCAAAATAAATCCAAAGCCTAGCAGGTAGTATGGGTTGCAAGGGATGTGCATGGATGTCATGCTCTTGGTATCTTTTGCCCCCGCTAATGATATGTTGGCCTTTTTCTGAGGATTGAGAGAGGATATACAGTATTTGTATTTTTCAGTCTAACCAGAGGTACATGAATCCTCTCATTTACTGTTGGTAACTTTATAGGGTAGCTAAAACCCAGATACTTTGATTGAAATGCATTTTTTTAAAAAGGATAAGTGAACATACATCTAATGAAGTAGGTCTGCCCCCGTCCCCAAACCCCCTCATTAACAAGTGTCACAGTAAACAAAATACCATACATGAAGTGGCACAATGAAATAGGGCACACACTCACACACTCTTTTCAACTATTGCATAGACATGGGTAGAGACTCTGTGGTCTTCCAAATGTTGCTGGACTACAGCTCTCATCATCCCTGACTGTCAGGGATGTGCCCACCCCTGCCAGTCCGGCACTGAGTGGCTACCGGCAGCCTCAGCCTTTGCTGTCGAGGGACAGTGAGTCTCCCAGTGAGTCTGCCAGCTCCTCCTCAGGGGAGGAGCAGTTGCCGGGAGGGAGCCAGGGGGTGAGAGGTCTCCAGGAAGATGCCAAGAGACCTAGCACCACTCAGCAGACCCACTCGGAGGGGGAGACACCATTTCCGGCGCCTGCTTTACGCAGAGGGATCAGGGGAGGAAGGAGGCGGCACTTCAGGGTGCCGAGACTCTGGTGTTGGCGCCGCAACAGGAGGGGGGCACTTCCGGATTCTGCTAGCGACTAGACGGTCATGTTTAGGGACAGCTCTGCACTGTACATACTCTGCACAATAAAATAGTTGAAAGACAAGAAGGACTTGGTCTTTACTCATGAGCAACCGTTAAGGGAACCTGACACTGACCTTTGGCCATTCTAGCAGAGGATGATGGGAGTTGGAGTCCAACGGCATCTGGGAGAGTCACAGGTTCGCCACACTTATTTCTTTCGTCAAATTTATAAACCGCTTGATTGTAAAAACAACAACCACCCAACAACCTCAAAGTGGTTCATGTGTAGAAGCACACACTCAAGTCTCAGTAGACTTGCATTTGCAACAATGCATTTCTCAAATATGTAGCGTTTGGTTATCTTGTTAATGAACATCACTAGGAATTTGAATTCCTCTGACTCTTGACTGAAAAAGTAAGTTTTCTGGCCCTTCAAAAATAAATTTAGAATATTTGTCAGGGCTGCTGGAGATTGCTTTCCCACAATAGGTTAAGAAATTATGTTCGGATCAGTGCTCACGCCCATCACTGGGAGCCAGTCATGACTTAATGCATTTGTCTATAACAGGCATAGGCAAACTCCGGCCCTTCAGATGTTTGGGACTACAATTTCCATCATCCCTAGCTAACAGGACCAGTGGTCAGGGGTGATGGGAATTGTAGCCCCAAACATCTGGAGGGCCGGAGTTTGCCTATGGCTGGTCTAGAAGCAGAGCACGTGGCAGGGTAGAGAGAAAGTGGTCTGGAAGGGCTCTCCTGCTGGGATATAAGTTGCTCAGACTGAAGAGCAGGCCTTGCAGGTGCGGCTTTATAGGACCGGGTTATCTTGAGTCATGTTACCGGGTGTTAAGTCAGGTGGCAGCATTTATTATGCCACCCAGGTGGCATTTCTGGACAGTAGAGTTCAGTCTGCTGTTCTTTCAGCAGAGATTCTACCTAGTGGCACAGGAATTTAGCTGCTGGAGCCAGGCTGGCAGAACTCCTGGTTCAAGACCAGAGCCAGTGTGGTGTAGTGGTTAAGAGCGGTAGACTCGTAATCTGGTGAACTGGGTTCGCATCCCCGCTCCTCCACATGCAGCTGCTGAGTGACCTTGGGCTAGTCACACTTCTCTGAAGTCTCTCAGCCCCACTCACCTCACAGAGTGTTTGTTGTGGGGGAGGAAGGAAAAGGAGAATGTGAGCCGCTTTGAGACTCCTTCGGGTAGTGATAAAGCAGGATATCAAATCCAAACTCCTCCTCTTCTTCTTCTTCCTTGCACCTTAAGATGCATCTAGTGAACATAGCTCTCAATACCTTTTGTCACACATTCTCTTGACACTATTCTGAAATTCTCCATCCTGTTCTGATATACTTATTGCCAAAACAGGAGTCAGTAGAGTCTTTCGTTTTAAACATGGGGCTTTGGGCAGCCTAAGAACCTTTCTTGTTATAAGGAATCTGCAAATTCAGTAACAGGCAGCTTATGTATGTACTACTTCTGTTAATTAAAGATTGGCCTCATTTTGATCGGATTGTTTTGATCAGATTCCCTGCGGACAGGCAGGTGGTTGCTGTGCTTGCATGTTAGAGGGAGGTCAAGATGAGTTAGTGCTGGGTTCATCCAGATGATTGACAGTGATGGTATGGGGGGGACTTGCTAGTTAAGGGGGGCAGGTGCAATTGACCAGTTTGCACCAGCATGCTGCTCATGGACTCTAAATTAATACATTATTTATTGTTTTATTTATTAAATTTGTATACCACCCATCATGCGTATGAACCGATGCCACTGAGGTGGTCAACATGGGTCTGGCTGCATTACTTGCAGGCAGGGGCACATGTAAATGAACATACATCATTCAAAAAGATGTCATTCTCCCACCTCTCAAAACTAGCATGTCAGGAAGAAGGCTAGATGAGAACCTTACTTCACAAGCTATTTTTCTCTGTGGAGGGAACTTTTCATTTGGAGGGGCATTCAGTCTTGTGAGCAATCTGAAACAGTGCAGCCCAGATTTGGTTTATCACCTCTATGATAACTAGGCATATTCCAGAGGTGAGGCAGAATGTACACCATTCATTCTGGTGGTGTTCAAAGTGTTTTCTCCTCCCTGTTATGGGAACAAACATTTCCCTCCTTTCTGAGCCCAGGAGAGGTGAAAACACTTCTCAGGTGCCAGATGTAAACACAGCATGAAGCTATGCTGCTTTGTTGATGCTGCTTGATTTTGGCATTGGATTCAGTTGTCAGCTCACACAAAGATGCCAGATTTATTTTCTGAATAAAGATGCTGTGCCTGCAATGCATATAGCCTGTCGCAGATTGATTGTCTTGTGGGCTTCATGAAAAATGAGCAGCACTGCTGCATGATGATTTGCTGTTTCAGGTTTCAGCGAGTTAAAACCCCAATAGAACAGTTGCTGTACAGTAGCTGTAAGGGTGTATTACTCTAGAGCTCGTACTGTGGTTGAATTAGTAAGAGGACCATGCCGAAGTATATAAACAGCCTAGTAGGCACCCTTTAATCATTATAATGTGATAGCAATAGAGTGGGGATGTGATGATGCGGAATTTGCATTGTGTCAGCTCTCTACAGGTCCTAAGACCCTCCTGCATGTCCTGTGCATGCAATCTAGAGAGATAGTTAACAAGGGGACCCATCAGATGATGTACTGTAACTCCTCTCAACCCCAGCAAGTATGACCAATGTTCGGGGATGATGAAAGTTGAGTAAGAGTAGTCAACACAGGGCCTTACTCCAGTTCAATCAGCCTTTCTCAGCCGTGGGTCCCTAAATCTTGTTGAACTACAACTCCCATTATCCATAGCCAGCAGGTGCAGCAGTCAGGAATGATGGGAATGGTAGTCCAACAACATATGGGAACCCTAGGTCGAGAAAGGCTGCTCTAGACCAACAAATCCCACCATCCCTGGCTGTGTTTGCTGAAGGTGATAGGTGTTACAGTCTGTCTGGGACTAGCAGCATGCTGACAAGTGTGCACAGGGTGAAGCGGGGCTGGAGTCGGACTCGGGAGAGGGGGCCAGTGATTTGTGGAGAACTCTACCAGCAAGGAGGGAAGAGCCGGAGGCAGGGAAAGCTTCCGAGCTGGAGGGTGGAACACAGCACGAGTGTGGGAGAGGAAGAAGAAGCAGGTCGAGCAATGGAAAGGCTCTCCCTGCACCACTGTCTTGCAGAATCAAAGGGAGTTGAAGAGGGAAGAGCAGAGGAAGCTTCCATGCAGGTATAGTCTCTGACTGTGTGTGCACAGCTCATCTGGAGAAGATACAGAAACTGGCGAAGTGGGGAGTGACCCCTTGTTGTTGCAACTGCTTCATAAAGTGCAGACCTGGGAATAGATACTAGACTGGTGTTTGTGAGTATTTGGAGCTGTACAAATGACTGTAAGTGTCCACTTTGACAATGAAGAATTCTCTATCTGTCATGTGTGCTCCTTTGGCTGCTGAGCACGCTTGACACACTCCAACAACAACTGGAGGGCACCATGTTGGCTATCCTGGTCTACAGTTTCCTCATGTATGGGGAAGATATTTTAAATGTGAAGGGGGTGCTGTTTTCCCAAGGCCAGTCCAACGCAGCCACAGGCCACACAAGCCTAGCTCCAACAGTGTGGTCCAAGTGTGGTATCTGGTGGTTGGCTTCCTAAGTCCTTCTAGATGCCAGTGGAAACAGAGAAGGCCTCTGGATCCCACCACAGGGTTTACACACAAAGGTAGCTGACACTCAAAATACCGTATATTCAGCAGGCACAGAGCTCCCAGGAGTCTGGCTGTCAGAGGTGTTTCACATTCATGTCCCAGCTACAAACACAGTGTGAGTGTTTTGAAGATGCAAGAAACAGACATATTTCCCTCCTGCCTTAGTTCATCTTCTAGATGGAAATAATTCTCTGGCTTCTGAGTTAGTTCTTAAGATCACCCATCTGGGAGGTGAGAAACTGTTGATGGTCTTAAATAAATGAAGTGCAGATTATCTGAGGGCCGTAAAATATTCTGCAATTCTGCATACATTTCTAACCAAACAGAACTCTGGCTTACCCTGCTTGGGGTTGTGTACCCGGAGCTTAAAAATGCAGTGGGGTCAAGAGCAGAACAATCTGTGCCTTGCAGAAGGCTCACTTCATTTTCCCTTTTGCCTGACTGTTGCCTTCTCAAGTAAGGAATCATTTTCTGAGTGTTTATTTTGAAATGCTGCTCTGATCTCTCTGTTCCTCAAGGGAACATTTCAAGCTCTTAGATTTTGTACCTGCCAAAAAGCAGAGCTGTGAAAGGTCTGCTTCTCTTCCTTGCTGGGTTGGCAAGTTGAGAAGGATTTGGCAATTAGTGTTCTTCACCCACTGGCTAACATGTACTGTCACATCTCCTTGGATTCCTCGCGTCCATGATTTCAGTCTTTTCAAATCTGGTTCTGAAGGGCATGTTTTCCTTCTCAGTTTTCATGCTATATCATTATCTTGTGGATTTCTGTGCCTGGAGCTCTTAATCGTTACCAGTAATTTATGTGGAGGGAACTTTGAGCTACATGTAGTTCAGCCTTTGCCAATCTGGTGCCCATCAGATGTTTTGGATTACAATTCCCATCAGCTTCAGCCAGTACAACTGTCTGATGATGGGGCTAATGGGAGCATGGTTATGTTGGGTGAGTGGGAATCTGATGGGATTTGTAATTCAAAACACCTGGAGGGCACCAGGGTAACAAAGGCTGGTGTTGCTAATCCTCTTCCTATCTCTTTGCATTTGCATTTTGAGTTTGGACGTTTTATATTACAATCTTCTTTACACAGTGTATTCATTTGCTAGACTGCAATATATTAGGAAATACTTGGAACAGCTCCTGTTGCTTTTCTGCCCAAAGATTTTGCTCCTCTCTAGGAGGAGGGAGAGTGTTTGGGGGAATTTGAGTGAACAGCAGATGCTATGTGGATCAATTCAGACATTTGTAACAAGAAGTTGAAATGCACTGGACTTATTAGAGTTATTTTCTACCTTTGTATTGCCTTGTCTATCTTTTCTGCTTTTATTTCTTTCTCTTATATTGCTCCATAGTGGTTGAGTGCAACCTGCTTGCTGGATTATCCTACAAGAGACCTTGTTTGCGCAGGTGAACAGGCCCCAAGATTCCACTGCAAGGCATAACATTTCTCAGCCTTTACGGTTGCAATATTGGTACATGATTGCTCAGGTTCTGTATTGGCAGTGACTCCAGTGCAAAGGGTGTGTGGTGTGTCTTTGTTGCTGCTGTTCTGTTCAGCAGTAATTTTCGCAAAATTAAATGCTACTTTCAATTGAAGTGCGAGACTGGAGGAAGGCACAGTTACAACGCTCCCACATCCATGCAGTTAAGAAAGCACCACTTTGGGTTTTTTAGTATGCTAAACTGGATTGCTTCTTGGTTTAATAATAATTCTCCCGGTGTCAGCTTAATTAAAATATATTTTATGGTGTATATAAAAAGTTAAAATATATCATTGCTGCAAAAGTTGAAGAAAAACACTAGTCCAGCCCCTTTCTCCCCATGCTCTGCTTTGAACCCTTGCTGCTATTTCAGGGAGAGTATCATGTCATAACAATCCCTAGTGCTGTGACTCCATTTATTCACTCCTCTCCATGACCGGCCCTACCATGAGGCAGATTGAGGCAGCAGCCTCAGGTGGCAGATGCTGAGGAGTGGGGAGCAGATAGTGAGCTCTTTGTGCCATTTGGTTTGCTCAGCAACTTCTAAGTTAGGCTGCTGCCCTCTGGTGCATTGGAGGACACAGACCTGGTCAGCTTTTGTAGATGGAATGGGGACAGCCACCATCTTGCCCTTTATCTTCTCAGGCAGCAAGATGCTTTTGGCTGGCCCTACTATTCTTCCCCTCCCCTGCCTTGTAGTTATCCTGTTCTGGTTCTGTGCCTGCAGGATGAGGCAGTTTGGTTGTCACAGCACCATGGAGAGCAACTTGCTCCAACAAGGGTTGAAAGTGAACTACGTCTTTCTTCAGTCCACCGCTCCTGTGCTCTACCCCAAGGGTAGCCAACATGGTGCCGTCCGGTGTGTTGTCAGAGTTCAGCTCCCATTCTCCCTCACCATTGGTTTTGCTGACTGGAGTTGCTGGGAGTTGTAGTCTAGCAACTTTCGGAGGGCACTGCATCTGCCCCCTTTGTTGGAGAGCTACAGATTCTTTAAGGGCCAGTTGCCTGGCCTGAAGATTCACACTTCTGCTGTTGTTGGTGGCCTTCCACCTAGTCTGTGACATTTAAGACTGGTGAGCTAGTTATGGGATGCCTTGGGTCCACAGGAAGGATCCTGTGGGAGTCTCTGTTCTGGCTCTATGGACCATGGAATTCTAGGATCAGTCCCAGCAGCTTCCTACCTTCAGTGGGTCCCTGGTCAGCAACATCAGGCTCACAACCAGGAACCTGATCTGGCTGCTCAGCTGGTGGCATTGCAGCCTCCATTTATTGTTCACTGCTGGGCTCCTGCAGTCATGACAGCTGTGCAGTAGTTTTTGCACTGAAAGCAAGTACCTGATCAGACTTTGTTTCAAAGGATGCCGCAGCTGACAGGACCTGAAAATATGCAAATAACCAGGCACATGGTGAAGCTGTTGTTGCATGGGAAAACTTGTTGGGTGACCTTTGGCTGGTTGCAGTCTCTCACAACCTGACCTACCACAGCATTGTTGTGAGGATTAAACAGGGAGGGAGAGAACCATGTAGCCACCTTGAGCTCCTTGGAGGAAAGGTGGGGTATAAATGTAATAAATAAGTAAATAAAAAATGGGGTCATGTGAACCTACCCTCCAAGCATACTAGAAACTTGTGAATATTTTATGCAGCTTCTCACCATGCAAATGCCTACTTAATTTGATCCCTTTCACTTTGGGGAACAGGAATCTGTTCATCTGTTTCCCTTAATATTTTATGCCCAAACCATGTGAGGAAGAGGAAATGAAAATGTTTCCAGATAGAGAACTTTTATTAAAGAAAAGGGAGAGCAAGGAACAACTAGCGATGTGTAACTGTGTGGGATACGCAGCAGCAGCGAGCCTACCTCCCTTACAAAAATAAATCTCAACTGATACGGAAAGTTTAATTAAATTTAGCATTCTGCCTGAGCAGGGCTTGTCTGGGGATCTGTAATTTTTGAGGCATCTACCATTGTGCAGATGGTCTTTATTAAAACAAGGGCATATTAAAAAAAAAAATGGGGGGGGGGGAGGACGATGTCACGATGTTGCTTACACAGGTACATGTGCTGGAAACTAATTACCTCTCTTAAAGATAAGCCTGATAAGGTGGGTTTGCTTGGCATCTGTGGCAAAAGCAATTAAAAGCTCTGCACTCTTTTTCTTTGTTTGTTTTAACAATTACAAATGACCTGGTTTTTTAAAGGACAATTTAATATGCCTTGATGTTTATCACTGCCTAAAGTGTTTCTTGCTGGGTAGCCTGCTCTGACTAATATAATTTACCTGCCTCTGTAATGCAATTTCTTTCAATCACCTCCTTTCCTATCCCTAGGCTGTTAATGTTGGAAAACACACTAGTCTTTTCTATTTTGTTGAGTGGTCAGGAGGTGGGGTGGAGGTGAGAGAGAAACATGTTTTTGGGTGGCTGTTTTTCACATTAGTAGAGAGATGCAGCTGCATAGTTTTCACCAAAAGGCAGGGAGCTCTGCTTCCTAGATTTCATCCAAGGCATTGCTGAAGTAGCAGGAAACAGCTCTTCTTCCCCACACTGCACCCATCACCCTCCCTTGTGAACTAGGATCGCTCTGGTTTAATCTCCCAGCCAGCTACATTGAGGGTCAGTTTGGATGATCCTTTCTCTCCCAGCTTTTTGTATGACCCCTGCTTACTGTTAATATGCCATTTTAAGATTAGGAGGCTACAGAACCCCGAAGGAAAGAAGGGAAGCCAGACCTTTGGTTGTAAGCCTCCAATTTACACCACAGTTTCCAGAACTCCTGGGTCAGTTTCTGGCTAGTGATAGCTCTGCCTGATCTACAGGAGGAGAGATACCTCATTGTGATACAGAATCTCATTGGCTCATTGGGTGTGTGGTCATGGGCAGTGGTTGGGTGTTCCAATTTGCTCCTTGTGTGCAGCAAGGGCAGTACTCATTCTTGCCCCCCTCTTCCCTGCTCCCCAGCATCTACCACTTGAGGCAGCCGCTCACTCTGCCTAATATTAAAAAGGGCAAAGGGACCCCTGACCGTTAGGTCCAGTCGCGGACGGCTCTGGGGTTGCGGCGCTCATCTCGCTTTACTGGCCAAGGGAGCCGGCATACAGCTTCTGGGTCATGTGGCCAGCATGACTAAGCCGCTTCTGGCGGACCAGAGCAGTGCACGGAAATGCCATTTACCTTCCCGCTGAAGCGGTACCTATTTATCTACTTGCACTCTGAGGTGCTTTCGAACTGCTAGGTTGACAGGAGCAGGGACCGAGCAACGGGAGCTCACCCCATTGCGGGGATTCGAACCGCCAACCTTCTGATCGGCAAGCCGATCAGTGGTTTAGACCACAGTGCCACCCGCATCCCTTTGCCTAATATTAGGACTGGCCTATCTCACTTTAGTTCTAGTGATTGCTATCCAAAAGCTGAGTTCAGAAAGTGATGGAGGGTTTCTAACATGTCCCTGTGGTTAATATGGAAGCAGAGGCTAGGCCATAAATTCTCTATTTTACACTGTGGTGCTGATTAGGTAGTTAATGTGTCTGCAGGGAGCAAACCCCACCTTGTTTCCCCTGCTAAATAACTTTATTCATTCACAGAAGCAACTGTTCATAAACTGTGCTCTTTTACCAGTTTATAATTGTGACAGATGGGATTGTAAATATGCTGTATTAAAGATTGTTATGGAAATGAAGCTTGTTCAGTTATTAATTGGTACCTTTTTGACTAGGGTGAATTTCATGTAGGCAATTTAGACTGGCAGGCAGTCTGCTGATTGCTAAAGCCATCCACCCTTTTAAAGACTCCTTATTGTCAGCATTCTGTGCAAGACATTTCAAGAAGGTGTCATGTGGATTTCCTGATTTACAAAGTACTGTGTAGATTATTCATCCCCTGGAATGCCTCTTTTGAAGAATTGGGAAAATTCTCATTTGCATGAGACATGGAAGCCTTTGTTCTGAAAGAGGTGCCAGTTTTGGCTTCTCAAAAACTCTGCATCCTGGAGCCACTTCCTTTGGCTTTCATCAGAAGGGAACAAGATCATTCTTTTTTTATATCCTTGCCTATTTATGGCAGAACTTTAGATAAACACAAACAATTCAGACTTGATGGGCCTATGTAAATCATGCTTTGTACTTTCGACTGCTACATATACTGACTTTACACATACTCTAGCCCAGAGCTTTCCAAATTGTGTGTCACAACAGGTTAGTGTGTCGGCTGCAGTGTGTAGATGTGTCTGAGAACGCTCCCTGTGCTCCTCCCGTGGCTGGAAAGGGGTTGGTTTAACCTCCGGTTTGCTAGTAAAACTGAATTACTGTGTCGCGAAATGCTGCATGTCTACAAAGTGTATCACCAACATGAAAAGTTTAGAAAGCTCTGCTCTAGCCTATCTTCTATGCAACATGTCACGTTTGCAAATACAAACACTGAAAATATTATGTATATAAAACATACAGTAATAAAAGTCAGAATCAAGGATTAAAAAACAAACAAAACCCAAGCGATAAAACAAAGGACAAAAAGAGCAATAAAAAATAAGTAAAATTGTCATCTTGTCAAGGTCCCTTTGTAGTGTGAATCCTGACTTTTAAATGGGCCTTTGAACTTCTAGCAAGTATTCAGCCTTCTTCATAGCACTATAGTGGAACAAAGGCTGTTAACTTGTCTTAGTATAGATTTAAAGCAGAGCTCCCCAACCTTTCTAAGCCCAGAATCACATTTGGAATAAGCTGTCATGAGCGCTACCCATTTCACAGAAAAACTGGTGATGCTCATGGTCCTTTGCTCTGCATTACAAATACATGCCAAAAGGTAAACAAATTGGAAGCATTGTGGAGTTGCTGTAATAATGGTGTGTGTTTCGTGCGTGATCAACACACCCACATACACACTGAGTGGTATCCAGCTAAACATTTACACAAGCACAATGATGTTTACCTGTACAGGGTAACTTCCTTGCCCTTTCCTTTCCCTGTGTGAGCCCCACACGCCTTAAGTCTGCTGCAGATGGTTAGGGGAACCCCTGTAGCAGGTTTAAGGGGCGCACAGGAGAGGGACGGGTGAGGAAGTTACATTGTGCAGGTAAAAGTTGTTGTGCTAGTGTAACTAGTCACTTGGTCCTATAGTGCAGTCATTTGGTTAAAATGTTATAATGTTGAAAGTTACTTGTTGTGTCTATTGTTGTGTTAACCAAGTAAAGGTAAAGGGACCCCTGACCGTTAGGTCCTGTCACGGACGACTCTGGGGTTGCGGCGCTCATCTCGCTTTATTGGCTGAGGGAGCCGGCATACAGCTTCCGGGTCATGTGGCCAGCATGACTAAGCCGCTTCTGGCGAACCAGAGCAGTGCACAGAAACGCCATTTACCTTCCCACCGGAGTGGTACCTATTTATCTACTTGCACTTTGACGTGGTTTCGAACTGCTAAGTTGGCAGGAGCTGGGACCGAACAACGGGAGCTCACCCTGTTGCGGGGATTTGAACCGCTGACCTTCTGATCGGCAAGTCCTAGGCTCTGTGGTTTAGACCACAGCGCCACCCGCGTCCTGTTAACCAAGTACCCTGTACAAATAAAAGGTTAAATACAGAGAGCCCGAGATTATAATAGCTTAGTAGGCTGAGCCCACTCTTTAAAAGGATAGGCACATTTCAGTATATTGTGGTTCTTTTCTAGCCGAGCTGGGCTCTGATTGGGCAAAAAATGTCAAGTGTATAGCTCCACATTGAGTACTGTATATTCCTGCGTATAAGACTACTTTTTAACCCAGGAAAATCTTCTCAAAAGTTGGGGGTCGTCTTATACGCCAGGTCGTATTTCTTATACGGCAAGTATATCCCAAATTCTATATTTTAACTGGAAAAGTTGGGGGTTGTCTTATATGCTTAGTCGTCTTATACGCCGGAATATACGGTATTTCTATTTTTTACTTTCTTTTACCACACACACAGTGAATGTGTTTTTCCCAGATAAAACTACTCATTATGGATAGCAATGACGACTGCTAATTTTACTAGGGGTCAAAAACAGGCTACCATTTCTAATCCTTCCAGATAGTCCCCAATGGTGCCATTTTTTGGACCTGTGGACTAAGAAGAACATTGTACGGAAGCTTATTAGAGTCTCCTCCCTTGTATCTTGTCAACTTAATTGGCTCTGAGCGTTCAGGATAAGTGGTTTTCATCCCTATGGCTTCATTTAAGCATGTCAAATCCTTTTCATTATTCAAGAAGCTATCTTTGAAGACATTTGACTGTTTTCACGCCTTCAACAGAGCAAAGTGCACACATACCTCCCATAACCCCTTTCTGTTAAAATATTAGTCCATGAAAATAGTTTGACACCATAAACTGTTGTAACTACTGAATACAGGGGATTTAAGCCAAAAGAATTCAGTTAGCCCCTTTCACCCAAGGTTGAAACAGGTGACTAGCTCTCAGTTCATTTATCTTGTTCCCAGCCAGTCATGGAGATGTATGATATGGCGCAGCCCACAACTTATTTTGGGGCGCAGAAGCACATAGACATCAGTTCCTTATTCAGGCTGCTCATGCAACTCTTGTTTTGAGTAAGGAACTGGGAGCCAGCAATACGGTGTTGAGAGATAGTAACCAGCTTCAGCCTCATCACTTTCACCCAGTTGGAAGCTCTGTAAGTCAAGTGTGCAAAGGGGGAGCAGGATCTTGCTCATTGCCCTTGTCATCACCGCAGTTCTTCAGCTCTGGGTGGACCAGGAGCTGTCTCCAATCTGGTGCCCTCCTGGTAATTGGTCAGAGATGATAGCATTTGTGATCCAAAACGCATTGAGGGCACCAGGTTAGGAAAGGCTGATCCATATTTAAACCATATCTTTGCGTAGTGGTAGTGCTGTTGTTGCAACCCAGCTTAGGTCAGGATGCTGACCCACCATGCAGGCTCAGGAGCATTCCATTTTTTAAACTACAGTATAGCAGCCTGTTGTGACAATGGCTGAGTTCAGGTTGCAACAGGCCTACAAATCCTACTTGGTGGTAGCACAACACACACAAACTGTGGTGTGGATTCTGGAACCTTAACTTACTATAAAGCTTTGTGATATCTGTGCTGTTGGAGAAAAGGATAACTGGGAAAGCGTGTGGTATCAGTCTTTAGCCCTTCTTCCTAGAGTTACATATGTCCTGTTTATGAGCAGCCTTATTTTAATAAAATGTTGTGCCCATAGCCTGCTTCAGTAGAGTCTGCCAGCCAGTTAAAGGTAAAGGTAAAGGGACCCCTGACCATTAGGTCCAGTCATGACCGACTCTGGGGTTGCGGTGCTCATCTCGCATTATTGGCCGAGGGAGCCGGCGTACAGCTTCCCGGTCATGTGGCCAGCATGACTAAGCCGCTTCCGGTGAACCAGAGCAGCACATGGAAACGCCGGTTACCTTCCCGCTGCAGCGGTACCTATTTATCTACTTGCACTTTGACGTGCTTTTGAACTGCTAGGTTGGCAGGAGCAGGGACTGAGCAACAGGAGCTTACCCCATCGCGGGGATTCGAACTGCCAACCTTCTGATCCACAAGCCCTAGGCTCAGTGGTTTAACCCACAGCGCCACAGCATGCTTAAAATCTTTAAAACGCAAACCCAAAAGGATTGTCTGAATAAACAAATCTCAGTTTTTGTTTCATTGTCTTACACTATACATTTTTATCTGGTTCCTTTTTTCTTGCTTTCTGATTTTGCTTTACATATTTTTTCTTTAGTAGCAAGTTATCCTTTCGGGGACTGATTGGTATCTGTGGTCCAATTATTTTTTATGTTCTCATCCTTTATTATCCACTGTAGTTTGAAAAGAAGAAAAACTGCATTAATTTGCTTCAGTTCAGAAGACAGGAAAAAAAGCAACCCAGAGCCCTGTTAGCAGCTTGGGAGATAGAAAATAAGAATGAAAGTTAACAACTTAATAATGTTTTGAAATATATTGGAAGAGTTGTCTCCCACTTGTTTTTTTTTTTTTTTAACATACCGGTAGAAGTTACTGTTCAGTCGTTTGTTCTGTTGGCACCAGGGTGGATTTGATTTAAATCAAATTGATTCAAATCACGATTTAAATCACTAGTCAGTAAGGCTTGATTTAAATATTTTTTTTTACAGAAAGACTCATTCTTGCTGGTATAATCTTAATATTTACAACCATATGAAGGTTTCATTTTTGGAATAATAAATTTTCAGAGTAGTTTTTAACAGTTATATCAAAAATTACTGATTTGGTTATACTACTAGAAATGCATAGACAGATAATTATGAAATTATGGTGAGGTTTAATAAGTTAACTGTTTATATTTGGACAACTTTTCTGCTGTACTTTATTGGAAGGAGAAAAATAACCATTTCCTTAATAACCATTTAAACAATTTATTTAACTAAAACAATAACATGATAGCATATGTATCCATGTTTGTTAACTGATGTGGTTAAACATTAAAAAAAAAAACTTAGACTAAGTTTTAGCACACTTGATAAACTTAAAACAAATCCTTATTTCCTGATGAATAGCCTTTGGACTACAATGTGACTTAAATAGAAGACTATATTTAGAAAGATTTTTCCTCCAAAAGCATTTTATTTTAAAATTCCGATTTAAATCAAAAAAATCCGATTTAAATCAAAAAAATCCAATTTAAATTTTAAAAAATCCGATTTTTTAATTTTTTTAAAAAAAACATTGATTTTTATTCACCCTGGTTGGCACCTGAGCATGCACTAAGCAGGTGAAAATGTTTTGTGTGTCGTTTTTTAAGAGCGCAGAGTGATATAGACTAGCCTAGGTGATCAAAAGTCTCTATGTGTAGAGGGGGAGAAGGAAGTAGAGTTCAAAGTAGAGAAGGAAGTAGAGTTCAAAGGAGTTAGCCAATCTTTTGAGGGTCTGTAGGCTCATCTGGAATTTTGAGAAAGTCATGTGGGCACCACTCAGAAAAGGGCTGTCACCAGGGCATGGAATAGCACAACATGACTGCCACATACAAAAGAGCAAAAAAACTAGCAGTACTTTATGGAAACCATTGAAGACATTTTTGTTTTGACAAACCTTTCCAGCTAGATGAAAATATGCCCACCTTAGGTGTTCATTTTTTACAGTTTTAAAATTTATAAACTTGTATTTGTTTTAACATTACTTTAACTAATTTTAAGGATATGTCTGTAAATCACCTTGGGATATATGTGTGGAAAGTGATTCACAAATCAACAAATAGATGAGACCACAAAATGGTGTAGGCATAGCTTCCTGCTTCATCAGCCCCCATCAACAGGAAAAAGATACCTACATCAGATGCCACTTCACTTGCCCACAGAGAGAAGTGATTCCCACTTTTACCTCTGTTCAGAACAGTTGGGAGGGCAGGTATTCAATAAGTGGACATATTTAAGGGGACATGTTCAGTGTAGGAGAGGCTGAGCCGAGGGAGGCACTAGTGGGCACAATGGTGCCCATGGGCACCACACAGCCCCCCCCCAAACACTTTTCCAGAGACATTTTATTTAGGAGGGAGGGAGAGCTGACTGTAGAATTCTAGACATGTCTACTCAGGAGTAAGTCCCATTGAGTTTAGTGGGGTTATCCGCAGCTAAGTGGGTATAAGATTGCAGCCTAAGCCCGAACATTTTATTTTTAAGCCAGCTTTATTTAAGACATTTTAAGCTGCCTTTAAAAATAACGAGAGAGCACAACAATAAAATAAATGTAAAATTATGCAGCAAATGCACACACAGATTAAAAGCACATCAATAGACATCTGAGAAACCTCGAGGGAACAAGAAGGTTTCCAGAGCCCTTCTAAAAGTGGGAAGAGTGGGGGGTTTCCTTGGGGTGACGGAGTCCCACAGTTGCGGCACCACCAATGTTTTTCAGCAAAGCTCAGTTGGTTAGAGCATGGTGCTGATAACACCAAGGTTTGATCCCCATATGGGACAGCTGAATATTCCTGCAATGCAGGGGACTAGATGATCCTCAGGGTCCCTTCCAACCCTACAGTTCTATGATTCTATGATTTTTCAAAGACCAGTTATGGCGCCACCACTGTCCCTGTTACCTGCCTATCTGATCTTAACTAATGATGGACCAGAAAGCAGGGCATCTTAAGTCCCTGGTGGGTTTTCATGGGTATAAGTAATCCTTTGAATAACCTGATCTCAAGCCATTATACGGACTCTAAAGGTCAAGACCAATGCTTTAAACTGAGCTCAGAAATGAATCGCTAACCAACATAATTGATGTAAGATAGGTGTGAAATGTTCTGACTATCTTGCTCCTACAGTCATCCTGCCAGCAAAACATCTTTTACAGCAGGGATGAAGAACCCTCCAGGTGTCGCTGGACTCCCAATCAGCCCTGGACCAGCCAGCATCGCCAGTGGTTAGAGACAATAGGATCTGTAGTCTAGCAACATCTCCAGGGGTATAGGTTCCCCAGGCCTGTTTTAAAGGCAGAACTATCGTATTTAAATGTGGGTGTCGTCTTATACACGGATAGTGAATGCAGAGGGGGGGCATGTGATTAATGGCAGCAGCAAGCAGGAGATTGGCAGCGACGATTGGGCGTGTGGTTGGTGGCTGTGGCAAGGCCTGCTGGCGATTGGCTGCGGCAATTGGGTAGGTGATTGGCGGTTGCGGCGAGGTGTGCAATTGGCAGTGGCTGTGGCAAGCGATCGACAGTGGCGGGCAGGCGAGTGAGCGATCCGCAGAAGTGACTACCCCACCCCCCAAAAGCTAAACAACTTAATTTCTTAATTTAGAGTTAAAAAAAATAGGGGTCATTTATACATGGAAAAATACGGTACATAGATTGTGTGTAGTCATCCAGTCCGGATGTCTCTAGTGCTGGAGTCATGGAGGCAGGTGTTTGCTAAACACATAGCCCAGAAGCACAGGCTGTCCTAATGATATTTCACGCTGGCTATATTTTGCATCAGATTCTAGCTGTGCCATGTTACACAACATGGCCCATTTGTGGAGCTACCTCACACGCCAGTTTGTGGCACCAGATTGCTTACTTGTCAAGCTGCCAAAGGATCTTGCGTAACGCTGATATAGAATGGCACAGAGGTGGAGGAGGGTGCGGACCGAAAGGTGGACAGCGCTGCAGCTGGCATAGAACAAAGGATCCCTGTTGACTACATGCCTAGAAGTGATTCATGCTTTCATATTCAGTTGCCACTTCATAGAATCCTACTTTTGTAGAGCTGAAAGAGCTCTTACATATCAGAGAAGTTTTCAGGTGTACATTCACAAATTCAAAACTTGAGTCAAGTTGTTCACAACCACCTACTTTGACCCTATTCCAGAGATGGGGGTCCAACTTTCCAGGTCTCCCTATCTAGTCCTCAGGACTTTCCCCAGACCACACTCCCCCCCCCCCCCGCTTTGCACCCTCCTTTTTCTGGCCAGAAATCATTGAACTCTGAGAATGTCTCTTGCTTGTCTGGATAGAGAGAGGTGTGTGAGTGCGCACAGAAACTAGACAATTGTACAAAGGTAATATTTGCATCAGTGCTTCTGACCACTTTGGCCTCTTGCCCTGCCCACCACTAACTCTTGTCCCCCAGAATGGAATGTGGCCTTTGGGCAGAAAAAGGTTTCCCACTGGGGAAGGCTGCATTTCCTTCCCCACATCTTGATGTAGGCCCGAATCCTGTTTTGCCTGTGGAGGAGCCCAGTCTTCTTGGTTTGAATCCCCATTGAACAGCTGCCCTTCCTCCTATTTCATGAGGCCACCCTACTGGTCAGATTTCATTTTCTGTTTCTGCCTTTTAGAAGAAATTCAGCTCTCGGATAAGGATAATATATTTGTTTCTGAAAATGTGGCACAAAGGACGGGATTCTGAGCGGAAGGCTCAAGGGGCTTGACCGAGTTTCCTGCAGAGACTTCTTTCTTTGCTGAGAAGCAATTAAGCAGGCTGTTAACTGTCATTTCTTATCTTTCTATATGTTATGGCTTTATAATGCAGGCAGTGGAGGAAGGCAGAACATGATCCGTTTATTTGTAACAAAGAACATACAGAGCTTGGTTATCTGTTTTCCAACTTAAAAATACAACATTATTTTTCTTCAACAATACTTACCGGTAGCTTTTGGTGTATCCATTAATCACCCTATTCGAAGTTCATATCAGGTAATTACCCCCAGACCACATTTCCTATTAGTTTTACTCACCTCATGTCTTTGCTCTGTGCCTTTAAAAGTACATGTTAAAGCTTTTTGGACCTGTTTGCTTTTGTATTCGGAGTTCAGACCTTTTAATAGCAAAAACTTAAGTGGCTTAATGAAGAGCCTTCCCATCATAAGACTGGAGTGTGTAAGGCAATACTAGCAATTACAGGAGCCAGTGCAAATTGGTGAAGTTAGGAAAGGAAGCTGTGGAAGGAAAAAAGAGATTTATTATCAAAGCTTCTAGATCAATAAGCACAAAGGGAAATGAGTGAAGAGCGCAAGCATCTGTGTACCGGTAGCTGGCAACACAGTTTTTCCAAAAGCCATCTGTCCCCCAAGGAATGAGACCTTTCAAAGGGACAATTTCCCTCAAAGGGACACCCTGCTTTCCTGAGACCTTCACTCGCTGTGACAGCAGAGGAGCTGAGCAGGGCACATCTATCAAGTTTCCAAAGGCCTCATCCACCAACCTTTCTGCCTCTCTTAGCTTCTTCAGGTAAACCACCTTGGTCTCAAGGGAATGACCTCATTTCCTGAGGCCAGGAACTCACTGCACTTGAGCACGCATTCATGACTTTTGTCTGACAGGCAGATAGTCATACATGTCCTGTACAATATACTGAATAGCTCCCAGCCCTGCTACTGGTTTTTCAACCTCTTGCTCATGAAGCAACACTTGAGATGCTATATTTTAAACACAGAACCTGTACATCTCCCCCAGATGTTTCCCCAACGGCTAGAATGAGTAAGACAATGCAAAGAAAACATAACAGAGCTTAAAAGACTGTTTCCTTGGTAACCACAGCCCATTCATGGATTTGTGAAGTCACAGAAGGCCAGTCTACCATATTCAGGTTAGGTTAGCTTGAAGCTGAAGTTCAAGGAGTGAAGTCAATGATTACCTGTAATGTATTTCTCCTTTAACTGTATCTGGCTACTGAATGTTCCGTTCAAACTGGTCACGTTCCCAAGAGTTGTGGTACTTCAGACGATGAAAGCAGCAGAAATATATTCCTATATTTAGCCACCCCTTTTAATATCTTTGTTCCTTCCTTTCAAGACACAGACAAACACACTTTCCTTGCTGTTGCTGCTGTTCATAGTTTTCCTGTATTAACCATTGCAGTAGTGGGATTTAGCAGCAGCAACAGCAACAATCCCCAACTGGCTTGAAGGCAACTTCAGTGAGGCTTTGTTGTTTCTGTGACATCACAGTTGATCAATTATGTCAGAGTCAGGACCACTTTTTTGCCCTACGTTGTTGCCTGGGACACACTTTTAAAAAGTATTGCATGATTTCCTTTTTCTCCTTTCTTTTTATCTCTGGGGTTTTCCCCCCTCATCTCTTTACTCTGTCGCTCCCTGTTTTTGTGCCTCATTGAAACTTCTCTGAATCTTCAGTGTCTTAAATTAGAAGCTATCAAAGCCAAATTGAAGTGAACTTCCTTTTGTCTGAAATGTACGGTACTTAAGAGAATTTTGAATCCTAAGCAATGCTGTACACAAGTGTTTAGAGTGGCTTATGAGTGCTTTAGAGTACCTAATTCATCTCTTTCTGAGTTGCATAATCACACCAAAGGTAAGGAAGTTTTTTTCATTTCCTATTTGATGCAACTCAACCATGAAAGGGGCTGTTGTTCCTCTTCCTCCTGCTTCTGTTGCCCCTGATTTATGTGATGCTTGTGAGAGTTTCGTCATTAAATTGTCAGCTGTCAATGTTTTTCAATAGGGCATTTGTTGTAACTGTCAGGAGTATAGACCAACAGCTTCACCTGAAGGTCATGTGTTTCTGACTGCAAATTATTTTCATCTCTAATGCTGAAAAAAACAGTGCTAGAGGGAGGTTCTGCAACAGGCAGCCTTGCGGTTGCCTACATCGTCATAAGAATCTAGAGTTGATGCGGCCAAGATTCTCAAACTCCTGGAGAAAACCTTTTTAGATATCTATTGCCCTCTTGTAGCCCTTATTAAAGGGGAATGGCAATGTATCTTTGTTGAGGAGCTGCGTTCCAGCAGGGTATTGATACCTCTACTTGTTGCCATTTCCAGTTATGAAGGTTGTCTTACCTGCTAGATTCCCAGAACTGCACTGGATCCTCATCTCCCAGTGATAATTAAATGTGTACATGGATGCAGATCCTAAACAAAAGTATGTCAAGCATAGTATGTAATCCTGTTTTAAATAGGGATCTCCACAATCACAGAGACTTCTTCCTTTCCTGTCATGTGGAGAGTTATCATGTATTGACTATACACACACGGCAGTGGGACAATCTTTGCACAAACTATTCTACATCCATGTGGAATAGATTCTGTTTTGTAGTTGTAATGTATAGACTTGCGCTTAGAGCCTTAACCGAAGATGGTAGAGAGCTAGACACTAGATAATCTCACCTGAATTTCTTTGTACTACTTGATGCCAAGTTAAATTTGAACATTTGTCATTATAAAACTATTGTTTGAAATATATATCCTCCTTGCTTATTTCAAAGCGCATGTGTATTAATTCTGTTTAGATAAGGGAGGGGTGGTGCATACTGTATCACCACCAAGATCTGGGTTTGCATGGACGAGATGTTCTAAATGAGCAACTCTAAAGGGAGCTTCCGAGTGGATGACAATGGATTAAAGTGAGAGGGACATTCAGAGCGCCTGATATGGGATAACATGTCTTATCATTGCTTGCATTGCTTGATGATACTTTAGCATGCTGCACACTTCCTCCATTAGTATCTGATGCTTCAAAATCAGAGGGAAACCTATAAAGGGCTGCATTGAAATGCACAGTTGTAGCAGAAGGTTATAATGATCTACAAGGTCAAACGTCAAGGAAATGGAAAATAAAGCAATTTATACATTCAGTGGCTAGCACAGTAGGTCAAAACCTCAGCTAGTTTAAAATTGTCTGTTAATTCCCTGCCAACAAAAAAGAAAAGAAAACTTCTTAGCAAGCATGAGAAACATGTAAAATATTCTTAATGTATTTATATGTATACTTTTTTAAACTGAGGTGGTACACCATTGAGTTAATAAATGGTCTCTTGAACAATTGCATTGATTACATTTATATCCCACCATTCCTCCAAGGAGCTCAAAGTGGTGTACAAGTTTCCTTTTCCTCCCCACTTTATCCTCACAACAACCCTGTGAGGTAGGCTAGGCTGTGAGTGAGTGACTAGCCCTGAGGCCACCCAATGAGCTTCAGGGCTGAGTGAGGATTTGAACCAAGGTCTCCCAGATCTTAGTCCAACACTCTAACCCAGGCATAGGCAAACTCGGCCCTCCAGATGTTTTGGGACTACAACTCCCATGATCCCTAGTTAACAGGACCAGTAGTCAGGGATGATGGGAATTGTAGTCCCAAAACGTCTGGAGGGCCGAGTTTGCCTATGCCTGCTCTAACTGCTACATCACACTGATTCTATTCTATAAAGCTAGTAATTTATTTATTTTTTACACATGCATCAGGAAATCTGTATTGATTTCCCTTTCAACAACAACAACAACAATTCCTTGTATGGTTATGATGTGGTGCTTCAACCTGAACTTTGTTGAGTCCTCTCCCACCTCAACTGAATCCATTTTTTCATAGTTAAAAGGTGGTTTTCCATTTTGTGCTACTATATAAATGCAATATTGTAGGTCAGGGAGAGACATTTTTGTTCCCAGTTGCTTATGAAGTGGATTCATTAGGGAAGATGAAAGCTGGCAAATAAAAAGGAGAAAACTCCCCTTGATAACAGGCACAATGTACTTGAGTGGGTGGGGTGGAGGGTATGCCCATACTGTGATTACTTTTTAATAGCCATATCATAAGATGACTCAGCTTTGTGTTTAATAGCCTTGTGTATTCAGCTCTGTTTCCTTTGAACGGGATTTCATAATTATATGAAGTGTTGTCCCACTCTTTGAGTTTCAATGAATTATAAAAGACCTGGCTTTTTAAAACAAACCAACAAAAAGGCACAAGTGGCTTATATAACAGACAGCCACAAATCTCACAAGGTTGTAGAGGCGGAAAAGGGCAAGAAGCCGTAAGCAGTTGCACCCCCCCCCCCCGCCATGAAACCTCAAGGATCACATATGTTAGCAATGTGGGTTAACTTGGCTTGCAGATGTGCTAAGCACAAAAAAATGGGTAGAGGCAGAATCTAGGGTTAGATCCCCACAGGTCACTCTCCACCCTGTTCCCCCAATGTATGTAGGAAAGGACAGCGACTTGTGCAGCATGTGGTTGTTGCGTTTTCTCGCACTGACGCTGCCCTCCCTGGATCCCAGCCTTGCAAGGCTGCTGGGGGTTGCCGGCGTGGGAATGTGATAGGCCTTTTGTCGTCTCGCCACTGCCTTCGGGGGCCCATCGAAAGCATCCAGATCAGAGACGCGCTCCACTGCTGGTTAGAAGACCCCTGTTTTGTAATACAGGGGTCTTCTAACAGATTCCAGTTGTATCTGAAGAAGTGTGCATGCACACAAAAGCTCATACCAAGAGCAAACTTAATTGGTCTCTAAGGTGCTACTGGAATGAATTTTTTTATTTTGTTTAGATTCCAGTTGTGACAATCAAACTCTCAGCACCATTAACAAGTGACAGGTCTCAGGATTTCCTGGGGAAAGCCATTACTGCTTCCAGTGCTATGTTGCTGCTTGAAATGTATAATGCAGGTGGGGCCTGCGTTTCAGAAAGGGTCTTCACACTGCTTCTCTTTCCAACTATTTGCCTTCTGAAAAGTGCCCCCCACACCACAAACCGCTTTCCTGCACATGGGGTAGTCCCATACCTTTTCTCCCACAGAGAGAAATGCAGCCCTGGGTGTGATTTTTAAAAAGTAATGTGATTTCATAAAAATAGCCTGCTGGATCAGGCCATCTAGTTCAGCCTCCAGTTCTCACAGCAGCCCTCCAGAGGCCTGTGGGAAACCAGGAAGCAGAACGTGAGCACAAGAGCACTCTTCCCTCCCATGGTTTCCAGTATCTGGTATTCAGAAGCATTGCTGCCTCCAGATGTGGAGCTAGAGCATAGCCATCATGGCAAGTGGTAGTAAATAACAACAATTCTACCCCACCCATCTGACTGGGTTGTCCCAGTAGTCTTTGACAACCCTATCTTTCATAAAATTTGAATTTGGGGGGGGATTGAGGGGAAAGGGTTTAGTAGCTGTTCCTCCCTCTCAGTGCAATGCTGAAGATTCCAGTCTCCTATAGCCACTTTTCATTTTTTGAAACAAGATGAAGAGTGGAGAGGAAATTAACAAATGACTAATCAAGTATAACATGTAGTTTGAGCTTCAGCATAGCATAAAATCTAGCGCAGCGATAACTTACATATTACTCATATTAATGTGCGTATAATGTGTTTGTATGCATATCTACAGTCATCTCGGATGGGTCATTATGTATATAGCCAGGTAGTTGACCAATTATTGCTCTTTTGCAAATGTACATTTTTACAGGAAACTTAAAAGCCCTAACCACTGGCAACATCCCCACCCTGCTTTGTTGTTTGGCTTTATTAATCAAACTATCCTCATTTTCAAAGAAAATTACAAACACTTCTAAGCTTCTTATTTCCCCAAGGAAGCTCACATCATTTCAGCCACAGCATTCAAGTGATACAGGAACTCCTTGCAGATAAACATCAAAATTTCATTTTGGCATTGCTGTGTTTTGTAATGTTGTGGGATTTTGAGCCACTGATGAGGGGCCGTCATGAGGATGGCAGAGCATCCATTTTGATCCCTTGTGCCATGAAAATAATAGAATCATAGAGATCGAATGGATCCTCTAGTCCAACTCCCTGCAATGCAGGAATCTTTTGCCCAATATGGGGCTTGAACCCACTACCCTGAGATTAAGAGTCTCATGCTCTACTAACTGAGCTAATATTGGATACCATATGAATGTGCCTTAATGGAGTCACACTATGGCCCCATCGTTTCCGAGCACAATTCAAAGTGTTGGTGCTGACCTTTAAAGCCCTAAACGGCCTCGGTCCTGTATACCTGAAGGAGCGTCTCCACCCCCACCGTTCAGCCCGGACACTGAGATCTAGCGCAGAGGGCCTTCTGGTGGTTCCCTTACTGCGAGAAGCAAAGCTAAAGGGAACCAGGCAGAGGGCCTTCTCGGTAGTGGCGCCTGCCCTGTGGAACACCCTCCCATCCTATGTCAAAGAGATAAATAACTACCTGACATTTAGAAAACACCTGAAGGCAGCCCTGTTTAGGGAAGTTTTTAATGTGTGATATTTTAATGTATTTTAGTGTTTATTAGAAGCCGCCCAGAGTGGCTGGGGGGACCCGGCCAGATGGGCGGGGTACAAATAATAAATTATTATTAGTGGAACACCCTCCCATCCTATGTCAAAGAGATAAATAACTACCTGACATTTAGAAAACACCTGAAGGCAGCCCTGTTTAGGGAAGTTTTTAATGTGTGATATTTTAATGTATTTTAGTGTTTATTAGAAGCCGCCCAGAGTGGCTGGGGGGACCCGGCCAGATGGGCGGGGTACAAATAATAAATTATTATTATTATTATTATTATTATTATTATTATTATTATTACACCACTGTTATCCCTGACCCAGTTTAGCAGGGCATGGGTAAGGAACACTTAAGGAACCCCCTCCATCCCCTACCAGAGACGAATGGCAAACCAAGCTGTTAGACTATGCCGAAATGGCAAACCTGAAAGCTCAGAAACCAAGAAGACAAAAACTTTAAGAAAGAATGGGAAACATTTTTAATTTATTTAGGAGACCACTGTAAGCAGATGAAAACATTAGCAGGATTTTAACCTCACTTGTAATGTAACAAATACTATGGATAATATGGATAGATACAAAACATAGACTATGAAATAATATGCAGTTGGAAATGTTAACAACAGGACCCAGGGAGGGGATGGGGGGAAGTCTCGAGGTTCAGAGAAATCTCATGGATATGTAATTGGTATTGTAATAAATTTACACTTATAGAATCAAATAAAAATGATTTCAAGAACAAAACAAAACTGGTCAGCTTTTTGTATTTCCCTTTCCTTACTTCAGTATGAATAATATGTCTTTGCAATTTCTTTCCTGGCAGACCCAGAGAATGCCGTCTTCATAGCGCACACAGTTGGAACCAGCGTAGCTTGGAGGCCTAGACGATGTGAGAAGGCAGAGCCAAGTAACTGTGTGGACGGTGAGCTACCTCAGCCTAGTCAACTTCCCTTGTCTTGGACATGTGAGCAAACGGAGGAAGGGGGCTCTGCCATCAGACAATCTCTGGATAAGTTTTATGGGACTTGCTGCCAGAAGAAGCCATTTGGAGGGAGTCCAGCCTACGAAGTGGCTTCCCAGTGCCTGTCTGCCAAAATTGCGGAGCTGGCAGGCAAAGAAGGAATGACGTACGCACAGAAGAGTCTCCAAATGGCCCAGCTGGTTTTGAACCGAGATGAGAACAAGGTGTTTCCTCAGCGCTCCAGCGGCACCTGCTTTTCCATTCCCACGGAAACCAGAGTTAGTCTGGAGGAAAGAAAGCAAATGCCTGGGCTCTCAAATGATATCCTTCACTTCATCTTGAAACAGAACGTAACAAAGTGATTTATTTATTTTGCTGGAGATGGTTAGCTTTTTAAGCACATGTGCGATTTGTTGTCATTCGTCATCCAGCAATGAGGACCAAGACATCCGCTAGTGCTATGGGGCTTTCCTTCTTCTCCTCTCCCTGTGTGCTCCATCACCCACGATTGTGGGGGGATTGGGGAGTACCCCCCAGAACAGTGCATGGAGGTGGGTGGGATGGGAAAGAGGGGGTGGATTCTTCCATCTGGCAAGCAAAAATGCTTGCGCTGGTGGAGTAATCTGCTCAGCCCTACGTTGAATTCCTTCCAAGGCATTGGATTTCTTCAAAAAACGTAGAATCATAGGGGAGTGTTGTTATTTTAAAAAGAATAAAGCTGACTTTCAAGAGAGATCAAGCATAGCCTTCCCCGGGTGGGATTGACCTAATCAATGTGTTGCAATGTATGCATACGGTACCTGCTCCTTTCTCCTCAGGGAGGGGATTGTAAAGCTTGTTCTACTGTCACTGCTCTCGGCATGCATCAATTCGCAGGATATAAATTGGGGGTTTATGTCCCTTTCCTCCTATTCTTTGCATAACTTGAAAAGAGACAATGTAAACACATTGCTGAAACTGTAGAATATAATTCCCTGGGGAAGTGGACCATAGAAATAGCTAGTGGTTGTTTTTTTAAGTGCACGATCTTGTTGAATCTTTGAAGCGTGTGCCTTGCTTGTCTTCCAACTGCTGAAAGAGCAACGAGAAAGCTGTGGCTGCTGCTGAGTCCAAAGGTATCTCTTTCTCTTTTTAAAAGCTAAAACCTTAAAATAACCCAAATACTGCAACCATTGCTGGTGGTAATTCAGCTGTGTGGCTCACACCAGCTGAGCTTCTGGCCTCTGCTTATTCAACTAATAAGATTAATATTCTCAGTTGTATACAGGACCTGTGATCATTGGTGGTGGTTGTTTTTAAGAGCAAAGTTAGCATCTGTGTACATCAAGAATATAGAGGTTTCTCCCTTTGTATCAATAAAAGTAAATGATACCGTGGAAATTCTCTTGAAGCTTGCTGTTGGGATCATTGTAGCAGCTGCTGGGGGATGAATTTGCAGTGACTGGGCTTTCACTAGATTGAATCTTCCTCCTGTTTAGCCTTATTGCTCCCTTTTGTTGTTGTCTTACAGAAATATTGATCCACTGTTGCTCAGTTCAGAGTAGCTTTGTTTTGTTTAATTCATTACTATTGCATCTCACTTTTCCTCCAAGGAACTCTGAGTTATATTCTAATAGCTACCTTCTAAGGTAGGTTATGGGGACAACAGAGAGTGATTTGATCAAGGTCAGCCAATGAACTTCATTAGCCAAGCAGCATTTTGTATCTGGGGTTTCGACTATCCAAACCAAACCAATTCCCAGCCCTGCCATCAAAGGTCCCAGAGCATCTGACAGAACTTCCTGGCTCATGGATTTCAGCACCAGCTCACTTAGCAACAGTGTCAAAGGACAGCCACAATTCCTCTTAATTATTGTAGCAGCCACACGACGCGTCCACAGGAGTTGAGTACCACACCATACTCACCGTATACATACCACCTTTTTTTACCCTGGAGCTCCCCCTTTTTATCACGTTTTTTACAGCAACACCTGGAGGCCCAAAGGTCTTAGGATTTCTGCAAGCCGCAGACATGTATTCACAGACCCTTTTGCCTGTTGTACCTTCCACAATCCAGATAATAAATAAACACTATCTGGACAGAATTATTTGTCAGGGATGCTTTGCACCCTTTTTTCAAATCTTTTCCCCCAAAAGTTGTTGAACTCATTGGGGCTCTTACATAAACTGAGCATTGGAGCTTATCCCCAGAAGAATCGGGGGGGAGGGAGCCCTATTTTCTGGGAAAGACAAATGAGCTTAAAATCTTTGCATAAAGAGCCTCCTTGCAAATTCTGCAGAGCAAACATCTCTGCCTGGGGAACTGCAAACCTATGTCTGGCTTAGCTAGATTTTCCACCCACTCGTTTTTGAGATTCAGTAAATTATAGATTTGTTTTCTTCCTCTCTCAACCTGTGTTGTATAAGTGAAACACACATAGGCATTGGGATGGTTGCTGTAGCTGCCTTTGGAGCTCACTTTTTCTTCTCTCTGCAGTTCTCATGGAAACATGTCAGCTGCAGGAGGAAATGAGGGAACCGCAAATGAAAGGAATTCCTAGGGCATTTCCATATGAAATTGTTACCTTCAAGCAAGCTACACTTGCTGTTATCTATAAAAACAATCTAGTGGGAAGGTTGTACTAGAATGAAGGAAGCAGTTCCCTGAGCATCTCAAGCCCAGTTTTTGATCCACCAAGTAATAGGTATATTGAGCTTACCCTTTTCCTTTTAGTAAGAAGTGAGCATCTCTTCTTAACAGAGATATATGTTAAGCCATCTTTGCCCTGTCCACCTCTTTTGTACTTTCTCTCACTTTGGAGCATCAGTAGGTGGCTTGAGTTGCTGTGCTTAATAACAATAACTGTTCTTTATGGAAGAATGTCTAAGGACTGCACTGTCAACACATTAGGAGTCTGTCTTATACCAAATCAGACTGCCTAGTTCAGTGTTGTTTACAGCAGAGGTAACCAATCTGGTGCCCTCCATATATTGTTGCCCTCTCAATACCCTGCTGCCTTCCTCTGCTTCCCCACAGCATCTTTTGCCTGAGGCAGCTGCCTCACTCTGTCTAATGGAGCCAGTCCTGAGTAAGTCCAGAGTTCGGTGAGGCTTACACTGCAGCAGGTGTGTCAAAGGTTTGCAGCCTTCTCTCCTGGCTCCTGTACGTAGAGCTCCACATTGTCTGCCTTTCCTAATTGCTCTTCTTTTTGGCTTGTGTAAGTGAAAGCTCCACATTGTCCTAATTACCTAATGAACATTTCCGCTTACCTATATGGTTTCTAGAAATGCAGAAGAAACTGACTCATTCAGACGTATTGACTAATGCTTCTTGGGTCAAGAGAGACTCAAAATAGGCAATTCTTTCTCTCAGCATATGTTCCAGTGGAAGAGATTGTCGCCTCTCTTTCCATTTCTAGCTCCACGTTTTCCAATGTTTTGTAGTAGGCAAGTATGTCACAGCATATGGTTGCTAAACCGAGCACACATCAGCCAACTTGCCGGCTCTATAAATGCATCCCTTTTGTTGTTCTGTGTGGGTAGTTGTGTAGCATGATTTCCCCCCCCAATGTGATGAAAATATACCTGATTCTGTTTGTTCATAAGGTAATGGCTATTTTGAACGCTTTCCTTATTTTAAACAATGGCAATCCTTGTCATCTTTAAAACACTTTCCGAAACTCACTTTCGGAAAGGGGTTGAGTAATTAAAGTTATTAATCTAAACATTACAAGTTGTAGCTGAAGTAGGGTTGCCAGGTTAGTAGATCTTCTGAGATCACACACTCCCACTGATATATCTTATACCTCAGGAGTGGAGAACTGGGTCTGGTGAAAGGGTCCCGCCAGGTATTGCTGGGGCTGATGGGAGTTCAGTGACATCTGGGGGGGGCATAGTTCCCCCACCTGTGCTCTAAAAGCTGGTTTTGTTTGTACAGTGGTTCTATCCACAAAGGTTTGAGAAGATCTTTGCCATATTAAAAGGCAGTGTTACTTCCCTAGCGTGGTGAAAGTTTCAGTGCTGGCTGGGTTCGTTGTGACTGTACCTCGCTTGTTGAATGCTCTAAGTCAAGAGCACCTGGCCATAGGAGTGCATCAACAGATCTCTAATTTCATGAGGGAGTTTGGGTTTCATTGTATGCATTGTGTGTGTGTGTGTGTGTGTGTGTGTGTGTGTGTGTGTGTGAGAGAGAGAGAGAGAGAGAGAGAGAGAGAGAGAGAGAGAGATGCAATTCTCGTCTCTCGCATAGCACTGGCAGAAAGTGCAGGAGGTCAAAAGTGTAATGCTGTTGTTTTTAATATTTTTTATTAATTTTCCATTAATAACATTCCAATTAATAATGTTAATAACATATCAAATCATACCAAATCATAACACAAATAATAAAGCCAATTATACATTCCAAATTAAATAATTTTAAAAGGACTTCCCATGTTCTGGCCGGAAGGAGAAAGTCATAGAATCATAGAATCATAGAGTTGGAAGAGACCACAAGGGCCATCCAGTCCAACCCCCTGCCAAGCAGGAAACACCATCAAAGCATTCCTGACAGGTGGCTGTCAAGCCTCTGCTTAAAGACCTCCAAAGAAGGAGACTCCACCACACTCCTTGGCAGCAAATTCCACTGTCGAACAGCTCTTACTGTCAGGAAGTTCTTCCTAATGTTTAGGTGGAATCTTCTTTCTTGTAGTTTGAATCCATTGCTCCGTGTCCGCTTCTCTGGAGCAGCAGAAAACAACCTTTCTCCCTCCTCTATATGACATCCTTTTATATATTTGAACATGGCTATCATATCACCCCTTAACCTTCTCTTCTCCAGGCTAAACATACCCAGCTCCCTAAGCCGTTCCTCATAAGGCATCGTTTCCAGGCCTTTGACCATTTTGGTTGCCCTCCTCTGGACACGTTCCAGCTTGTCAATATCCTTCTTGAACTGTGGTGCCCAGAACTGGACACAGTATTCCAGGTGAGGTCTGACCAGAGCGGAATACAGTGGTACTATTACTTCCCTTGATCTAGATGCTATACTCCTATTGATGCAGCCCAGAATTGCATTGGCTTTTTTAGCTGCTGCATCACACTGTTGACTCATGTCAAGTTTGTGGTCTACCAAGACTCCTAGATCCTTTTCACTTGTACTGCTCTCAAGCCAGGTATCACCCATCCTGTATTTGTGCCTTTCATTTTTTTTGCCCAAGTGTAGTACTTTACATTTCTACCTGTTAAAATTCATCCTGTTTGCCTTGGCCCAGTTCTCTAATCTGTTAAGGTCATTTTGAAGTGTGATCCTGTCCTCTGGGGTATTAGCCACCCCTCCCAATTTGGTGTCATCTGCAAACTTGATCAGGATGCCCTCAAGCCCATCATCCAAGTCATTGATAAAGATGTTGAATAAGACTGGGCCCAAGACAGAACCCTGTGGCACCCCACTAGTCACTTCTCTCCAGGATGAAGAGGAGCCATTGATGAGCACCCTTTGGGTTCGGTCAGTCAGCCAGTTACAAATCCAATGAATGGTAGCATTGTCTAGCCCACATTTTACCAGCTTCTTTACAAGAATATCATGGGGCACCTTGTCAAAGGCCTTGCTGAAATCAAGATAGGCTACATCCACAGTGTTCCCTTCGTCTACCAGGCTTGTAATTCTGTCAAAAAATGAGATCAGATTAGTCTGACATGACTTATTTTTCAGAAACCCATGCTGACTTTTAGTGATCACAGCGTTCCTTTCTAGGTGCTCACAGACCGTTTGCTTAATGATCTGCTCTAGAATCTTTCCTGGTATTGATGTCAGGCTGACTGGGCGGTAATTGTTTGGGTCCTCTCTTTTCCCCTTTTTGAAAATAGGGACAACATTTGCCCTCCTCCAGTCTCCTGGGACTTCACCTGTTTTCCAAGAATTCTCAAAGATTACTGCCAGTGGTTCTGAAATCACCTCTGCCAGTTCTTTTAATACTCTGGGATGTAGTTCATCTGGCCCTGGAGACTTGAATACATCTAAACTAGCCAAGTGTGCTTGTACTACCTCCTTACTTATTCTGGGCTGTGTTTCCCCTGCTGAATCATCTGCTCCATATTCTTCAGGTCGGGCATTGTTTTCTTTTTTGGAGAAGACTGAGGCAAAGAAGGTATTGAGGAGTTCTGCCCTTTCTGCGTCCCCTGTTCGCATTTCACCTTCTTCTCCTCTAAGTGACCCCACTGTTTCCTTGTTCTTCCTTTTGCTACGGACATACCCATAAAAACTCTTTTTATTGCTTTTAACCTCTCTAGCAAGCCTGAGTTCATTCTGTGCTTTAGCTTTTCTGACTTTGTCTCTACATGTGCTGGCTATTTGTTTGAATTCCTCTCTGGTGGTTTCCCCCTTTTTCCATTTCTTGTACATATCCCTTTTAAATCTTAACTCAGTTAAAAGTTCATTAGATAGCCACCCTGGCTTCTTTAGGCACCTTCCATGTTTTCGTCTCATTGGTACTGCTTGAAGTTGTGCTTTTAATATCTCCCTTTTAACAAACTCCCATCCATCATGAACTCCCTTCCCTTTAAGTATTACTGACCATGGGATCACACCCAGCATTTCCCTAAGTTTTCTGAAGTCGGCTTTCTTAAAGTCTAGAATTTGAGTCTTAGTATGCTTGGTTGCTCCTTTCTGATGTATAATAAACTCCAGAAGAGCATGATCACTCCCACCTAATGATCCTACCACTTCTACCCCACTAACTAGGTCATCACTATTGGTTAGGACCAGATCTAAAATGGCTGATCCTCTTGTTGCTTCTCCCACTTTCTGGACAATGAAATTGTCTGCAAGGCCAGTGAGGAATCTGTTCGACCTTATGCTCTTGGCTGAGTTTGACATCCAACAAATATCAGGATAGTTGAAATCCCCCATTACTACTATCTCATTTCCTTTTGAATGCTTGGTCATCTGTTCCAGGAAGGCATCATCTATGTCCTCAGTTTGGCTTGGGGATCTATAGTAAACTCCCACCATGAGATCACTGTTATTTTTCTCTCCCTTAATTTTGACCCAGATACTCTCAATTTGGCTTTGAAGTTTTAAATCATGGATCTCTTCACAGGTATACACATCCCTGACATATAACGCCACTCCTCCTCCTTTCCTGTTTGGTCTATTTCTCTTAAATAGATTGTATCCCTCTATTACTACATTCCAATCATGAGACTCATCCCACCAGGTTTCAGTGATGCCTATTATGTCGTATTTAGTTTGCTGTACCAAGAGCTCAAGTTCATCTTGTTTATTTCCCATGCTCTGTGCATTTGTATACAGACATTGAAAACCATTGATCATTCCCCCTAGTCTCCTACTTATGGATTTTTTCCTCCCACCACTAGGTCTGTGCGCTGTTTGCTCCATTTGGTCCTTGACTTTTGGATGATCATCTTCAACATTTGATAGACTCCTACCTTCAGGACCACTGTCTCCCTCCCCCACATAAGTCAGTTTAAAGCCCTCCTGATGAGGTTTTTGAGATTGTTGGCAAAAACATTCCTCCCAACCCTTGTGAGGTGCAGCCCATCACTTGCCAGAAGTCCATCTTCAAGAAACTGCAGACCGTGATCTAAGAAACCAAACCGTTCCTGCCGGCACCATTTGCGAAGCCAGTTGTTCACTTCTCCTATTTTCCCCTCTCTTCCTGGGCCACGGCGTTCAACTGGGAGGACAGATGAGATGACAATTTGTGCATTTAATTGCTTCAGCTTCCTGCCCAGAGCCTCATAATCACTTTTGATCTTCTGGAGGCTAAAGTCTTTTATTCTCTCTGGAGGCTAAAGTCTTTTATTCTTGTTCCCACATTTTCTCTGTTGTTTGTTCCCAATATCATAATTCTGATGTTAACCCTTTATCGTCATCACAATCACTGGTATGCGACTTTCCATCGTATTTAACAAATCCATATTTATGTTAACATGCAAGAGGAATTTTTCTTCTTTCTATTATTGTCATCTCCCTATTACTTGCCTTCTCCCTTGTGGGCATCATCACAAGAAGGGCATCTCCCAGTTTTGGAGGGTCTTTTGACAAGATGCCCTCCTCCGTGGGTTCAACTGCTTGCTGAACTCTCCATGAGAGGTTTGTGAAAGCAAGTTCAGCTGTCAGGTGCCCCAGATTCAGCACAGAGACAGAGTATCGAGGGAGTAACTAGACTCCGTTTCCAGACTATGTCTTTTCCCTCTTCTTCCCTAGGTTTCGTGGTCTTTGCAGGCTGCGTGAGCTGCTGGCCTCCTGCTGTCGTGCCCCCAGAATCCATCCCCTGGTCTGCTAGAAGGAGGAGGAAGATATATTGGAAGATAGACGAGATAACAAAGTTAATGTTATGAAAGATCAGAAGGAAGAGTTACTGAAGGTTAAAACTATTTATGTGAGACCATGCGACTAGGGGATGGATGCCACCAATGCTGATAGGATGGTGAGTGTTGATCTTTGTTCATGAGGAACAATGAGGACAGAGAATCTGCCTGGCGGGGGTGGGGGGAGGCAGCTCCCTGATTCAATAAGAGTTCAGGGATGGGATGAGGACTTTGGGAAGAGCAACTATTTGAGGATAGTTCAGGTGAGCAAAGGTCATTTTTGAGGAAGCAAACATGTTTTCTAGTGCAAGGAAGAGATTTTCTTCATTTAAAGTGTAAGTAGGATTCCTAATTATTTCTGCATTCTGCTTCTTATGCTATCCCTCAAGATTTAGAAACATAGGGAACCAAATTCAGCGCAGAGATAGAGAGTATCAAGGAAGTAACTAGAATCCATTTCCTGACTATTTTCCGCAGTCTGCACAGGCTGGGAGAGCTGCTGGTCTCCTGCTGCCATGCCACTAAGATCCATCCCCTGGTGTGTGAGGAGTGGTGCATGCTCTAGTTATCTCCTGCTTGGACTACTGCAATGCGCTCTACGTGGGGCTACCTTTGAAGGTGACCCGGAAACTGCAATTAATCCAGAATGCGGCAGCTACCGGTAGACTGGTGACTGGGAGTGGCCGCCGGGACCACATAACACCGGTCCCGAGAGATCTACATTGGCTCCCAGTACGTTTCCGAGCACAATTCAAAGTGTTGGTGCTGACCTTTAAAGCCCTAAATGGCCTCGGTCCTGTATACCTGAAGGAGCGTCTCCACCCCCATCTTTCAGCCCGGACACTGAGATCCAGCGCCGAGGGCCTTCTGGCAGTTCCCTCACTGCGAGAAGTGAGGTTACAGGGAACCAGACAGAGGACCTTCTCGGTAGTGGCACCTGCCCTGTGTCTTACATGAGACCCGTGCTCTATCTTGCTCAGTGTTGTCTGCACTGATTGGCAGTGGATCTCCAGGGTTTCTTTTCCAGGGAATCTTTACCAGCCCTAACTGGAGATGTGGGGGATCAAACCTGGGGTCTTCAGCATGCAAAGCAGATGCTCTACCACTCAGCTACAGCCCTAACTATAACCGTATTCTGGATCAAACGTTTTGTCCATGTAGTCCAGTATTGTCTGCTCTCCCAACTGGCAATGACCCTCCAGAGTTTCATAGGAACATAGGAAACTGCCTTATAGAATTGTTGGGTTGGAAGGGACCCTGAGAATCATCGTCCAACCTCCTGCAATGCAGGAATATGCAGCTGTCCCATACAGGGATCGAACCTGCAACCTTGGTATTACTAGCAGCACGCTCTAACCAACTTATACTTAGAACATTGGCCCATCTATCTCGATAATGGCTATACTTACTGGCAGAACCTCTCGAGGATTTCAGATGGTTGTCTCTCCCAGCCCTGGGTAGAACCTGGGACCTTCCACTGGGTTGGTAATTCACATCACCTGCTACCTGATCATCTTGGGCATGGGTAGGCAAACTAGGGGCCGGATCCGGCCCAATCGTCTTCTCAATGTTTTTATCAGCATGTTTTTACATGAGTAGAATGTGTCCTTTTATTTAAAATGCATCTCTGGGTTATTTGTGGGGTATAGGAATTCGTTCATTATTTCCCCCCAAAAAATATAGTCCGCCCCCCCCCCCATAAGGTCTGAGGGACGGTGGACCGGACCCCTGCTGAAAAAGTTTGCTGACCCCTGATCTTGGGGATGGAAATGCTAGGGATTGAACCTTGGCTCATTCATGCTTTCCATAGGCTGGCCACTATGAGAACCAGATGCTGGACTAGATAGGATATCGGCTTGATCCATCAGGGGTCTTTGTGTGTTCTTGTGTCACCATGAGCCACCATGCCTCACCTGCTGTATAGCTGAGAGGATGGTGTCACCCCTTTGTGTCTTTTCACATGAGTAATGGGAGCGATTGGCACATTGGCAGAATGTCAAGGGGATCTTTCCACCATGAATGAACAGTTGGAAAGAACTAGGTGTCCCTCTTTTGAACGAAGTGCTATTGCTTAAGGCTTCCCATTACTTTGATGATATACAGTGTAATCCATAAGAATTAATCTGGGAAATCCTTCCACTCCCATTTGAGAGCCAATGGAGAAAAATGCTGGTAAAATAGTGAGCTTTAAATGCACGGCTGTGTGCTAATAGACTTTGGGATTTTTAAAATGCTTATAGCTCCCATAGTCACTATATCTTGTTGCACATAAAGACAGGTTTAATTTATAGTGCTGAGATTTGCCTCTGTGAATCTTTTCTAGCACAGCTAGAAAACTCAAAAGTGATTTTTTAATTATTATTAAGCAGTGCCCTTACTTAGAATTAAAGCACTATAAATATTTAAATGTGTGAATTATTAAGGCAGCCAGACTAGCCCAGTTTGCGGAGAATATTAAATGGGAAATGGGCAGATAAATCACTACCTGTAGTCCACAGCCAAATATAGCAAATGAACTCTTCCATCGCTAGGAAAAAATGGTATGTTTTAAAATATTCTCTCTAAAGAGGGTAGGCTTAACCCCGACTGAATTCTTGGAACGGCATCCAAGACAATAAAGCTCTTAGTTAGTATAAATGCAATGGTTAAAGTTGCAATCCTACAGACACTATAGAGATTGAATAGAATTTACTTCTGAAGAGAAATTGGATTGCCTCTACATGTGCATAAATGTTCATGCTTGCATGTGCACTTAAAAGGGGGGGCTCTTTCTCCCTTCTCGCTCCATTTGCCAATCCCCCATTCCCCCCAGACTCAGTGGTTTAGATCACAGCACCACCTGTGTCCCTACAACACCTGGTAGCAGTCTGTGTGAAGGTACTGTGAAATATTTCAGGGCTCCACCTCCATAATCTCTTTCTTATGATGACGAAGATGAGGAGTGGAAGAAGTAGAAGTTTGAGTGCAACAAGAAGCGAGGGACACTGAAGTATTCCCTGCATTTCTCCCAGTGCTCCCTCTTGCTCCTCCACAGCACGGCAGGTGCCCCCGTTAGCCCCATCCACATCTAGCTGGCCCTTCCCCAGTTCCTCTCCACCTTTCCACCCTATCACTAGAGGCCTAAAAGTTCCTCCCTCTCTCACACCCACCTTTCTCCCTACCTCCCATCGCTTTCTCCCGCCCCATTCTTGCATGCTTCAATAAGGTTGCACAAAAAGCACTCTGAAAATTGAGTTTGCTGACAGGATCTTCCTCCCTACTTCCCATGCATTATGATGGTTTGCTGTTGTTTCCTCTCTCCCCTTTCTGTATGTGTTTCTCTGTGTAAGTAATGTTTAAAAACTCAATACAAAAAACCCCCAACCCTATACATAAAACAAACAAATCCCAATGTACCCGTAATTGTCCGGGTTTTTCTGACCTGTGGCTGATGGTTGAATCCCATGGGGAACATACTTACATTTAGTCAGACCTTTGGTTCATCTAGCCAGGGCCGTCTTAAGCTTATCTGGCGCAAGGATCCCTCCTGCGCCCCCCATCCCCATGTTTCCCTCTGGGCGGGCAGCAGCTGGAGGGCGGCTCCTCAGCGGAATGGAGGCTCCGGGTTGATAAGACTAGCAAGTTCAGTGACAGCAGCTCACGAGCCCCCTGCCGAAGTAAGGGGGTCTGGAGTTGCCAAAGGCGCAATTTCCCCCATTGCGTTTGGGAGATGGGGGGTGGCAGGCGTGCTTCCTCGTGAGTAAGTTCGTGGCTGCACTTTCAGCCATGCAGCCTGCTCCTCCGAGGCATGTGGGCTTGGCGTGTTTACGTGGCGCTTTACTCTGCAGCAAACACAACGAGGGCCGCAGGGCTTGGCACAAACTTTGCAGCCAGGTATTCCGCTTTGGCTGGAGAGGGCTGCTGACGGAGGCGGGTGAGGGCGGTGCTGCCAGTGGGGCTGGAGGGCGGCTCCTCCAGCAGGGAGGAGGTTCCGGGCGCGGCATGGCAGAGGCGGACGAGGGCGGTGAGCTGATGCCGGGAAGCAGCGCGTCCAGCCTCCGCCTCTTCCCTGGCGCCCTCCAGAACGTGGCGCCATGGTTTCCTGCGCCACTAGCCTCTATGGCTAAGACGACCCTGCATCTAGCTCCGTATTATCTAAACTGACAGCCTTCCCAGGTTTTCAGACTGGACTCTTTCCCTGCCCTACTTGGAGAAGCTGGAAATTGAACCTGGGACATTCTGCATGCAAAGCATGTATTCTGCCACTGAGCCACGGCCCTTGCCTGAATTTTAGAATGCAAGGGATTTTCTTGGCTGCTTTCTACAGCAGCTGTATCCGCCGAGAGGAGCAGCATAGGGAAGCAGCAGCCACAGAAGCCTGGAATAGAGAAGAAGAGAGGCTCACAAAAGGATGCACTCATACCTTTTCAGTAAAGCTTTCATCCTTTGGAAAAAGACCCCCTGTTTCCCTGCCGGGCTCCATAGCTCTTTAACAATCCCTTCACATCAAGGGTTTGCTCAATTGTTAGGAGATGTGCCTCTTTTTCCAGAATATTTCTGAGCCCTTGTTAAATTCAAGCTGTTATCTGTTGCTGTTTGAATGCACTCTTCTGCTCACTTTCCACGGCAGGTTATGATCAGTTTTCATCTTCTTTTGAAAACAGATAACCTGATCTGTCACTTTCAGAGTTGCAAATGGGGAAAATTTGCATTGATTGATCCCAGAAATGACAACCCCAGATGTGAAGAGGACTCTCTTGATCAGATCAAGCTGCCATCAGGCTACAATAAAAATAATTTTAAAAATGTTTTAAAGCAGGCAGAACCCCTTTCAGAACTTGCAATGTTGTATTTGATGAGAGAAATTTACTGTCTCAGACCTCACTGAGCGGGGTCACATAAGCATTATTACAAGAGAAATGCTGGTACAATTATTGCCTGAAGCAAACCAAGCTCAGTTGAGGACCTGACACAAAAACCCATGAGGAAACTGCAGCGTTGCTCAGAGCCCAAACATGTTGGGCATACAATATGGTGATATTGTCCTTAGTTCAGTGACTCTGTGCCATTCCAACCAGGCTTGGGGACCTGGGCAGCAATGGGTCTAGGGCCCAAACCCCCAGATCCTGGGCATGCCTGGACATGGACAACCCCAGAGTTATGTATACAGTGCAAGAGGGTTGGCTGTGGTGAAAACAGCAATCCAGAGACACCTGGTGTTCAGCAATCCATGAAACCTCGTGGGCATGTCCCCATGATGGAGAAGCCCGCTACACACTTCTAGGCAGCCTGAGAGGGCTGTGAACAAGCCTGCCATCATAGATGCTTCCTGGTGAGGTTATAACCCCTGTATGTGCCTGGCAACGGAAAGAGGATGTCGTCATTTGCCATCAGGCCCCAGAGACTGTAGGATCTCCTATCAGGCTGACAGAAGGTTCTAGGTTGAATCTCCGCCACCTCCAGATAGGCTTGGGGAAAGCTGTCTGAAACTTTGGATAGCCACTGCCAGTCAGTGTAGATTATATTGAGCTAGAGCGACCAGTGGTCTAACTGAGTATAAGGCAGCTTCCTATGCAAAACATCTCTTGAACCTGCTGAAGAGATCCAGAGGAGGAGTGTAGATGCTGGGGAGAAGGTTTGAGCCAGTATGGCTTGGAGGTGCCATGAGAACATCACTGCTCAGCTCTGCAGAAATTGACTTGCCTATGGGAGCATAAGCCCAGGGCTCGTTATGGGGCTCGTTATGTTCTCGAAGCTACTAACATGAGTTTGGCCAAACTGCGAGAGGCAGTGAAGGATAGGCGTGCCTGGCGTGCTCTGGTCCATGGGGTCACGAAGAGTCGGACACGACTGAACGACTGAACAACAACAACAATGGGAGCATAAGCCCAGGGCTCGTTATGGGGCACTATCCATGACCCACCCACCCCCTGACTCCATACTCAGGGACTTGGACTATTCAGGGGACGAGAGGGTAGACATAATTTAAGCATTGCTGGCTCCATCCCACAGTGGTGTTATGGCCAGTTGACGGGTGCCTCTTCACCCTTGCCTGAGATTCCATGATGCCTGGAGCTGCATGGTCCATCTCTTCCCATCCTATCCCTGTCGTCGTCCTCACCAGACCTGATCAGCAGATCCCCAGAGTCTGTGCCACACAGACCCCCTTCCCCAGCAGCAACACCATGGCTGGGTGGAGGCAGCTTGGAGGGAGAGGAGTCAAGAGGAGCTGTGGCAGCCCATGCCACCAACTCCAGCACTATTGCAGCAAACAGCCACCTGGGTGCTCATGCTTCATCCTCCCCACCCCATGGGTGTGAGAGGAGTACTAGTTGATGTAGTGTTGTGTGTTTCCCTCCATGCATCTGGACTGCGATTCTGGCAAGATGGAAGTGCCCAGGAGGGTTTGGGCTGCAGATTGGAGTGCTTCTCCTGTGTGTGAGAGACATTGCCCGCTGCTGCTGGGGGGGGGGAATAGGAGTGTTAGGGCAAGACAGTTCTGACAAGATGCAGCATTCACATCTTGCAAAGGGATTCGGAGAGGGTGGGGAATAAGAAAAAGAGTTTGGATTTGATATCCCGCTTTATCACTACCCGAAGGAGTCTCAAAGTGGCTAACATTCTCCTTTCCCTTCCTCCCCCACAACAAACACTCTGTGAGATGAGTGGGGCTGAGAGACTTCAAAGAAGTGTGACTAGCCCAAGGTCACCCAGCAGCTGCATGTGGAGGAGCGGAGACGCAAACCCGGTTCACCAGATTATGAGTCTACCACTCTTAACCACTACACCACACTGGCTCTCATAAGAAATGGGAGACCATTGCAGTGGTTGTCCATATGTTCTCCCCTTCCCTTGCTTGTTTGGGGTGCTCTATCCTGGCACCCCAGTAGTTGAAATGGAGTTTCGGCAGGCTTCACCCATTGAACCCTGTCAGTGGAAGTCCTGAGCATCTGATGGAAGTTTGGGAGTTTGCTTTTTAAAGAAAAGCATGAAAACATGGCACAGACCATGCAATCGTTTTTTCTGCTGAATTTGCCATTGACCGGAAGGAAGAGTTGTAAGGGGGCTAGGGTGAGTTGTTAACCCCCTTGGGTCATAATTAATAGAGGGATGCTTGGTGTAATTACCAGACTGCCAAATAATGAATGGACCTTCTCTTTATTCATTTTATGAAAGTAGATTTTACTGTTAAGTATTTCTGGGCTTTGCTTCATCGGCTTACAATGGATGATTTCAGCAACTAATGGATGGGGAATATTTTCAGTCCATAAAAATAATTAGCATCGTTTATAATGGAGAGATTTGTGCAACTACATCGTTTGTGCTGATCAGAGGAGAACAATAGCCATGTTCCACTGAGATGGGCTAAAATGAAGCAGGCAGTGGGTGCTTCCATGATTGGCTATTCCAAGAACAGAGTCCTTGACTAAATGGGCCTTTGGCCTGATCTAGCAGGGCTCTACATTCAGTGGATTTGTAACTGGCTGACTGACCGAACCCAAAGGGTGCTCATCAATGGCTCCTCTTCATCCTGGAGAGAAGTGACTAGTGGGGTGCCACAGGGTTCTGTCTTGGGCCCAGTCTTATTCAACATCTTTATCAATGACTTGGATGATGGGCTTGAGGGCATCCTGATCAAGTTTGCAGATGACACCAAATTGGGAGGGGTGGCTAATACCCCAGAGGACAGGATCACACTTCAAAATGACCTTAACAGATTAGAGAACTGGGCCAAGGCAAACAGGATGAATTTTAACAGGTAGAAATGTAAAGTACTACACTTGGGCAAAAAAAATGAAAGGCACAAATACAGGATGGGTGATACCTGGCTTGAGAGCAGTACAAGTGAAAAGGATCTAGGAGTCTTGGTAGACCACAAACTTGACATGAGTCAACAGTGTGATGCAGCAGCTAAAAAAGCCAATGCAATTCTGGGCTGCATCAATAGGAGTATAGCATCTAGATCAAGGGAAGTAATAGTACCACTGTATTCCGCTCTGGTCAGACCTCACCTGGAATACTGTGTCCAGTTCTGGGCACCACAGTTCAAGAAGGATATTGACAAGCTGGAACGTGTCCAGAGGAGGGCAACCAAAATGGTCAAAGGCCTGGAAACGATGCCTTATGAGGAACGGCTTAGGGAGCTGGGTATGTTTAGCCTGGAGAAGAGAAGGTTAAGGGGTGATATGATAGCCATGTTCAAATATATAAAAGGATGTCATATAGAGGAGGGAGAAAGGTTGTTTTCTGCTGCTCCAGAGAAGCGGACACGGAGCAATGGATTCAAACTACAAGAAAGAAGATTCCACCTAAACATTAGGAAGAATTTCTTGACAGTAAGAGCTGTTCGACAGTGGAATTTGCTGCCAAGGAGTGTGGTGGAGTCTCCTTCTTTGGAGGTCTTTAAGCAGAGGCTTGACAGCCACCTGTCAGGAATGCTTTGATGGTGTTTCCTGCTTGGCAGGGGGTTGGACTGGATGGCCCTTGTGGTCTCTTCCAACTCTATGATTCTATGATTCTATGATTCTACTTACGTTCAGGCAGAGAACAGATTTACCGGTATCCTGTGAGCAACTCGGTCACAGGCTCTGGTCACCACAAGACAAGTATGAATAGCCAGGGCTCAACTATTCTCAGCTTTTCTCTCTGCTCTATCCCAACTCTGCAACTGACCAAGCTCCCACTCAGCTTTCCCCCTCACTGACAGGGTTGAGGGGCTTGCCTGGGGGCGGGGGGTGTATCTGCTTTTTTGTCTTGTTTTGGAGTATATGCAGGTATTTTGCCTGTATGGGGCAAGGGTCTGAAAAAGGCCATATTTTCTTTTCTGAAATAGATATTCTGTGACAACTCGTGGGAGTTGCATAGATTCCCACATGTACCCTTGGGCAAGAAACATTTAGGGACCCCTGGTACACATGATGGTTTTGTATGTGAAACTACTACTAGTAGAAATAGTAGTAACAATAAATACACGTGCTATAAATTTCCTAGTCCTGCCTTGCTTTAGTAATACCAGCTATGACTACATATTTTGTTTTGTGTGAGCTCAATAGCTCTGCTGGTTATACGGCTGCCCCCGCCTCACATTGAGCACTGTAAAGAGTTCATAGAAAGATGGATTGAGGCATGCTGCAAGATCAGTATGTGTGTGGTCTTTCAGAGTTAAAGGTAAAGGTACCCCTGACCGTTAAGTCCAGTTGCGAACGACTCTGGGGTTGCGGCACTCATCTTGCTTTATTGGCTGAGGGAGCCGGCATACAGCTTCCGGGTCATGTGGCCAGCGTGACTAAGCCGCTTCTGGCAAACCAGAGCAGTGCACGGAAACACCGTTTACCTTCCCGCCGGAGCGGTACCTGTTGATCTACTTGCACTTTGACGTGCTTTCGAACTGCTAGGTTGGCAGGAGCAGGGACCAAGCAACGGGAGCTCACCCTGTCGCAGGGATTCGAACCGCCGACCTTCTGATCAGCAAGCCCTAGGCTCTGTGGTTTAACCCACAGCGCCACCCGCGTTTCTCCTTTCAGAGTTAGGTAGGCAATATAGGCAAATCTCTGTTCCCAAGGAGCTGACAGTCTCCAACAGGCAGCTGGAAAGCAACAGAAGGCAGTAGGGAGAAAGGAGGCAAAGGAGTGAACAATGTGGGCAGATTTCTCTAATCCACAGTGGTATTTCGAGACAATGGGAAGGAGTGTGGGGTCCATTCATTCTGCTCAGGGAGAGTCAAACACCCCACCCTGGGGAACTCTTTGGATAAATTCTTACATTAAGAGTCCCCCACCCCGGGTTTGTTCCATTTCCCCCAAATCATTACAAGCACTTCAATAAAGAGGATGTTGCCGTGGAACATTTTTCATTTAGCATCTCTCGAGGTGTTGTGAGTTTCTATCGGCTCATTAGATAAATCGGCAGTGGGATGAGACAAGGTGAGGAAACGTAATTGCTGAAATAGGGCTCATTTGACAGGGATGTCTCTGCGGGGAGAGAGAGAGAGAGAGAGAGAGAGAGGAGTGTGTGGGGGCGTGAGTGAATGCGGGCGCATTTGCCTGTGAGTGACGCTGGAGGAGGGAATATTAATTATTTTACAGAGAGGAGCTGGAAATCCCTTAGCATCGAAGCCCTCAAATAAGAACGGTGGCTCTTTTTCCTGCAGGTTCAAATCAGTTCTGCAACTTAGTTACCTCGCCACCGCACCCATGGAGGCCAGTGGAGACGATGATCTTCTTGTTAGGTCCGTCTGAGGGAGGGGATCCCTGTGCTCTGACGCGGGATAGGAGTCTTCAATTGTCATAACGGGAGGGGGTGGAGGTGGGCATGGAAACGATCTTCCTCTGGGGGCGCGGGGCGCTGCAGAGAATCATAAGACAAAACTGCGTTGACAGTGAAAAAAAGATTGAAGATGGCAGTGAGGCTCTCTCTTCTACCCAAAGCAGGGTAGGGACATTACCCAGGTGGTCTTCTGGGAGGGAACATACCAAGCTGCCTTCTAGTGACTTATACCATTGCGCCCCACTAGCTCAATATTGCCTACCCTGACTGGCAGCGGCTCTCCAGGAGCTGGGTTGGACACTGACTGGGGCCTTCTGGATGCCATGCAGATGCTCTACCACCGAGCCGTGGTGTGCTAGGAGGAACGAAGGGGCGTCGGGGGCGAGAGCGGGCTTGGCAAGCTAATGAAAGGAGTTTTGTCTGGGGGTTGGCTTTGCGCGGTGGCAAGGAAGCGTTGTGGGCGGCTGGCAGCGGTGGAGAGAGTCTCGCTGTCTTCGGCAGCTTTTGGAGCAGGATCTTTCTGGCGATCCCAGGGACTCTCCGCCCCGATCCCCTGGGGGCCACCTCTGACGCAAACCCTTTTCCCCTCCTGGCTCCGACGCCCCCTCCTCCTCTGTATTCCCCCCCCACCCTCCCTTAAATAGCGTGGAGCTGCGGCCAGGAGGCGAGCTGGTGGCGAAGCAGCTTCAGCTATTGCAAGCAAGTCTGCCCGTCCTGCTTGCCTGCCTGTCGGCCGGCCATGCTACCTTCCGTGGCGCTGCTCAGTCTCCTCGGAGCCGCAGCTCTGGCAGGTGAGTGAGGGCGCTGGGGGCCGCGCGGGTTGGGTCAGCACTGTGGACAGCGGCACGGCTCGGATCAGCACCATGGAGAGCGACGCGGGCGCGGCAGACCGCGGGGAACAGTGGAGGGGAAGGCGGGACAGGGATGCGGAGCCCGGTGGTGCTTTCCTAACCCTCGCCCACCTACGGCTGAGTCAATGCACCATAGCCAAGAACCGGGTGACAGGCACCTCGCCTGGGCACGGGAAAGCCCTCTCTCAGTCTGCCAAGGGATCCATCTCCTGTATCTCGTCAGGCTTCCATTCATCCATCCACATACCCACCCCAATTCAGTTACGCACCTAAAAGAGAGGAATCATATGTGTTTTGCTTGAACGCAGATAGGGAGTATTCATTCAACAGCTTCCAGCTCCAGTTATGCCCACTTCAGTGCCCTAGAGGGAGAGCCAGTCTGCACTAGCTTCTCTTCAAAGGCAACAGCATCTCATACAATGCATGGGAAACCAAACCAAAAGATGGGCTCCTTGCCCATGTCAGAAGTGCATTGGGTTTCAAGTGCGCATAACCTGAATCAGGGTCCCCGTGACAGCAGGAGGAGAAAAGAGGAGGAGAAAAGGGAAAAATATATAAAATATACCTTTTTGGTTTGTGTTTTCTTCTCACACACCCATGTGTGTAAGGGGAGGAGGAGGAAAGGAGTAATATATACATGCTCAGTATTTGTGAGTAGTTACCCAGGGCATGTACCAAATCCACTGTGGGTGAACAAGCACTCCCACATACTGGTTGTTCATTCAGTTTTTTGCCTGAATGGAACCAGACAGCTCAAATTAAGCATGTTAAAATGCTGAAGACACGTTTCTAGAAACAGGCATTTTATAGGTATAAAATTGAAAGATAAAGTGACAGCCAGCACTTTTCAGACATTTGCTATTTGTCCATTTCATAAATGTATATATGCCACTTGACTGTAAAAAGACAAAGGAAAGAAACCTCAAAGCAGTTGCTTTGGTTTGCATTTCATTGTCTGGCAAGATCAGGAAGCAAGGATAATTGAAAATTCCATATCAATTTTATCAATTTTAATAACATACTGGATGTTTAAAGAAATCCTTGCTTTAAAACTTGCCTTATTAACATAAATGCTGTTGGGGTGAACTTGCCTTGGCTGTAAAAGAGAACAATTTCATTGTGGAATGAGGCACCCGCTGCTGAAGTTGTGTTGCTCTTTCCCTCCCCTCTGGCAACTGGATTGAGGGTGCGTGTTGCCTTTTCCTGAGATGAGTCACTTACATGCGAGTGCTTTCCAAGTCTTGGAGCTGTACGTAGGAAGGGTAGGAAAAGCCCATCAATTCTCAAAACGTTTTCTTCTGTCAAAAGCAATGCGCTGTGTTTTATGTGGGCATGTTGGTCTGTAATAGAATCATAGAATCAGAGTTGGAAGAGACCACAAGGGCCATCCAGTCCAACCCCCTGCCAAGCAGGAAACACCATCAAAGCATTCCTGACAGGTGGCTGTCAAGCCTCTGCTTAAAGACCTCCAAAGAAGGAGACTCCACCACACTCCTTGGCAGCAAATTGCACTGTCGAACAGCTCTTACTGCTCATGAAGAAATACCTGAACACTCAACCAGTGGTTTTAAGTGCCATGGACCAGCTGATGTGTACTATTTTAAAAAGTGATAGCTATATATGATTGATTTCTATAAAATCAACTGCAATCCTGTTAGCTAGGGATGATGGGAGTTGTAGTTCCAAAAACATCTGGAGTGTCAAGGTAAGCCATCACTGTGTTAGAGACTAGGAACTGGGAGACCAGGGCCACCCAGCAATTTCTTCCTTTTACAGCACAGATGGGGAACCATTTTCAACTTTTCTGGGCAACCTTCTGAGGACCACATGTCTTTAATGGGCCAAAGGCAAGAAATGGAAGAGGAATGAATGTGAATTTTACTTTTGTAGAGTAGTCTAGTTTCTACACGCATACCCCCACACCACTTCTACCCTCCTTCCAGGCAGGCAAGAAGCATTATCACCATAGCTGTCAACCCTCCCTTTTTTTGCGGGAAACTCCTTTATTCCAATGCCGTTTCCTGCTGCTATCCCGGAGTGTTGATATCCCTTAAATTTCCCGGATTTCAAAGGAAGCAGCTCCTCTGCCTCCCTGCCGAGCATTGCTCGGCTGCCAATAAGGAGTCTGAGACCGACTGGAGGCAGAGCTTGCATGCCTTGTGCAGCCAGACCCTCACGCCCAACCAGACAGACAGCCTGCCTGCCATCTATGCGCTCGCTCTTTCACTCACCCATTCACACGCAGCCTCTGGAGCTCAGGGTGGCGAGGCTACTTGGTGCCATTGCACCGCCCTCGCGGCATCCCTTATTTTCAAATCCAAAAGTTGACAGCTATGATTATCACTGTTCAAGGAGGCATTTCAGAGAGGCAGAAGCAAGGTCAGTGGGGAGAGGCAGGTGGCCTGGGGAGAATCCCGAGGTCCAAATAGAGAGGGCTGCATTTCATCCTCCAGACCTGAGGATCCCCATCCCTGCTTTACCTTAAAACACATTTTGAATGCTAAATATATTAAACCAATTGAGTTATTCCTGGGGGTGGCATACATCCCATCCAGTGTTGAGTGGTGGGTGAAACAAAACTTACTGCCATTTTGCGCATTGTCATAAATGCATGTATTAAGCTCTTAAACCCCTTCGGCAGAAGGTTGTCTAAGAAATTATTGCCCCAGCCAATCGCACGGACAGTTGCCCACATCGTTGGAGATTGTGCTCTCCGGCAGTGATCCATTTGGTGCAATTCAGCCTGTACTGTAATGGACAGGTGCTCCTTTTTGTGCAATATGGCTCTACAGCCATCATGTAGTATAATACCTTATCCCAAATGGAACTCCTGTATCTAATTGAAATATACCTTTGACATCGCAACAGACAACACAAACTATATTTAATGTTGCTTGCTTAATTTAGTCAGTGAGTGTTCCCTTCATTCAGGGCAGGCAAGTATTGCCTTTGTTTTGAAATAATAATAATAATAATAATAATAATAATAATAATACGATATGGCTTTATTATCTCACTAACACTTTACCCATTCCCACTCCCCCACCCCCATTTACTTGTTAATATGTTGCTCCTGTCCGCCTTCTAGTTTCTTGATATAAAAATCCAAAATTCTAAGAGGGCCACATGTTCCCCACCACTGTTTTCAAGAAAAGGGTCAGTTTCCCCATTCCACATGTTCCCCATTCCACCTTTTTTTTTTTTTTTGAGATGTGTTTCTGTCTCAGGAGTAACCTCCCCACCCTGGTCAGCTCATTCTAACAAAATGAATTTCAGCAGGGACAAATGTAAGGTTTTGCACTTAGGCAGGAACAACCAGCTGCACAAATATAAGATATGGAGCACCTGGATTGCCAATAGTACCGGTACATGTGAAAAGAATCTGGTGGTCTTAGTAGACCACAAGCTTAACGTGAGTCAACAGTATGATGCAGTTACAAAGAAGGCTAATGCTGTTCTAGGCAGCATCAAGAGAAGCATCATGTCCTGATCAGGGGAAGTCATAGTCCCACTCTATTCTGCCTTGGTCAGGCCACACTTGGGAGTACTGTGCTAAGTTCTGGGTGTCACAATTTAAGAAGGATATTGACAAGCTGGAACATGTGCAAAGGAGGGTGACCAAGATGATCAAGGGTCTGGAAACCAAGCCTTATGAGGAACAGTTGAGGGAGCTGGGTGTGTTTAGCCTGGATCGGAGGAGACTGAGATATGATAGCCATCTTCAAATATCTAAAGGGCTGTCATGTGGAGGATGGAACAAGCTTGTTTTCTTCTGCTCCGGATGCTAGGAGCTGAACAAATGGCTTCAAGATACAAGAAAGGAGATTCAGACTCAATATCAGGAATAACTCTGACAGTAAGAGCTGTTTGACAGTGGAGCAGTCTCCCTCGGGAGGTTGTGGACTCTCCTTCCTTGGAGGTTTTTAAGCAGAGATTGGATAGCCATCTGTCATTGATGCTTTAGCTGAGATTCCTGCACCACTGTGGGTTGGACTAGATGACCCCCAGGGTCCCTTCCAACTGTATGATTCTATGATTCTTCATGCTGACAAATTATTGTTATATGCAAAAGTATGAAGCATGCATCTCAAAAGCACAAATCCTTTTGCTTAAACAAGCTGTGGGGCGGTGGGGGGGGGGAGTGTCTGTTTTTCTGAACATAGGAAGCTGCCATACAGATTCAGACCACTGATGCATCTAGCCAAGTTTTTACTCTGACTGGCTCTCCAGTATATCAGACCGAGGGGCCACCCAGATCAGCATTTTGTTTTCAACAATAGCCAGCCAGATGCCTTGGGGAGTTCACACAATAGTGATGGCTTTCTCTTCCCCCCACTTCAGAACATGTGGCACACATAGGAATACGGCCTCTGAACACTGATTTAGCTCTCATCGTTAATAGTCATTGGCAGACCTCAATTCTTAGCTCTTTTATAAAGCCTTCAAAATTGGTGTCAGTGACTGCATCCTCTGGTACATCATCCCACAAATCAGTTGTGTGATCTGTGATTAAGGCAACGATCCTAATCATGTCTTCTCAGAAGTAAGTCTCATTGGGTTTAATGGGACTTGCTCGCATATATGTGGGGTTAGGATTACAGGCTAAACATTTAGCCTGTCCTAAACACATGGCCAGGGACCCAGGTGGCGCTGTGGGTTAAACCACCGAGTCTAGGGCTTGCTGATCAGAAGGTCGGCGGTTTGAATCCCTGCGACTGGGTGAGCTCCCGTTGCTCGGTCCCAGCTCCTGCCAACCTAGCAGTTCGAAAGCACGTCAAAGTGCAAGTAGATAAATAGGAACCGCTCTGACGGGAAGGTAAACGGCGTTTCCGTGTGCTGCTCTGGTTCGCCAGAAGCGGCTTAGTCATGCTGGCCACATGACCCGGAAGCTGTACGCCGGCTCTCGGCCAATAAAGCGAGATGAGCGCCGCAACCCCAGAGTCGGACACGACTGGACCTAATGGTCAGGGGTCCCTTTACCTTTACTTTAAACACATGGCCTAGTCACAATGGTTATATTCAGTGTTTCATTTTTTTTCTAAAAAAGAAAACTCTCATTTTCCTACTCATATTGAAATATTGCCCCTCAATGAGGCCAAACTTAGATTCACAAAATGTTTAGGGGTATGTGTACCCCTGTGTCCCCCCAGAAAAAAAGCACTGGTTATATTCTACCTCAAGGGAACAAGAGGGGGAGAATGCTATTGCCCTCCTGTCCTTCCAGTGTTCCCAGAGGCACCAGCTTGGCCACTGTGGAAAACTGGATGTCCGGCTTTATAGGCCTTTGGTACAACCCAGCAGGGCTCTTTCTAAGTCAATTAATCTCATGGGGAATCCCAAATTGTAAAATGTTGATAGAAGAGTGGAAGAATTGCTATCTATTTGCTGTCTCTAGACCACACATTACGATAAAAAGCTATTATCATTTTCCCTGCCTCAAGTCAGCTGCTTTCCCACCCTAAACAAAAAAGTCCTGAACAATTCTGCTTTTCTAAAGGCCCCCCACCCCTTGGTCATTTTGGTTACCTTTTTCTGCACCTTTCCCATCTCTTCGATCCCCATTCTGAGAAGGGATGACCAGAACTGTACTTGGCATTCTGTGCAGCTGCACCATAGATTTATATGATGAACTAGAACTCTGTGGCATTCCATTTGATGCTGTTGGACTCCAACTCCCATCATCCCTGCGCATTGACCATTCTGGCTGGAGCTGCTGGGAGCCGGAGTCCAGCAGCATCTAGAGAGCCACAGAATCTCCCCAACCCTGATCTAGAAGGTGGAACTCAGAAATTCAGTGCTCTGCTCTGGCTCTGAAGAAGAGATCCAAAAGGTGCAGACAGCATCACCCAGGGTAGAGAAGCAACATAAAGTAACGGCTGTTATGCAACTCCCACTACAGTTTTGATGCAGAGTTCATGTGAGGGGAGGAGTGTGGCTAGAATAAGCAGCGCTCCAGGAATACCGTGCAGGCAGATGGTCCTCTGTGGTCCTCTGCCAGCTGGCTGATGGCTGCTTTCAACGTTTAAATTTATGCTAGGTAGAACTGGCGGTGCTGCAACTGGCTTCATTACATTCTCTGTCTCCTTAGGCTAGGGAATAGGGAACATTTTTTCAGTCTGAGGGCCACATTCATTTCTGAGTAACCTTCCAGGGGCCATGTGACAGCAGTGGATGGGGCCAGGGGCAAAAGTAGGCAGGGCAATGAATGAAAGTTTTGTTGTAATACAGTATACAGTTACTGACTCACACTTGCAGGCATGAAAGAGTTAACCTGAGCCCAGAGCTCAGGTTGCAGGTGGGTGTGGCTTAGCAAGCGCTCGGCAGCCTCTGCTCCCCTCCCTTTCTCAATCTTTGTCTTCATGCTTCCTGGAACAAGTGAAGAAGGAACCCTGTGCAGGGAAAGTGCCCACACCATCCTAAATCCAGAGCTGATTATGAGAGCTGGTGTCTAGCAATATCTGGACATATTCCTTTTTCCGGTGTATACTCAAGGGATTAGCTGAAGTATACAGTTAATTATAGCTGAAAGGGTGCATGCTGGTGCAGAGCTGTGCATGTTTTGGTCCAGACCATGAGTTCTTTGATTCACAAAACCAGAAAAAGTCTCCCAGTGTCTCCTTTAGGCTGCTGCTAGATGTAATAATTTAAGGTATGCAAAAATCTATCAAAGGGTAGCTGCATCTGTCATTAGAATAATGTGGTGATGGATGTTGAACATCTTGGGGGTTAAACTAATTATCCTCAATGATAAATGCTGCAGAAATTGAATGTGGGCTTAAGCACTAAAGGGTTATTTCATTGTTTTATCCAGTGAACTTCCATTCTGCCCTGGCGTAGCTGCTATTTCCTTCATTAGGTATTGAAGATCATATATCCTCGTCACAGCGTTATTGTTTAATAAGCACACTTGGTTTGGAGGAGTTTGGAACTTTGGAATTATGCAAACAGGCAGTAAATTCACTTTGCATTTCCTGACTGAAAGTACATTTTAGGCCCTGGTGGCACCAAAGCTCAATCTTGGCTAGCTCACTTTGAATTATGGCATTTAATATGTTGAGCCTATTCTGCAGCGGTGGGTGGTTGTTGCTGTTTTTGCACTAGTGTAGCGTTGGATGGATTGCTGCATACTCGAGTTATTCATTCATTATTAAAAACTGCTTCAGCAAAAACAGCTTGCTTCCAATGGTGCAGCAACAGAGGCCTACGCTCTTCTGTTTTTGGACTGGCTGCGTTGCAGAATAAGTCAGGCGCATTCATGGAAGTGAGCGGGGTCGGGGAATATTGTGAGCCGGATGATGGGGCATTTTCACAGAGACAGAAAACGTGATCTAGCTGACTCACGGGGGCAGGGAAATGCCTGTTCCCATTGCCAGCACATGACTCGCTCTTGTGAATATATTCGTTTTATTACTGCCATAACTCAAGCACAAAAATGATATTGCTGCTTAACGTTCATGCTTCTGTATCTTTTTATTATCATTTGAATCTAGGGAATGTAAAAAAACAAAACAAAACCCACTCACTTTGAGCAAGCAATATCCAAGAGCTAAACAAGTAATAGCTTTTAACGACGATGAAAGATCATGGGATTAAATTCATATTCCACACTGGATATAAATCTGTCCGAAAAGGGGCTGGGGAAGACTTGGCTGTAAACCATATCCCCACTCATGTACAGTAACAGAACCATACAAGGGGGCGGGGGAATCAAAATACCGAAGGAATGAAACAGAATGAGTAGCAAGCATAGGAAACCAGTATGTGGAAGGATTTCATTCATTTGAAGTTTGTCCGGGCTTTTTTGCAGATTTCCTTTTCAAAAGCACTCAGAGCAGCAGGCACAACAGAGGCCTGCTGTTCTAACTCTGCAAACAACTTGGGAAATGTGTTTTAACCCAGTTTAACAACTATATTGTGATTCTTTTTAATAATGTCGGATGATTTTGTGTAAAGGCATGGTCCTCACAAGTCTAATAAATTATTATTATTAACTTGCGTACCATAAAGCAGGGATAACTAATATGGTTCACCACCCTGCTGTCTAGCATCCTAGTAAAGAGGCTCCTCCTCTTCTCTCTGACTTTCATCAAGGATAAAGAATGAAATGGAATCTGAATGAAGAGTTAAACCAGGGAAGTATTGCAAGCAACAAGACCCTGCATTTGGAAGTGACTTGTTCAGCATTCCTGTTATGTGCTCCAGTGGTTGACATTATATATTCAGGGTATCAGGAAAGACTGGAAAATTATGTTCTTATTGAAGAAGGAAGGCTGTAATATGCAAAGCACATCGTTAGGATTCCAGGAGTCAAGCATCATACAAAATACCATTTTAATTCTGGTGCAAAGGCTGGAATCGGCGAGTGAAACAAAGACAATGGGCTATGGTGCTGGAAGAGACTCTTGAGAGTCCCATGGACTGCAAGAAGATCAAACCTATCCATTTTTAAGGAAATCAGCCCGGAGTGCTCACTGGAAGGACAGATCCTGAAGCTGAGGCTCCAATACTTTGGCCACTTCATGAGAAGAGAAGACTCCCTGGAAAAGACCCTGATGTTGGGAAAGATGGAGGGCACAAGGAGAAGGGGATGACAGAGGACAAGATGGTTGGACAGTGTTCTCGAAGCTACCAACATGAGTCTGACCAAACTGCGGGAGGCAGTGGAAGACGGGAGTGCCTGGCGTGCTCTGGTCCATGGGGTCATGAAGAGTTGGACATGACTAAACAACAGATGTTGGGGCTCATGCAGACTTGCCCTGGCCCCACCACTTTCCCTTGGAAAAACCCAATCTTAAAACGCTGAATCAGAGCAAACACCAATCGGGTTTTCTCCAGATTGATGTTTGCTCCAATTTATTGGTAAAGAGTGGGTTTTCCAGGGGAAAGACTGCTTGAAGCCATGCCTAGGAAGCATGGGACAAGCAGGAAACTGCCCAAACACATGCTTTCTAGGTGCAGGACAAGTGCAAGCGTAGGATCCACTGAAATCAATGGGTCAAGTTAACCATGCCTTAAATCCCATTGATTTCAATGGGAACTAAGTGCAGCCAATACCGGTATAGTCTGTTCTGCTTATGGGTGCCATGATTTAGAAGGTTTGGCAACCACTTTCTAAGGGAAGATACATTTGCTGGTCTGGAGACAAATGTCTTGCAATGCAGCAATTATCCGTTGAAACCAAACCAATTTTTGCTGCAGTTTATCATGTTTTTCACCTGTTACAATCTGCCATTGGGGTTCCCATGTTTCTGACATTGGAAATGTTTTTATTCAAAGGTGTTCATTCAGCACCGGTGGAAAAAGATGATCATGTTGAAGAAATGGTGAGTAGGAAAACTCTTTATTACACTAAAATATAGGTGAATTAAATTGCCCATCGCGGATGATTAAAGCTCCTTGCCTGCAGTAAGAAATGCTCTTTACTAAACAAGGCTGGGGTGAAGAATCTCTTTCAATTTCCTTTGAGAGGAATCTGAGACTCATATGTTGACTTACTGTATGTCTGGTAGTTCTTCATCTCTATTGCCTTCTTCTCCGATCCAACCCCAGAGGCCTATTTCAGATATTTCAATATGTCTTTCCACTTTAAGAACCTAAGAGTATTAAACACTGGGTGGAGGAGTGGGTAAGAATGTGTCACGCAAATGTTGTCTTCTATCCCAAAAATGCTTCTGGCCCACAATAATGTCTGGCAGTGTTCCATCTGGAATTAGGGAAAAGCTTTGGCTTAATAATTCTTTAATGCTATGCCAAGCAGATCATCCAATTACATATGATTCGGGGGGGGGGGGATATGCATTGTATGGTACAGGCTGCCCTCCTGAGCACGCTTACTTGGAAGTAAGCCTGTTGGAGCTCAGTGAGATTTTTCTTTTGAGTAAATATTCATAGAAGTGCATGGGTCAACAATTCCCTCTGCATTAGAAGACAAAACATTAATGACATTAAATACCACTTCAAATGACTGTTTGCTTTCAAATTAGTGTAATGGGCTGTGCACAGAGTACATCAATCTTGTACCCACTATGTTCAAAGGAAGCATCTATTCTCACTCTGGAATATTTGGATCTCCTCTTCCTTTTTGGTGACAAATTAATATGCTTGTTGTTGAGTTGGGTGTTTATAGGACGGGGTGGCCAACTCCCAAGAGAGTGGAATCTACTCACGGAGTTAAAAAAGTGGCAGTGATCTACACCCCCCCCCTTTTGGGGTTAAGGGCAAAGTTGTTTGCCCTTAACCCCAAAAAGGGGGGTAGATCACTGCCACTTTTTAAACTCCGAGTTTTTTTTAGGAAGGAAGTAAAATGTTGAGCTTTTCTTTAGGGGAGCCACAGTTGTTCGGCCAATGATCTACCAGTGATCTACTGCAGACGCCCAGTGATCTACTGGTAGATCAGGATCTACCTGTTGGACATGCCTGTTATAGAGCATTCTCTCTCTCAAAAAAAACCCCCAACAACCCTGGAAATTTGGCTTCTGCTGTGCTTTATTTTTTTTACTGATGTGTATTAATTCACTTTTGTATTTTTTAAAAGCAAACACTTGTATTCCGATCCTATTCTGACTCTTGAAGGTCTCAGTTGGAGTAGAGTATTTTTTAAAAAACAAATAAATAAAGAAAACACATTGACCTCCCTGTCCTGTTTTTGCTCTAGGTGACGCGGTGCATTGTAGAAGTCCTTTTGAACGGTTTGTCGAAAGCTAATGTTCCACCTGTCAATCCACTGTGCAAAGAGCTTCTGAAGAAAAGTAAGTGCTCAGGTCTTAAGGGAATCCGACCCAGCTCACCTAGCCCCATTTTTACACTAAGAAAATAATATGGTAGATGATGCAATTTCACAAGCAAAGCTATCATGGCTTTGTCCAAGAACCCATTCATGTTGAAGTGGCCCTTAATCAAGTGTGGCAAACTTGCTGTGTGTATGGGAAACTCAAGGAGGATTACACTTTCGGAAGATTTAAGACGGGGGTCGGCAAACTAAGGCCACATCAGGCCCATTTGCCCTCTGGATCCGGCTCGCGAACGGTTCTGCAATCGCCGCTTGGATCGGCACGATCGCCATTTGTTTTCCCTTTTTTTTCCGTGTGCCATCTTTTTTCGATTCCCCCCTCACCATGGTGGCGCCTCCTCCCTCCTCCCTCCCTCTTCCTGGCTTCTCCCCACCCTGTGGAGGAAGGGGGAAGGGCTTTGACAGGAAGCCTCGCCTGCCCGCCTCTCCCCATGGCCAAGCTTGGCGTGCCTGCTGGCCCCGCGCCGCCCACCCAGGAAAGCTGGCCCAAAAAGGAGAGGCACCGCCACTGCCGCCGGCTCCCAACCACAGGCAGAGCGGCAGAGGAGGTAGGCAGGGGGAGGAGAGGGGCTGGGGAAGAGAGGGGGAGAGAGAGAAGCCCCCTCTGCCGCATGCGCAGTCTGGCTTGCCACTACGTCTGGGGGACGGTGAACCGGCCCCCTCCAAAAAAAGTTTGCTGGCCGCTGATTCAAGAGCTCAACAGGAATCACTGTGCTTCTTTTCTAAGGAATTTTCTTCCTTCTCCTCATCCACAACACATTTCAACCGTCTTTTCACACACATCAGTGTAGTGAGATTATGGTCAACAGGTTGATTCGATTCCCATCTTTGCAGTGCATGAATGTTGGCAGGTCTTAGGAGACGATGTAGTGCTCCTCCGGGGGTGAAGTTAAACCACTGGAGAATCACAGTGCCTGCTGTGGCTGCAGAGACCAGTAGCTCATAACTGCTGCCTCCCACATTGTTTATGCAGCCTTAGCAGCACCAAAGTGACCTCTCTGAGCCACAAGTCTGAGCAGTGTATGTGGAGGTCCTGGACTGGCCAGACGACAAGACCCCCCCCCCCCGGCTTCACTGATGTGGTCCAAAGGAAACCAGAGCAATACGTTTGGTACTAGCTTGACTGCAAGAGTTGCCAGAAAGAGGCATCCAAGGACCTTGTATTACAAGGTGCCATCTAACCACCTTAGGGACTCCACTCCTGGTTTGTTTAGGGTTTACGCCTTAGCCCAGGGGTCAGCAAACTTTTTCAGCAGGGGGCCAGTCCACTGTCCCTCAGACCTTGTGAGGGGCCAGACTATACTTTGGAGGGGGAAAAAGGAACAAATTCCTACACAAATAACCCAGAGATGCATTTTAAATAAAAGGACACATTCTACTCATGTAAAAACACGCTGATTCCCGAACCATCCGCGGGCCGGCAATTGGGCCGGATCCAGCCCCCAGGCCTTAGTTTGCCTACCCATACCTTAGCCTTCTCTTCTCCTGAAGATGTCACACAAGGCAGCAGGTAAGCAATACTTGGTGGCGCTGTGGGTTAAACCACAGAGCCTAGGGCATGCCGATCAGAAGGTTGGTGGTTCGAATCCCAGCGACGGGGTGAGCTCCCATTGCTTGGTCTCTGCTCCTGCCAACCTAGCAGTTTGAAAGCATGTCAAAGTGCAAGTACCGGTAGATAAATAGGTACCACTGCAGCGGGAAGGTAAACGGCGTTTCCATGCACTGCTCTGATTCGCCAGAAGCGGCTTAGTCATGCTGGCCACATGACCTGGAAGCTGTACGCCGGCTCCCTCAGCCAATAATGTGAGATGAGCGCCGCAACCCCAGAGTCGGTCACGACTGGACCTAATGGTCAGGGGTCCCCTTTACCTTTAAGCAATAAGTATGACTTTATGTATTACATGTTTATGCCACCTTTCTTCCAAGTAGCTCAAGGCAGCATTCTTCCTTCCCATTTTTGTTCTCATAACAACCTTATGAGGTGTGTAAGGCTGACTCGAGGCCCTGCATAGAAAGCTTACAAACCAGAGAATAAGCATCTACTCCCAGTTTCCTCCTGAATGGCAAGCATTTCGTGTGTGTGTGTGTGTGTGTGTGTGTGTGTGTGTGTGTGTGTTTTGGCATGGACATGTTCTCTGAGAAGCAACTGACCACGTGTATCAGCCCGTGAGAGTAGCCTATATGTTTCAGATTAAATATTTGAATCGGTTCACTGTAAATGCAGCATCAGTAAGTGACTGTTGTTCTGGATTTATTAATTTATTAATTTATGGTCGTCAGAGGTGCCCCTCTACCTAAGACATCCCAAGCTTGCAAATGTACATCTGTGGTTAATTTTGAGAGGCCCAACAGTGGCCTGACAAATGAGTCGGAGGGCAAAAGCAGAAGCGAGTGAAGAACTAGAGTAGAACAGAACTAAGAAATTACAGACTCTTTTCAATGCATCTGTGGGCCATGGCATTTCACGGTTTGTTTTCAATAGCCTTGTCCATGAGGAGGATTATTTAAGTCACAGATGGGGAATATTGAGGAGAGGAAATGGAAAACCAGATGGGAGGGGAAATGGCTGACTGATGGGAGCAATGAACAGGAGCATTCCACAAGGCAACATTTTATTGGTTGCCCTACTTGTTCCTTTGTAATTATATTATAATTACTGAAACAGTGGGTAGTGAAAAGTCTCCCACATTAAGGCTGCATGCCCACTGTACATTTAAAGCAAATGACTTCCCCCCAAAGAATCTTGGGAGCTGCAGTTTGTTAAGGGTGCTGGGAATTATAGCTCTGTGAGGGGGTAAACTACAGTTCCCAAGATTATGCTGGGGGTGTCACATGCTTTAAATGTGTAGTATATATTCAACCTATGCCTGTCACTAAAATAGTGTGAACTCTTGTGCATGAATGATGCTGTTTTGGCAACATGAGCAATAGCGTTTCAAATTGAATTGGGAGAATCACTGATCCTCTTTTTTTCTGGTCCTCTGTCTGCCAGATGAGCTGTAAGAAGTGAGCAGGGATGGGAGGCAGGCAGGGATGGAAAACAGGGCAGGCAGAGGTTGCAAACATGACGGCATCCTCCTAAAGAATTCACAACTTGTTTTGTTTTGTTTTTAGCCAATCGACCAAAGCAAGAAGAAGAAAATATAGGCAAAGATGCAGAACTGGAGCTGAGGCATTTATCAGAATCAGAGGAGTTAGAGAAGCCACCAGAAGGACCTGTGAGAGAAGAAGAGGAACCGAATGAAGAAGAATTGAAAAGACAGGCAGAAGGAAGTGAGAAGTGGCATCCTGAGGAGAAAATCCACAGGGGAAAGGTCAACCCACAAGTCATCTCCCAAGAGAGTCCTTATTCTTTTGACGAAGCCCATAAGGAAGGAAGAAAGGATGATGCCGAGAAAAGAACTGAGGAAGAAGGTAGCTATAAAAGAAATCACCAGAGTGAAGAAGAAAGCAACGAGAAAAAACACAGCGAGGAGCTGGAGCCTGAGCTTCTAGACAAAAAGTCCCCTCCTACAGCAGGAAGGGTAGCTGAGGGTGACCTCAAACGTTCTGGAGGCCAAAGGCAGTTGGAGGAAAACACACATAGTCAAGAAGAGGGGAATCCAGAAAGCAAGGAAGAGGAAGATGCTGAGGAAGAAGAAGAGGAGAGCAGTGAAAAATATCACCACAGCTTTCATCGGGAATATGAAGACTCTTCTGAGAGGAGAGAACCTGATGCAGAGAAGCGAGGCCGCAGACCAAGACATTATCACAGGAAGTCAAGGCTGGGCAACTCCTCTGAATACAAGAGACATCATAACGGTGAGAAGAGGGACTCGCCCGAAGAGTCTAGCGAGGAAGAAAGCGAATTCTGGGATAAAAGGAGCCACTACCCCAGACATTATTATGAAGCAGGGCGCCATTTTGAGGAGAAGAGAAACTCTGGCGAGGTGCATGGCTCTGAGGAGATGGAGGGAAAGAGCAAGGGCAGGTGGCATCACAGCAGGGAGGACAATGAAGGGGGAGACATGAGGCAGCGCAGCAGGGAAAATGAAGAGAGACAGCACCTCTACGAGAGAAGACTCCATGATGAACCACAAAAGGAGCTGAGGCGCCACTATGAGGAAAGGACTCTTCACAGCAAGGCGAGTGAGGAAGATATAGGCAAGCAGCACAGCTACGGCATCCGGGATGAGAAAAGGCACCAACACGACAAAGAACGGCAGCGCTTGGAATGGGAGGAGTTGTCAAAGCCACAAAATCTAGAAAAGGGAGATGAAGAGCAGAGGTTCTATGGTCCAGAAGAAAGGCACAACCCTGGTGAGGAAGAGCCAGAGAAGAGGCGCCACAGCGAGGGTGGGAGGCATGAGGGCAACAAAAGGGCCCTTCTGATGGAGGAGGGCTATCCAAGAAGCCACTACCTTGTGGAAACTGTGAAAAGGGCTGCGCCTCCACACATCCCTTACTACCAGCAGCTCAGGTGGAAGGGCAGACACGCTGAAAAGAAGGGCGGCATCGCCGATCCGTTTCTAGAGAGCGAAGAAGAAGAAGAAGAGGAGCCCAGGTCCCACCCAAACGAGAGAGCGTTCTTTCCCGTGTATAACGATTATGACTCGCCATGGGAGAAGCAGCAGCTGATGGATGGCGTGAGCCGCAAGCATAACAGCAACGACCCCAGATTTGAGGTGAGAAGGCAATACAACCGGATGGATGAACTTGCCCATCTTCTGAGCAACCGGAAGAAATCTGCAGAGTTCCCAGAGTTATACAGCTCCAAGGAAGACGTGAAAAGGGGGCACGCCGTGAGAAGCGGCAAGGGCAAACTGAGTCAGCGCCCTCTCACGCTGGAAGAGGTATTCCTTTATGATTTTGCATGAAATGCTCATTTTGGTTTGGAGGGGGGGAGTCAAACTTTAATTTCAGCAACATGACTAGGGCAAAAGCTTATGACTGCCGTCATTTCCAAAGCCTTATAGTGGTGGCCTGATAGCGAGATCAGCAAGTCCTATCCATGGGGTTGTGCCCGACGTTGGGCAAAAGATCCCTGCATTTCAGGGGTTTGCACTTAGAGGACTCTTGTGTTCCCCACCAACTCTATGATTCTGTGATTCCCTAATCTAAATTACCTCTACATTTCGCAGTAGAATGGACCCAGGTGGCGCTGTGGGTTAAACAACAGAGCCTAGGGCTTGCTGATCAGAAGGTTGGCAGTTCGAATCCCTGTGATGGGGTGAGCTCCCGTTGCTCGTTCCCAGCTCCTGCCCACCTAGCAGTTCGAAAGCACGTCAAAGTACAAGTAGATCAATAGGAACCACTCTGGCGGGAAGGTAAACGGCGTTTCCGTGCGCTGCTCTGGTTCGCCAGAAGCGGTTTAGTCATGCTGGCCACATGACCTGGAAGCTGTACACCGGCTCCCTCTGCCAATAAAGCGAGATGAGCGCCGCAACCCCAGAGTTAGACACAACTGGACCTAATGGTCAGGGGTCCCTTTACCTTTACTTTTCGCAGTAGATGCTTTCACTACAGAGTCAGGCAAATTTTATTATGCACATTTGTTTTGAAACTGCCGATTTTAGTTATGTTTTGATAAATTTTATGGTGACTTGTTTTTAGAGTTTGATTTTATCAGTATTTTTTAATGAGTATTTAATATTATGTAAACAGCTTATAGGTTTTTGTGGATTAAGTGGTATATATATCTTGTTAATATTTGTTTCCCATACACCTTACAATGCAATCCTATATATTTTCACTGCAAACTAAGTCCCATTTGGAATGGAACTTACTCCCAGGTAAGAGGACATAGGATTGCAACCTCAATTATAGTTTTTCCTTAGTTGCCGTTGGGAACTTCTCCTAGGGTGCTAACTGTATCCTGCTGTGCTGTAATTGGCTCTACTGTGATCTGAATCTATGCCAACCTATTGCGGGTGTTTGGGTAGGGTGCATATTTTGGGTTCCTGCCAGCTACATGATCTTAGGATTCACTCAGCAGTAATGAAGATATATATGTAGTGCATGATATCTGATCCCTTTTTTTCTGATAGCAACAGGATATTTAAACAGAAGCACATTTCTTAATAAACTCTAGATTTTTGGAGAACTGTTAATTCAGAACTGAGACTCTCCTTTTAGTATATGGGACAGAATACTGTGCATTATTTGCCCTTGCAGAACTGACTGCAGAGCCTTCTGCAAGGCTGCAAATATTTCTCATGAGTGGCACATTCCGACTCTCGGTACTACATGATACAGTACAGTATGCTTCTCTGAAATTACCGACCGAGGGACTCTAAGGGCAGTGAGAGAGTTATAGCACTAAAATTGCTATCCTGAGAAAACCCACAAGCTAAATTAATTGGTGGGAAGGTGCCAGGCATTCCTGAAATGGAGTATGTTGTTGCAGATTTGAAATGAGCATGAGCAGTTGCAGATGAACTCTGATGATTGGGCAAAACAAACAAAAACCACTTCCCTGATACCCCAATGTTACAAGCTAGTCCTTAGGTTTGATGTAGCTCCACATCAGTGTGGAGGACAAACTCTCAAAACATGAACTTGCATAAACATTGTGGTGTCCAATATTGCGATCCTATGGTGGTATTCATGGGAAGAAGTTGGCTTTGATGTATGGGAGTAACCAGTGTGCTCGCTGGAGAGTGAAATAGAGACAGCTGGACTGGAGATCCAAAGAGAATCCCCAAAAAAGGTCTGGGATCTAGTTGGTCACCAGTAACACCTCCACAAAGGGACCCAGGTGGCGCTGTGGGTTAAACCACAGAGCCTAGGGCTTGCCGATCAGAAGGTCGGCGGTTCGAACCCGTGACGGGGTGAGCTCCCGTTGCTCGGTCCCTGCTCCTGCCAAACTAGCAGTTCGAAAGCACGTCAAAGTGCAAGTAGATAAATAGGTACCGCTGCAGCGGGAAGGTAAACGGTGTTTCCGTGCGCTGCTCTGGTTCATCAGAAGCGGCTTAGTCATGCTGGCCACATGACCTGGAAGCTGTACGCCGGCTCTCGCCCAATAAAGCGAGATGAGCGCCGCAACCCCAGAGTCGGTCACGACTGGACCTAATGGTCTGGGGTCCCTTTACCTTTACCTTTAACACCTCCACAAATGAGATAATCCCATGAAGGGTGTTCTCTGCCACCATTAATCCACATAAGATGAAATATGGGAAGCGTTGCTCCTTCAGGAACCCTCAATCCAGGCAATTTGAGGCTTTAAAGATCAGAATCAGCACTTCAGATAGCCCAGAAACAAACTTAGTTGGGGATGCAGATGTTGATGAATGGGAGTAATCTGATCTTGGCAGCCCGTGTCTGACCCAAACCTATTAATGTTTTTATTAGAGAACGTTTGGTTACAAATCAAGGTTCACACAGTGAAGCAGCATATACAATTCTTGTGGAAATTGCATGCAAAGAAAGTTTTAGTACGTAACTGTAGGAAGTGTATCATAAGGCATGGAAGTCCTTCATGGACAAGGTAGGTGGCAGGTCGAAATCAACATTTGACTAATGAATATTGGGAAAGGAAGATCAGGACAGAGCTGGTCTGGACTGTGGTAGTTTCCAAGCACATTTCAAAGGCAGATCCATGTAAACACATTATAGTTCAATGGGATGTATCATGGTGGAACACCCTCCCTTCAGATGTCAAGGAGATAAAGAACTACATAACTTTCAGAAGACATCTGAAGGCAGCGCTGTATCAGGAAGTTTAAATGTTTGATGTTTTACTATATCTTATATACGCTGTAAGCTGCCCAGAGTGGCTGGGGAAACTCAGCCAGATGGGTGGGGTATAAATATTATTATTATTATTGCCCAATAAAGAATGCAGTTCTTAGCAGCCCCTTGAAGATATAACAACAACAACAACAACAACAACAACAACAACAACAACAACAACAATTTATTTATACCCTGCCCATCTGCCTGGGTTTCCCCAGCCACTCTGGGCGGCTTCCAACAAAAGATTAAAAATACATTAAAACACCAGTCATTAAAAACATCCCCTAAACAGGCCTGCCTTCAGATGTCTTCTAAACGTCAGATAGTTATTTATTTTTTTGACATCTGGTGGGAGGACATTCCACAGGGCAGGTGCCACCACCGAGAAGGCCCTCTGCCTGGTTCCCTGTAACTTCACTTCTTGCAGTGAGGGAACCGTCAGAAGGCCCTCGGAGCTGGACCTCAGTGTCTGGGTTGAACAATGGGGGGGGGGAGAGGCTCCTTCAGGCAAAGTTGGGTCCAGGAGGATTCAGGTTGCAGGCCTGCTCTTTCAGGGGGATCACAACTCAATCCAGAACAGGCCAAACACGACCTCCTAGGTCAGAATAAGGAAAACCCCACAGCCATTGGATGGATGGAGTCCAATTCCTGAATGGAATTCAACATCTGGTGGGTCACACCTTTCCCATCCCTAAACCACTGAGCCTCTTGGGCTTGCTAATCAGGTGGTTGGCAGTTCGAATGCGTGCAATGGGGTAAGCTCCCATTGCTCTGTCCCAGCTTCTACCAACCTAGTAGTTTGAAAGCAAACCAGTGCAAGTAGATAAATAGGTACCGCTGTGGTGGGAAGGTAAATTGTGTTTTCATGCGCTCTGGCTTCTGTCACGGTGTTCTGTTGCGCCAGTAGCGGTTTAGTCCTGCTGGCCACATGACCTGGAAAGCTGTCTGTGGGCAAATGTCGGCTCCCTTGGCCTGAAAAGCGAGATGAGCGCTGCACCCCATAGTCACCTTTGACTGGACTTAACCGTCCAGAGTTCCTTTACCTTGACCTTGACCTATATCAACTGGACCCTACCATTAATATTTCTGTTTTCTCTGGTCTGAGTTTGTTTGCTACTCTCCATTCAACCCATAACTACCTTCAGCCGTATGTAGAGAGGCACTGTCTTCCTCCTGCCATGTTATGAGGATCCGAAAAGCTGAGATACAGTTGGGGGTCAGCAGTATGCTGATGACACCCAACTCTGCATAGCCTCTTCTGGTGGCTCCATGCAGCTGTTAAATAGCAGAGGCTGGATCCTAACAGTACCCTGTGGGAAAACTCCTATGGGGCAGCATAGCTGTCCCCAAACACCACCTTCTCTTCAGCTTCCCTGGCAGGTAAGAACAGAACCACTTCAGGCAATGCCATCAGGCCCTTTCTGTGACAAGAAAGGGTGGTATTGAAGGCTGCCAAGAGATCCTGGAAAAAATAGTGAGTAAATTAATATGTGCAAACGAGCCATGGCCAGGTGTAGTTTTCTTCCACCTTGAGGGGTGACAACACGCCTTTGATGTAAGTGATGATTGTTGTTGTTTAGTCATTTAGTTGTGTCCAACTCGTGACCCCATGGACCAGAGCACTCCTGGCACTCCTGTCTTCCACTGTCTCCCACAGTTTGGTCAGACTCATGTTGTTAGCTTCAAGAACCCTGTCCAACCATCTCGTCCTCTGTTGTCCCCTTCTCCTTGTGCCCTCCATCTTTCCGAACATCAGGGTCTTTTCCAGGGAGTCTTCTCTTCTAATGAGGTGGCCAAAGTATTGGCACCTCAGCTTCAGGATCTGTCCTTCCAGTGAGCACTCAGGGCGGATTTCCTTCAGAATGGATAAGGTTTGATCTTCTTGCAGTCCATGGGACTCTCAAGAGTCTCCTCCAGCACCATAATTCAAAAGCACCAATTCTTCAGCGATCAGCCTTCTTTATGGTCCAGCTCTCACTTCCTTTTTTTCCCCAAGAAATTTTTATTGGGTTTTACAATTAAACAAGCAATTTACAAACAAAAAAGAATAATCATTATAATCATTTCTAACATATTTTCTAGTATTTGGTCATATAAACATACACAACATACATCATATTTTCCCCTCTATTTTTTTTTACACATCTTTGGGATGACTTCCTCACGCCCCCCCCCCCCCGCTGTGTTTCATTTTATATCATTTTAGTAATCTCTTAACATCTTTAAATATCTTTTAAATTTCACACTTATGTTCTTTCTTTAATCAACAGTCTTTACCTATATCATCTATCATTATTACATCATGCTATCTATTTGTTCTGCAGTCTCTTGTGTAATCCAACTTTTGTTTCAACTTTTAAGTCTTACAATGTTTTTTAAAATAGTCTTTAAGTTTTTTCCAGTCTTTTTCCACCGTCTCCTCCCTCTGGTCACGGATTCTTCCGGTCATTTCGGCAAGTTCCATATACTCCATCAGTTTCATTTGCCAATCTTCTATTGTAGGTATATTCTGTGTTTTCCAGTTTTTCGCAATTAAAATTCTAGCTGCTGTTGTGGCATACATAAAGAAAATTTGGGCTTCCTTGGGGACCACCTGATTCGCCATTCCAAGTAAAAAAGCTTCTGGTTTTTTAACAAAGGTGTTTTTCAACACTTTTTTCATTTCGTTATATATCATCTCCCAGAAAGCTTTTATCTTTGGGCAGGTCCACCACATGTGATAAAATGTCCCCTCTACCTGATTGTACTTCCAACATTTGTTATCCTGCAAATGGTAAATTTTGGCAAGTTTGACTGGGGTCAGATACCATCTGTAAATCATTTTCATGATATTCTCTCTTAGCACATTACATGCCGTAAATTTTTCCACAGTCTCTCCCTGTCATCCATCATGATATTGTGTCCAACATCTCTAGCCCAGTCAATCATTGCAGATTTTACAAATTCATCTTGTGTATGCCACTCGAGCAGTAAATTATACATTCTGGATAAATTTTTCATTTCTGAATCTATTAATTCCGTTTCCAACTTGGATTTCTCTTTTTGAAAGCCAAGTTTTTTATCAGCTTTAAAGGCCTCATCACTTCTGTACATTACTACTGGGAAAACCATAGCTTTAACTATACGGCAAGGTGATGTCTCTGCTTTTTAAGATGCTGTCTAGGTTTGTCATTGCTTTTCTCCCAAGAAACAGGCGTCTTCTAATTTTGTGACTGCTGTCAAAGGGATGATTGCTAAAGAACAAATGAATATTTGTACCATGATCCAGTGTTCCTAATAAAGAGTAATCTAAACCTGTGGTATCTTGGCCTACAAGGATTTTCATTGTTTCCATTCTTCACAGGAAAAGGAACTGGAAAATCTGGCTGCTATGGATTTGGAGTTGCAGAAGATAGCAGAGAAGTTCAACAGTAACAGGAGGGGATGAACCTGGCCTGGCCTAACGTGGGTATGGTAAAGCGCAGCTCTGTTTAACAGTACACTATATTTACTGGTAAAGTCACTGCCACAAGTGTTACTCTCCTTCCCTTCCTAATAAAGAAGTAAATGCAGTTTGCTGTCCACTAGTTACCTAAGTGATGGTTTGCACAGGCCCAAATATCTTTATTCCAAATACTCTAGGAAGACCAGATCAGCATGAATTTTAAGCATCTAGACCTGTGTGCAAGGCAGACATTTTAAAATGCGTGTGGAAATAATTGTGTGTGTATGTTCTTCAGAACTATGTTGTCTCTTAGTTTGAAATAATAAAAAGTATGTTGTTCACATTATCGCATGCTTGTCTTCTCTGTTAGTCTCATAATGATTTGCAGTGTTGCATTGATCAGGGGAATAAGGGGGGGGGGCAGCAACACTTAAAACAACCAATTCTGAGGTTCAGCCATTTTTACTCAACGTATGTTAAGTCACACCAGCAAACAGTGATGCCACAGCCCCCCCCCATACATTCAAAGTACATTTAACGCACAGCGCTTCTCCCAAAGAATTCTGGAAACTGTAGCTAAGGGCACTGGGAATTGTAGCTCCGTGAGGTGCGAACTAGTTTCCGGGATTCTTTGAGGGAAACCATGGGCCTCATAGGTATGTTGTGGATGTTACCTCAGAGTGAGGCTCTTTGAAGGGGTGATGGCACAAATGCTCATCCCTTGGAACCCGTTTTTGAACCTGTTGAATCTCAAATTGAACCTGTTTTGAAGTACAAACATGCCCAAAGGAAGCATGGTGTTGACATAACCCTGAAGGAGCGTCCCCACCCCCATCATTCAGCCCGGACACTGAGGTCCAGCTCCGAGGGCCTCCTGGCGGTTCCCTCACTACGAGAAGCAAAGTTACAGGGAACCAGGCAGAGGGCCATCTCAGTAGTGGCGCCCGCCCTGTGGAACGCCCTCCGATCAGATGCCAAGGAGATAACTATACAACTTTTAGAAGACATCTGAAGGCAGCCCTGTATAGGGAGGTTTTTAATGTTTGATGTTTTCTTACGTTTTGGAATCTGCCAAGAATGGCTGGGGCAACCCACCCAGATGGACTGGGAATGATAAAATAAATAATAATAATAATAATAATAATAATAATAATAATAGAATAGGTTCTGTTTTGGTGCTTCTTATCATTCTAAATTATGCAAGTATTGCTAAGAATCTTTAAAAAACCCAATATATAGAAACACTACCATGCTTATATATATGGGCCGTTTTCATTCTTTCTCAGCATACACTTTTCAGAATCGTGGCCAATATGTCTGGTGTAAATATTTGTAATGTGGTTTTGGTCGTGCAATTTTCTGGTTTGGGTCAAATTTTGAGGGATGCCTCCTGCATAACGCTGACAGTCTAGAGGCGCTCTAGAGTGGCACAGAATTTGATGTGGATATGGAAGCATATATTTTTTTAAAATACTCTGAAAATGGAAAAGGGGAGGAGAGTAAAAAGACAAAAAAGCAAGCAGGTCCACAAGTGATTTCTGACAGTTCACAAAAGGAGGCCCAGATGTTTCCCACAGATGTCTACACGTTTATCAGCAGGCTTGCCACCATCCGGACTCCACGACTGCCACCTACTGTACACCAGAAATGCTACTCCACTTAAGACTCATTCTATGTTCTGAGCAGCAGTCAGTGGCCAGGAGTTGTATTCCGACAAGATCTGGAGGGCCGTATGCTATCCGTGTCCGCTTCTCTGGAGCAGCAGAAAACAACCTTTCGCCCTCCTCTATAAAAGGATGTCATATAGAGGAGGGAGAAAGGTTGTTTTCTGCTGCTACAGAGAAGCGGACACGGAGCAATGGATTCAAACTACAAGAAAGAAGATTCCACCTAAACATTAGGAAGAACTTCCTGACAGTAAGAGCTGTTCAACAGTAGAATTTGCTGCCAAGGAGTGTGGTGGAGTCTCCTTCTTTGGAGGTCTTTAAGCAGAGGCTTGACAGCCATCTGTCAAGAATGCTTTGATGGTGTTCCTGCTTGGCAGGGGATTGGACTGGATGGCCCTTGTGGTCTCTTCCAACTCTATGATTCTATACCCCATTTCTGGCATGCACATTACGTAATGGGGCTCAGGAGCCAACCTGAAGTCAAGCGTGATTTGCTTTGGGCTATACAGGAACATCTTTCTTTCTTGCTTGCTACATACCATGCCTAACTGGGGTCTGTGCGGAAAGCCAGGACGCTATGCACAATGGAAATACCATCAAGGAAGGCTTCCGGTTCCGGCGCCGGAGGGAGAAGTCGGGGGGAACATCGCTCTGATGTTCCCTGTCCGAAAAAGGGGTGAAAGGGGTGTCTGGGACAGCGCCCCAGCCCCCAAAACTCCCGGGAAGGGCGTCCCGGGACCGGTTGGTCTGGCAGTGGCTCGTTAACGGCTCTCCTGCTCCCGAGGAGACCCTAATAAGGGTCTCCGGGAAGCGGGCGGGGGGAGCCGGAGCCCATCGGATCTGATGACATCTATCCCCCTGACGGGCGCAGCTGCCGTGACTTCTCCTGTTCGTGCGCTGGGATTCCTCAACAAATTAGTGATTTGGACTCGGAGATCGTGAGTAAATTGAACGTTTTGGACCAATTTGAGAGCAAAGTATAGGGCTTAAAATGGAGGCCAGCCCTATCGTTGTTGAAGATTTAGAGACGGGAAATGGCAGCCGAGGCAAAAGTGAAAGTGGCGTTTGATCAAAGTTTAGTCTCAGCGCAACCAGCCCCTCTCTTCCCTCATGCCGGAGGAATCTGGCGAAGATCGCTATTTTGTAACTACAACTGTCGCAGTGAAGTAAACAACTGAAAGATTGTATCTTTATTTGACAAAATGACAGGCATTTCAAAGGCAGAGCTACAAGTTAACCTATTTCTACAAAGATTGCAAGAATTTAGTGATGCCTTTGATGCTGCCTCGGAAAGACTGGAGAGACGTTTGGACCAACTCATACCGGATGAACTGTTGCCAGAAGGTTTTCACGCTGATGTGTGTGAGAACCAGAATGAGGATTTAGTTATGGAACACAGTTTTCGCACCCAGCCGCGCATCAGTAACGGGTCTTCTGGAAGCAGGACTGTTTATAGGAAGACAAGGAAAAATAAGAATCTTAAGAGAAGGAATGCCAGCAAGAAAAAGAAAGAACTTAAGAGATGGAATGTCAGCAAGAATGTCAGCAAGAAAAAGAGCTCGCAACAAGCACAGCAAGTAAATATGGCTTTCCTGGATTGTGACGCAGGACGAAGGCGAAGGAAGAAAAGAAGATTGCAGCAAATCACTTGGAAAGAAGCTCTGATGGACTACATGAACTGGACATTGGTGAAACAGCGAGTGGGTGTGGGTTGAGATGTTGTTATTGTTTTTTTGGACTGATTTAATGGTTTGGAGACAAAAGTATGTGCTTTAATTTCTGGTATGAAAGGAAAAACGGACACCAGATTCTGGGGTGTGGGGGGAGAGGGGGAAATTAAGTTTAAAAATTAGGATGTAAGGCCAAGGGTAAAACCAAGGTTTGTAAGGAGGATTAAGAGAAAGTTATAATCTAAGGTATTTTGAAGTTAAGAGGAAATTGTAAAGAAGCAGATATATTCAAGTTAAGTTAAAAAATAGATGATAAATGTATTAAGACCAAGATAAGAACCCGTGAGCCAAGTATTATTTAAGAATTCAGCAGGGAGGGGCTGTGGAAGTCATTTGATAATAGTTAGAAATGTAGAGGCCTGGTCTGGAAGGAGATCAGGCCCAAGCAAAGTGAGGGTTGTGTTTAGATGGTTAAATGATCATTGTTTTTTAAAAAAATACCTCCGTGAGAGGGAGGGAAGGTATGTACTGCTTCCTAAGGTGGGAGATGGGAGGCAAAGGAAATTTAACCGGACTGTTATGTGCTTGTAAAATTTGGAAAATTAAATAAATATAAATTTAAAAAAAAAAAAAAAAAAAAAAAAAAGGAAATACCATCAAGGAGAAGGGGATTCGCTGTGGAAAATGGCCCCACTTCACACACTACCGGGCTTCATGCGAAGCGAGTTTTTCACTTTGGCCACTGAGCGGATACGGAGAGCCGTCAGCGGCTGTTGAGCCATAGGTTTTGCCGGCAAGTATCCAAAACACAAAACAAACACCCAGACTGGTACCCAATTAAACAAGTCTGCTAGGGGAAGGAGTTTTAGCTGGCGCAATGCCCACGTATGACGAACACAAAGTCTTGCTGTATTCTTTTAAGTATCAATTCACTGAGTTGGCAAAGCACTGGAAGAGGCTACCAGAAGCTATTTTTGACGTCGCCTCCCCTAGACTCTGAGGGCCTGGGGACCCACCTGAGTGTTATTTACTGTCTTGATCCTCCAAAATAGGTACAGCTGGCTAAACATGTTTCCACCTTACCTATGCTTTCATGCTCAGAAGAAGAAAAAAACACACTCTTGCATAGGAACCCCCCCTTAGAATTTATTGAAATGCAGGTTTACAGATCATAGACTCTACATAACAATATACAGTTATCACATCTTAAAAAGGCAAAGAGGGAAACCAGCTTTTATTTTTTTTAAAGTTACTTAGTAAGTGAATAGAACAGAATAGAATAGAATAAATCTTTATTGTCATTGTCCCCTCGCGGGAACAACGAAATGAAATGAAAATGAACTATTGAGTTGTTTCCAACCAAGCTCTACTCAGAGGAGAACCATTGAAATTAACAGACCTCAGCTAGCCAAGTCTATTAATCTCAATGGGTTTACTCAGTGTATGACCAACACTGGGTAGGTAAAAATGGTAAAACCCACTGTTATTCTAAAATGCATAAACATGATAATGCTTAGTTCTTGTATCCAAAACAGATAAAAAACACAATTTTCTAGCTTCAATCCTGTTTCACCCATCCGTAATGAAACTGCATGATTTTGTAATATCCATTTCACTTATTAGTAATAACAACTTGATTTCAAGGGCTTGAAATGGAAGGGAAAAAAATTATGGATTTTTAACCAACAACATAATATGCCACGAGATTACAAATGAGGTGGTGGTATAAATAAGAGATTCAAATTCAAACAAAACTTTGAAGGAGAACAAGACTGGAGTTTCGGTCAATTTTTGCTGCCGCTCCAGGAAGAGTGATTCTTATATCCTGAAGTCTTTCACTGTGCGAACATTGTAATACATTTTTTAAAGCTATGGCACTATCCGTGTACGAGTTGGATAGGATTCGAATGCGGTCCCCTCTCTGGATAACCTTCTCTGCAACAGTTGGCAAATGCAAGACAAAGTACGTTTCTCTGTGCTCTTAAGCACAGGTAGTGACAGAACAAGTGCTTCTTCAAGTGTCAACGCTGCTCTTGAAGTTTACGTTTTTTAGATGTCGGCTCTTCATCTGTCTGTTCTGAGCAGTCCCCGGATTTTATACTCTCATGTATAACAGTGATGCCTGTCAGAAGGTACCCACCGGCACCGCTCATCATCAATTTGGGGTGACTCCGATCTGGCAAGACCTTTATAAAGAGCAAGAAAAGGGCACACAATCAATGATTACAGGGAATAGTTTTAAGTAGCCACGTGATGTATTTTTTCCTGCAAGGTTTAAGTTCTAACTGAATTCAGATGGATATTTATACTGTATCAGGCATGCCCAACAGGTTGATTGCGATCTACCGGTCGATCTCGAAGGTGCTCTAGGTTGATTGCGAAGGTGTTCTCCCCCCCCAAAAAAAGCTCAACAACTCTGGTTCCCCCCCCTCAAAATAAGCTCGATAACTATGGGTCCTCCATCCCCCCCCAAAAATAAATCAACAACTCTTGGCAATGACAATGGGTAGATCACTACCAGTTTTTTTATACTGGGAAGAGATCGCAGCCTCTGGGGAGTTGCACGTGCCTGTACTATATCATTTATCTTTATTGTCATTGTACAGTGGTACCTCGCCTAGCGAATGACCCGCACAACGTCTTTTTCGCCGAACGAACGACTTCCGGGGGGAAAAAATGGCCGCCGCTAGCGAATTTCTTCGCCTAAAGAACAGGCGTCGCGGCCGCTTTGAATGGGGTTTTTTCGACAAACGAATTTGGGAATAGGATTTCTTCACCTAGCGAGTTTTTCCCCAATGCAGCCCTATGGGGATTCGCCGAATGACGTTTTTCGCCTAACGGAGATCGCGACGGAACGCATTATCTTCGTTAGGCGAGGTACCACTGTACAAGTACAACGAAATTGGATTTAAATAATAATAATAATAATAATTAAATAATTTAAAAAAATAAATCCATTTTTCATTTAAACAATTGTTTCCCCAACCAAAAATGTACTCAACACGAGTAACAGCAGTAAAAGCCATACAAAACACTTAAAAATAAGGGAGAGCACTGAGCAGCCGCTGCGTCTATGTGCGCCATCTTAAAATAACAGAAATTTAAACAAAAAACAAAAACAAAACTGAGCCCTCTCTGCCAAGCGGCACAAAGAAGAAGAAGAGTTTGGATTTGATATCCCGCTTTATCACTAGCCGAAGGAGTCTCAAAGCGGCTAACAATCTCCTCTCCCTTCCTCCCCCACAACAAACACTCTGTGAGGTGAGTGGGGCTGAGAAACTTCAAAGAAGGGTGACTAGCCCAAGGTCACCCAGCAGCTGCATGTGGAGGAGCGGGGAAGCGAACCCGGTTCACCAGATTACGAGTCTACTGCTCTTAACCACACCACAAATCTGCCATAACACTTACGTTTCACAAAATGGTCAGCGCCATTTTGGAAACATGATGGGCTAGTTCATGCGTAACGCTAAGCCATGGTTTAGTGCCACTCAGAGGAGTCTCAGTGAACCAGAGCACTGCCTTGTGTTTACTCCACTTCAAAGTATCTCAGCGCAGTGTTGTGTGGGAATCAGGAACCCTGGTTTAAAATCAAATAGCGGTCAGTCTCTAAACAAGTGAGCTTGGGGAAGCTGCATCATTTAACCACTGCTTTTTAAAAAAACTAGGATCCCTGGTTTGCATACTATGAAATATTTTGTCCGTTCCTTGAAAGTGAAAGTAAACACAGCCAAAGTTATCTATTGTGCTATTGGTCCCACGTTGTAAAACTCAGTTAACAGTTTTGCATTGATGAAGAAAAACCCTCCCAATACAGAGATGCCAGTGACCGGTTGATATTTATTTAGCAGAAAACTAAAAGTTACTGTTGACTTAAACAGTGATTTGTGTTTCTGCTCATACTCCCAATTACTCAAGAACTGAAGGCAGCATTAACACGGCTACTTAGGCTAAAACAAACACTGAATTTTTGAGAGTGGTGCTAAGTTACAACGTTAGAATGCTTGATTTCTCTATTTTATCCATTGGGCGGCTGAGATTGAGAGGGAAGGAAAGAGCCAATAGATACAATTTTCTTTTTCACACTTTCCTATACTAAGCGTCCCATACATCCCACCATATGTATGGCGATACATACTGTATATACGTGCAATTCTTACCTGATAATTTCGCAACCACGTTTCAGAGAGGTTCAGATTAATGACACCCCCTTTTTCTCTCAGTTTCGTGTAGCATTCCAGTAATGGCTAAGAGAAGAAAAATTGGTTAAACGAACTTGCTGAAAACTCAGAGGGATAATAAAAAGAAAAGGTATTGGATTCACCTCTTTATATTGGCAGTAGACAACAAAAGGCCTTGAGGGAGCAACAAATTCTAATAAGGAGAGTAATAAAGGCGCTGGATGAAATCGACTGGCAACAATTAAACTGCAACAGAAAGTTGTACACAGGTTAGATCAAAAGATTGTTCATATTTGCCTGGGCAAACCAAGCTGAAATAAGGAAAGGCAATCTCTGGCAAAAGCATATTGTCCCTTTATTAATGTTGTTGTAGATGCAGGCTTTAGTGCCATGTTGAGTGCCATATTTCACTTTCAGGAGCATTTTGCCTACATGTGGAAATCTGCAAGTCACTCATACAGCCTGGAAGGAGCCGATAAAACTCAGGTAATTAGGTCTACTTCAGTAAATTTTCAGAGTTGCATTTTTACAGTAATAAAACATAACAATTTTTATTTTTTGTATGTTTTACAAAGGAACATTTCTCCCCAAGCAAAACACATCTAATGCTCTGGTCCAGAGATCTGAAATATAAATTCTGTGAGTCAATATTTCATGACAGCCTTCAATAAATCACCCCATTTCATTTTCCATAATTGTCAGCAAAGATTAGCAATCACTATGCTGGGACAGAAGACGAGCAAAATAATTTAAAAATGAGTTGTTTTTAAGTCATTTATGCATACATTATTTAGGTAGAAGTGAACCGCTAAAGGAAATGAGAAATATTTCCTTTATATTTCCCAAATGAGAAATATCTCTTTTACTCTCTTCTCATCTTTGATTCTCATTATGCCCATTCTACTTTATGGTTTGTTTTGGCATCCTAAATCATCCTTTATAGGAAAGAGTTGCAGCTACAGGTAAAGTTACAGGAAAGAGTTGGTGAGGGAAGAATTGAGGAAAGAATTTTTAAATGTCATAAGAAGCTGCTGGAGCAATATTAGGTGAAGTTAAAAGCGCAAAATGGACAGCGCTGGCACCGAAACCCAACTTACCGCTGTGAACAACTAATATTCAGCCCAAGGTTGGTATTGTAAGGAAAGACCCATTAGGCTTTGTTGGGTACTTGCACACGTTTAACTTGGGGAACAAAGTAAGGCCCTTAATTTCCCAGGAATATTTAGCGTTATGTGATCAAACTCACCCATCAGCATTTTTCTCTTTCAATAAACCTGCAGCTTCTATCAACTTTTTCTGCCTCTCCTCTTGTTTCTTTTGTTTGTCATGTGTCTGGGAAGAAAAAAACCAAACAGCTGACAACCCATCTGTTGGATGCTTTGACTTTTAATGCCTACGTTCTTTAAATTTAAAGGGCTATTCAAACTAATAATAATAATAATAAATTTTATTTATACCCCGCCCTTCCCAGCCGAAACCGGGCTCAGGGCGGCTAACACCAATAAAAAGTACAATAAAATATAAAAGAAAGAAAAACTGTTAATTAAAATACAGGTTAAAATACAATTTAAAATTTAAATGCAGCTTCATTTATCGCCCAAAATCAAAACCATAAGGGGAGGAAAAAACATCAGAGTCCAACCCGAAGACCAGGCGGAACAGCTCTGTCTTGCAGGCCCTGCGGAAAGATGTCAAATCCCACAGGGCCCTGGTCTCTTGTGACAGAGTGTTCCACCAAGTTGGGGCCAGTACTGAAAAGGCCGTGGTCCTAGTTGAGAAGCGCTGCAGGAAGTAAGATATGCTCCACTGTTTGCCTCTGGGGGCACTCTTAGTGGACCACCACATGTAGATATCTTGCCCCTAAGCTCAAAATAATTTATATTAGGAGTGTGAAAATGAACCACTTCCCAAAAGCTTCGCAAGCCGCAAAGTGCATTAGGAGCACTTTGCAAAGATCTTCCCTACGCTCTAATCCAGGCATCCCCAAACTGCAGATCTCCAGATGTTTGGGCATAATACTGAGGCTAATGATAATGTCCTAGCGTAATCAAATTACGCAAAAGTGTTGCAAATGGTACTCTACTGAACGCGCAAAGTCTTTTGTGAGGGAACGGTCACAGTCAGGCAAGAAAACATGGTCATGCGTGATGGTAATCGCAGATAGGCCCTCCTCGCTGTCCCTCAGCGAAAGTAGATCTGAAGACCTGAATCCCGGATATAATCAGGTTTCACGGGAGCTTCTTCAGTTCATCGTGCTGTTTTTACAACACCATGCAATGAAATTATAGATTCTCACAGACATAGCTTGCCTGACTGTGACCGTTCCCTCACAAAAGACTTTGCGCGTTCAGTAGAGTACCATTTGCAACACTTTTGCGTAATTTGATTACACTAGGACATTATCATTAGCCTCAGTATTATGCCATCAGTTTATTGAGTGTTTACAGGCTTGGATTTGCACGCTACACCTTAATGTGTTCATTTTAACATGTTTGATTGAGTAAACTGTTCTCAATATTTATTAGCTAATTTGGTGTTTTGGTTTTGTTTGATCACAATTATTACAACACCTGGTACTTTTTTTTGTATACTCCAGATGTTTTGGCCTACAACTCCCATGATCCCTAGCTAACAGGACCAGTGGTCAGGGATGATGGGAATTGTAGTCTCAAAACATCTGGAGGGCCGAAGTTTGGGGATGCCTGCTCTAATCCTAACATCTGTTGAGCTAGCACAGAAAGGCTTAAGCTATTTGTCTGACATACTCTACAGCTGACTTTACACCATAAAATCCACTGATGGATCCCACGGGTCACCTAAAAGATCACATTATTCTGGTGCTGCAGGTAAACATGCATGGTGATTCTGAATAACTAGCAAGTGTAAATAAACTCAAAGGCATCGCAAAAAAAGTTTCGAGTTCTATCAAAAGACCCTGATGGCTGACATCAGTCTCAAATGAACAAAGTACAGTAGTACCTTCATTCTCGAATGGCTTAGCTGATGAACAAATCGGCTCCTGAACGTTGAAAACCCGGAAGTAATTGTTCCGATTTTCGAACGTTTTTCGGAAGCTGAACATCTGACGCAGCTTCCGCTTGAGTGCAGGAAGCTCCTGCAGCCAATCGGAAGCCACGTCTTGGTTTTCGAACCGTTTTGGGAGTCAAACTGACTTTCGGAATGGATTAAGTTCGAGAATCAAGGTTCCACTGTAACTATTCCACTAGTCACTGAAGCTATAGGGTGCCTCTGAGATAATAACAATAATATTAATAATAATAATTTATTATTTAAACCCCGCCCATCTGGCTGGGTTTCCCCAGCCACTCTGGGCGGCTTCCAACAAAATATTAAAATACAATAGTCCTTCAGATATTAAAAGGGAACCAGGCAGAGGGCCTTCTCGGTAGTGGCACCCGCCCTGTGGAACGCCCTCCCTTCAAGATGTCAAAGAGAACAACAACTACCAGACCTTTAGAAGACATCTGAAGGCAGCCCTGTTTAGGGAGGCTTTTAATGTTTAATATATTGTTGTATTTTAATGTTCTGTTGAAAGCCGCTCAGAGTGGCTGGGGAAACCCAGCCAGATGGGTGGGGTATAAATAATAAATTATTATTATTATTATTATTATTATTAAAGCTTCCCTAAACATATTGAGAAATGTTTTAAGGTTTCAAGTGACTGTAAATCACTCTGGAAGCTGCAAAACTCATGGGTGGGACACCAAATCTTTCAAATAAATGAAAGATGAACACCACTTGGATTAATTCCAAAATGGCAACATTTCCTTGATGAGAGTGTCTAAAAGTTAAGTCAGTAGATTCTTACTGTTCCCTTTGCTTTACTGTCTTCAAATGCATCGCCCTCCGTTGGAATGTCCATTATTTCTTGTTCTTCGGGCTGACTGTCTTCCGCAGCTATCTCAGTACTGCATTCTGTGTCGGCTTCTTGGACGGAAACTGGTTTGTCATCCACCGAGCCATTGCTTTCTCCGGCCACTGCCGTATTCTCTTCAGACTCTAAAGGCAGTTTCTTTAAGGAAAACGTACCCGAGAGAAGACTGTCCACTTTGCTGAGAGGGAAATCATAAAGCGTTTGGAAGAAGGATCCTGGAAAACCAAAGCAGCTTGTGGCTGCTCTAACAGGTCCTCCTCCTGGGTACATTTGAATAATGGATCCATAACCTGCAAACATGGACCAGAGTCATTACAACAAACATGGAGGCTCACACCCTGCACTGGGACAGGATACATACCTGTGTATGCCTATCAGAAAATGACTTGCCCGAATACAAACAACAACCTAAGCAACACTTCACAGAAGTTTCACATTACATCAATTCAAACAATTGCTGCTCAAGGCAAGGGGCATTCAGTTTGGCGCATTCAGTTTTAAATCAAGTATTTAAGGAAATGGTGAGAACCAAAGCAACTTTGGGGTGATTACACCAAAGGAAGGTTAGATTCCGGATACGTGCATCAAATTGCTGCCTGCTCCACCCGGCCATGTGGCAAACCTGCTTTGAAGCTGAACTGAATTCCAAAAGCAGTTTGACAGAGAGGCACTGGACGTGACCAGGAAAAGACATTGTTTTTATTTTAAATTAAAAAGCCACTGAACAGGCCCAAGCAGGCCCATCTAAAGCAGCTCATTAGATACTGATTAAATATTCACCAGAGACCAACCCCCAGCAGTAAATAGCAAGAGATAATGGAAAAACAGAAGTTCTAAAAATTTCCCTTCAGTTGCTTACGCCAAAGAGGAGAGAATTTGTGTTCTCTAACAACTCATATTTTAATACTTTTTTTTTTTTTTGGAGCTTTACATTTTGGTAGAAATGTCATTGTCAGGCTTGAGGAATTCTCTCCCCCGCTCCCCCTGATGGTTTCAATAATAATAATAATAATAATAATAATAATAATAATAATAATAATAATAATAATTTTATTTATACCCCTCCCCAGCCAAGATCGGGCTCAGGGCGGCTAACACCAGGTATAAAAACAATTGATTAAAATACAACTTAAAAACAAGATTAAAATACATCATTAAAATGCAGCCTCATTTCAGTAGAAACTCAAATCAAAAACTGTTTGGGGAAGAAAGTGTCAAATCTTCACCAAGGCCAACTATCCAGACTGGTCCTACATGGGCCAGAAAAAAGCCAGGGAAGTCCCCAAATAGGAGTTCCATCACAGAAGGAAAAAGGAAAGAGGGGGAGGGGATCAGGCTGATTCCAAGCCAAAGGCCAGGTGGAACAACTCTGTCTTACAGGCCCTGCGGAAAGAAATCAGATCCTGCAGGGCCCTGGTCTCATGAGAGACAGCGTTCCACCAGGCTGGAGCCAATGTTGAAAAGGCCCCGGCTCTGGTTGAGGCTAAGAAGAAACAGGGAGAAACAAGAAAGCTCTTGCTTATGACTTATTCAGTCATTAACGGTAGAATACAGTCGTACCTCGTGTTGTGAACGCTGCATGTTGCATTTGTCACGGGTTACGAACGCGCCAAACCCAGAAGTACCGGAACGGATTACTTCCGGATTCAGCGGTTCGCGCATGTGCAGATGCGTCAAATGCCACACGAATGCGCAGAAGCGCCAAATCGCGTCGCACACATGTGCAGACACGGCGCTTCAGGATACGCGCTGCTCATGATGCGAACGGGGCTCCGGTACAGATCCAGTTCGCATCCAGAGGTACCACTGTACAAACAATTCAGTCCTTCCTCCATGATGCGAGTTGTTCACCCTCGCTCCTCCTCCTCCTCCCCTCTCTCCCAACAGCATCTGACCCTATGGTGGCCTCCCGTGGTCAAATGCCTCTGCGTCCGTTGCTCTTGCACCCCTATGCCAGGGGTGGCCAACTCCCAAGAGACTGCAATCTACTCACAGAGTTAAAAACTGGCAGTGATCTACCCCCTTTTTGGGGGTTCAGGTTGAAGTAGTTGAACTTTTTTTAGGAAGGAAAACCCTGGTTTTTGGGGTTCAGGTCAAAGTTGTTGAACTTTTTTAGGGAGGAGGAAGGACCATCTTTGGGGGGTTCAGGGCAAAAATGTGGAGCTTTTTTTAGGGGAGACAAAGTTGTTGAGCTTCTTTGGGGGGAGCCAGTGATCTACCAGTGATCTATCACAGACGTCCAGTGATCAACCGGTAGATCACGATCTACCTGTTGGACGTGCCTGATCTATGCTGTCTAATGAAGTGGCCGCTGGCTGCTCTGTCTCTGCATAACTTGGCCGTTCGCCTGTCTCTGACTTGTTATCTCCCTCATAGTTTGGCTGTAATTCAACACGGCCTCCCTCTTCCCTGTCAGCTACAGGAGAAGGGGCAGGCGACCTCCACCACTCCCTCCTCCTCTTCATTCCAGTCCCTGACACTTATTTGTAAGAGTGATTTTTGAGCATGAACTCCTTAAGACCTAAAGATGATATAAGACTCATGTTTTCAAAAAAGGTCGAATAAATATGCTACCATAGAAGCAGGACTATGTAAATGTTCCACATTCACATTAAAAAACAAAACAAAACGACAACACCACGAAGTTCTGCATACTGCGAGCCTGCTATTCTTACCTCCCATTCGCTCCATTATAGCACCTAGAACCAATCCAGCGCAGGTTTCCATTACAATCATCTTATTGCCAGCACGGACGTTTCCCCAAGTCAGCATCTGGGCTAAAGTATCGTATCGCAGATAGCTGAGAAAGGGAAAACAACGTCCACTTTATTATCACCACATGACAACAACAATTTTATTATTAGTATGCCCCCCCCCATCTGACTGGGTTGCCCCAGCCACTCTGGACAGCTCCCAGCAGAATATTAAAAACACGATAAAACTAAAACTTTGAAGTTGTTATTAATCCATGATTCTGTTCTTGACTTAGCTCCTTATGTTAGGAATACAAAAAGCTAGAGTCAGAGCCAAATGACCGGGAAGGAGTTCCTCTCCAGGAATACCTAAGTTTGCTTGTTTGCGCTAAGCTATGGTTTGGCTTGGCATTAAGTGTAAACTGAGCCATAGTCAATATAGCAAATCTCCTACATCAGCTTTTAAGTTCTACGCTTGTAGAACCTACTACAAAAAAAAGGAAAAAAAGATATGTTGATACTCAGTTCCAGAATGTACAATATTTAACATGCATTCACAAAACATTATAGGTTGTGTTCTTTCAGGTGAAGGCTCTCAAGTTTAATACACCAGGTTTCCCATATGACTGAAATAAATTGAGCCTTACTTTATTTTTCCTGGTTCCCTTCCATAGTACATTGTTGACAGAATACGTGTTGATGGCTTTACGATTGTAATAACCGCCTCATATCTGTAAGCAAAGCACAGCAATCGTGTTTTAAACTAAAGCACAGATAATTTGTGAGCCACAATATACTGCTCCTGGCTTTCTAATTTGCAACTTACTTTTTTTTCTTTTTCTTGATGTATTTATGTTGGGCAAATTCCGTCTTGTCTCTGAACGTGGTGCTGTTCTCTATCAACTGTTGAACTATTTCCTTTAAGAGAGAGGTGTGTCAGCATTGTCTCCCTACATTATACTTACTTGAAAAAGAAAGTTTTCACATTTAAACCAGAGCACACAAGCAACGTCTAATGAAAGTAAGCACTTTTGGTTTTGGGTAGCATATACTTAACCTCCTGGGGGAGGAAGAGGAGGGAAGAGAAGAAATGTGCTTTGCAAACAATCCAGGGACTTCACTCTTCCCCAGGATCACAGCAGGCAAGAATACTTATGTGCCAACTGAAAACACCATGCACCCCAAGGAGAGAAGCAGATCCACTGGATTTTTCGATGATTGAATAAAAGGTCTTTTCATTTCACATTAGGGCCACATGGCCCTGCATCCAGCCAAGAGCCAGCTGGGAGTGAGGGAAGGAAAAGACTGCTATGTGAGACCTGGAGTACCCTGTTTCCCCTTTTTTAATACGTAGTCATAAAGTAAGCCATGGCAGGTTTTTTTTACCTTTGTGAGAAGATGTACCCCCAAAATAAGCCGTGGTGCCGCCATTGTTCCCGTCGCCTCCTCAGCCCCTCCTGCGTGCGCAGGGAGCCAGCGAACCAGCGAGAGGCGCGGGGGGAAATGCGCCTCTTGCGGAGTTCTGCCCCGTCTGCTTAGCACGCAGTGGGAGGCTGTACCGTACCATACTGGCGTAATAAAAATAAGACATCCCCCTGAAAATAAGCCACCCTGTGTTTTTTTGAGGGAAAAAAATTATAAGACGGTGTCTTAAAAAGGGGGAAAGACGGTACAGTTGCCAACCAGGGAAGACAATATCATGTCAAGGAAGCAGCCTCTGTTCCTAATGGGGCTGCCTCTGAAGACGGAAATTACCTATAAAGCTTTAAACGACTCAGGCCTGCAATACCTCAAGGACCACCTCTCTTCGTATAAACTGACATGTATTATTTACATTTCTATACTGCCCTTCACCTAAAGATCACTGGGTGCTTTACCATATAAAAACACACAAAAACACCATAGTAACAAACAAAAACCAGTTTAAAAGCCCATAGATTGGCTACTTAAACAACAAGAAGAGGGATTTTTTTGTATGGCACCTGAAGGTATGAAATGAAGGCCCAGGTGAGCCTCCCTGAGGAGAGCACTGCACAAAAAGGAAACCACTGCAGAAAAAGCCCATTCTCATTTTGCCACCATCCGGACCTCTTGTGCAGGAGGAGGGGCCTCAGATGACTGTCTACATGGCTGCCGTCAACCTCAGAATGCATCAGATAAAGCAAACCGTCTAGCGTTGTATCTCACAGTGAGAAGAGTCTGCTGGATAACCAACAGAGAAGGGTGAGAATCACAATTGTTAGTTACCTGTCCTTTAATGCCTTTATCCTTCAAAGCCTTTATATCGTCATGAGTCAGTTTTTGAGACTTTCCATCATCAACTATATTACGATTATCTGCACCTGCTTCTTTCGTTTCTGAAAACAAAAGCACATATAAAATTGTGAAATATCAGTGGAGAAATGTGCAGAACAAGAGTCTTATTAGAGCTACTTTTAAAGCCATAAAAGCTGGGGTTCCAAATCTGTTAGCCACAGTTTCCCAGTTGGGACAAAACAGGAAACTATGGTTAGTTAAGTGTCTTTCTGCTTTGATTCTTCACATCATAGAGGGAAAAGATTCAGGTTCAATATATCTTGGCTTATTAAGATGAATTATTCCCACTGGAATAAGGTCATTCAGTTCTCCAAGTCAGAGCCTGTGACCTGGAAGATGCTGGGTCACTGTGTTGCAGACATTTCCCTCCAGACAGTTCCCAAGCCTTCATAATCTTTTATCAGACAACTACCGGTAGTTTACTTCCTCCTGACTATTTCCAGCTTGAGGTGTAGCTGGACTGATTCCTCCCCCTCACTTTTGCCCAACAGCAGAGCTGAATCAATGCTGACTCTATACTATACAAATATTAAAAAGAAAACAAAATAGCCCTCTCTGAAAGCTTAACATTTAATTCAAGCAGATAACCTCTGCCCTCACCCTGCAAAGGCTACACTTTGGTCAGATGTGCCAAAATCATTACACAGAACTGTACATACAATTTTTATGCCACGAAACTATTTGCTGGTTTTCCCTTACCTGTGGCAGCCTCTTGCACCCTGTTCTTCGGCTGAAGGGCCCCACCACTGGTCACTTCAAACGTTGTTCCATAGATATGCCCAATAGCATTATCCAGACAGAACCACTGTTTTTCAAATACGATTTTCCTAAGAGGAAAGTCAGAAGTAAAACAACCTGAATGATGTGGGATACGAACCTCCAAAAGCAATCAAAAACTAAGTAGATGTGACATGCAACACACGCAAGTCCAGATTAAAATGTACTGTATTTTTCTGTGTATAAGATGATATTTTATTATTAGAAATAATAGGCCTTATACACGGATAGCAGAGGGGGTATGGGCGATTGGTGTCAGCAGGCAGCATGAGATTGGCAGCGGCGATTGGGTGTGTGATTGGTTGCTCTGGCAAGGCCTGCTGCTGTTTGGCTGCGACTGTAGCAATTGGGCGGCATCGTCAAGGCGTGCAATCGTCTGTGTTTGCATTGAGTGTACAGGTGGGCTTTGGGCGTGTAGAGGATTGGTGGCTGCGGCGATGCGTGCTATTTGCAGTGCCGGGCAGGCTGTCTTGCTCAAAGCTCTACAACAGGGGTCAGCAGACTTTTTCAGCAGGGGGCCAGTCCACTGTCCCTCAGACCTTGTGGGGGGCCGGACTATATTTTGAAAAAAAAATATGAACGAATTCCTATGCCCCACAAATAACCCAGAGATGCATTTTAAATAAAAGCACACATTCTACTCATGTAAAAACACCAGGCAGACCCCACAAATAACCCAGAGATGCATTTTAAATAAAAGGACACATTCTACTCATGTAAAAACATGCTGATTCCCGGACCGTCCGCGGGCCGGATTTAGAAGGCGATTGGGCTGCATCCGGCCCCTGGACCTTAGTTTGGGGACCAACTCTGGGCAATCTCCCCCCCAAAAAAGCTCAACAACTTTGGGCAATTTGCCCCCCCCCTTTTTTGCTGTCCAAAAAAAATAGGGGCCTTCTTATATATGGGGGAGTTTTATACACGGAAAAATATGGTAAGCAGACAGTTATAGTGTGAATAGCTTCTCGTGGGCATCTGGATGTATTTCCTGAACTATACAAGATTAGCAGTTTCGACATGCCTTCATAGGAGCAAAGCAGTTAATTTAGTTTCATTTTCTAGTCTCTTTATTAGTACCGTAGTTGGTTAATTCTGGGAAGGAACCAGAAGATGGGTGGCTTCCAACAAAAATAAAAAATACATTAAAATAGTATTAAAATTCCTGACATGCACCATCATCAGGAAATAAACCATGGGTGCTGCGGCTGATGTTATTAGGTAGGCCCCGCAATACTGCTGCCAGAAAAGATACAACCGGGGGGGGGGGCGCAAAAAGGTTGCATGTGGGTTTGCTTTAGGGGCCCCCCTTCTCTGTTGCATGGCCTGTAGCTGCTAGCTAGAGTGAGGTTCTAAAACCCAGGACAAGCCTGAGACTCTTAACCTCAGGGCTGCGAGTTCATGTCGCAGGTTGGGCAAAAGATTCCTGCGTGGCAGGGGGTGGGACTAGATGACCCCCGGTGGTCCCTCCCCAAAGACTGCTGCGTGGCAGGGGGTTGGTCTAGATGACCCATGGGACCCCTCCCAAGGAACTCCAGCATGGCAAGGGGCTGGACTAGATGACCCCATGCTCCCTCCCCAAAAGACTCCTGCGTGGCAGGGGGTTGGCCTAGATCAGTGTTCCCCAACCTTGGGCCTCCAGCTGTTTTTGGACTACAACTCCCATCATCCCTCGCTAGCAAGACCAGTGGTCAGGGATGATGGGAATTGTAGTCCGAAAACAGCTGGAGGTCCAAGTTTGGGGAACACTGGTCTAGAATGATGACCCATGGGATCCCTCCCAAGGAACTCCTGCATGACAAGGGGCTGGACTAGATGACCCCATGCTCCCCCCCAAAAGACTCCTGCGTGGCAGGGGGTTGGCCTAGATGACCCCCGGGTGCCCCTCAACCCCCCGATTCCGTGATTTATCAGCCTCCGGAGGTGCCACCACAAGGCTCCCTTTCGCCCCCCCCCCCGCGTGTTTCAAGCGAGCGAGGATCGCGGGGGTGGGGAGGGCGGGAGAGCCAATAAGCGAGCGGGGCTTCCGGTGGGTGCGCGTCACAAAGCCCCGCGGGCCCCGCCGCCCTTACCTCCGCCTCGCCACCGCCACCGCCTTGAAGACCTCGTCGCGCTTGAGGACGGCGAAGTCGCCCTCGCGGATCACGCCGGGGGAAGCCGGGTCCGGGCTCCCCTCCATCGCGACACACACGCGCGCAAGCCACGCCCCCTGCCCGCCTGCCTTCCGCCCAAAACCGGCCAAGGCGCCGGAACGGAAGCGGGACCGCCCTCCCTCCTCGCCCCGCTTCCCTGTTTCCAATGGGGGGAAGCAGCGCGCCTCCAAAACGGGGGCAGGGAAGAAGGCAACTCGGCAGAGCTCCTCCTCTCGCAAACCCGGGGCTGGAGTTTCAAAGGCGAGGTGGAAGCGCGGAGCCTGAGCTTCCGTTTCAGATTCCCTGAAAATCTGCAATGACAGCAATTCTTTTCATAGCAATAGGCATCACGTGTATTTTATGCAATGAAAATGGAATAGGATGGAGTGAGGGCGCGGAGAGGGTGTGCCTGAACGGCGCTTAGCTCTTTTTTTTTTTAGTTGCTCTTTTGTTAATGTTGCTCTACAGATCGTAAATGCCTGATTTGCTGATCGTGTGACATGTAATTTTGCCTATGTGTGTGTTTCCCCCCCAATCGCTGTTTCGATCAAGGCGTTCTATAGACGGCGGTGGTTTGGTCAATGATTTGTTAAATTATATTATGAACGCTGCATTCGCGATGTTGTTATTGGTAAAGCCGCCTCGAGATTCAGTTGAAGGAAAAGCAGCGCAGAGATGGAATAAATCAAATCCAAAGGTTCCCTCGAGTCTAGCCTCGCTCCAAGCCCTTGTCGTCTCCTTTTCTGGAGAGCGGCGGGGGAGAAAGTGAGAAAAAGAGCCATCTCTATAACTCTGCATCACATAGATAGGGGGGATGGTGCAGTTGTTCAGAGGAGCTTCCAGGCTCGATGATAATTGGGGGGGGGTGTCTTCTCATATGGGGCGACAGTGAGAAAACAAGGAGTCTCAAGTAAACGTTTTCGCAATGCATACAGTATGTGCGTGCCAAAAAAATCCTGCTTTGTACAAGGTTGCACCCATGGCATGCGGTACACGGGGCACGCACACATTTTAAAAATGTCCCGCCAACGCCAGTGCAACCCATTTCTTGCAAACCGTGCAATTTGGGTTTTCTTTTAAGCGAAGTAAAAAAAAAAAGTAATCTGTATTTTAATTAATGGTTTTCTTTTATATTTTTATTATAATTTTTCTGATGTTAGCCGCCCTGAGCCCGGTTTCGGCTGGGAAGGGCGGGGTATAAATAAAATTTATTATTATTATTATTATTATTATTATTATTATTATTATTATTATTATAGGAATAGGACTTGAAGAAAAGAGCAGCAAGTCCCCAATCTCTTTGCTTCTGCAGTCTACCGTTCCCTTCGCCCTGGATCTCCCTCCGTCGTTTCCTATGGGACAAAGGCGTCTGAAATCAAGCTGCGCGCTAGTCTAGCGGCTGCCCCTGCGCGGGGAACCGGGAGCCCAGCCTCTGCCTCGTTCCCCCTACCCCGCCAAGCAAAAGGCAGCGAGGAGTCACCCTAGCCTCCCTATCTCCTCCTAGACACACAAAAAGAGGGGACTGAAGGGTGCTCTCCCTTTGGGGAGGTAGGCGCAGGAGCCGTCTCCCTTTTGTTGACGCCTTTAGGGAAAGGGAGGAGGTTCCCATGGCAACCGGGCAGCCTGCAGACGCGGGCCTTTCATGGGCTTTCTGAAAGCCCGGCGCGTTGGGTGACGTAGAAACCGGAGCGCGCCTTTCATCGGCCTTCTGACGGCCTGGCGACAAAGGTGACGCGTCAATCGCGCGCCAAAATTCGAAAAGCGGAAGCTACCTGAGGAAGAGCGAGAGTGGACGGGACGGAAAGGGGTTTGGTGAGCAGCTGCTGCTTTCAGCTCTGGGGTTGCCCCACTTCAGGTGGCAGGTGGGTGTGGGCAGTGCCGGATTTACGTATAAGCTAAGCAAGCTACATATAGCTTAGGTCCCCAATCACTTGCCCCCCCATTCACTATTAATATACTTCTTAATTGTATTTCAGTTCAACAATTACTTTGATAAAATACATATTTTGTTATGTGCAAATGGCTTTAGATACCTATTAGCTCCATAAATTACCATATAGCATATAGGTAAAGGTAAAGGGACCCCTGACCATTAGGTCCAGTCGCGGACGACTCTGGGGTTGCGGTGCTCATCTCGCATTATTGGCTGAGGGAGCCGGCGTACAGCTTCCGGGTCATGTGGGCAGCATGACTAAGCTGCTTCTGGCGAACCAGAGAAGCGCACAGAAACGCCGTTTACCTTCCCGCCGGAGTGGTACCTATTTATCTACTTGCACTTTGACGTGCTTTTGAACTGCTAGGTGGGCAGGAGCAGGGACCAAGCAATGGGAGCTCACCCCGTCGCAGGGATTTGAACCGCTGACCTTCTGATCAGCAAGCCCTAGGCTCTGTGGTTTAATCCACAGTGCCACCCGCGTCCCATATAGCATATATTCAACACAAAAAACAGCGACAATTTGTTCCTGACAAAGGACAGCTGGACATATAAAGGGCCCCGTTACCTTCAGTAGCTTAGGGCCTCATCAAACTTAAATCCGGCCCTGGGTGTGGGTGTTGGTAATGAAAACGAGGCATATCTCCCTGACATGCTAGATTTCTATGAGAAGAGATGATTGTTGTTATTGGTTAAAGGGGGATGGACTAGATGACCCTGGAGGTCCCTTTCAACTCTATGATTCTATGAACATGTAGTACCTGTACTGTAGTCTGAATGGGTGTAGGCCGCATTATAGGCTGGCCATGCTCCTCGAGAACTGCATAATGTCTAACTCTGGCTCAAATGGGAGCATTTGTGGCTCAGGGATGCGAGGTATCCTATCCAGTGTACGGTACTGCTGTTAACTGTGGAGTGTTTTTTTAAATCCCTTTGCTGCTAAGTATTTATTATCATTATTTTTAACAAATGTATAGGCTGCTTCACAGCTTAATGCCTTCAAAGTGATGCTCAACACAGAAAAAGGCTAAAACGCAGATTCTTTCAAACAATCGTGTCAACAAACTCTTGGGGGAAAAAGCAATTTTTTCGGATATATAATTGTTCTCTAGGAGGTCACACCTTCTTAAATGAAAACGTCTTCAATAGGTAGTGGTGTCCTAGAATTTTGTAATTAATGTATGTTGATTCAAAAGAAAATTCCCTTATGTTCAATGGGACTTACTCTGACTTTTGCATAGGATTGAAACCTAAGTGTCTTCTCTACTCACTGTGCATTGGATCATTGGATTTCCATGCTAGCTTACTCCCAAGTGTTTTACCTACAAGAAGTGGTCATCATTTCATTTCATATATGGATTACTTGCAAGGTGTAATGTTACTTGCCACACATGAATTGAAAGCAACGTCCTTTGGTTTAACTCTGGTTTCAGGTCCCTTAAGAGTGCTGAGATGAGCAATGAACCCAGGGGAAAAAGTTCTGGGCGAGGAGGAGGTGGTTTTCAGAGATGGCGAGGAAGAGGAGCATGGCAAGGGAGAGGAAAAGGACGTGGACAGAGAGGAGAAGGGAAAAGTGCTGCTGGGAAGTCAGAGTCTGGTATGTAAATTCCACAACGTGATTTGCTTTTGTATTATTATTATTTTTTTAAAGGAAGGTGTTTGTTGTTGGAAGGATAGCATAAAGAAAATGTGTCCTGTAATAACATAATGCAAGGCCTGGAGCTTGGGGTTGGTCTTAAGATGGAGGGAAGTCTTAAAATCTGAACCCCTTGCAAATGTTGCCTCTGTGTACTGTATGAGCAACTGTTAGCTTTTAAAAAATAACTTTAGTTCTAAACTGTATTTTATTTATTATTTTGAATTTATAAATTTATAGCCTGTCCTGCCTTCCTAAGCGGAGCCCAGTGAGCCTTGAAGCAATAAAATTGCATAAAACATTATGAAATATTACAGGCAGAGCCAGTTTCTTATTCCACAGGGTATGCTAGAAAAGAAGGCATAAATGTCATATGTGGTAAATATGACCCTGTGGACAGAACAGGCACATTTGTTATGATTGTTCTTGCTTTGTGTATTTACCTTTTGCTATTGCATTTTTGTGGATCTTTTTATATTGCTATATATTTGAATATTTAATAAAAATGATATTATTCGGTAATATATTGCAGACACCAGTTAAAAGCAGCATATGTAGGCAGATACAGCTATGAAAAATTGAGAACTGAAAATTGACTAATATCACTAACTTTCTTGGGAAATGCTTTTCAGCTCTGCCTCAGTTCATTCAGATGACTCTGGATCAGATTCCTACGTATAGAGGCTGGAAACTATATTTCTCTGAAGGTAAGCTTTTTCTGTAGATATATACAGAACTGACTTGATGGCTTGAGAATAAAATAACATTTTGGCTTGTATTTAACTCTCCTCTTTAACTCAATGCCTGATGAAGCCGAATCCTGTATGTTATAAAATACATACTTACACAAAAAAGACAATTTGAAGTTAATGAGCTTACTTGTACATATTTGCTAGTAGTTTATCATCTTGTCACTTTATATGTAAATCACTATGAATATTTATGGTGCTATATAAATAAATGGTTTATGTGAGCTGTGTTCAGTAAGTCAATATGCAAACAACCCTTTTTTATATGGTGGTTCCAGTGTGACCAGATATTTTGCATTTCCCTCAGAAATGCTTCTCACTTAACAGCTTCCTTGTCATCTAACCTAAGCCTATGTTTGTGTACTATGAAGTAAATCCAGAAGAGTTCAGTGGGACTTACTCCTAAGGTCGGCATGCCAAAAACCATTGATTGCCTAGCACTGCATAAGATCAGGATGTAAGTGTGTTTAAGGTTATAATTTTAGTGGATTTTAATGTCCATAGAACTAGAGTTGGCCATAAGCATCAGAAAGAATGAGCTGGTTTGTGCATAGTTTTTTTAGGTTGGGATTTGAGGAAATGTAATTTCTAATAGAGAAATTGTGTTTTTGAATTCTAAGCAAGATGTTTAAAAGCTGCACCAAAAATGTTAAATAACTAATGAAAATTGTCCAATTCAGCATATGATGACAACTCCCCTTTTGTTCAGAAGATTGAAGCATTTGAGAAGTTTTTTGTGTCTCGAATAGAGCTTTATGATAAGGTAAGTCTTCATAATGTGATGTTTCTCATTCCTTATCTCTTCTCCCCAGCCTCCACTATCTTATGATCTGTAATAATGATAATGATAATTTATTATTTATTATTTATACCCCCAGCCACTCTGGGCAGCTCCTAATAGAATATTAAAAACATAATAAATACATCAAACATTAAAAACTTCCCTAAACAGGGCTGCCTTCAGATGTTTACTAATAGTCAGGTAATTGTTTCTTTCCTTGACATCTGATGGGAGGGCGTTCCACAGGAAGGGCGCCACTACTGAGAAGGCCGTCTGCCTAGTTCCCTGTAACCTCACAATGAGGGAACTGCCAGAAGGCCCTTGGCGGTGGACCTCAGTGTCTGGGCTGAATGATGGGAGTGGAGACAGTATTTCTGAAAACAATTCAGACAAACCTTTGAAAATACTGTGACAAATTCACACAGTTCTCTTTTATAGGATGAAATAGAAAGAAAAGGAAGTATTCTTGTGGATTATAAAGAGCTGGCACATGATAAAGAATTAATGGAATCAATGCCTGATATTGCTTCTGAATTGAGAGATATGCCACAAAAGATATTGGACTGCATGGGCCTAGCCATACATCAGGTAAATACATCAAGCACATGGTGAGCAGTAAAATTTTGAATATAAAATCATTCACAGACCTGTGGGAGGAAGAGGCGAAAAGTGTTATTTAAGTTTCTTTTTTAACAAGTGTACGTGAAAGGAAGAGAAACCCAGATTTCTAAATTTCTCACAGGGAACTTCCCTCTCCATGACTGTCTTTTATATTTTGATAACCAAATACTTTTCTCTATGAGCCAGCAGAAAGAAACATATTTTTTTGTGACCGTGCTGGAGTGTTTTCAAAGAAATAAACAGCTAATGAGTTTTCGATTTTCTAACTTGGCTGCTTGTTTGAAATATGAAGCTTATGAAATTGTAAGACACTTCACCTTTTGGTTTCAGGGGTCTGAAGTCTATTTTTGTGTTATAACTTGGATTTTATGCATGTTTGACATAAAATGACTTGGGACTTCAATACCTCAAGGACCACCTCTCCATATAAGCTGACCTGGACCCTTTGTTTATAGTCTGAGGCCCTTCTTTGTGTGCCTCCTCCATGAGAATGGGCCTTTTCTGCGGGGACTCCTTGTTTGTAGCATGCTCTCCCCAAGGAGGTTCAACTGGTGCCTTCCTTATCTTTAGGTGCCAGGCAAAAATGTTCCTCATCAACCAAGCCTTTGGATGATTAATATTCTAGAGCCTTTTAAATGTGTTTGTGGGAGGGGGGTTATTATTTTGTTGTTTCTCTTTCAGCTATTTATTTGTGCTTTCCTCTCATGTTTTTATATTGTGAATCACCCTGAGATCTTTGTAAATGAATAAAATAAATAAGCAAGCCAGCCTCTTACTTGGATTAAACAAAACTACTCTCAGAGCCAGTATTATGCCTAATAAAAGGATCAGAAAATGAATTTTAATAGGGGGGTGGTAAAATGACAATTAAGAATGCAGAATTTTGATTCCTGAAACCTTTGCGAATTTTTTGTACAGGTTGGAAAATACTGTTCACTGTTACCAGCATCTTTATATGATGGTCGAAGCTCCCTGAGTATTTTTTTTTATGTTATAGGTGCTAAGCAAAGATCTTGAAAAACATGCAGCACAACTTCAGGAACAAGAAGGGCTGTCCATTGATGAAGAACCCATAATTAATGTACCATATATTCATGCAAGGTAGCTATTGCTTAAAAAAAGAACAAGTTTTCTTAAAAGGCTCAAACTCCGCATGCTACATGTTATTTGCAAAGCAATGCATTTCCCAGATATTGGAAAATTAGTCTTAAGTTCCATCAAAATCAATGGCGCAAATTATGATGAATACCGGTAGCTTGTTGATTCTAACCCGCCCTACTGCCAGACTGAGATTTTCAGTCTGATCCTATGCATGTTTTCTCTGAAGAAAATCCCTTTGTGTTAAGTAGTGGTTAGTTCCAAGTATAGGTGTGCATAGTAGCACTGTAGCTTTTAACATGATTAACTTTCTCTGACAGTCATCTGATTTCCCATATTGTTTTATTTTAGGGTGTACAACTATGACCCACTTACTCAGCTTCGGAATATTCGAGCTAATTGCTATGGGAAATTTGTTGCTTTGCGTGGGACTGTGGTGCGTGTCAGTAACATTAGGCCTATCTGCACCAAGATGGCATTTATATGCAGTGCCTGTGGAAATACTCAGAGTTTCCCTTTACCTGATGGCAAATATACTCTTCCTACAAAGGTAATGAACACTTTAAAACAATTTTTTTAAAGTCACTGTTTATTATTAGACTGCTGGGACTTTAAAACATCAGGCAATAAAGGGAAATAGGTTAACATCGGGGGGAAACTAGGCTGAATTGCTGAAAACAAACCTGTCACGTCTTCTGGTTTACTGCCAGTTTATATACATGGTTCATAAATTAAGCTAAAGCATTATTTATCTTCAGAGCATTGTTTGCCAAAGAAGGACTTGTGCAAGCTGAAGCCTCTGAGAATTAGTGTGGATGAGCTTTCTGCTCCTCCAAAACAAATGGGATAACGTCAAGTATTATAGTTTCCAGGGTGGCAGCCATGTTAAGTTTGTTGCAGCAAAAAATGATGAATCTTGTGCCACCTTTAAGGTTAATAAAAATATTGTGGCATAAGTTTTTGTAGAGCAGATGAAGTGCAACTGATGAAGTGGACTCTGGTCCACCAAAGCTTATTCCATAATAAATTTGTTAGTCTTTAAAGTGCCACAATATTTTTTGTTTAAGTATTTTAAAATAAACTTTTTTGTGCTAAACTTGAACATGCATTTTTAGTGTCCTTTGCCCGAATGTCATGGACGATCATTCACTGCCGACAGAAGTTCTCCTTATACAGTTACTGTGGACTGGCAGTCTATTAAGTAAGTATATTTCAGTTTTGCTTTGTGTTTTTTTTAAAATCTATGATGAAGAAGAAGAGTTTGGATTTGATATTCCGCTTTATCACTACCCGAAGGAGTCTCAAAGCGGCTCACATTCTCCTTTCCCTTCCTCCCCCACAACAAACACTCTGTGAGGTGAGTGGGGCTGAGAGACTTCAAAGAAGTGTGACTAGCCCAAGGTCACCCAGCAGCTGCATGTGGAGGAGCGGAGACGCGAACCCGGTTCCCCAGATTACGAGTCTACCGCTCTTAACCACTACACCACACTGGCTCTGATATTTTGGATGTATCAACTGAAATAGATTTTTGTGTGTGTGTGTGTGTGATACAGATTGCAATTAAAGGTTTGCATGTATTTATTAAAAGTTGACATGTAAGAGGAAATGGCCATGTTCTTCTAAGGGAATCAAATAATTTCATTGTAATATGCCTCCTCCTCTTCTTTTTAAGTTGTGCTGAATAAAAAGCCATTCACAAATGAAGGCTGCAGTCCTAAAGCTGTTATTTGTTCAGCTGAGAGACCCTAGGAAGCGCTGCTCTGCTGGGGGACAGGGAGGCCTGGCCCATTCTTATGCTAATAGACGCCCCCTGATATGTCTGTGGAAGGCTTCCTGGGTATAGATGTCCTGCTGGTGGTGGGGACTGAAACCGAAAGTGTTTAAGGCTGGGGGTTCCCAGGATTCGCAGGTCCCTAAATGGGCGTGGTTAATACCTTACCATTGCAAATTGGGATGATAGTCATGACTATTGTGAATAGCCTAGTTTGTCCTTCCTTACTGATACCCCCCATAACTACCGTATTTAGCATATTTCCTTTGATTTAGACCAGGGTGTGTAAATTTTGACTATCTTTACTGTAATCTGTCAAGGCTCAGGGAATCCTATCCCTCCCCCGGTAGCAGCCAAAAAAGCAGATAACACGAAGAGATAACCTTACCACGGAATTTATTCAGTATTCATAGAGGGAGACAAAGGAATGTAGTCTTTATGCCATGATGGCTTTGCTCCAAGTAAAGTCCCCCCCCCACTGTCTCTATTCCACGTCACCCCCGCGCCGATTAATCTGAGCTTTCTGTCTCTGAGCTCTCTCTTCTACTACCCATAATGCCCGCCTGGTTCGGGGGGGGGGGTCAGGAATGCTTTCCAAGGCAATTGAGTCTGTCAGCTGTCTCTTCCCTAGTGCTTCTTCTTCATCTTCCTGCTGTTCCTCTTCCAATATTTCCCAGCTTCTGCCCTCTGCAGCCTCTGAACTGTGCCCTTCTGCAAACCACTGTTCTAAATCTGTACTGTCCTCCTGTTCTCGGGAAGGTTCAGGAGAAGCGGGGTGGCGGCCCCCACCATTTGTCTTCAGTCCAGCCCCTGACAAATATCACGAATACCAAAGTATTATAACATAATTCTAGGATTCAAGAGCTCATGTCTGATGATCAGCGAGAAGCGGGAAGAATTCCTCGAACAATAGAATGTGAACTGGCACAGGATCTTGTAGACAGCTGCGTTCCGGGAGATGTGATTACCGTCACAGGCATTGTCAAAGTGTCAAATACTGAGGAAGGTACACTATAACTTTTGTATGTTGACATTTGTGCAGGTTTTCTCTGTTTTTGGCAGAGTGAGGGGAAGCGACCAAAGTAATCCAACTACCTGACAATGGTATCTACGTACGTGAATCTAATCTAATAAGAAATTATCTTAGGGAGAGCTGCAATAGTGTAGTGCAGTGGGTCTCAATTAGCGAATTTCTGAGGACCCCCTATTTTTCAAAAGCCAAGCCACGGACCCCCTATCTTTGACAATTTTGATAGTTCCACGATAGTTACCTCTGCAAAGTAATTTTTTGAACACAATGTGGGATAGCCCCTAATAAGCAAAGGATTTTAGGTATACTAGAAAACAGACTAGGGTTGAGCGATATATGGTTCTCAACATCGTGATATATCAGCACCTCAACATTGCAATACAGTGGTACCTTGGTTTAAGAATAGCCCTGTTTATGAACGATTCGGTTTACAAACTCCGCAAAACCGGAAGTAGTGTCCCGGTTTGCAAACTTTACCTCGGTCTAAGAATGGAATCCGAACGGTGGAAGGGCACTGGCGGCTGGAGGCGTCATTAGGGAAAGCGTGCCTCGGTTTAAGAACGGCTTTGGTTTAAGAACGGACTTCCGGAACGGATTAAGTTCGTAAACCGAGGTACCACTGTAATCTGATATATCACGATGTCTGAAATTGGAGATCAGACGTGGGGATGAGGGAAGGAGCAGCAGCGGAGATCGGATGGGTGAGAGGAGGAGAGGAAGCAGAGTCACCTCCACCACATGATTTTAGTGGGAGGGGATGGGGGTGTGCGTCAAGCCCCTGTCTGTGGGGGCAGCCAGCGAAGATCCACATCCACCCTGGCTGCCAATACTTTCCTGCTGTCTGAGAAAAGATGCTCCGCGGTGCCTTGAAGTGAGGGCGATCAGCTGCCCTTGTCTCCCTCAGCGTGAGGGAAGGCAGCTTAGAACAGCAGCGTTATCGCTGAGATCGTTGTGCGATATCGGCGGTGCCTTGAAATCGGCTGCCCTCCTCTCCCTCATGCGAGGAGCAATATATTGCTACATATTGCCGGGTCAAGATCGATATCGTGGTGTGATTTCAAAACCGATTTTGGTCAGTGTATTGAAAGTCCTTGTATATATCTTGTATTCAGGAATTATCACCCTGTGTTTGAAACTAGATTTTTTTAAAACTGTAATATCCCCATATAGAGAGAATAATGTGATTGTTGCTGTGATATTTTAACAGGAGCATCTAGAAATAAAAACGATAAATGTGTCTTCCTGTTATACATCGAAGCAAACTCTATCAGCAACACAAAAGGACAGAAATTCAAGGACTATGAACATGGAATAAACCACCAAGCCTGCATGGAGTTTTCACTTAAAGATCTTTATGCTGTCCGGGAAATACAAGCAGAAGAGAACCTGTTTAAGCTCATTGTCAAGTATGTCACTTCTTGCATGTCATTGTGAATATTAGACTTTGCATACTATCTTGTTTCAACAATCCCAGACGATCCACTCATGACGCCCTCTCCTCTTCAGCTTTTCACTTCCAGACCTCTTAATTCATTTAATGTAAAGAAAGAAGGAAGTGTCTGCATGAATCTGCTTTTCTACAGAATAATCTCCTTTTAAAATAATCCTTGAGACACACAATTTGGTCTAAGCTGGAACAACTTGTTCTGTTCTCCATTCTACTTATCTGGAACTAGATGGCTGACTGCTAAGTTTAGGACATGAAGCAGATTGTACAGGATTTCTTTGGGGGGGGGCTATTAGAAGAGGAATCTTAAATGCTCATTCAACGCTCCTTGGAGTCTAGGATATTGTTCTGAGCTATCTGATGCTTTGGTAGGGGAGACAGTGAGTGCAGGTACTGTTTGTGTAACTAGTACACATTGATAAGTGTCCATAAATACACTTTCCAATGTTAAAACAGTTCTGATATTAACTTATCTTGATCTCAACAGAAGAGAGATAGTGATTGAAATCAATGGGTGGTGTCAACAAAGTTTTACCCAGGGTAAAGGTAAAGGTAAAGGGACCCCTGACAATTAAGTCCAGTCGCGAACGACTCTGGGGTTGCGCCGTTCATCTTGCTTTACAGGCCGAGGGAGCCGGCGTTTGTCAGCTTCCGCAGACAGTTTTTCCGGGTCATGTGGCCAGCATGACTAAGTCGCTTCTGGCGAACCAGAGCAGCGCACGGAAACACCGTTTACCTTCCCGCCGGAGCGGTACCTATTTATCTACTCGCACTTTGACGTGCTTTCGAACTGCTAGGTTGGCAGGAGTTTACCCAGGGTAGACTCATTTAAAACAATGAACATCTACATGTCTAAGTTAAGTCCACTAATTTCAAAAGGTCTCCTCTGAGTAAAAGTTAGTTAATTCCACCCAATGGGTCTTAAAAGTGCTGAACTTTGGCGGGATCATGCCCATTGTATTGTTAAGAACGTAGGTTTCGATGCTTGCATAGGAGTATTAGTTTGTGAGACTTGGTAAGAAATCCCAAGCATCCTTTCTATTTCTGTAATTGCTATCAAGCTATTACCAGGTCAGTGTGCTTTTCATAATTCTGTGTAAGGAAACTGATATGATCATTGAGATCTAAAAATCTCAGCATTCTTAAAAAAATTTTTTTTTTTTGTTACCAGCTGTTATAGATGCAGGTAGGCAATTTGAAAATGTGTAGGCAACGCTTGTTAATTAGAAGCCGGGCTAGGGTGGCGCTGTGGTCTAAACCACTGAGCCTCTTGGGCTTGCCGATCAGAAGGTAGGCGGTTCGAATCCCCGTGACTGGGTGAGCTCCTGTTGCTCTGTCCCAGCTCCTCCCAACCTAGCAGTTCGAAAGCATGCCAGTGCAAGTAGATAAATAGGTACCGCTGCAGCAGGAAGGTAAACGGCGTTTCTGTGCGCTCTGGTTTCCGTCATGGTGTTCCATTGCGCCAGAAGCAGTTCAGTCATGATGGCCACGTGGCCTGGAAAGTTGTCTGCGGACAAACGCCGGCTCTCCCGGCCTGAAAGAGAAGTGAGCGCTACAACCCCATAGTCGCCTTTGACTGGACTTAACCGACCAGGGGTCCTTTACCTTTTATCTTTCCCTACCTTTTGTGTACAAATAAATGTGGTTGATTCATTACCTTGTTATTATAGACCTCTGGTAAGGGAACCTAATATGCAGGAACAGGAGAGTAAAAGCAAGTTAAGAAACCCCAGTCTGGTCCAAGGTGCAAATAATTCTCATGAACATGGTGAGCCATGTGTTGGTGTGCCAGGCAGTGTCTCCTTGTTATTCAGGTGAACAGCAGTTGTGGGCTGGTACATTGGCCAGGTTCTCTCTCCTTCAGCATCAGCATGACATCACAATGGCCTGTGTCTCTCCTTCTGGTTGGACACATCCGTGTGAGAACACAGTGAAATAGGCAGCATCAGCATGACGTCACAGTGGCCAGTTTTTCTCCCTCAGGTGGCTAGCATGGGCCACAGTGGGCAGCCCCTGTCCTTCCGGTAGGGAGCATCATCTTGTGGGGAGAGGCATTCATTTGTCTTCGTTCCTCTTCCACTCAGGCAGGCAGTAGCATGTGGGCAGAATATTTATTTCTCTTGCGGAAGCTGCCAAAAGCAGATACATGTCAGCACAATCTCTTTCTCACTGAGCTGGGCTTAGTTGGGAGCAGATGGTGGACCCTGTATGTTCTTCTCTTAGTGAGGTGGTCAGCAGAAGTATGAGTGTAGTGGTCATCTCACCGAAATGGGCAGCAGCATGCGGACAGAGTAGCAGCAGGCAAGGCAAAGAGCAGGCAAGTAGACAATCCATCTATTATAGGGCCTCTCTACTTACAGGAAGTGAACGCAGTGGCGCTGTGGTCTAAACCACCAAGCCTCTTGTGCTTGCTGATTGTGAGGTCGGCAGTTCAAGTCCGTGCAAAGGGGTGAGTTCCCGTTGCTCTGTCCCAGCTCCTGCCAACCTAGCAGTTCGAAAGCACACCAGTGCAAGTAGATAAATAGGTACCGCTGCAGCGGGAAGGTAAACGGCGTTTCCATGCGCTCTGGCTTCCGTCATGGTGTTCCATTGTGCCAGAAGCAGTTTAGTCATGCTGGCCACATGACCCGGAAAGCTGTCTGTGGACAAACACCAGCTCCCTCAGCCTGAAGCAAGATGAGCGCCGCAACCCCTTAGTCGCCTTTGACTCGACTTAACCGTCCAGGGGTCCTTTACCTTTTAATTGGAAGCCAAAGCAGGGGTGTATAACTAGTAACTCAGTGCCCTACATAGCACCTTGCCCCTCTCCATGACTGCTAGGAGCAGAATAAACCGTGAACTGTGCATGCAGATTTGCTTAAATAGCACCATGTATGTAGAATTCAGTTTATGCTATGAAATCTATATCATTTTAGCAAAACACTTGGGGGGGGGTTATTGACACAGAACATGCACTACCCTGGGTACTTGTTTTAAATTATGTGTTAATTTGGTTTTTCCTCTTCCTTCTAGTTCTCTTTGTCCTACTATCTACGGTCATGAGGTAAGTGCATCCCAATGGAAAAATTCTGATGGCTGTTCTAAATGCTGATCGGAAAACGTCCCCCGTCCCCCCCGTAACCTAGTTTTTGTCAACCGGTTGGAAATCCAGAATGAGTAACTTGGAATATGAGATTGGGATGTTCTTTGCTCTTTTGTTTCCCTGTCCCTTGTAGGATTCAGTCAGTTATGTTAGCATTAAAAAAAATAAACCCCATATTTACTGATATGGCCTAGGCCTGTTCTGAAGCCCCCTGACAAATTGTACATTGGCTGCCTTTTCATTTTTGAAAATGTATGTTTTCACTTTTCAGTTGTTATGCTACAGTGTTTGTAATTATTTTTATAGGAGTTTCTTGTTTCTCTCTTCAATAAATAGATTTCTTGTGAGTTCAAAACAATGAAAAAGTCGATATTTTTATTGCCTTGTTTCTGATACACACAGGTTCTGCTTTTTGAACACCATTTACAGTTGTACCCCGTGTTGCGTATGCTCCGTGTTGCGTACATTCGGGTTGTGCACTGTTCAGGGTGCGAACGGCACCCCGGAACGAATTTAGTGCGCAACCCGGGGTACCACTGTATTCCCAGGAAATGGTTTGTTAGGCGGGTTTTCACATAATGAGCTAACAATTTCCATTATTTCTAATGGGAACATTTCTAGTCTGTTTCTAGTCTAGTCCTTTCCCCCATAGTTTCTGCCCAGAACTGCTTAAGCCAACCAGCAAAAGACAAAGGAAGAACTGATTTGTCTGATCTCTCCTGCTCCCTGATTTGTTTGATTTCCTTCCCTCCCTCCATGGTTTCTGCCCAAAATGTCTGCTGCCAACCAGCAAAACTCAAAACATGTAAGGAAGTGGACAAACTCCGGCTGTTCAGGTACCTGAACCAGCCGTTTGTGTAGCGAGGTTTGGGTATAATTCTTTGTGTTCAGATAAAATTTTGGATAATGAGCATTTCAAGAGCAGGACCTGCGTGTACTTAGTATTTTGCCATTGTGCCTGCACCTCTTCAGGCTGGTATTCTCAAGCTCCTATGACGTATGAACAGACCACATGTGGACTATGTGCCGCTGCCTTGAGCTAATCCATTCCAATACAGTGGTACCTCGGGTTAAGTACTTAATTCGTTCCGGAGGTCTGTTCTTAACCTGAAGCACCACTTTAGCTAATGGGACTTCCTGCTGCCGCTGCGCCGCCAGAGCATGATTTCTGTTCTTAGCAGAGTTCTTAACCTGAAGCGTACTTAACCTGAAGCGTACTTAACCCGAGGTACCACTGTACTTTATGTATCATGCTTCCATTTAACAGATTGTGAAAGCTGGCTTAGTGTTGGCATTGTTTGGAGGCTGTCAAAAGTATATGGATGATAAAAATCGGATTCCTATTCGAGGAGACCCTCATCTTCTGGTGGTTGGAGATCCAGGACTGGGGAAGAGTCAGATGTTGCAAGTATATATTCTTTCAAGTGTATATATATTCATTTATTAATGAATGGCTCTTATTTGTTGTTGTTTTTTTCTTACCGACATCCAAAGTGTTTTTTAAAAGTATACTTTAGCGCCAGCTATATCAATCTGAATGCAGGGAAAAGATGTATATTTTTCAATGGGAATGTTCTTTTTAGTATGCAAAACTAGCCTTTACCATTTGTTTCTTAGGCTGTATGCAATATTGCACCTCGTGGTGTGTATGTGTGTGGCAATGCGACGACTGCAGCTGGTCTGACGGTAACTCTGTCCAGAGACAGTTCTTCTGGAGATTTTTCTTTGGAAGCTGGTGCCCTTGTGCTTGGAGATCAAGGTACTATAGAAGTCATCCTCTCTGTAGCTGGAAACTTTGAGCTGATGCATAATCCCTTCAGCTGGTAGCTGATAGGGTACATTACCTTGTTAGTTCTAGAAATCTTATAAAAACGGTGGCTGTAGCCTTCAAAGCACTTTTCCACATTGACTTTGGTACTACAACACAGAAGGCTATAACCAGTCCATTCCTCATTTGTGATCTTGTAGGAAGTTAGTTTTTGCTTTCCCCACCTTTTCCGTCTGGGTATTTGATACTCTACTGGAAGATGATCCAGCTCACAGGGTGAGCAGAATACTTACAGTACCATGGTGGTTGGCTGAATTAGGGTGGCCAGTCGCAAATGAGGGCAGGTCTTTACACACGCACGCACACACACACACATTTTATTAAATTTTCTGTTTTACAATTTAAAATACTCGTTTTACATCCTTAAGATATCAATGATATTCTTCTCTTTCCACGGTTCATTTTACATACCATAAATCCCTGCATATTTTACAAAAACAATACCATTCAGTATTCCATTATTACATCCATCAAAACTTATTTACACTGTTGAATTTATCTTAATGTTAATTTAATTTCATTGTACACAGGTTGTACATTGACAATAAAGGATGGACAATTGATAATTAATTTAATTTAATTTCATTGTACACAGGTTGTACATTGACAATAAAGGTATTATTATTATTATTATTATTATTATTATTAATGCTGCCAGCATTTCCAGCTATATACAGTTATTTCCCATATATTCAATAAACGTTTTCCAATCTGCTTTAAATGTATGTTCTTCTTGTTCTCTTATTCTATATGCTAAGTCTGCAAGTTGTGCATATTCTGTCAACTTAAGTTGCCATTCTTCTTTGTTTGGGACCTCACTAACAAAACATGGGCCACAGTAGTGGCATACAACCTTTTTTGAACAAACTTAGTTGGTCTCTAAGGTGCTACTGGAAGGAATTTTTTTTATTTTATTTTGTTTTGACTATGACAGACCAACACGGCTATCTACCTTTAACTGGAACCTTTTTTGACACCTGGGAATTTCAGTCCTAATTATCCCCAACAGAAAGGACTCTGTTTTTTGGGGGAAAGTACTGTTAAACATTTCCCCCCCCAATGATCATTATGGATCATTTCCCAATACTCCTTTACCCTTTTAAAAGTCCACCATATATGAAAGAACGTTCCCTCTACCTCTTTGCATCTCCAGGTCTTCTCCACTTTCTATAGTTTTGAAAATGAGGGAATTTCATCAGGCATAGCTTGTCACACAGGCAAGAACCTTTTCCTCTTCTGCATCGGACCACTCTAGTCTGCATCAAGTCCCCCTTCTCTTCAAGTAGATGATCACTACTGGCTTTACTTCTGACACTGATAATCTGATGGGTGGGTTAGCATGAGTAACTGTATGTGTGCAGCCCACTTCAGTGCATGCGGACCTTGACAAAGTCAAATGCTAACGTTTGCCCGAACCTACCCTGTTTCCCCTTTTTTAATACGTAGTCATAAAGTAAGCCATGGCAGGTTTTTTTTACCTTTGTGAGAAGTAAGACGTACCCCAAAAGTAAGCCGTGGTGCCGCCATTGTTCCCGTCGCCTCCTCAGCCCCTCCTGTGTGCGCAGGGAGCCAGCGATCCAGCGAGAGGCATGGGGGGGAAACGTGCCTCTTGTGGAGTTCTGCCCCGCCTGCTTAGCGCACAGGGAGAGGCGCGGGGGGGGGGGAGACGCCTCTTCCTGCCCCACCTGTTCCCCGTGCACAGGGAGCCAGCGATCCAGCGAGAGGCGCGGGAGGAAATGCGCCTCTTGCGGAGTTCTGCCCTGCCTGCTCAGCGTGCAGGGGGAGGCTGTACCGTACCATACTGACGTAATAAAAATAAGACATCCCCCGAAAATAAGCCACCCTGTGTTTTTTTGAGGAAAAAAAATTATAAGACGGTGTCTTAAAAAGGGGGAAAGACGGTATTGCCATGCCTAGAAAAGCCACCGCTATTGACCTGTCACCCCACCCCCGTTCCCTGGGTTATGAAGGTGCCCTAAAGACTTTAAAGCAAAGACTTTGGGATAATACACACAGTGACTTGCGACATCGATCACACGCAGTCTGCAGTCCGTTGGCAGTAGGAGTACAATATGGGCATGTTTTTAAGTTAACATCTTATATTAAAAACCTGACTGTACCAAATTACCGAAGGTTATTTACAAAAGCCAGACTAAACGTTTTTTCCTCTGCAGTGATGGAGGGCAGGATGAGAGGAGTTCCCTACCAGGAAAGACTGTGCTCATGTGCCCATTACATAGATTCTATAAAACAAATTTTGCTGCATCCTGCGAATTTCAAGCAAGCCAGGGCTGAACTGATTTTATCCTTGCTAGTTCTGCTCCCTGGAAAATCAGAGGATTACTATGTCAGGTTCCTATTGGAAGACCGGACAAATGCCGGAACATTAGCAGTGGCGAAGTTTCTATCGGTGGTTGCAAGAACCAATGATCCCTACTTTAAGTTTGAACAAAATGCTTGTGTAACCTGAAGGCAGGCTGTCCAAACTGGGTATTGCTTTGTGGGTCTATGGACCGTAATAAAGATTGTTGTTGTTACTGCCATGTGTCAGGGATCTGCCTCCCCCTGCCAGTCCAGCCCTGAGTGTTTATAGGGAGCAGCCGCCTGTTCTGACTACTGACTCATCTGCGAGTGAAACCAGCAGCTCTTCGGAGGGAAAGCAGTTGGGGGCTGGGAGGAAAGGAGTGCCAGGGCTCGAGAGATATAGAGACAGACTTGGCACCTCCCAGCAGTCAGGTCCGGCGCAGAGATTACGTAGGAGGAAAAGGCGTTTCCGTTTCCCTAAACTGCTGTGTTGGCGCCAGAATCGTCGTGAGCCACTTCCGGATTCTGCTAGTGACTGAGCAGGCATGATATGATTTAGCTCTTCACTGTAAGATAATGAGCACTGATAAAAACTACTGAAAGACAGATGACTAAGCCTCATTATTGAATGACCGATGAGGGGGAGGACCTGACACCATGCTTTTTTTAAACACACACATTCAAAAATAGATTGCATAGCTCCAGTTGTTGAAAGTGCTGGTTCAAACAAGTTTTTGGCGCATCATCTTCACTCTCTGCTGCTTTTCACTTACCAAGTTTATGAGAGTACGGGAATAACACCTCTCTTTTTGTCAATTTGTTTTTCAGGTATTTGTGGAATAGATGAGTTTGATAAGATGGGTAACCAGCACCAAGCCTTGCTAGAAGCTATGGAACAGCAAAGCATCAGCCTCGCCAAGGCTGGTATTGTTTGCAGTTTGCCAGCGAGGACGTCAATAATAGCGGCTGCAAATCCAGTTGGGGGACACTACAACAAGGCCAAAACGGTATCTGAGAATTTAAAGTAAGTACTTCTAAAATGCATGCATCAGAAAGAAAGAAAGAAGGGGGGATTTTTTTCATTTTAAAAATGACTTTTAAGTCTGGATCACTGATTTTGTCAGAAAGGTGACCTTTCTGGAGGGAATTACTTATTTCTCCTTTTAAATGTTCAATGTGAATACTCTTCCCACCCACCCCTTTTTTTGCTGAATGTTGTAAAATTCTGAACAAGAAGCATACAAATTACCATACTTTTCTGTGTACTAAAAATTAAGAAAATGGGGGGGAGATTGCCCAGAGTTGTTGAGCTTTTTTTGGGGGGGCGGGGTTTGCCAAAATCCACTCAACTCACAACAATGCAAACACAACACGTAGGCTAATAGTAGAAAATATATAATAGAATAATGTTATTCATTATTCTATTATATATTTTCTACTAACTATAAGCCTACATGTTATGTTTGTATTGTTGTGATTGAAAATCACTCACCTGCCTGGCCAACGCTAATACTCGCGTGCGTCGCAACAGCCTCCTAACGTCTGTCCCCTTGCCGGCAAAAACAGCCTATTGCCTGCCCAATTGCCGCAGCAACACCCAATCAACACCACCCCTTGCCGCAGACATCAATAACACCATCTCCAGCTTGCGGCATCAACCAATCTCACGTCCCCCCCCCCCCAGGCACTACCCATGTATAAGATGACCCTCTATTTTAAACATAATTTTTCAGTAAAAACACCTAGTCTTATACACGGAAAAGTACGGTATGTTCAAATTGACGTAAACTTGTATATAGAATTTTTTCTGCTTGAGACCTCAAATTATTTTGAAATCTTCACACTAACTATGTTTTCAGGTATGCTATAGAAAGAGTGTACCCAGGGGTATGTGTGTGTGTTTAGGCGCATGCACTGTACTTGCGGGTTTTTCTTTCCGTGTAGAATGGGGAGCGCTTTATTGTCGCGATTTGACTTGGTGTTCATACTGCTGGATATACCGAATGAAGATCATGACTACCTGCTTTCCGAACACGTGATGGCAATGCGAGCAGGAAAACAGACTGGATGCAGCAGTGCAGTAGTGCTTCGCGCGAGCTCTCAGAATTCGAACATATCGGTCCTTGAAGCCGTTTCAGACAAACCGTTGTCGGAAAGATTAAAGGTAGTACATACTGTTCAGATTTCCTGGCCCTACACCATCCTATCTCTCTAGGCAATGATCAGAGGTTGCCATCAAATGAATTCTAGGAGCTCGGTTGTTCAATTTTTCTCCTGTTTTTGTTAAGTATCCAGGGTGCTACTGTATCTAAATGGGGTTTTCACATCCAAGTCTGACTTTTGTTGTAATAAAAAGAAAGGCGGGGTTTGAGGGCAGGAAATGCTTCCTGAAACTGGGCACCACAGGGATATTTCTGTTATCAATACCAGATTTAGATATAATTTTTATTGTGAGGATTTTTGTAACCCCTTTTTGAGAGACCGTGCTGATCGGGATCCTGAATCTTCCCAGGAGCAGTGGGACAGTATAGATTTGGAGCAGTGGTTTGCAGAGGGACATAGTTCAGAAGGCAGAAGTTGGGAAGAGCTGGGTGGTGAATGGTGAACCTAGGCACTCCAGATGTTTTGGGACTACAACTCCCACCATCCCTGACCACTGGTCCTGTTAGCTAGGGATGATGGGAGTTGTAGTCCCAAAACATCTGGAGTGCCAAGGTTCGCCATCACTGAGCTAGGAGAAGAAGAACTGGGAGAGAGAGAGTTAACAAACTCACTTTCGCTGGAAAGCGTCCATCCGCTCAGCCCAAGGTCAAGGAGAGCAGATAAGGTGGCAGTACAGAAAGCACAGTGGTTGTGAGATCAGGTTGCCAGACGCAGAAGTGACATGGATGACTACGGGGGAAGTGGGTGGAACCCTTAATTGGGAGCACCTTCATCCCTAGGAATGGATTCTTTGTTCTCTCGCTGTGATCATTAAAATTTCTAACTGGTAAGAGACTCCTTTCTCTTTGTTCTGCTTATCTATTGCCAAAGGGCGGTGGCGATGGGGGGGAGGAGCCGAGTCCCTGAAGCCTGACACCCTTGGAGGAATATAAAGCAGGATATAAGTATTCAAAATAAATGAAGCCCATGTTTGTGTATAAGTAGCTTAAGTGCCCTGTGTGGTGGTCTGCTCGTGTATGGGGACTTTTCAGTTCTCCGCTTCCCAACAACTGCCCCTCTCGCCAACTCCCAATTCCTCTGATGATATCCCATAAAGTACAAAGATCTGCCAGTGGATAGAAGTCTATGCCCCTCCCCTGCTTGCACAAAAACACTTTCCACTTACACCCAGGATGGGAAGCTGGATCCCAGCCATTGCGTTTGCTATATAGCAGTTAAGCGTTCAAAGCGTTTTTACATGTGTTACAGCCATTCTCACAATCTACCCTGTGTTGTGAGGATCTGTGAGGCAGAGTGACATACATGAGGAGAGAGACTTCAGCCTGGGTCTCCCAAGTTTCCCACTCTTACCCAGGGGTAGGCAACCTAAGGCCCGTGCGCCGGATGCTGCCCAATCGCCTTCTAAATCCGGCCCGCAGACGGTCTGGGAATCAGTGTGTTTTTACATGAGTAGAATGTGTCCTTTCATTTAAAATGCATCTCTGGGTTATATGTGGGGCCTGCCTGGTGTTTTTACATAAGTAGAATGTGTCCTTTTATTTAAAATGCATCTCTGGGTTATTTGTGGGGCATAAGAATTCATTCATCCCCCCCCCCCAAAAAAAAATATAGTCCGGCCCACCACATGGTCTGAGGGACGGTGGACCGGCCCATGGCTGAAAAAGGTTGCTGACTCCTGCTCTTACCTGTGGGAGCCACAGTGGTTCAAATCTGATGGCACTGTCCATTTCCGCAGCAGGGTGGAATGCCGTAATACCTAAAGCGTGTTTTCAATCATCAGGTCATTCCGGGAGAAAAGTTTGACCCAATTCCACACCAGCTGTTGAGGAAGTATGTTGGCTATGCCCGTCAGTATGTGCACCCCACGCTATCTGCAGAGGCCGCTCAGGTCCTCCAGGAATTCTACCTTCAGCTCCGACAACAAAGCCAAAGAGCAGACAGCACACCTATCACCACACGACAGTTGGAGTCGCTGATACGTCTTACCGAGGTTTTCTTTCATTTTATATTTCTTGCCGCTTGGATTTCTTGCAATAGGAAAGTTTCGACAAGTGACAGACTGCTCAAATGCTAGTGATTTTAATGTGGGCGGTGGGAGACAGCACAAATATTTTCTTTAAAAAAACTAATTTAAATAAATAAACGTAATTCCATTAAGTCAATGGACTTAAGTTAATCAGGCCCCTTTATTTCAGCAGGTCTACTCGAGTATGACTTGGATAAAACCCATTTTAATTTTAATTATTGTTTGTTTGTTTAAGGCACGGTCAAGGTTAGAACTAAAAGAAAAGGCCACCAAAGAAGATGCTGAAGATGTCATAGAAATAATGAAATACAGGTAGTATGCACCAGAATAAAACCCAATTTACAGCAAACCAAAGGTCTGCGGGGCTCTTATGCACACCTGGTGGTGCTTTTATTTATTTCAGTGATATGTACACATTTTTCTGCAGGGAGGAGAGGATCCTCACCTGGGCTGTCCCTCCACTCACTGTACTAGGCAGGAATATGCAAACTGAGCTGCTCAAATTCAGTGGCTCCCATGTTCACAGTAGGCCCAATGTTACATTCTCCATTGGGTACAGGGAGCTGTTTTCTACACTAGAATGGAAGGAGAAGCCATGGATGATGGCAGGTGGGGGGGGGGGAGAGCTTTAATTGATCTATCCACTGGTGATTCCCTCCATTGCCTGCAGAAAATGAACAACAGCTTCAAGCTTGCTTTTAAGGTTAACTCTTCCAAAGGCACTTCTCTGCCTAGTTTTACGCCTTCATTGTTTATTGATGTTTCTGTGTGTTTCTTCTTCAAGCATGTTAGGAACTTACTCCGATGAGTTTGGGAAGTTGGATTTTGATCGTTCGCAACACGGTTCCGGAATGAGCAACAGGTCGCAAGCAAAGAGGTTTGTTTCTGCCCTTCACCGTATTGCAGAAAGAACCTACAACAGCCTTTTTGAGGTTCAACAGCTGCGGCAGATTGCAAAGGAGGTAAACGTAAAAGTAAGTAAAAATAAAATTGTGTATTTGGAAAGGATTAAGTTTGGTATTGGAATTATCAGTTGGAAAAACAAGTTCCGATCCCAGCATCTGTACTTCCGTGGTTCAGAGGACTTTAATCATATTGCTCCAGCTCTGATGGCTGAACTTTGCCTATGTATTTGAGATTGGTTGCCCTGCTAATATATCATCTAACATCAGTACCGCAAACTTTGTTGTTACTGAAACTTGCCTTTCTTCTTGAACTGCCTGACATCTGTGAACCAACTTGAAGTGTGTTGCAATTTCTGCAAATTTTAATTTTTTCTTCACTATTTTGCTGTGCGAACACTGACAATTGGACATTCAGAGAGAGTTTAATGTGCCCTGCTGCACTTGTAACTAGAGAATGACTAGAAAATGATTGCTTTTTAAAAAAAAATAAGAAAAAAATAAGTATCAATGGTGAGGGGAGGTGAAAATATGGTACTTGATACGCTGCTTCATGCAGCTTTGAAAACACACTTCAGTACATTCCTGGCACCTTGACACAAAATGTGCTTTAATGATTTCATGGAGCGTTTCCACATAATAGCGAGGAAACAAGGTGTTCCTTCAGATGAAGGGCCTGTATTAGCTTAGAAGAGTTTTTGATCCCTCCACCCTTTCACATAGCAGATACTTGTGCCACAAATTGTTTTTGAAATTCCCTTCTTGATGAAACATATTTAAATAGTTTACACTTGTGAGGAAAGAGGCTTATAGCATAATGTATAGTGTTTTGTCTCTCCAGATAATAAACTTACTTTGTGTGATTCTTCCAGGTAGCTGACTTTGAAAACTTCATTGGCTCTTTAAATGATCAGGGTTATTTCTTGAAAAAAGGTCCAAGGCTGTATCAGCTTCAAACTATGTGAAGGAATTCAGCAACCAAAGTAACAGATTTTTTTTGAAGAGGATCAGTAGAACACAACACGATACTCTGTTAAGGCTACCAAGGCTTAAATGCAAGAGGTTTTTAAAAATCAGTACACCAGGTGCAGAGACATACTCAAACAGATTATTGTTATAATAATGGAGAAAATGACTTCAGCTGCCATTTCAAAGTCATGTAAATAAGTAAAACTTAAACAATAAGTGAAACTTATGCATTGTTTTAAGATGCCATCTTCAAAAGGCACTGCAAGAGAGAATGTTAATCCAACATGTTTAATTGCAACTGCAATGATTAAAAATGCTTAGCAGATTCTCATGTTGCATTCTGTAGTAAACACATTGGCTCTATGCAGACAAGCAGAAACATACAAGTTTGTTTTGTGTTCACAAAAGGTTTCCTTTTGGTTTGTGTGTGGTGGTTTTGAGAGGTGAGTTGTGCTGCTGGTTTGGTTGCTGTTAGATCTTGCGTTCCCCACACGTTCCTTTCGCTGTTTTACGTGTCGGTTGAAAAGGCTTCCCTTTTCAGCTTTTATCTCTGTTTGAACTGTAGCTCACTGATTCAAACATGACAGCAAACAGTGGTTACCAATAAACAGGAGATGGACATAGAAGCCATATGTGAGAAGGGAGTATGAAAGTATGCAACTCATTCATGATTCTTGTATGAGTGATTGCCTTTTAAAATGTTCATTTTGAAAACTTGGGCACACTAGTAGTAAATGTTGATATTTTGTTTAAATACAACAAATAATGCGCTCAGTAATTATATTTGGTTGCATCCAACCAGGGTATGCTTGGGTTAGATTCATTGGATTTAAAGTTAGTCATGTCCATTCATTTCAATGGTTCTATTCTAAGTGTAGCTAATATTGGATGCAACCCATAATATTAGCATGGTTTAAAAAAAGGGAGAGAAAGAGTGTCAAGTGAAGGGAACATGCGATTTTGAAATAGTTCTGTATTGTGTTGAAATTATCCTTGGCTGATAGCCAGTTTCAAAGGCAGGTTTTGAAGATTGTAAAACCACTTACAATCAACCGTAGGCTTGGGAATACTGGAGAAACTTCCAACACAGGGCACTAATACTGTTTTAGAATGTTATTATTTTTCCATTACATTTGAATAGAAGAGGAAGGTATCAGCTGTGACTTACACCCATGAATGTATTGAATTTGCTTATGGGTAGAATAGGAACACTTTGTGCCGTTCCCCATGCTGTGCCTACCTGTTGCTGGTTACGTGGAAGAGGAGGGTTGGGTCTTGCATGCTTGTTTGTGAATAGTAGATCATTGCTGTTCAAGTGAATCACAGCCTGAACTAAGGTGGCTCACAACAGCACTGCCACCATACAAACATACAGTAAAAAGTTAAGGGATGCATGGTTGGGTTAAAGCTGCAGCCCTTGTCTTCAAAGGTTTAAGATTACTCATGCAAACAGTCCTGTAGCCTTTGAATTGATCAGGTATTGTTGCTGCGTCCTTAAATTCAGAAAAAAAACCAAGCTGCCAACATTTTAAAATTACGGACAGAGTCAACATCCCCCTCCTCAACCTGCTGTTACATTCATCTATTTATTTGTGTGCAATAAAGCTATTTTGTTTTAACTATTCGTTTAGTGGTTTCTGTGAATAAAGCTATTTTTTAAAAAGAAAATACTGTTGTAATTTTTTGTTCAATGGTTTGAGCACAATAAAGCTATTTAAAAACAAAACAAAGCCCCTTACTGCTTTGATTAAATAGTCATTTATTGGTTTGCATGCCACAAAGCTATTTTTTATCATGACTTCCATTCCACCTAAAGAAAACAAAATCCCACCAGCTGGCTTTGGCGACCGGAAGCCAGGAAAAGCGTCGAAGCAGCACGCGGCGAGCGCGCTCCCCCGCACAGGCTGCGTCCTGACGTTCTCCCACGTGCTGCGACGCTCCGTCTCCTAAGCAACGTCGCCGCCCGCCGCCTTTCAGAGCCGCAGGTAGGGGAGCTTCGCCGTAAAGCGCGGCGCTGTCGCGAAAGGCACGCAAAGCGCCGCTCTGAGGCGAAAGGCCCGGCACGGCCTAAGTTGAATGGAGGGCGAGGAGGAGGCGGCGGCGGCCGGCGGTGGGGGCAGCAGGGGAGGAGGAGCCGCCGCTGCCGCCCCTCAGCGTCGTCGTCGTCGGAGCGAGCCATGTTGCCCGCGGCCTGGCTGGCCAAGGGCGGCGCCTGCGGCTGGCGGTTCCTGAGGGGCGCCAACCCCGCCAGGGCGCGCAGAGGACTCCTCTCCCGGGCGCCGCTCTCCGCGGATGCCGCCGCCTCCCCTCGCCGCCTGCTGCGCCCGACGGGCTCCCGGCAGCAGCAGCAGCTGCTGGCCTGGGCTTGGCCCGGGTGCTCAGCCCGAGGGTCCGGGCAGCAGCCGCGACGCGAGCGGGCCAGCTGCGGGGTCGGAGGGCCCGCGGGGAACTCGGAGAGCGGCGCCGGGAAAGCGAGGCCTCCCCGCGGATACGCCGAGCTGGTAAGGGGAGAAGCGCGCCGGGACACGGAACACACCCACCCACGCCGAAGCAGGCAGCCTGGGCCGGGGGCTTCGCGGCCACTCGAGGCCCCGGATGCGGCCCTCGTGGCCCATAGCGCCTCCACAGCAACAGGGTCAATAATAATAAGCCCAATGATTCTCAACCTTTTCCCCCGATTCACAATTTCAGAATAAAAATTTGCTCGCGCACCCAATTTTTTATTGACAAGGAATAATAATAATAATATAATAATAATAATTTATTATTTGTACCCCGCCCATCTGGCTGGGTCTCCCCAGCCACTCTGGGCGGCCTCCAACAAACACTAAAATACATTAAAATATTACAGATTAAAAACTTCCCTAACCAGGGCTGCCTTCAGATGTCTTCTAAATGTCAGGTAGTTGTTGATCACTTTGACCTCTGCTGGGAGGGCGTTCCACAGGGCGGGCGCCACTACCGGGAAGGCCCTCTGCCTGGTTCCCTGTAGCTTTGCTTCTCGCAGTGAGGGAACCGCCAGAAGGCCCTCGGTGCTGGATCTCAGTGTCCGGGCTGAACGATGGGGGTGGAGACGCTCCTTCAGGTATAGGCGTTTCCACCTCCTTCAAGGGGGTAGGGCGCGGGGAACACGCACAGAAAAACACACACTGCCACCACAAACGAAATTACTGGCGCTTGGCAAACCCGAGGAAGGTTTCGCCCTGTTTTTATTACGTTCAAAAAGGTTTTGGAGGGGTTTTTGTTTTTTTGTTTTCCTCCTTCCATATGTGAAAGGGCATTTAATTTAGTGCGCGCCCTCCACCTGCGATGGGCAGTGCGTGGATCGAATGGGTCAGTTGGGTTCCCTGCGATGGTTTGGAAGACTATGAGAGCCCCATTTTTTATTTTTATTTTACATTGGGGGAACTAGCCTGTCGTGCTCATGGAGGGTCTGGGCTGTACTACTTCTGCAAGCGAAACAAAATAAAAAATAAAAAAATTCCTCCCAGTAGCACCTTAGAGACCAACTAAGTTTGTTATAGGTATGAGCTTTTGTGTGCATGCACAATTCTTCAGATACACTGAAACAGAAGTCACCAGACCCTTATATGTAATGGGAGGGTGGGGAGGGGTTTCACTCAGAAGGGAGGTGGAAATGGGTGATTGGCTGATAGGTGTGGTAAACCTGTTGAGGACTGTTAAGGACTGTTTATCACACCTATCAGCCAATCACCCATTCCCACCTCCCTTCTGAGTAATACCCCCCCCCCCACTCTCCCCATATATAAGGGTCTGGTGACTTCTGTTTCAGTGTATCTGAAGAAGTGTGCATGCACACGAAAGCTCATACCTATAAAAAACTTACCGGTAGTTGGTCTTTAAGGCGCTACTGGAAGGCATTTTTTAATTTTTTTATTTTGTTTCAACTACGGCAGACCAACACATTCCTGTAACTACTTTTGCAGGAATGTTCTTCAATATTGAAAGAGTTGCTGGCTTTGTATGGACTCCTCTCCTTGACCTGCTAATTATCTGTGGCCTGGGAAGGTTTTCTTTTTTTTTTATAGGTCCTGGATATCGGATACAGTAGATGCTCCCAAGTGTCCCTATTTTCCAGGGACAGCCCTGATTTAGAGAAGCCGTCCTGGTTTCTGATTTGATCCCGAAATTTTCCACTTTTCCTTAGGATGTCCCTATTTTTGTTGGAGAAATGTTGGAGAGTATGGTGGGATGTCCCTATTTTCACTGGATAAATGTTTGAGGGTATGGAGTTATCAGACCCCCTGAGCTGTCTGAAGGCAATCCTGAATAGGGAAGTGTTTTTTTAAATGTTTTATTATGCTTTTATATATGTTAGAAGCTGTCCAGAGTGGCTGGAGCAACCCAGTAAGATGTGTGGGGGTAGAAATCTTAAAATTATCATTCTGGGATGGGACGTCCCTATTTTCATCAGAGAAATGTTGGAGGGTATGTAAACACACAGGCTTGTATACGGGCTGCCTGCTTCAGTAAGAGCTTGGGTTCCCTTTCTCTCGTGTACCAGTCTCACTGTAGTGATGAGTGATGAGTCTTTCCCACTGACCTTAGAGAAACTCCTTCCCCTTACTATTTTGGGCACACTCCAGGATTGGCAAATTCTAATAATGTGTTCTGCAATATTAGTCCTGAACCTGTTTCCACCTGTGCTTGAAATTACTTCCTTTGTAGGTCTGCCAGATTGTCTGATGGAGACTGACATCGGCGGTGCCAAGTGCTCGCTTTGCAATCTGGTGCAGATCCACAGAGAAAGTGGGTTCAAACTACTCCATAATCATGTCAGGTTCCAACCCTGTGTGATTAAGAACTAATGCAGTTGTTAAGTTTGGGAAGTTTTATGCTTGGCTTTCCATATATAAGCTTATACTTGCTTGTGGAGATGGAAGAAAGAAGCAGCTGCTTCAGTGAAAAAAATGCATTTTGAGATCTTAAAAATGGCTATTGCGACCTTCTTTATTTCCCCATTTTGAATATTCGGAATTTATATTATTATGGATATAGGCCATTCACATTTATTGGAAGACTTAGTCATGTGCAGGACCTTGTTTCCATATGGAGAGTTGAAACATACCAATGGAGTGAAGAAGTAGAAGCATGGCTGCAATTACAGGCTGATCAGTGACATAATGATGTGTAAACATCAACCCAGCAGTTTCTTTACAAGCTGCTATGCACATAGGTGGTTGCAGATGCCTGTTTCAAACGTACATAGAATCATAGAGTTGGAAGGGACCCCAAAGGTAATCTAGCCCAATCCCCTGCAATTCAGGAATCACAGCTAAAGAATCCCTGGCAAGGTGGCCGTCCAACCTCTGTTTAAATATCTCCAGTGAAGGAGAGTACATTAATGACCATTGTGTTTAAGTAGTAGCTTGAACATAGTAAGTCACCATAGATCACTACAGAAAACTTCCTTCCAGCCTGCTATTTTCAGTGGAGCCAATTCATACATTCAGTTATGAATCAGAAAGAAAGCAATGTGCAAATTGGCTCTGAAGTGAATTGTCATTCTTTGAATATATTTGAAAATATTTTTATGTCAAAACATCAATTCAGATTCTAAACCGGGAAGACTTTCTCTAGGGCATTATTTTCACATGTGTCCCTTATAGAACAGTCCTAGCCATGTCTGCCTATTGTTTCAGTGCAGCTTACTTCCAGGTAAGCAGGGTTAGGACTGCAGTCTTAGCCATCTGAATGTGTTTTCCTGTTTTTTTTGGTATTGTTTATGTGTAGCCTTTCCTCGCCTGCTTTTCATTCTGAAGGCTAAAAACAATACCTAAGCAGATTGAGTTCAGGTAATGCATATTTGATTTTGAATAAGCCTACTTCCTGTTTTGTTCTTTCCAGTATGAAAACCCTTGGACAATTCCTAATTTACTCTCAATGGCAAGGATTGGTCTGGCACCTGTTTTGGGCTACTTGATTGTTGAAGAAAATTTCAATATTGCATTGGGTGTATTTACTCTGGCTGGAATAACAGATTTGGTAAGTTTTAGCATACCATTTTGAAACGTTTTACAGAAGAAATGAGAACGTCTTTCGGTTTAGTTTTTGTACATCTTTTTTATTTTATAGGAATAATAAGATTCAATAGGTAAAGAGAGAATTTTCCTTTCTTTTCATTTGCAACTTAAGATAAGAGACTGGCTATGTTGAAAGCTACTTTTTACAGTGTTCTTGACTGTGTGCTTCTAATCTCTACTTGGATTTTTTTTAAGCATGACTTTAACAAACAAACAATTTCCCTAAAAATAAATGCTTGTGTCATTGTACTTGGCCATTACAGTTTTGTAAGAGGTGCTTCTATTCAGGATGCCAGCCAGCCAGCCAGCCCTGCCCTCTTTCAGATTGCTGTAAGGAATTTAAGGAGGACATTTCATTCTCTTGCTCCTCCTCCCCAACCCCTGGTTTATGTTTTACTTTTCCAACCAGTACTAAATATTTCATAGCTACTGAGTATGCTCAGTCCAACATACATGTATATATTTGTTATTTCTGCAAACCTCGGGTACCTCCTTTGGTGCTAATAGTCTCCTATTGTTTCTCAGTAGCCCCATTTTGATTCCATTCCTGCCCCCCAGTCCACGGGTTGAGACAAATGTCTGAACATGCCTGTACTAATCTTCTTTCCCAACTAAGGAGACTTTCAAAAGCAATTTGTGATATGGCATGCTGTTCAAAGGGTTGAGAAATCTCACTTGGCGTGTCTTAAGCCCATGGGCACTCCGGAATAAGCTCTTTCAATTGTGGCCAAGGTTGATAGGTTAATAGCAGTATTAAAAGAGTTACTTTGTCTTAGCTGTCTGTTCAACTTGCGTTTTCAGTTGGATGGCTTTATTGCACGAAACTGGGCCAACCAAAAATCTGCTTTGGGAAGTGCCCTGGACCCTCTGGCTGATAAAGTTCTCATCAGCGTCCTGTACATTAGCCTGACTTGTGCAAATCTTATTCCAGGTAAGCAGATGAAAATGGTGGTTGAATGGCTTGAATAGTTAATCACTTTAATTGTATAGGGCAATATCCAAAAAACTCATTCTGTCAGTACAAGGGTAGCCAATTGCGCAACAGAATTTCCCCCTTCCTATGTGTGAGATACTTGCTCTCCCCAAATCTGCTCCAGGGAGTTGGGGGAACCCCTGAACAGATTTGGAGGGAATTGCAATGCACAAGCTGATGGAGCAAGTTATCGGGAGACCACACATAGCTCCCCAGCTTTTACCCTCACAATATAGTATCCAGACAGTGTGATGACACGGTTCACATTAATCATCCACCTGCAGAGCAGTGTATTAAGACTTACGTTTAGTTAATACATGTCCTTGAAGTCACTTACTGAATTCATATTTGTAGAGAGTGGTGGCTTTAAATGATAATTGGTACTCCTTCATGAATTCTGTTGCATTTGTTTGCTTCCGAGATTTCTGTCCTACCTTTCTAGGATGCAAGTTAGAAATATTCAAACAACAAAAAGATAAACAGTTAAAAGCACTGGCAAACACACATTTTATGTATAAGTTTTATTAAATTTTCTGTTTTACATTTTAGAATATTCATTTACACAAACTTAAAATATCAATGACTTCCCTTCTTCTCTTTCCATGGTTCACTTTGCATAACATAAATCCCTGCATATTTTATATAAACTAGACTATTCAGTATTCCATTATTACATCCACCAAAACTTATTTACACTGTTGAATTTATCTTAATGCTGCCAACATTTTCAAGTGTACACAATTTCCTCCATATAATCAATAAACATTTCCCAATCTTCTTTAAACGTATGTTCTTCTTGTTCTCTTACTCTATATGTTAGGTCTGCAAGCTGCACATGTTCCATCAATTTAAGTTGCCATTCTTCTTTACTTAGAACCTCGCTCATTTTCCATTTTAGGGCTAACAAAACATGGACCGCAGTAGTGGCATACATGAATAACCATATAAATAAGGTTGTTTATGTATGCAAACACACATTTTAAAAACAGTATCCTAAAAAAGCCCATAAAAAGCCTCCATTAACTTAATGTATCTGAATGAGAAGTTGATTGCTGTGGAGATGTTAACCACTGGGTTTAATATGTCAAGACATTACTTAAGGAAAATGTATGCTTTTTTTAAAAAATGGGTTTATTTTTTAAAAAAATGACTTTTATTCACTTTACAGTTGTACTTTTATAGCAGCCAGTGCATATTAAACAATGGGTTTTTGTATTCCTTACCTGACCTCAAGATACTGTGTTTTAAATGTGTGGTATTCAGTAGGTGGACAGCAAACTAAATGCCCTAAATTTATATTACATAAAAGAGAGCAAATTATTTAAAAAATATATTTTATGTGCTGATGGGTCTTTGGATGCTATATAGTGGTACTCGGGTTACAAAAGCTTCGCGTTATGAACTCCACTAACCCAGAAGTACTGTATATTCCTGCGTATAAGACTACTTTTTAACCCAGGAAAACCTTCTCAAAAGTCGGGGGTCGTCTTATACGCCGGGTCGTATTTCTTAACGGCGAGTATATCCCAAACTCTATATTTTAACTGGAAAAGTTGGGGGGTCGTCTTATACGCCCAGTCGTCTTATACGCCGGAATATACGGTAGTTGCTCTGGGTTGCGAACTTTGCCCCAGGATGAGAACGGAAATCACGCGGCGGCAGCAGGAGGCCTCATTAGCGAAAGCGTGCCTCAGGTTAAGAATGGTTTTGAGTTAAGAATGGACCTCCGGAACAAATTAAGTTCGTAACCCGAAGTACCACTGTACACTTGTATATATTAGGATTTGAATTGCCTTTCTGCATGCTTATGTTAACAAATATCATGGGTTTTTTCCAGTTCCTCTTACATCTATGATCATTTTAAGGGACATTGCATTAATTGCTGCTGTTTTTTACGTGCGATACAGAACTCTTCCTCCACCAGTAAGTATGCAGGTGTTTGTTTTGACTTTTTAAATAATAATCACACCTTATTTGTACCAAGGTGGGTGGGATATAAATAGTAAAGTTACTATTTAAATTACTATATTATTAAATATGAAGGTGAAAAATTATTGTGTTGCTTTTCTAAATGTCTTAGTTGGTTCTTTCCAGCTCACATGCTTATTAGACTTTTCTCAATAGTATTACAAATCAAACTTTCTGTCTTCCACAGAGAACACTTAGTAGATATTTCAATCCATGTTATGCCACTGCTCAGTTAAAGCCAACATTTATCAGCAAGGTAAGAGCAAATGTACATCTTGCTATTCATTTGATACCTAGTCTATGTCACCATGCAGCACTGTTGGGTATGGATGTTAAGTCGATGACAAACATGAGCCATATGAGCCGGCTGTATCATGGCTTCCACATTGCTGTCATGGAGAGGACCGGGAAGCACACAAAAATGTGAATGGAGAGTCACAAATAAGTGACAGCTAGACTACAAGAATATTTTTGTACAATTCTTTACCATCAACAGGCCCCAGTGAAAGTATGAGAGAGGACTTGGGTGGGGGCTCCAAGTTCTGATCTGGCAATGTGGGTTTTCTTCCTCTAAATTCTGACATCTCTTGTAAAGGGACCAGTATGGGATCCCTTTAGGGGATATCTGTGCTGCCTCAACTTCTCACTAGTGAAAAATGTTTATTTAAGCCTTCAGTTTGCAGAATCCTGTTCTTTATGAGAAGTTAATTTCAGCTGGAGGTGTGAATGCTTCTGTTTTAAATCATACGAAGTTTTCTGTTCATTCATACCACAGTTTAATCCTGATTTATTTAAGCAACTACAATAATCTGCAGTTTCCCGAGTTTGAACAGGAAATTGTTGCTTTTTAAAAACTGAATTGGGCCCCTAATGTTCATGGTGTCAGAGGGAAACTGCAGGAATTATTTCTCACATTCTTTGTTTTATTTTTCAAATATTTAGCCTTTAATTTACAAATTTTCATTACTGCTAAAGGTTGAGCACTTTTAGTTCCCGTTGATTTCAGGGTGGAAAAGGAACGTTAATATGTGACTTCAGTTTTCACGTAATCTCTCACCAGATGAACACGGCTGTACAGCTCATCTTAGTGGCAGCTTCTTTAGCAGCTCCGGTTTTCAATTATGTGGACAGTATGTATCTTCAGAGCTTATGGTATGTAGACCTTATAATTGTTACGATACAACTGATTTGTGGGGGAACAGACAATTCTGAAAGAATAAGATGCAAATGAAACATGGGATCCTGAGCAGTATTGGACATTACTGATTTGTATGGTTGCTGAAATCACACTACTAGTGGCTGCAAGCAACCAAGTTAAAGCAATTGCAGTTCCATTCTGGGCATTTTTAACTTCGAGGTGTGCATGGGACGTGGGTGGCGCTGTGGGTTAAATCACAGAGCCTAGGGTTTGCTGATCAGAAGGTTGGTGGTTCGAATCCCCACGACGGGGTGAGCTCCCGTTCTTCAGTCCCAGCTCCTTCCAACCTAGCAGTTCAAAAGCACGTCAAAGTGCAAGTAGATAAATAGGTACTGCTCCGGCGGGAAGGTAGACGGTGTTTCCGTGCGCTGCTCTGGTTCATCAGAAGCGGCTTAGTCATGCTGGTCACATGACCCGGAAGCTGTACGCCGGCTCCCTCGGCCAGTAAAGCGAGATGAGCTCCGCAACCCCAGAGTTCGCGACTGGACCTAATGGTCAGGGGTCCCTTTACCTTTAAGCATGTGCATAGGATTGCAGCCATACTAACATGGGATTATATTCCTATAGACAGAGTTACTACTGACGCTGAGTTGGTATGTGGTCAATAAATTTAGGACTAGAATTATCTCTAGGCAAGCAGCACTACCTTGGCTCCTTATGCAGTATGAGGTAAAATAATACTGACCTAAAGATTCTCTCATTGCAGGGGGTTGGTCTAGATGGAAGAGTTTTAAGTGGGGTAACAAGATGATATGTGTTAATCAATTTAGAAGTATTATGCTGGAGAGGCCCCTGGACTGTATACTTAACCCTGCAATGCACAAGGTCTCTGGTTCAGTCCTCTCCAGCTCCTGGGTAAGTAGACTGCGAAAGACCTCTACAAGAGCTGCAGCCAGTGAAAGTAGACACATCAGTGACCAGATGGGTTGGCGGTTTAGCTTATTATAAGGAAGATTCAGATGTTCATATTTTGGCTTAACTAGATTTTTGTTTCGGCTTCCATACAGCTCAGTGTTAAAAATCAGCTCCAGCTGCTGGAGGAGAAATTTGTTCTATTCATGACAAGTTGAACATCCCTTGCCCTTATATCCTCCTTTACTAGTGAGCAATGGTACTTTTTTCTCCATGTTTCCTAGGGAACTAATACGATTGTTTCCTCCCTTGAAGGTGCATCACAGCTTTCACAACATCAGCATCTGCTTACAGTTACTATCATTATGGCCGAAAAACAGTTCAGGTACTAAACAGCAAATGAAGGCTCTGAGTGAGTTGCTTACTTCCTGCTCAGTTTGTGCTGGGATGGCATTGCCTGCATTATATTTGGACTATGGATAAAGAACACTTTTGGATAGCTTTGTCTCAGTGGAAACCATGTCTTCACATTGAAGCTAATCAGAAGTTAAAATGAAGTTTTGATCGTGTAAATATGCAGAATTTTCAATGTACTTTTTCAATTTGTTACAAATAAAATATAATTTTTTACCTTAATGCACAAACACTTGCAGAGATTATCACCTGATGGTTTTTGCTCATTGCTTTTCTGAAGTTTTCACCTATGGGGGGGATTGCGATGCTACTTGATGTATCTGAATTCAACACATCACAGCCCACTTCCATTTCATTGTTTTTAGGATGTGGGGCAATCTGTTGAGACAGCATGTTGATGTAGCAAGGCAAACGGAAGCCTACATCTTTACTATTTTGAAAGTCACGGTCCTTTGGTATAAGTCTTCCTGATTATCTTCCCTACACTGTTGATAAAAATGTTTAAACTAAAACCTTGAACCACCCTTCTTAATAGTCTAATGTTTAGGAAAGGGCAGCCTTTGTTATGCAAGCACATAGTAAAGTATGATGTGCACTAACCTTGCGACTTGTATAAATGTTTAGAATTGAATTGCTGACTAAGCAAGGCAACCCTGAACCTTTGGGCAAGATATAAATGGTCTCTTCACAAATTAGACATAATGATTAAATGTGTTGAAATAATGAAAAAAGTTGGTGTAGCATAGTAGATAAGAAACTGGATTACTAAAATTGATGTATGAAGTAGTGGATGGAGCTGCTAATATTGCCAGAACAGATGCTGCTCTTGTTACCTGTATGGTACAAGAGTTTGGTTGCCCCATATTCAACAAATAGCACAACACACAATATTCAACATAACACAATAAAATAAAATAAAGGTAGTAAAGTTAAAACTAAGAAAGGACTCACAGTGTGGTTAACTTGTAGGATGTTGAAAAGTCCACTGATGGAAAAAACGAAGGGATTAGGACATACAAATCTAAAGTTCAGGGTTTTGTTAGAAACCTAGGCTTTTAATGGAAGTTAATGATAAAATTCTGGGTCACAGGTGAACTCTAGCACATCTGTAGCTCAAGGAAGCAAGTATTCTGCATTAGTGGTCAGTATGAAATGAATATGCTAGTTCTTTTAATAGAATAGTAGGAGACAGTTTTAAAATTTCCTGTTTAAAGCATCAGACATGGAAGATAAAAGATGGCCTGTCAGAGCACAGTCCATCTATAGGCATGTAGTCTTTTGCATATGGTGAGAAAGAACTTTTGCATGTTGGATTATGCTGCTATCTCACCAGAAGTGAATTTATTGTGGAATCAAAGGCTTGATGGAGTATAAAAACAATTTAAATACGTTTGATATATTTTAACTTGTATAAAGAAGGTATATTGAAAAGATACTTGATAGTTTATGTAACCTCAGAATGCTGCAGTCCAATTGTGTTGCAGTGTAAGAAGATGAAGCTTTTTAAGTTTATCAAGACAAAATAGAGCATGATGTACTGTAGAAGCACTCAGGTACATTCTTTCAACTGGACAAGAATAGATACCACATGTCTCAATGTTTTGAAGAGAACTGAAAAATGATGTGAAGGCTTGTCCGTAGTCAGTGCCTCTGCACTTTTAAAATAAAATTTTCTATGACTTGACTATTGGTGTCTAAATGTGCTGCTAGTTGTTATCCAACTCCTATGGTAGGAATAATGTGAAGATGGATTGGCTTTCTAATGTGGCTTCTACACATTTATTCTAGTATCTTTATCTCACTGGTAGATTAATCTAGCTGCTGCTAGTATTAACTTAGCCTGATCTCTCTTCACTATTGTGTGCATCTGCTTCCAGCCTGACCACTTATTTGATACTGCAGATCACAACATCATAATTACATAACCAGGCTGTTCCAGATAAATAGAGGGTGCTGCTAGGAACAACAACCTTGCAAAAAGGCTTTTTAGCTCATGTAAAGCAGATAATAAGTGATGAAAAATTGCACGCTCAATATTTTGTTCTGAAACTTGATGTAGGATTGAAATTCATACATGGCATTGTGCAAGGGACACAATGGGCAGGATTCCACTAATGAGTCACATTAAAGAAGGTGGTAGCAGCATCTGACTGGGGCTCAATGTTCTGACAGCAGGCTCATGGCCAACATTGGAGGAAGTGGGAGGAACTTTTTGCTGATTCTCTCCCCTGCTGCCCACAACCTTTTAGGGAGCTGCAGGGAGAAGGAATAATGGGGGTGGAATCCCCCCCCTGCAAATTTAGATTCAACCCTTCGTTTTTCCAAAACTAATTTCCAATAACAATGTTCAAAAAATCTTAATGAATACTTTCGTTTTTTAAAGACACTTTCAGAAGCAAAGAAATACTTTCCTGTTGCCTACTTCTCCTATTTATTTACTGTACTTATGCAAACAACAATTTAAATTCTGGAAAGAAGCTCACAGAGAAAGAAAGGTATTTTAAACTGTTTTCTTCCCTTTTGCTGTACGAAAAGGCAAATGCCATCAAATAGATTAATTTTTTTTGCCAATCCTGTTCACCTTTATTTTAAGGAATAATCAAAAGCAGGGTTTTTATACGAGACAAGGTGTGTGTTATAATGCTCAATGTGGGGTCCTTTACACTTTTTGCAGAGACACACTGACAAGAAGATGGTAGCAATAAGAAAGAATCCACTCGTTGCACACAAAGTGGCAAAGATAGATTTGTAGCTGGACTTTGTTTTAAAGGAACCACATGGAGCACTGGGCTCATTCCAATCTGTAGTCTGGCTCAACCCTGCCTTGTTTGAAGCCATTATGCATACTTGGTAAGTTGAGCCAGGCAGGAGATTGTACAGTGTGTATCGTCTAGCCGTGGCATAAATCTCTCCAGTTACAGTGAAATTCTTGCTGTCCTGAGGGCGGTAAGCAAGCTGGTAGAATCTTACTGCTGAATATGGGGCACACCAGCAGACCTCTGCTGAAGTGTCCCTAATTTCAGATATCTCACGGAGCCTTGGAGGATCTGGGATGGTGAACTCATCCGAGATCCCCGGGCACAGACAAGGAGACAACAACTGGAGATCAAAGCAAGGCTTTTGGAGGTGTCTGCATGGATCATAATCACAAGGCCCAAGGCCCTGAGCCACGAGTTCCTCCTCCTGCTTATCGTAGTCATAATAGTCTTCATAAGATTTTGGACTGTTACGAGTGGTTGCAAGATTCAGAGGAGGGACTGCCTTGGTGGGGCTTTGCAACGGTGGTGTAGACTGAGCTGGTCTTACCGTATTGTGTGGGATCAACACAGAAGAATCTGCCACTGTTTCTTCAGCTGTAGGACTGAGTGGAGTGAAGTGGGACCATGTTTCGTCCATGTGGCCAATAGAACCATCCACTGTGGTGTCATGTTTGCTTTGAGTCATTTCAGTCATGCTCACTAGGGTTGGATCAGAAGAGAGTTCCCTCAGAGTTCTTGAGGAAGCTGCTGTGTGAAGAGCTGCTGTGGTGGATGGGCCGTCTGTAGATCTGCCAAATGTTTTATCTTTGTAGGCAAGAATGTCTGCTTTGGTTGAAGACTCCTTTGCTGTATCTCCCCAAGTCAAATGAGGGCATTGAGGAGAAGAAGGGCTGCTGGGCCATTCTTGGGGAAATGTACTGGAGTCTGGAAGGGTGTCTGTCGTGAAGCTGGGAGAAGTACCGTAAAGCTTGACTTGAGTGGAGTTGGAAATTCTTTGCCTTTGGCACTCAGTGTGGAACTTGGACAGCAGCATACGTCCTGATGCTTCTTTGGCCTGTCGGTAGCACAAAATTTCTGATGCCCTAATATATGGGAAACAAGTAAGAACAGTCGTCATTATTGTCCTCAACATAATATCACTCAGAGATATATCCATAGTCTGAAGCAGCGGCATTTATTTGCATGCATGCATGAGTGTTTGGGATGCGGGTGGCACTGTGGTTTAAACCACAGAGCCTAGGGCATGCCGTTCGGAAGGTCGGCGGTTTGAATCCCCATGATGGGGTGAGCTCCCATTGCGCTGTCCCAGCTCCTGCCCACCTAGCAGTTCGAAAGCACGTCAGAGTGCAAGTAGATAAATAGGTACTGCTCTGGCGGGAAGGTAAATGGCGTTTCCGTGCACTGCTCTGGTTCGCCAGAAGCAGCTTAGTCATGCTGGCCACATGACCCGGAAGCTATCTGCGGACAAACGCTGTCTCCCTTGGCCTATAGAGCGAGATGAGCGCCGCAATCCCAGAGTCGTCCGTGACTGGACCTAACGGTCAGGGGTACCTTTACCTTTTATGAGTGTTTCAGACCATTATACCAGGTTGGCCAGCCACAGGCTGACAACTCAGTTTAGAAATGTAACCTAATTGTAATAATTCTAGAATCCTAGAACTGTAATCCTCTCATCAACAATATTCCAGTCACTGTGCATATTTCTGGTGCATAAGCTTAGCCTGCATGTCATTTTCTTGAAATATATAGTGAAACTGACAGACATGTGAGCACGTGTCCTCGAGCTGATGCTCTTAAATGTGTGTGAGAGGGAACTATGTGCGCTAGCCCCACAAAAACTGAAATGAGGCTATATTAGAGAGAGATTTTTTAAAAAAAAAATCAAACCAGCATTTCCCCAACCTGCTATCCTCCAGATGTTGTGGACTCCAGCATAGCCAGTGTTGGTCAGGGATGATAAGTGTTTTCCAAAACATCTGGAGGACAATAGATTTAGGAAGGCAATTTTCATTCATGTGTAGTACTTATTGCTGTTATATGCTCAGTCTTATCTTTGCCGCCACTAGAGTTAGACATTTCTTTTATATCAAAAGGAAAGAGATGAGAGCAGGAATTTACAAGCAGCACCCTGCCCTAAGCAGAGCAACTTCAGGCAATTCTGCACTGAATACAGCACCAGACTGCTAGCAAAGTACCTTGAACCAGCTTCTAAATTTCCCCTTACCTCTCTAGAACTATTCTGTCTGGCGTGGAGAGCAACCAGGAAATAGCACAACTACACACCAAAGGGTTGCCATAGAGGTTGATCATTAGGATTTCCGGTGAGCTGTGATTCCATGAACCGAAGGAGCTCAAATTGCAGCTGGAATAAGAGAAACAAGGTCAACCAACGTATGGACTATCATCTTAATAGCTAATTCTCTCTATCAAATTACATGCAGTTTCTGCCTTCTCCAGAGGAGAGTGATTATTTTATTTATGAATACACATGGATCATATATATACACCCATGTGTATTCCACCTTCCCTTCCAGAAACACCCAAGACAGCTAACAATGTATTAGATCAAACACACATCAGGCCTTGCCCACCCATGAGGCAAGGTGAAGCGACTGCCTCAGGCGGCAGGATCCACGGGGCCAGCAGACCTGGCTTCCAAGGAATTCTTCAGCTGCAGCGCATTCCTTGGAGGCTGGATTTGCCACCTGAGCAGCCTCCCTCCATGCTGCTTCTACAACAACCTCTTGATGAATAGGAGGCTCTGCTAGTCTCCACCTACCCTTGTTCCTAATGTAGATCTTCACTCAAAATGGTGCCATTTTGTGCTTTACCTCTGGTGCCAGAATATTGGACCAGCACATCACGCGCGCGCGCACACACACACACACACACACACACACACACACACACAGAGAGAGATCAGTTCAAAGACCTGCGTAGGAATGCAAGTTGAAATGGAGAAATAGAAAATCTAAAATGTCTGACGATGTATAAACCCTAAATCATTCTGATAGAAACATACCAACATTTGGTTTTCATTCAGGATGCAGAGTTCAGTCTCGCCCCTTACCCAGAAAATACAAACCAGCTTAAAACCAGATCAATAAATAACTCAGCAAACACATTTTTACGGGAGGCTTTCCTACCCGAAATTAACATTCAATGCATCTCCAGGTAGCAAAATGTCCCCAAACGAAGCCATGTACTAGAAGAAAGGTGGTCACGCCTGCTTCCCTGCATCTGTGCTCGTTTTTGTGAGAGGCATTTTAAACACGTTAACATTAGCTAGGGGAGGGGGGAATGGGACCACACAGTGGCCAAAAATCAATATTCTTATTTTTAGACAATTTTTGTCCTAAGGTCTTTTTGTGTTCAAAAATTAAACTGTGCCTCGGCCCTTAAATTTACATCACTGGATTACTGGAAGATGTTTACTTTTCATTTGATGGGAAAAAAGGATCCCCATAATTGGTTTTCTTTGAATACTTTTAGGCTCCAGAAACATTTTGCATACAGAAGGAAAACTGTGAATAGTAAATGACTACTTTATAGGTCTACATCAGTTTAAATTCTGAAATGAAAAGTGCTGTGTGTGTGTGTGATTTTACCCCCTAAAGTCTGGGTAATGGTTTAATTCTTGCATCCCAGCCAGCAATTTTGTCACCTTCAAGTGTCCTAAGAACCCTTCCACCGTTACAGAATACATTTGATGTCGTAATAATTTATCAGATTATCAGGACCACAGTCCTACAACTGAATTCAAGTCCTAACAATGTTCACATTTGCTTACAAGGGAGGCCTGGAGTCAGGGGAATCCTCAGAGATAGGAAAACTTACTATTGGAACATGAGGCGAGCCATGCGAGGTGTGTGGGTGAAAGACTCTGTTTCCACCAGACTGAGGGCACGGGAATCTCGGCAGTCCAATAATTCCAGTTTAGGAAGATGCAGGAAGGTGTTGGCATCAAGGCTTCTCAGCCTGCTCATTTTTGTTAAATAAAGGTGTGTGAGCCTGGGCAGATCTTTGATCCAGTCCTGATACACTGAGGGTCAAGCGGAAGACAAACAAACAAACAAACATATTACAGAAGAAACTCCATTTGAGATGGGACTGACCCAACCATCATACAAGCAACCTTCATGACATCTTAAAGACAACTTGTTTTGCTCCTGACAAATATTGGTGAGTGTGCAAATATTCTCTAGTGGCTGAGTTGAAGAGAAGCAAGAATTACATGAAGGCTGAGATGTTTCCTGGGTCCTTAGTTACACTTCCAGAATTCAGTATTGGGGTGGAGTTGCATAGAGGTCTTCTGAAATATACTATGGGTTTGTATAGTGGTTCATAGTTATGTCCCTACCATGTAGACAATTCCAATAAAATATTCCAGATTGATGTAATCGGTGTGAATGTCTGTGTGCTCTGAAGTATTGTGCCATTTGTTTGTGAATAAGGAACTGGTGTTTCAGACTTCTGCATCCCATAAATAATGTGTGTCTGCTCCAAATTATGTATGAGATTACTGGGAAGCTCTCCATTTTGACTCTCCAAAATGGAGACTCCAAGTTCAGACACTTCAGGCTGTTCACAGGCTTCAAGGCCCCCAGTCTTCCAATTGGTTGCCATTGATTGTTCATCTTCCAATAAAAAAACTAGGAGGTGATCAACTCTGCATCCCAGTATGGACTACCCCACATTGTATGTCTGCACCACCAGGAAGTTATCCTTTATGACTGCTGCCTAGTCTGAAAATGTATGCTTTTCTGTAGTCCAAATGTTAGTTTATTCCTTCATCTCTTGCAAACAGAGGACTGTCCTCTGATATAGCCCATTAAACAGGACTCTTCCCTCTGTAAAAGCAAGTCACATGGCTACCCAAATCTGGGATGTCAAGGGCCCAGATGTGCATCCTATGAGGAGATGTTGTTGTTGTTAATACCCCACCCATCTGACTCTGGGTGGCTCCCAACAGAATATTAAAAACATGATAAAACATCAAACATTAAAAACTTCCATAAACAGGGCTGCCTTCAGATGTCTTCTAAAAGTCAGATAGTTGTTTATCTCTGTCCTTGACGTCAGGCAATCTCCTTGACATCTGATGGGAGGGTCTTCCAAAGGGCGGGCGCCACTACCGAGAAGGCCCTCTGCCTGGTTCCCTGTAACCTCACTTCTCGCAGTTATGCATCTTATGCATGGAGGCAATGAGTGACTACTGATTTATTTATTTTTTGGTTGGTTGCAAGTTTGGATTTCCTTTTAGCGTTTTCCATACAGTAGGTGAAGACAATACATAAATTAAATTAAAATAAAATAGAATAAAAGATGCCATGTAGTTGTGTGGTGTTTATCCATAAGATTTCTGTGCATGAGTTATTTTGAGGGTTCGACAAGTCACTATAGCTACTATTGATTTTGAACAACAGTGGTACCTCTGGTTGCGAACACTTCTGGTTGTGCACGCTCTGGGTTATGAGCTCCGCTAACCCGGAAGTAGCTGCTCCTGGTTGTGAACTTTGCCCCGGGATGTGAGTGGAAATCGCGTGCGCAGTGGGGAGATACCATTAGCGAAAGCACACCTCAGGATAAGAACAGTTTCCAGTTACGAATGGACCTCTGGAACAGATTAAGTTCGTAATCAGAGGTACCACTGTATTAAAACTTTCTATGTAATGTACCATGAGCATTGGGGATTGGGGTTATGAAAAATTGAATTCATGCTAAGTAGGGTTGAATTTTTGCCCAAATATTCCTTAACAAATTCATCCAAAGACTGAATTTGTATTTTAATTTTAAATATGTGATTTAAATATGAGACGCTCATATTAAACCACAGAGCCTAGGGCTTGCCAATTAGAAGGTCAGCGGTTCGAATCCCTGCGATGGGGTGAGCTCCTGTTGCTCGGTCCCTGCTCCTGCCAACCTAGCAGTTCGAAAGCACGTCAAAGTGCAAGTAGATAAATAGGTACCGCTCTGGCGGGAAGGTAAACGGCATTTCCGTGCGCTGCTCTGGTTCACCAGAAGCGGCTTAGTCATGCTGGCCACATGACCTGGAAGCTGTACGCCGGCTTTCGGCCAGTAAAACGAGATGAGCGCCGCAACCCCAGAGTCGTCCGCGACTGGACCTAATGGTCAGGGGTCCCTTTACCTTTACCTATACTTTGGGATGGCGTTCAGGTTTTGCCTTAGAAATTTTGGTGAACACACAAATAAACATTTATAAATGTCCTGAAGCCAAAAACGCAGTTGAGCTATTCCCTCATTAATTTTGCACTTTTATAGTCAGACTTTAAACGTGCATACAAATTACGTGTTTCCAGTTCAAATTTAGTTCTAGTGTTACACCCCTCTTCGGAATTATCCCCCCCACCACATTTTCAAAACAACTGAAATCCTTACAGCCACTGTCTGCTCTTTCCCCCACACCCTAAGTGTTTGGTGCTTGATGCTTTCCTTTTAAGTTTCGGTACTTACATCTCTCCAGATAGGTTGCGCTCAGGTCCAGCACATGGATATCACTTTCTGCCTTTTCAGTGGCGTCCCCAGGCAGGAAGGTCATCGCAAAGGCAGATTCCTTAATCCCTTCTTTCCCATCCTTCCCCAGCCAAGTAGAAGACAGGTTCAGGAAATGCAGCTGAGGATAGCAGGAGAAAGCCAATGGCTGGATTTCAACAATGGGGTTTCCAGCTAGAGAAAACCACTTGAGGTTTGGCAGAACAGATGCATTGCATGCGGGCACAACTGATAGCAAATTGAAGCTCAGGTCCAGGGTCTGGAGGCTGCTGAGGTTCCTGGCGTCCCATGTCACTTGCTGGATCTTATTCTGCCGCAGGATAAGCATTTGCAATGATGGCAAGTCAGCCACCTCCTGGCTGTTGAATTCAAGCAAGAGGTTGGCACTCAGATCCAAATGCCTCAGAAGCTCAGGCAGGCAGGCAGGGAAAGAAGTCAGGCTCTGATTTCTGAGGTGCAAGCCCGTCCATGTCTCGGCACGCAGATCCCCGCAGGGCAGGCTACTGAGGTATTCCTCCCAAATATTCTGCTTCACCAACTGGAAAAGGGCTTTCGCATCTCCAGGAGCTGCAGATCCCGTTTCCTTCGTTGGCCTGGTTGGCACTTCCTGTACAAGGACTAACAGGCAGGCGAGGAAGCAGAACATGGTAACCGCTCCCTCAAGAAGATGAGAAGCCTGTTTTCAGAAAGAGAAGGAAAGCAGTGATGTTGAGTGCTGCCAAATATTAACTTCATGCAAGTCCACAAAAGTGTATGGCATCTAATATGGGCCTTCAAGGGGCCACAATATGCAGTGAACAAGACCAGCATGGCTTCCCAGCTGGAAACTGCCAAATATCCATGTTCACAAAACAATCTCTCCATTATCTCCATAACACCGGTCCTGAGAGAGCTACATTGGTTCCCAGTACGTTTCCGAGCACAATTCAAAGTGTTGGTGCTGACCTTTAAAGCCTTAAACTGCCTCGGTCCTGTATACCTGAAGGAGCGTCTCCACCCCCATTATTCAGCCTGGACACTGAGATCCAGCGCCGAGGGCCTTCTGGCGGTTCCCTCACTACGAGAAGCAAAGCTACAGGGAACCAGGCAGAGGGCCTTCTCGGTAGTGGCGCCCGCCCTGTGGAACACCCTCCCAGCAGAGATCAAAGCGATAAACAACTATCTGACATTCAGAAAATACCTGAAGGCAGCCCTGTTTAGGGAAGTTTTTAATCTGTGATATTTTAATGTATTTTAATATCTGTTGGAGGCCGCCCAGAGTGGCTGGGGGGACCCAGCCAGATGGGCGGGGTACAAATAATAAATTATTATTATTATTATTATTATTATTATTATTATTATTATTATTATTATTATTATCCTAATAATAATAATCCATATATCACAAGAAGCTGAACTGACAAGAGAACACTGAGGCAAGTGTGCTGGAAACTCGCCTGGGTGCAGTTCTCAGGTTCACTGGGCTGGCTGCAGACAGCTTCTTTGGTAATTCCAAATAATGAGTCCTACCTCAAAGGATTGCTGTGAAGTTAAGGATCTGGTCAGGCATAGGCAAACTCGGCCCTCCAGATGTTTGGGGACTACAGTTCCCATCATCCCTGAGCACTGGTCCTGTTAGCTAGGGATCATGGGAGTTGTAGTCCCAAAACATCTGGAGGGCCGAGTTTGCCTATGCTTGGATTTGGTAAACACTGCTTTGGCGGACAGTGAGAGTAGTAGGCCGCATGGCCTAAGGCTACAAACATTCATATTGGCCTCCTGAGCCCTGGCTGCTAGGCAAAACCAAGTGTTCTTTCGTGGCACGGCTGGATGAGGGCCAGAGACAACAGTGGCACGAAGGTAGGCTGTGTCCCCTGGCATCAGTTTGCATCCTTACACCAGACCACTCCAACCCTAAACATGGGTGTAGCCAGGGGGTGCAGGGAATGGCAGCTCTCGCCCCCCCAATCAAATCAATAAATAGAAATACTTAACTAACTGACCAACTGCGTAGCAGATAACTCGGTTCTGCCCCCTCCCACATAAAGCCTGGCCCCCTAAAATAAATCCTGGCTACACCCATTACCCTACAGTCTGATGTTTTTTCCTAACACATTGTAACCCTAAGAAAAACGCACACCTCTTTTACCTAGATGCATAATTTTTTACTTACCCTTTGCTTGGAAGGTATCAGGGAGCTCAGTTCTCACTTGTTTACTCAAAGAGGGGGTGTCTTCTGGTCTTTTAAAAGCTGAGGCGCAGAAACCCCCGTCGAAGCCTTGCAGTGGGAGAAGAAACGGCACGTGCAGAATTCCTCCCTTTAATGTGAACATAAAGAGGAGCTCATTTGCGTCGGAAGACGCTGGTATAGTGGCTAAGCCCAGTCACCCCTGCTTGCCATCTACTGCAAAGCACTTAACTTGGTTTCTCTGTGCTGAACTGGCTCCTATTCATTGGGGGGGGGGGGACACCCAACCTCCCAAAAGCAAATCCGTCTCCCTTTCGCGCTTTTAGGATCAGCAAGCACTTACCCGCCAAGGTGCTTCTCCGGTAGATTGCTCCGTGTCAAGGCTCCCCGAGTTTTCCAGCACTTGCTTTCTACATTCCGATGATTCAGAGCTCAAGCATGTACCGCTGTCTGTTCCCTTGCTCCTGTCCTCTCTCACCAGATCCGCTGATTCAAAGTCAGGCCCCTTATGCCAGTTTGCCCCTTCTTCTCAGGGGAGGGGCTGTTCCTTTTTTTTTTTACTACCGGTACACCACACCTATCCCCATCCCTTTATGGGAAGTGGGCAGATTTATTTCCCAAGCTACACAAATGGACTGTTAGCTCCTCCCTGCATAGCTTGGAGGGGGGGGGGAGGCTGGGGTGATGCTGATGGGCTGAAAAACATCTTTATTGCAAGAGGAGAGGATTGCATTTTTCTTTTTGCAAAGGTGAAAGGTCAATGGAGAGTGCCAGACTCTCGCTCTAGAAATAGGCAATTTTGACTTCTCTGCAAGTACAAAGGGCAAACTACACCTTACATCTATTTAAGGAGCTCCACCATTTATTTATTTTTAAAAGAAGTGGACTTGGGAATATACGGTTTCGAATGGAGGAGGGGTGGGAGAAAGGGCTGTTTGGCCCTCAACCACTTCCCTGCTCAGAATTGCTCACCACCAATTCAGGAAAGGGAGCAATTTGAGTGGGGCAGATTTGGAATGGAAAAAACAGCAAGTGGTATACAGCCTCACCCGGAACTTTTCCACTTGAAATGGCCCCCTCCCCGAAGGAGCTTTTCATGTCGTTTTAGCTGCTCCCTTTCTCCATGGTGTCCCAGATGTGCCTTTGGGAAGGGTAAATATTCTGGGGACGGGTGGCGGCGGTGAGGGTCAAGCACCCCTTTGAGCTCATTTACATGCCATTTGTCGGTTTATTAATTGTTCCCATATCCCACACTCCCTCCTGCTAGAGCCCGGGGCAGCTACCAACAATCTTAATATGCAATACAAATAGTATACAACATTAATTAAAACCGATCAATGGCAACCTTTAAAACACAAGGCAGCAGATAATAAGCTCTTACCAGTTAAAATGTCTGCAGCTAATGACCAAAGGCCTGGGGGTGGGGCAAGGTAAAAACTCTATTTCAGTTCGGAGCGAATTTCATAGTCTGGGGAAGGACCTTCCTTGTGCCATTGTCCTACAGGATTCTCCACTGATGGTACCAAGAACAGGGCCTCTCTGGCCCATGCTTAAATGTTTTCAAGAGTACCTGAAAGAGTACCTGCGCTCAGACTGCAGATAATATATGACCTTCTGCACCAAGACTTTGAATTGAGCCTAGGCAGCCAGTTCTCTGAGCTCTAAGAAACAGTGTAATGGGATCTCTATTTGCTATCAATAGGGTAGCGCTGTGGTCTAAACCACGGAGTCTCTTGGGCTTGCCGATCAGAAGGTTGGCGGTTCGAATCCCTGCGATGGGGTGAGCTCCCATTGTTCTGTCCCAGCTCCTGCCAATCTAGCAGTTCGAAAGCATGCCAGTGCAAGTAGATTAATAGGTACCGCTGCGGCGGGAAGGTAAACGGCGTTTCTGTGCACTCTGGTTTCCATCACTGTGTTCTGTTGCGCCAGAAGCGGTTTAGTCATGCTGGCCACATGACCCGGAAAGCTGTCTGTGGACAAACGTCAGCTCCCTCGGCCCGAAAGCGAGATGAGCGCTGCAACCCCATAGTTGCCTTTGACTGGACTTAACCGTCCAGGGGTCCTTTACCTTTACCTTTTTACCTATTTGCTATCCCATGTAGCAACCTGGCAGTGGCATTCTATGCTAGCTGCAGCCTCCGGACTATCTTGGAGGGCAGCCCCATGTGACAGCCATTACAGTAGTCCAGCTGAGAGTGTAGATCACGGGTTCCAGTCCATAGATGGCTGTAGCTGGCGAACCAACCAGAGTTGGGGATAAACAAACACTCCTCTTCACTGAAGCCACTTGGGTCGCCAGTCACCGCACAGATTCGGGGTGCGTCCAAGCTGCATATGTGCTCCTGCATGGGGAGTGCAATGCCTCCAGAACTGGCTGTCTTCCTAATTCCCAGACCTGGGAACCTCCTATCCACAGCACCGTGCTCTTAACAGGATTCAGCTTCATTTTTTTTAACCTTATCCAGCTCATCAATGCCTCCAGACACTGGTCCAATATTGGCACAGCCTCTATGGCATAAGCAAAATCTTCCAGAGCATTCTGTAAACTCATTGGAATTTTTAATCTCCAAGTCTGGGCCATCCTTTGGCCTGTGCATCTCATTTCTCTTCTGCCTCCCATCAGAGATTGTGTCATGAAAATGTACACCCTTTGTGAGGTAATGATCTGATCATAAGGGTCCATCCTCAGGCTGCCTGTTTCCATGACAGCGTAATCCAACAAATCCAACATAGTACCTGTCACATGTGTCCTACATGTGTAGTAGCCCTACACACAGGCTTACCCTAGCTTAGCAACTGAGTAACTAATGCTAGTAGAGTCCTATGAGTGTCAGTCATCCCCAGGGCCCTACTCTGGAGTGGTCTCCTAGACTACATCTTACTGTTAAGACGTGAAGTTGTGAAGAAATGTGGATTCAACATTAAAAGCTGTAACATTAAAAGCCCTGAGTAGATGGGGCCCAGGATACTTGAATAACACCTGCACTCATGCCAGCCTGTCCATTTACTGAAATCAGTGTTGGAAGACTTACTTAGGTGTCCACCTGTGAAGATGATTAGGTTGGTGGGCACCCTTAACAGAGCCTTTTCATTGGCTCGACAACAATGGAACTCCATTGCTTTGTAGGCTCTATGTAGAGCGGATTGCTAGCAGAATAAATGCCCCCAAACCCAACCTTTTTGAACGTCTGTCCGACAAGAAACCTGCCAAATAAAACGGGTACGAGAAGCAACTCCAGAACTAGCCCTAGTAAACATCTGCCAAGACAACAATGCACGCTCACCTTACAAAGAACTCATAAACCACCTACTCTCAGCAGCGAGGAGCGTCATAACTAAACACTGGAGGGACCTGCCACTGCTACCAAACTGTGTGGGAAACGGCCCTACTAGAAAAGTTAAGCAACAAATTGAAACTAGCATAGGGACAAACAAAAGAGGATACCTTAATGCTGGTATGGCTCCCCTTTATTACATGCACAGCCCAGCAAGACAACAACATAAACCCCCCAACAGCATATCAATCAATGCAGCTAACTTGACCCAACCACCCTCCACCCTCTCTCACATACAAACAAAACTCATTGCAACCAACCATGCTCTGGGCTCTCGGTCCGCCAAAACAGACAGACAGACAGACAAATAACCTATCCCTGTGATGCTGACACAAAAACCCTACTAAGCAAAAGAATGGAAAACCATTACCCCCTTTCTTCCCCACCTCTCTCCCCAGTTCAATGCGGGGCCCCCAACCTCACAATATCTATGGCAGCAGTGTCTCTCACCAGATGTAACTGGCCTATAGAAAGGACTCTATGAACTGAGAACAAATATGTTTGTTGTATGTACCCTTGCTGTTCTAGGAAAATCTTTAATAATAATAATAATTAATAAATAATAATAATAATAATAATAATAATAATAATAATAATAATAGATAATATTTATTGTCATTGTCCCCTTGCGGGAACAACGAAATTACTTGGTTGCTCTATCCACTCAGATAAGGCACTCCACATAAATTTAAAATAACTACAAAACACTAATTAAAACAGTACAATACAGTACAATATAACAAATAAAATAATAATGGCATCACACTCGAAATCCTTGGGAGTCATCTCCCAGCGGTTTCATATAGCTATTAAATAGGTTGGCTATGACAGAGTGAAAGAGAGACTACAAAATCACAATTAGCCACCCTCCCAGAGTCACTTTCCTTTAAATGAAGAAAGAACAAGCCAGTGTGAAGGCTTAATTATTGTTGTGCAAATTAGCAGTTTGCTGCTCAGTTTAAGGAAAGTGAGTGAAAAACAGCAGGTATCATTGTCCAAGGAAAACCACGCACACCGCACACCGTACAACTACCATAGCAATTAAAGCTACGCTTTTCAAAGGGCCTCGAAAATGCATGCTGGGCTTATCTTTGCACATGTCACTCAGCATCAAGGGAGCCTTGAGATCTGCCAGGCTTCACAGAAACGTAAGACAGATTTCTTGACGGGACTGTCTGGAGTCCTTTTGGGTTCTGCCTCCTTTGTTACGAACAGATCAGCGTGTACTTTTAGAAAACCCCTTTCAAGCGAAGGAGCGTCATCGGGTATTTCCCAATGCTGTTCAACTCTGGTGAATACTGAAAGGTATTTTCTCCCGCCGCAACAATTCTGGAAAAACAAAGCCCAGGCAGCAGTAGGGCAAAAAGAGGCATACGAGAACCAGTGTGGTGTAGTGGTTAAGAGCGGTAGACCTGTAATCTGGGGGACTGGGTTCGTGTCTCCGCTCCTCCACATGCAGCTGCTGGGTGACCTTGGGCTAGTCACACTTCTCTGAAGTCTCTCAGCCCCACTCACCTCACAGAGTGTTTGTTGTGGCGGAGGAAGGGAAAGGAGAATGTTAGCCGCTTTGAGACTCCTTCAGGTAGTGATAAAGCGGGATATCAAATCCAAACTCTTCTTCTTCTTCTACCTTAGATTACAGACACAATTGGTCAGACACGACAGAAGGTCAATGCTTCAGAATGCCCAACTGTCTGATTTAAAATATATTTATTTATATTTATAAAAGACATGTCCTAAGTGCTCAAGTTGCTTGATTCAGCACTACCCAGAGGTCTTTATGACAATCCAGTCAGCTTAAAAGAAACAAATATTATTTTATTTCCAAAATAAAACAAACAAACACCAAAAATCAAAAGGTTGCACCATATCAATACTAACAGAAGGTGATCATGCATTTGACATATTTCTCTTCTGTAGGTCCAATATGCACTGGCAACTTGGAGATTTTGTTCTACTTCTTCGTAATATTACAATTTCTACTTAAGCTCTTTCCCACAATCTGTGGAAAGCCTTTGATACGTGTCCCTGATTTGTATACGAGATAAAACCACACCACACTCTATAAAAATTAGCTATTTTAGTTTTGTCTTTAGCTACCGATAATTTACATTGGTAAGTCAATTTTTTTTTCCTGCCATGGCTATCTGCCAGCAGTTTGTGGTATTAGGAAGTCAATACAGAAAGCTCTTGCAGTTTTCCAGTGTCTGCGAGCACAAATACTGTTAGTTCCTGAGATGTCGCTTTGATGAGGTTGACTGGTTTTATTATCCTGCTAATGCATACCGAGAACGGAAGCTGAGAGCTCAGAGTTTACCTAGGGCTATCCAAAGCGTTAATGGCTAAACTGGGATTTGAACTAGTGACATCTGCCTCCTATCTCATGATCTTAACTGCACCGCTTCTGTAAGTGAAACACATTCCTGATTTCACAGGTTAAAAGCAGAAAAACAACCCGAAAGAAAAAGCAAGCCAGAGTGTGCATGCCCATCTCAAGCTTATCATTCAATTCCTCAGGAAATGACATACCGTATATACTTGAGTATAAGCTGACCCGAATATAAGCCGAGGCACCCAATTTTACCACAAAAAACCTGGGAAAGCTTCATAGGAGCCACTGCCTGCCTCACTCGAGTATAAGCCGAGAGCGGCTTTTTCAGCACAAAAAATGTGCTGAAAAACTTGGCTTATACTCGAGTATATAGGGTAAACTGCCAAGATATTATAGAAGAAAGATGGAAGGCGGAAGACAGCAATAAATCACCTGCGTTTGGGGTGACCCTGATACCTGTGACATTTCAAATTTTGATCCAGAATTTAGAGAACAAATCTTATAACAAAGTTAGATTGAAAGTTAAATAAAGTGATCTATTTTGATTTCTGGAGAAAATAAAGGTACAACAAATATTCACTGGTGATTGGGCTTAGCACCATATCAGCATCTTCCAGCTCAAACAAGCTCCTCTTTATGTTCACATTAAAGGGGGGAATTCTGCATGTGCCTGTGTCCTGGTCCCTTCCCACATCTGCTCCAGAGATAGGTTAGGGTAAGGTTACAGATTTGTTTCAATGAATCTGGGGACACTTTTCAACTTCAATGGATTTTGTATGGGGACTGATCTGTAAATCCGGGGACTGTCCCTGGGAAACGGGGACGTCTGGTAACCTTAGACCATTAGGGGAACAGATTTAGGAGGCACACAGTGGGAAGAGAGGATTTCACTGCACAAGCAGAAATCCTCACACTAACCAAACATTCACAAAGTGCTACATTGGATACAACCCTTTATCATTTATTTTTAAAAGTCATTGTAAAACGTCTGCTGCACTGTAAGCTGGTGATTCCGTCACCTAAAGTGCCTTTAAGAAGTGTCTCATTTTTTGATCCCACCACACAGCTACTCTTGAAACCCCTTAACAAGTTGCTTGAAGTCACATTGGCCACTTGGTGCCCTAGTTACCACTGTTGGGAAGTGCAAAACAGGTCCAGGTTCTCTGTCTGTGAAGTACTGAGCATATGATGGGCATTCCTTCGTCCATTTTAGCATGCAAGCTGCTTCACTGAACGAGAGCGATTATTTCCAAATGTACACAGGATCACGTTTTTGGAATCATTATCTCATTTGCTACTGGATAAAAATGGTCGAAATCGACTCGCTCAAAGGGATTTAAACCCAGATCTCCTAAACATACAGCAAGCAGACTACACAGATGCATGTTTGCTTCAGAAGCAGGATAGATGTTGCACTGCGTATATTATAACAGCACCTTGAAAGCTACGACCAGCCTACGTCCTCCTCCTCCTCCTCTCCATCTCTAAAGGGATGAATCAACGCTGGCTGCAAATCATCCAGGCTGGAATGTGAAGACTGAAAGCTGAATTCCTTACTGACACAAGAAGATAAACAGACCAGAGCAGTCCCAAGAGGAGATGGTACCAGGCTCCAGAGACGAGCTCCTCCTTTAGCAAATAGAGAATGATAAGAACTGAAATATTCAGCAAAGGCTGAGGAATATTTTTTTTTTGCACTCCGTAAAAATAGCATGACATATTCAATCCAGACTGAATCAGATCCCTGCATAAAACTGATTTGTCATGAAGGAAAATGAAATATACCTCAGAGAGAAAGAAAATGCTGTTTTCTTCTCTGCCCCACATTCTGACACCAAAAGTCGAGGTGATTTCTACAGAGGACCAAAAGATCCGTTATGCTTTAATTAGTTTGGCATTAACTCCATAGAATATAGTTCATGTAGCAGGAAACGCTACATGAGATGCTGCTTCCTCCGTCCCCCCCCCCCATTTGAACTGAAGGAAACCACCACCATGAAAAGCACGATAGAATGTGCCCTCTGGAAAGCAGACTGTATGTTAAAGCCTGCAGTGTAGCACCCTTGGCAGGACGCGGGTGGCGCTGTGGTCTAAACCACTGAGCCTCTTGGGCTTGCCGATCAGAAGGTTGGCGGTTCGAAGCCCCACAGCAGAGTGAGCTCCCGTTGCTCTGTCCCAGCTCCTGCCAACCTAGCAGTTCGAAAGCATGCCAGTGCAAGTAGATAAATAGGTACGGCTGCAGCGGGAAGGTAAACGGCGTTTCCGTGTGCTCTGGTTTCCGTCATGGTGTTTGGTTGCACCAGAAGTGGTTTAGACATGCTGGCACATGACCCAGAAAGCTGTCTGTGGACAAACGCCGGCTCCTTCGGCCTGAAAGTGAGATGAGTGCTGCAACCTCATAGTTGCCTTTGACTGGACTTAACCATCCAGGGGCAGGCCCTTGCAGAGCCAGGCAGAGGCCAGGGCCAGGTAGATAATGTGGCCCCCTTTTTTTTACCCTGGGGATCTCTGATAAGTAAGTATATAAATAATTTTCACAAAAGGTTGAAACGCACCACTCTCCCGCCCTTCGCGTTTTCTGGGGTTTTCCCCCTGATTTTTTACATTCACCTCAGGTGAGCGATTGTGAATATGCTGACCGAGGCCTGCTTTGGAATTGGAGGCCCAGGTCAAGTGGCCCACCCTCTGTCCGGGGCTGTCCAGGGGTCCTTTACCTTTTACCTAGCAGCCTTGGCACTGGAATAGATTCAAATAAATATGAACAGAAGAAAGCGCTAGGGCAAGAAGCAGCAGGAAAATACTTGTGCCCTTGTGTCCGTGGGCACAACATTGGCAACTCCTGTTGGACTCCAGTTCCCTTTATCCCTGACATATGCCCATGCTGTTGGAGCCAAACAGCAGCTAAAGTACTACAGGTTAGCCACCCCTGCAATGTAGAAAAACAGCCTTTTTTTTGGAATGAAAGATACGTTCTGCAAGAAACCTTTGGATCCAGCTCACCCTCTCTTTCTCACTGAATATACAATTCCTTTGCAAGTTTTTGGAGTCCCACCCCTGTGGGTTAAACCACAGAGCCTAGGGCTTGCTGATCAGAAGGTTGGCGGTTCGAATCCCTGCGATGGGGTGAGCTCCTGTTGCTCGGTCCCAGCTCCTGCTCACTTAGCAGTTCGAAAGCATGTCAAAGTGCAAGTAGATAAATAGGAACCGCTCTGGCAGGAAGGTAAATGGCGTTTCCGTGCGCTGCTCTGGTTCGCCAGAAGCGGCTTAGTCATGCTGGCCACATGACCCAGAAGCTGTACGCCGGCTCTCGGCCAATAAAGCGAGATGAGCGCCACAACCCCAGAGTCGGACACGACTGGACCTAATGGTCAGGGGTCCCTTTACCTTTACCTTTACCCCTGCTTTGAGAACAATTACAAAGTCATTGGAAAAGTGCTACATCCAGGGACATGAAGATTAGAATTTTTTTTTGTTCTGGAAAATTTATATACCGCTCAATTATAGAAACCTCAAAGTAGTTTGTTTTTTTTTAAAAAGAAGGCAGCATAGAATAAGTACAAAAGAAGAGGCTTTCACAGATATCCTGGAAGCATCACTTGGATACTATTGTTTTGCAAGAATGTATGTATTTATTTCAAAATCTCTATTACACAGCTTAAAAAATTATGGTTTCAGTAGGTTCATTATTACATGCCGGCAGTTTTGATATAAAATATGAAAATGACTAAGCGTTAAAAACAAGCTGGAAGTTAAATTACTTCAGAAGATGGCACAAAATTAAAACTGTAGTTTCCCTACAGCAAGGTGCTAGTTGCAAAGCTTTACAAAATGCAAAAAGCACTGTACAAAAAGCAGGTACTAATGGCTTATGAAAATATGAGCAATTGCCCAGAAAACTGGGAGGACGTTGATAAAATCCTTTCTACAAGAACAAAATGTCCAGGTGCAACAACACCCTAAAAATAACATTAAATCTTTTGGTGGCACTTGTTTTCTTGACTTATTTAAGAAGTAAGGAAGAGTAATCGGAATTAATCAATTCAAATAAATGCTTTTCACAGTATGCCATGCTTGTGTGTGTCTGACAGTTCGTAGTCTTCGGGGGTGAACCCCAAGGAAAAATCCATACCTGGTGCATTGTGGGACATCTTTAGGAAAAGAAAAGGCTAAGACAGTTGAATGTCGTCTTGTATGGCTCCTTCTGGCTACTCCTGCAGCCAAACTGGTGCTAAATGTATCGCTCCGGTTTCCTTTGGACCACATCAGTGAGGCCACTGGACTGAGTCTTGTTATCTGGGCAGCCCAGGTCCTCTGTACACACTGCCCAGGCTTGCGCCCCAGAGAGGTCACTTTGGTGCTGCTGATACAGCAAAAACAACACAGGAGGCAGCGGTTACAAGTTACCAGTCTCTGCAGCCACAGCAGGCGCCGTGATTCTCCAGCGGATTGACACTCCATTGTGTCGTGAGACGGATGGATGCCAACAACCATGCCCAAGGGGTTCAGGAGTGGGCGGAGATGAGGAATGGGAGGCACAAAAGTAAACTGGATTGGTCCTTTAAAGTATTTGCCGCATTGGAGCCTTAACTGGATTTCACAGGCTCCCCTGCGTCACACGCCAACAAAGATTACGGATAAGCCAAAACCGTGCTCTCTACACACATTGTAGATCAGGGATAGAGAACTCTTGGACTACAACTCCCATCATCCCGGTTCATGCTGGCTGGGGCTGATGTGGCTTGGATTGCAGTATCACCTGGAAGATTGCAGGCTCCACATCTCTGCCGCAGGTACTTGGTTGCAATACAGTCGACTCTAGATTTGTTGTTGCACAGTAGGCTCCAAACCAAGGATTGGGAGTGTGAGGGCTTCCCGATTATATGGACTACAACTCCCATCGGCCCTGCCAGCACATCCAGCGGTCAGGAATAATGGGAGTTGGAACAGCATTCAGCGAGACACGGGTTAGCCACCCCTGCGCCAAGTATTTACATCCAACTTAGATAAACCCTTGAGGTAAGCTTATGTTTCTTTTTCAAAAGGTTACTGAGCTGCACCCGTTTAAACTTCTCAGGTTCAAAACCAAGATGAATCTAGAGGAGGTACAGTGGTACCTCAGGTTACAAACGCTTCAGGTTACAGACTACGCTAACCCGGAAGTAGTACCTCGGGTTAAGAACTTTATCTCAGGATGAGAACAGAAATCGCGCGGCGGCAGCGGGAGGCCCCGTTAGCTAAAGTGGTACCTCAGGTTAAAAACAGTTTCAGGTTAAGAACGGACCTCCGGAACGAATTAAGTACGTAAGCAGAGGTACCACTGTACTCGCATTTTGGAGTTGTCGATAGGCTTGTTGCTTCTCCTCATTCCCATCCTCCAGTTAACTTGTGGAACAAGTCCTCGTCCAGTGTTTCGTTCTGGTCTTTGGAACGGGTGGACAGGAAGATGTAACCTCCAATGTATTCGTGAACCACCTTGCAGTCTGCGCTCAGGCAAGCGAAAGCGATGGACACGTTCTGGTCAAACTCAATTGCAACCTGAAGGGGAAATGCAAAGAGAGGGGTGTGTGTATGTGTATGTGTATGTGTGTATGTGTGTGTGTGTGTATATATATATGTATATATATATATATATATGTATGTATGTATGTATGTGTATACACACACACACATCAATCACACAATTCAACCGCCTAGAGGGAAGGAGACAGCCAGAGAGGAAGGTAAGGCGCACACAAGCCCCGCCGGCGATATACTGCCCTCAACCCGGTTCTGGATGGTGTATTGATATATCACCCAGGCCTAGTTCCAGCACACTGGTTCCTGAAACATTAGAGCATTAGAGCAACATTGGATCAGACCAATGGGCCATTTAACAGTGCATCTTTTATCCAATGCCTGTAGGCAGGGCTCAAAGGCCCAACCTTTCCCATCAGTCACTGGTATTAGGAGGCTAGACTGCCTCTGCACTTGGAGGTTCTATTTAGCCGCAACTGCTAAAAGACTGTGATAGACTTTTTCCTCGTGAATTTGCCTCGGTCCCCTTGACAGCTTCTGTCTATCAATGCTTCTGGCAGCAGCAAATTCTGTAAGTGAATTATGCATTCTGCGAAGCGTTTTTGCTTCTTTGCCCTGAAGCTATGAACATATTTCAGAGATTATCTTTTGTGACTCCCAGCTGAGTTTACGCCATGCTCTCTATCCCCTCGCATTCATCGCATTTATGTCTCCCACACTCCCAGTTTTCCTTCAAATGACCGCTAAAGAAAGAAACTCCGCAGCGATATTTTATATCATGGTGGAGATCGTGAAGTCCAAGCCCTAAATAAAAATCGTAGTGAATAAAACAGCCCAATGTGATGAAAAACCACCCAATATAATAAAGTATAATACTGTGAATGGGGATGTGATGCATATTAGGAAACACATTAATGCAGAGATAGGGAACCTGCGGCCCTCCGGATGCTATTGGACTACAATACCCATCAGCCCCTGCTGACATGGCCAACAATAAGGGATTATGGGAGTTGTAGTCCAATAGCCGCTGTAAGGCCACAGGGTCCTCCTCCCTGCATTCATATAAGGGGTTTCTATGTACAGCAGGTATATTATGCGGCAGCTAGACTGGTGAGCGGCCGCCGAGACCACATAACACCGGTCTTGAAAGACCTACACTGGCTCCCAGTACGTTTCCGAGCACAATTCAAAGTGTTGGTGCTGACCTTTAAAGCCCTAAATGGCTTCGGTCCAGTATACCTGAAGGAGCGTCTCCACCCCCATCGTTCAGCCCGGACACTGAGGTCCAGTGCTGAGGGCCTTCTGGCGGTTCCCTCACTACGAGAAGCCAAGTTACAGGGAACCAGGCAGAGGGCCTTCTCGGTAGTGGCACCCACCCTGTGGAACGCCCTCCCTTCAGATGTCAAAGAGAACAACAACTACCAGACCTTTAGAAGACATCTGAAGGCAGCCCTGTTTAGGGAGGCTTTTAATGTTTAATAGATTATTGTATTTTAATGTTCTGTTGAAAGCCGCCCAGAGTGGCTGGGGAAACCCAGCCAGATGGGCGGGGTATAAATAATAAATTATTATTATTATTATTATTATTATTATTATTATTATTATTATTATTATTATTCTGCAATTTCAAGTACATCACAAAAGGGCTGTTTGCCAGCTTTATTTGTGCAAAAGGTTAAATCGCAGTGCGAGAGGCAAGTTTGCTCCAGGAAACTTTTGTCTTTACCTGCCGTATCTCCCAGTTCACGTTCCACTGTTTCATATTTGAGAATCTCCATGTCGTAATTGGGTCCCCGGTGGCTGTATCTATCCTTATCAGCCTGTTGTAAGAAATGCCCAAGAGGTCATCCTTCTTGCTTCCTTTAAATCTAAGGAGGGGGAAAACCCAGTCAATTAATTTGGCAAGTCTCTTGAAAAGCAATTTGCAATAGAGGGAGAAAAATCACAGTCCCTTTCGGAGGTTCTGTGAAGACTATGTACAAGGATTTGCACTGGGAGAGATGACCTGTGTAGGGTGGTATTATTATTATTATTATTATTATTATTATTATTATTATTATTATTATTGTCTCCCCTCAAGCCTACAAGTCAGTAAGTAATGTAAAGAGGGATGAAATGAGAATATCAATGTTTATGATGGGATTGCGCTTCCCTCTACTGGCCAAGCACAGAAATGCAATGGTAAACTATGTTATGAAAATAGTTATCGCTAAGCATTAAACTTTCTGAAGGCTTTTCCAGGTGATTTGGTTTTTTAAAATCTTATTGTGAATAACAAATATTTTGGCCCAAACCCTGATTTAGTAATAGCAGGGCAAAATGTAACGGCCTTGTAATGACTGGAAAATGTAGCCTTTTTTGCAGGAAGACAGCCTGTTGCAGTTGAAATCTGCACTTTGAGAGTTAAACGTTGAAGCCAGAAAAGATGTGTACACAGGACCCAAGAGGGGGAGCACACAGTATTTAAAGACCTGAAGCTTCCTCACATACCAGCAACAGTTTTCAAAAGGACATGGTGGTAAAGGAAGTAGATTTAGCCTCGTGGGTGTTTGTGGTTGAGTAATAACTGCTCATTATGGCGCGGGTATTTTTTTTCTGGTTAGCAGCACATGACAACAGAAAGAGAACTGGGCCTCTGGCCAGGTTACCTGATCTCATGCGCTCTGAATTTGAAAAATGTTGGTGGTGCTCTCTGCCCAAACAGGGCTCTCCCTCAGTTACTGCTAACTCGTTTTTGGAGCATAGGCCCAAAGCAAACGCCAGAATTCCAGGCCCATAGTCAGGAATTCTATGATGGGAGTCAGCTAAGGGATACTGAGGATGGAGACAGCTGTGTGAAACAGCAACCTCTTAATTGCAAGTAAAGGTAAAGGGACCCCTGACCATTAGGTCCAGTCGTGTCCGACTCTGGGGTTGCGGCGCTCATCTCGCTTTATTGGCCGAGGGAGCCGGCTTACAGCTTCCAGGTCATGTGGCCAGCATGACTAAGCCGCTTCTGGCGAACCAGAGCAGCGCACGGAAATGCCGTTTACCTTCCCGCCGGAGCGGTACCCACCCTGCTGTACTTTATCTAATTCCACCTGGGAGAAAAATTGATGCACCTTGAAGAACATTGTCGGGTCACCAGAAATCATGTTGCAACTGCCACAGCAGTTCTGTTAAAAGTCACCTCTGCTTGATCTAATTGCCAACTCACTTGGCGTTCAGTCGAAACTAAGGAAGCGGAATTGCTCAGAGAGCCCGCCGCCATTAAAAGGTGAGGGCAGCGTAACATTGCACTTACCTCACAATGTAGTACGATAAGCCAAACTCAGGGAGCGACTGCCATGCCTGGACAAACCTCAGCTTGGCTTCCACCAGAGACATGTGGGCGATATTTTGGTGCGCCTCCAAAATGCGAGTAGCCAGCTGCAAAAACAAGGAGGGGAATAGAGGCTTTGATTGACAGGTGCAGGGGGTGAAAGAACAGCATGAGGAAGATGGTTATGCATGTGGTCAGAGAGCAGCCATCCCCAGGTAAAGGTAAAGGGACCCCTGACCATTAGGTCCAGTCGTGTCCGACTCTGGGGTTGCGGCGCTCATCTCGCTCTATAGGCCGAGGAGCCGGCGTTTGTCCGCAGACAGCTTCCAGGTCATGTGGCCAGCATGACAAAGCCACTTCTGGCGAACCAGAGCAGCACACGGAAACACCGTTTACCTTCCCGCCGGAGCGGTACCTATTTATCTACTTGCACTTTGACGTGCTTCCGAACTGCTAGGTTTGCAGGAGCAGGGACTGAGCAACGGGAGCTCACCGCGTCGCAAGGATTCGAACCGCCGACCTTCTGATCAGCAAGCCCTAGGCTCTGTGGTTTAACCCACAGCGCCACCTGGGTTCCAGCAGCTATCCCTACTACTCCCCTAAGGAAGGAAGGCAAAGGGGTGCAAACTGGGGACAGCTCATTCATTTCAGGGGGGCTTCTTACTTGGTTCCCCTGATCCCCAGAAACGTTGCACACATGGCAGAGCTGATATCCCCATACCACATGGACAAGAGGCCTTAAACAGCTACACGGCAGCTTTGATTTCCCTTAGCTTTTGTTTTCTTTATCACTGGGGCAGGGCGTGAGTAGGGAACTCAAGCTATGAATGGTATTTGATGCCCAAGAGGACTTGGTGACGGTGGTTTACTACAGGGCTGCCTGGTGCAATACACAATAAGGCAATCTTAATGGAATCCGAAGTTGACTTCTTTGCCCATTCACCTCCCATTTCATAGCCTCATTGTGTGGCGTTGGGCAATCCGATTAACATCCCCCCCCCATTTTGCAAATGAGGAAATGACCATCTTCAAAAGCTTCATCGGTTCAGAGGAAGACCTCAAACGGTCATGGCACCCACGGGTGTCATGCTTCCGACTCTCGTCCTAGTTTTAAGACCTTGCTGAAGAAAAACACATGCTTTTGGCTTTGTTAAGCAAGAATCATTTGAATCAGGCTTGAGTCAGCTTGACAAGGAAAACCTACTCTAGATCCCGCTGTCATTTCCTTCTGCCCACCCCCTCACCCCACCCCCAGTTACCTGCTTGGACTTGTATCTCTTTGCATATCGTGGCGAGATAAAGCACTCTGGCTTCATATCCATGCTTTCCATGTCAGAAACGTCCTGGGGAGCAGCAGTTCTGCTTTTCATTTTTAAGAAAGACAAGATGTTGTGGACCTCTGGGTGGTAGGAGCTGTCAGCCATCGTTTTCCCTTTGGAAGCCAAAACGCAAGCAGCCATCCACCTGGCATACTGGTTTTCCTGCAAAGAACCACAGTCAGCGGAGTCCATGAAGAATAAACTTCTGCAAAGAATCCTTGCACCGTCGTTTGTTTGCTTCTCCCCCACCTTGCAGTCGCTTGAACCAAGGGCCGGCAAAGTGGCGCCCTCTCATGGTAAGGGATGGTGGAGGGCCCAATATTGCCTTCCCCTTTTTTGGTTAGGTTTAGACACAGGTCCCTAATCCGAAAGCAACAGGGTAGAGCCTAGGCTTCACTTGAATGAGTTCTGGGTGGCTTTAGACTAGATTAGACTAATTCAAGGAGGACCAGTAAACAATGGCTACCAGTCGGTCCTGCATACCTGAAGGAGCGTCTCCACCCCCATCGTTCAGCCCGGACACTGAGATCCAGCGCCGAGGGCCTTCTGGCAGTTCCCCCATTGCGAGAAGTGAGGTTACAGGGAACCAGACAGAGGGCCTTCTCGGTAGTGGCGCCCGCCCTGTGGAACACCCTTCCAGCAGAGGTCAAGGAAATAAGCAGCTACCCTATTTTTAAAAGACGTCTGAAGGCAGCCCTGTTTAGGGAAGCTTTTAATATTTAATGCTGTATTGTTTTTAACACTTGATTGGGAGCCGCCCAGAGTGGCTGGGGAAACTCAACCAGATGGGCGGGGTACAAATAATAATAATAATAATAATAATAATAATAATAATAATAATAATAATTGCGACACTCAGGTTCAGAGGCTTTCTGTCTCCGAACAACAAGCTGCCCCTTGTAAACTTCCAAAAGATACTTGGCATCGCTGATGTAGCTGTGCTTGGTAGAGATGGGAGATATCAACTGCTGGAAGCCACAGAAAGGAAAGGTGTTCTTTTGCTTGGATCCTGCCTACACAGGCATTTAGCTGGCCATTGTGAGAGGATGCTGGACTGGATGGGCCATTGGCCTGATCCAGCAGGCTCTTCTTACGAGGAATTACTGGTTACCTATCCAGCAATGCAACAAATGGGTGGTGATGTTTGGGCAAGAGGCTAGGACGGTGCAGACCCTCCAGGTGTCCCTATTTTCCAGGGACAGTTCTGGATTTACAGGAGAGATTAAACCTGGGACTTCTTCCTTGCCTGGTGCTATAGCTCTTCCCCAAAGCAACTTTGCTCCAGAGGGGCAAAAGTTGCTTTCAACTTTTTTGAAGCTTAAACAGTTTTCTTCTTCACTTAGGAGGCGCTTATGGGACAAAGGTTGTACAATACTCCCAAGTCTGGAGAATGCAGGGTATTTTGAACGGACAAGGTCGAGGTTATTGCTGAGAGGTTTGTGAACGCCAGATCTTATCTGAAAGACGGATTTCACCCAGACACTGCGCTAACTCCCTTGTTTACACTGGCCTTCCCATAAATCTCCCCACTCACAGGCTGGCCTGCATTGTAAAGGAACATAAATCCAAGGCTATAGGTGGCAAAAGGAGTTCGCCCAGGGGGGCAACAGCCTTCCAAAAACAGCAATAGCCTTGTCAGGAAGCTGTTGCTTAACGGAGAAGTTCGGTGTGAGGACAGGGCTGTGTATACCCTTCTGGGAAGCTATTGCTTGAGCTCTGCCCCCCACCAGGTGAACCACACCTGATATGTGGAAGGCAACCTGCAGCCTGGTTCACTGTTGTCCCTACTGCGTTGTTAACTTGTTCCCTGCACAAACTCCATTTCTGTGCATATGTCTCACTTCACTGGCAATATTTAGGCCCTGCAGTTGTTCCCTGTGCTTTGCACACGGGCAGGTGTGGGGGACTCCCTGGTCCTGAATGGGGTATCTGTGCCCCTGAAGGACCAGGTGCGCAGCCTGGGAGTCATTTTGGACTCACAGCTGTCCATGGAGGCGCAGGTTAATTCTGTATCCAGGGCAGCTGTTTACCAGCTCCATCTGGTACGCAGGCTGAGACCCTACCTGCCCGCAGACTGTCTTGCCAGAGTGGTGCATGCTCTAGTTATCTCCCGCTTGGATTACTGCAATGCGCTCTATGTGGGGCTACCTTTGAAGGTGACCCGGAAACTACAATTAATCCAGAATGCGGCAGCTAGACTGGTGACTGGGAGCGGCCGCCGAGACCACATAACACCGGTCTTGAAAGACCTACACTGGCTCCCAGTACGTTTCCGAGCACAATTCAAAGTGTTGGTGCTGACCTTTAAAGCCCTAAATGGCCTCGGTCCTGTATACCTGAAGGAGCGTCTCCACCCCCATCGTTCAGCCCGGACACTGAGGTCCAGCTCCGAGGGCCTTCTGGCGGTTCCCTTCTGCGAGAAGCCAAGTTACAGGGAACCAGGCAGAGGGCCTTCTCGGTAGTGGCGCCCGCCCTGTGGAACGCCCTCCCTTCAGATGTCAAAGAGAACAACAACTACCAGACCTTTAGAAGACATCTGAAGGCAGCCCTGTTTAGGGAGGCTTTTAATGTTTAATAGATTGTTGTATTTTAATGTTCTGTTGAATGCCGCCCAGAGTGGCTGGGGAAACCCAGCCAGATGGGCGGGGTATAAACAATAAATTATTATTATTATTATTATTGCAATGCCAGCCGGGCACCGGGGCCTCTCAGGAGACTTCCTAAACATCGCTGCCATGCACACAAGGGACCTTAAACCCTCCTATAGAATCTGGGTTAAACCCCTTTTTGCTACTCACATTATCACATCTCAGGTGCACTTCATTCATTCCGTCAGCAACAGGGATGAGTAACTTAATCCCGTATTTTCTGCCCGACACACTCACGTCCGGAACAATCTCACATCCTGATTGACAGAAGGCACGAAAAGTCAGAAGCGAAGTTATGCTTTGCCTGCTTTTAAGGGTGAGCTATGGTAGGAGAACTTGAAAGGAAACCGGAAGAGGATAAGAATAAAAAAGCATATAAAAAAGGAAGGTAACATGATTTCAAGTTGTGCAGGTGATTGATTATTATAGTACTATGATGGCCTCCCTATGCCCATGCCAGTGATGGCTAACCTTGACACTCCAGATGTTTTGGGACTACAACTCCCATCATCCCTGACCACTGGTCCTGTTAGCTAGGGATGATGGGAGTTGTAGTTCCAAAACATCTGGAGTGTCAAGGTTAGCCATCACTGGCCCATGCCATGACTATTACAGAATAGCTGGTTTAGGAAATACTGAAATTAATTTCCTTAACTCCCTCCATGTGTGGCAAGACATGATATTAATATTACAGCATAGAACAGGCATCCCCAACCTGTGGCCCTCCAGATGTTTGGCCTACAACTCCCATGATCCCTAGCTAACAGGACCAGTGGTCAGGGATGATGGGAATTGTAGTCCAAAACATCTGGAGGGCCGAAGGTTGGGGATGCCTGGCATAGAAGTTAGCTAAGGCCAAAAGTAACGCTCTAAATCAGTGTCTCCCCAACTTGCATCTCCATCTGTTGCTGCACTACAACTCCCATCATCCCGAGCTAGCACGACCAGTCGTCAGGGATGATGGGAATTGTAGTCCAAAAACAGCTGGAGACCCAATTTGGGAAACCCCGCTCTAGAGTCATAGTGCTGACAGACAACGTAGTCATCATAAACATCAAAATCCTAAATTTGGCAAGAGCCCAATATAAAATCCTACATTTGGCAAGAGCCCAAAGAAGCAGTGATTCAGAAAACAGCAAATTCAATCAAAACATTGGGCTTTGTTTGCACACAATAAACCACAGTCATGTGCATGAGCTGCATGACAGTGCACAGTTTGGGGCCTCCTTGCTTTCTCCTCCCTTCCTAGAGTGGAGAAACACAGTACGGAGTAGCCGTCTTAGCATTAAATGTGGAAGCCAAAGTTTGCTCTTGGCTTCTGCTTGCGGGTTGCTTGGGGGAAAGCAAGTCACAAGAGTTTCTTTTCACATAACACCAAGCCAGCTGCTCCGCCGTGTGTTAACCTGGTTTAGGAGGGGAGGAGCTGCATGCAGCAGCACATAGCTCCTGCACAGAATAATTTCCCTAACCCTGGTTTATGGCCAGAAAGCAGTCTACAAATTCTTGTTGGAAATGTAAAGAAAAAGAAGGTACCTTTTATCATATGTGGTGGACTTGTAAGGTAATAAAAGCTTTCTGGGAGATGATATACAGGGAAATGAAGAAAACGTTTAAAATAACTTTAGTTAAGAAACCTGAAGCTTTCCTATTAGGAATTACAGGTACAGTGGTACCTCAGGTTACATACGCTTCAGGTTACATATGCTTCAGGTTAAGAACTCCGCTAACCCAGAAATAATGCTTCAGGTTAAGAACTTTGCTTCAGGATAAGAACAGAAATTGTGCTCTGGCGGCACAGCGGGAGGTCCCATTAGCTAAAGTGGTGCTTCAGGTTAAGAACAGTTTCAGGTTAAGAACGGACCTCCGGAATGAATTAAGTACTTAACCAAAGGTACAGTGGTACCTCGGGTTACAAACACCTTGGGTTACAAACACTTTGGGTCAGAGTTTCCCAACCAGTGTGCCTCCAGATGTTTTGGGACTACAATTCCCATCATCCCTGACCACTGGTATTGCTAGCGAGGGATGATGGGAGTTGTAGTCCCAAAACATCTGGAGGCACACTGGTTGGGAAACACTGCTTTGGGTTACAGACTTTGCTAACCCGGAAGTAGTACCTCGGGTTAAGAACTTTACCTCAGGATGAGAACAACGACGACGATCACACGATGACGATGGCGGTGGCGCGGGAGGCCCCATTAGCTAAAGTGGTACCTCAGGTTAAGAACAGTTTCAGGTTAAGAACGGACCTCCAGAACGAATTAAGTTCTTAACCCGAGGTACCACTGTACAGTATTAAATGTTCAAAATGGGACCCCATGGAGGGGATGGGGGGAAGCCCTGAGATTCGAAGGAATCTCTTTATATGAATATACTTTTTGATTCTTTGTTTATAACTTTGTATTTGACAAACCAATAAAAATTATTTCAAAACAACAACAGCAGATTACACGGTGCTTGTGCACATATGCGCCATAAGTGAAGAGCAAAGGGGATCACTGCATTGTGCTAGAAATTCCCCAGTAGGAGCTGCATTTTGTAAAGGTGGTCTGAAAAATAGCACTCCGTACCTCTTAGGTTGAGCTTCTCAATGGGTTCTCCATGTTCAGCTTCCTTATTTTTAAAGTAAGAGACGGATGTGTCCTTGAAGACAAACCAATATTGCTTGAAGGTTTTCAGCGCCAGCTTTTTGGACCTGCAAATTAACAATCAATCTGTATGGAGGGACATAGCTGTCAACTTTCGGATTTGAAAATAAGGGATGCCGCGAGGGCGGTGCAATGGCACCAAGTAGCCTCGCCACCCTGCGCTCCAGAGGCTGCGCGCAAACGGGTGAGCGAAAGAGCGAGCGCGTAGATGGCAGGCAGGCTGTCTGTCTGGTTGGGCGTGAGGGTCTGGCTGCACAAGGCATGCAAGCTCCGCCCCCAGTCGGTCTCAGACTCCTTATTGGCAGCCGAGCAACGCAGCTGAGGAGCCTCCCTGGCCGGCAGGGAGGGAGAGCAGCTGCTTCCTTTGAAATCCGGGAAATTTAAGGGATATCAACAATCCAGGATAGCAGCGGGAAACGGCATTGGAATAAGGGAGTTTCCCGCAAAAAAAGGGAGGTTTGACAGCTATGTGGAGGGGTGGAGCAAGCTTGTTCTCCCCTGCTCCAGAGGTCAGGAGGACCTAAACCGACAGCTTCAAGTTACAAGAAAGGAGATTCCGATTAAATATCAGGATGAACTTTCTGACAGTAAGAGCTGCTTGAGGGTGGAACAGACTCCCATGAGAGGCAGGGCACTCTCTTTCATCTGAGGTATTTTTAAGCAGAGTTTGGATGGGCATCTGTTATGGATGCTTTAGCTGAGATTCTTGCATAGCAGGGGATTGGACTAGTACCTTCCGACACTACAATTTTATGTATAGTGTGAGCAGGGTGGGTGAAAACCAATGATTTTAAAAAATAAAATAAATCGGATTTTTTTTTATTTAAATCAGATTTTTTTATTTATTTAAATTGGATTTTTAAAATAAACTGCTTTTGGAGGAAAAATCTTTCTAAAGATAGTTTTCTATTTACTAAGTTACATTATAGTCCAAAGGCTATTCATCAGGAAATAAGGATTTGTTTTAAGTTTTCCATGTCTGCTAAAACTCAGTCTAAGTTTTTTTGTTTTTTTAAAATGCAACCACATCAGTTAACAAACATGGATACATGTGCGATAATGTTATTGTTTTAGTTAAGTAAATTGTTTAAATTGTTATTAAGGAAATGATTATTTTTCTCCTTCCAAAAGTTGTCCAAATATAAACAGTTAACTTATTAAACCTCACAATAATTCCATGATTATCTGTCTATGTATTTCTAACAGTGTAACAAATCAGTAAGTTTTGATTTAACTGTAAAAACTACTCTGAAACTTTATTATTCCAAAAATGAAACCTTCACCTGGTTGTAAATATTAAGATTATACCAGCAAGAATGAGTCTTTATGTAAAAAAAATGATTTAAATAAAGTCTTACTGACTAGTGATTTAAATCAATTTGATTCAAATCAAATCTACCCTGAGTGTGTGCACATTAATTTGGCTGCTTTTTTTTCTCTTGCTCTAGTTTCTTGCATTTCAAAGGTCACTTCTGGTTCTTATTAAGAATGTCTTACATTTTGCAGGTGGCTTGTTCAGTGACATTGGTTCAGTGACAGCAATGGGTCCCGACAGCACTGCTGCCTTTGAGGGAGCTCACACAAGCCCTTCGGGGCTATTGCCCTGACAGGCAGGGAACAGAATGATGCTGAAAACTGGCATTTAATCTTGAAAGCACAGCTCCTGCCCTTTGTCACTTGCATATGAATTGAAACGACCTTTTATTAGAGGTTTCAAAAATAATCAAATTCCCTTTGAAGCACACCGCTTCATTTCTGGGGGAAATGCCACCACCGATTAGCAAAACTAAACACTCTAATAAGAGTTCAAAGCTACTGGCAATCTCTTATCTTATGCTTTCCATAGAATTAAACGTTTGGAATCAGCCACTTCAAGGGAAGAAAAACGCTCGCGACTTTCCAGTGCAAATAGCTGAGCTTTATCTGAGCCACTGGAATGTTCAATTTGATTGTCAACACACACAACTGATAGTGACACAGGTAGGTGCACCTACCTGAAATTCATGCTCATTTAACAATATACAGCCGTACCTTGGTTTTCAAACAGTTTAGTTCTCGGACATTTTGGCTCCCGAACGCCGCAAACCCAGAACTGAGTGTTCCGGTTTGCGAACTATTTCTGGAAGCTGAACGTCAGACGGGGCTTCTGTGGCTTCCGATTGGCTGCAGGAACTTCCTGCAGCCAATCAGAAGCCGCGCTTTGGTTTCCGAATGTTTGGGAAGTCCAACAGACTTCCAGAACAGATTCCGTTAGACTTCCAAGGTACGACTGTACTTAGAAGCATGCAGGCAAATGTTGCCGGCAGCTGTGTTGGTCTACTACAGGGCATAGGCCAACTCCGGCCCTCCAGATGTTTGGGACTACAATTCCCATCATCCCTAGCTAACAGGAACCGTGGTCAGGGATGCTGGGAATTGTAGTCCCAAACATCTGGGGGGGCCCAGAGTTTGCCTATGCCTGGTCTACTAGGAGGATGGGGGGGGGGAATCCAAAATAGCACCATTAGTATTAATTCTATTTTTAAGACCAAATAAAAAGTCATTAAGAAGCCAGCCTTGGTGTTTCTTAAGCCTATTGATCTAGACAGATGTTAAGCACAAAAGAAATGCACACGTAAAAATGAGGCAGGAAGAGAGAGAGAAAAAATACGTTGCTGGCATGATAAGGGAGGAAAAACCCAGTCTGCAATTTGCAAGGTGTGGTAAGGGCTCAGTGGCACAATATCTGCTCTCTATGCAGAAGGTTCCATGTTAAATTCTTGGCAACTCCTGGTAGTGCAAGAAGAGTCCCTGGTCTGAAATTCTGGAAAGCTGTGGACAGTCAGTTTTCTGAGATACATGGGGGTCAAGGGTGTGCCTTGGTGGAAGGCAGCTTCCAGTCTTACTAACAGTCTTAAGACAGAATGGAGGAGGTGCCATGCAGATTAACCACACTTATTAGGTAAAAGGTAAAAAGGTAAAGGACCCTTGGACGGTTAAAGTCCAGTCAAAGGTGACTATGGAGTTGCGGCGCTCATCTCGCTTTTCAGGCCGAGGGAGCTGGCGTTTGTCCACAGACGGCTTTCTGGATCATGTGGCCAGCATGACTAAGCCGCTTCTGGCACAACTGAACACCGTGACGGAAAGCAGAGTGCACGGAAATGCCGTTTACCTTCCCGCTGCAGCGGTACCTATTTATCTACTTGTACTGGCGTGCTTTCCAACTGCTAGGTTGGCAGGAGCTCACCCCATCGCGGGGATTCGAACCACCGACCTTCTGATCAGCAAGCCCAAGAGGCTCAGTGGTTTAGACCACAGTGCCACCCGCGTCCCACTTTTTAGGGACTCGTTCCCATTTAACTCAGGAAGATATAGTACTTCTGCGTGAGAATACAGAAGTCTCTGCTGCACACAAGGTTAGACTGTGAAAGGCTTAAAGTGCAACAAGGCAACCTTGTCCAACTATGTGGCCATTCCAGTTCGCAGCACAATCCTTAAAAGAAAAAAAGATTAAAGGAAGCTATTTTACGAAGGTGGCTAATGGCATTCATCACATTATAGTGTTACATTGGTACACTCAGTGGGAATGTTAAAATAAATTTTAGCCAGAAAACCTTTCAATGCTAACTGGTGTCCATTACAGTCCATATTTTAACTTTATGATTTACAAAACAAAAACAAAGAAAACTTTATATGCTTTTTTGTTTTGCTTTTATACTTACCTAAATAGTTTGAGGTTATCTGCAAGCTTTGGTATGTCTGTGATATCCTCCTAAAGACAACCAAGAATTGTTTTAGTGCAGTGCACTTATTTGCTGATACTATCATATATATGCACTTGGTTATAATGTTTTTGTTTTTGTTTTAATTCCCTTGCATCATTTCTGGAATCCCAACTCAACAGCATGCCACCAAACAGGTAGCTTTTTTCACATTTGGGAGAAGCAGACTATCCAAAAGATGTTCTCCAGAACTTAGCAAGTTGACAGAAGTCTACTTGTGCAACAGGACTTTCCCAGCGCCCCACCTGTGCTCCCTAAATCTGCTCTGGAGGGTAGGTGGGAAGCCCAGGACAGGTTTTGGGGACTCGTGAGGGAAGGAGAGGGGAGAAAGTCCCGTTGTGCAAGTGTACCTCATTCCCCATGTGCATTACCCCACTTAGCACTGAAGCTGAATTCCACCCCATGGAAAGAACATTTATTTCAGTAGAAGAGTTGCAACCATACGAGAGATGGACTGTGATTGCAATGGAGTCAGAATGTGTTCTCATATTGCAGGGATAGCCAAAATGGAACCCCCAAGATGTTGCTGGACTACAGCTCCCATCAACCCCAACTATCATGACCAATGGACAGGGATAATGGGAGTCATTGTCCAACACCCAGATACCTCAGTTGGTTAGAGCATGGTGCTGATCAAGTCAAGGCTGCAGGTCTGATCCCCGTATGACAAAGGCTTTCAACATTTTTTAGCCCAGGGCTCCCCTGACCACCTACATTCTTTCTGTGGCAGCCCTGTGGGGCTCAGGAGCCCAGTTATGTCACCCCTTGCCTGCAGAGCTGGCAACCTCTCACCCTTTCTCAAACAACCTCCTTTGTGGGGGGTTCCCTCAGCCTCCTCTCCCATTTCCTTGGAAGTCCTCTGGGCAGCCGCTGCTGCCACCCCCTGCCCCAAAGAGAGGTGCCTCCTCACATTGTTCATTCCCAACAGCAAGGGCTGGAGGACTGCCTGGCAGGGCTCCATCACCCACTTGCTTGCTGACTCCGAGGCCGCCTCAGCTGCTGGCAACCTGCACCCTCTGACCAGCCCCAAAGGCACCATTCGCCTGGGGAGCTTGTAAGCCAGGGCTGCTGCAACAAACAGCTGTGCATGCCTTTGGGAGGCAGAGATGTGAGAGGGCATCAGAGGAGGGAGGGAAGGAAAGAAGGACAGAGGCCAGTGTTGCCTGTGGCACCCCTGACCATCATTCAAGGCACCCCAGGGTGCCACGGCACACTGGTTGAAAGCCACTGCCGTAAGGGACAGTCTAATATCCCTGAATTGCAGGAGATTGGAAGAGATCCTCAGTGTCTCTTCCAGCTCTATGAAGAAGAGTTTGGATCTGATATTCCGCTTTATCACTACCCGAAGGAGTCTCAAAGCGGCTCACATTCTCCTTTCCCTTCCTCCCCCACAACAAACACTCTGTGAGGTGAGTGGGGCTGAGAGACTTCAAAGAAGTGTGACTAGCCCAAGGTCACCCAGCAGCTGCATGTGGAGGAGCGGAGACGCGAACCCAGTTCCCCAGATTACGAGTCTACCACTCTCAACCACTACACCACACTGGCTCTCTATCACTTCTGGAGGGTTTCCTGTGTTGGCCACACCTGCCCTATTGGATGTAGCTTGAGAAATGCTTAGTGACAAGTCACAGACACCCCTCCTCCTCTGCCCACCCAATTTTCTCAACTTTGACCTCTACAGGCATGAGTGTGCATGGTATACCAAAATATTCTCTGCTTTCCCCCCTTCCAGAGTGACTTCGAGGTTAGAAAGGGCCGCCTCCACTTCATCCGTTTCTGCTTCGGTTGTGAAAACTTGGGACCCCGATGACAGTGTCAACTTGCTGATGTGGTACTACAGGAAAGGTAGGAAGATAAAGACAGAGAGTTGAGCAAGGGAAGGTACGTTGGCTTCACATCCAGGAGGGATTTCTTGTGAGCCGGTAACAAAATCTTACGAAACTGTCCTTTAAAAAAATGTATGCATTACGTATGAATGCAAACAAATGTTTTGTTAGCCCCAAAATGGAAAACGAGTGAAGTCCCAACCAAAGAAGAATGGCAACTTAAGCTGATGGAATATGCTCACCTTGCGGACCTAACAGTGATGGCAAACCTTTTAGAGACCGAGTGCCCAAACTGCAACCCCAAACCCACTTATTTATCACAAAGTGCCAACACGGCAATTTAACCTGTATCTCTCATTCCTCCCCCCGTGTGTTTCACATTTCTTCTTTATGACTGCTGTTGTAATAAATAATCCTTCATAAAAGTTATTGCATTACATTCTTCATTAAATTATCTTTCCATTGATAGATAATTTTACGGTATAAATCAGTGCTTTTTTTCTAAAAAAAATGTTTAGGGGTACTCTCATTTTGACTCAAGATAATCACCACGGGGGGGGGGGGGGAATGAATACAGTTCAAATTGGGAAAAATAAATACAGTGAATTTCTTCTCCCGTTAAATTCACAAAATGTTTAGGGGGTATGCGCCCCCACAGAATAAAAGCACTGGTATTACTCAAAAACAAAGTGGTATTATGAGCCATCAAACCTCGGAAATACATTTTTTCCAGAAGGTTCTACAATTTTGGCCACTAGTGTACACTGGAGGGCTGTACTAAGAGCTACCCTCTCCTAATTTTTAATATGAGATAATAATGATTGTCTGCATGCGCACATACAAATAAATATAAATAAATAAACCCAGCCAGATGGACGGGGTATTATTATTATTATTATTATTATTATTATTATTATTATTATTATTATTTGCCATTTCTTTGGCTGTCATTTGATCGCAGCCTCCACGGAATGAATTTCTCTGTTGGCTTCCACGGAAAAGCCCAGCGAACATGTAAACCCAGCAGCCCCTTCTTAGGTTGCCGTTTTTATATGCTTACTGACCTGGGAGTTAAGCCCTGCTGAACTCAAGGCGGCTTACTCCCAAGTAGGAAAAACAGACTGGCAGGAGAGCCCTCCTCTCCTCCCCCACCCCCAGCACAGTGGCCACAGAGAGGGCTCTGAGTGTGCCATAGGTTCGCCAACACTGATATAGAATAAGAGAACAAGAAGAACATACGCTTAAAGAAGACTGGAAAATGTTTATTCAATATATGGGGGGAAACTGTATACACTTGAAAACGTGGGCAGCATTAAGATAAATTCAACAGTGTAAATAAGTTTTGATGGATGTAATAATGGAATACTGAATGGTTTAGTTTATATAAAATATGCAGGGATTTATGTTATGCAAAATGAACCATGGAAAGAGAAGAAGAGAAGTCACTGATATTTTAAGGTTGTTTAAATGAATATTCTAAAATGTAAAACAGAAATGTAATAAAAATTAGACAAAAAAAGAAAGAGGGAAAAAAGTATGCATTCGATTTGTTCCGTTTTTGAACAAGCTCCCAGAAAGTCTTACTAACAACAGCCAAGTACAACAGGAGACTGAAACCAGTCTCCCATTTTAATCACTGTGTTTTAATGGGAACATTGTACATTTATACCCCACCTGTCCTCCAAGGAGCTGAAGATGGCATACTCAATTCTGTTCCCTTTCCAATTTATCCTCACAACGACCCTGAGAGACAGTGACTGGCCCAAGGTCACCCAGAGAGCTTCATGGGCGAATGGGGCATTAGACCCTAGTCTCCCAGGTCCTGTCTAACCACTATTCCACACCAGCTCTGTTTTATTGCATATCTTGACCATGGGCCTTAATATTTTAACATTTCAAGCAGACAGTTTTATTGCGCATTTTAACAATGAACACGGAGCCTGCAGAAATCACTTTCTGGGAATCTGTTGCAGGGACCAGCAGGACAGCTGCCTGCTTGTTTTCGCTCTGCCTGCATTGTTGTAAGCAAAGGGGGAAAAAGTATAGAAACACTCTTCTCTCATTTGAAAGAAACTGATTCCTGTAGCACTCCGCTCCTATCTGCCATCCCGGGCCGCTCCTGCGAAGCCAAACTGTTCTCACTCCTAGCCGACCAGAACAGCTTGATAACAGAGAAGGTTGCCAAATTTATCGAGAAAGCAATGAGACTGAGAGCTGTCATTTGAATGACATCAGTGTCGTCACCCGGATTCCCCGCTTAGGATCTTCTTCTTATTATTATTATTAAGTTTTATTATTATTATTTTATAACCCCTGCCAAGTTCTAAGTATTGAAATTATTAATCTATTTGCAGTTGGTTATTACTATCTTTCTCCCTGTCTTGACCATCCCTTTGAGGCTATATTTATATTTATAATTCTCCAATTTGGTTTGCCTATTTACTTAACCGGCCTGGAACAACCTACCAGAGAAAAGGACGCTGCCCATGGGACAGAGGGTCATTGATGAATGATAATGCAGCTTCTACCTGAGGTTCCAATAGGTCATAAGATTTTATGGCAACCATATTTGTAATGTTTTTTAGTCGGTATCTGTCTTTTTGATGCTATGGCCTATCGGCTACGCAAATAAAGTTTATTCTATTCTGTAGCACTCCTCCTGAAATGACCAATCGCTCGGAAGTGGCAAGCATATAACAATGCTTTGAGAGGGATAGTCCTGTTTGCATTTCGTGTGGTTAGATTCGTTCTACCAAAGTGTAACTTTGCAGTTGCCGCTGTAAAAGACCGGGGGCACCTGTCAATTATTTACATGGGTTTCAACGGAGCTTGAAAGAGCCAACCCGTTAATCACTGCAGAGAGAGGCGGGTTTGAAGCAGGAGAAGGAAAGGGCTTGCAGAGAGGAACCAGTCTGAGCTCGGTTCATTGTGTTCATGTCCTGGCAGGTGTTTGCCTGCCGCAGATGGGCAAACTGGTTTGTCAACTTGAGGATCAAGTACGTACCTGCAGCGCAGCAAATATGAAGGTTTCTTCCTCCGTGCAGTCTATCTCTTCCAGCAGAATGGCCCAGCGGGCTTGTTCGTAGAGCTGGTTGATTCGCACCGCGTCGTACTGCCAGGAGAAGACAAACAGGGCCAGGTTGTGTCAGAGGCGGCCAAAGGCTCTCAGCCAGCGGCGGCCAACATTTTGAGTGAGCCTGTCATTATGTACAGCCTAAGCAGTGCGACACACAAACACACAATGCCTCAACCCTGTGCGCTTCTAATAGCAAGCAAGCCTGAGTCAGACAGAGATATTTGGCAGGAGAGAGAAAACGTTAAAAGATAAGTGGAAACCTTTAACTGAATTCATGAAGAATAGGTAGAACATTAACGTTGATGAGACCTACATTGGCTCCCAGTACGTTTCCGAGCACAATTCAAAGTGTTGGTGCTGACCTTTAAAGCCCAAAACGGCCTCGGCCCACTATACCTGAAGGAGCGTCTCCACCCCCATCATTCAGCCTGGACACCAAGGTCCAGCACCGAGGGCCTCCTGGCAGTTCCCTCATTGTGAGAAGTGAAGTTACAGGGAACCAGGCAGAGGGCCTTCTCGGTGGTGGCACCCGTCTCGTGGAATGCCCTCCCATCAGATGTCAAGGAAATATAATAATAATATAATAATAATTTATTATTTGTACCCCGCCCATCTGGCTGGGTCCCCCCAGCCACTCTGGGTGGCCTCCAACAGATATTAAAATACATTTAAAAATCACAGGTTAAAAACTTCCCTAAACAGGGCTGCCTTGAGGTATTTTCTGAATGTCAGATAGTTGTTTATCTCTTTGACCTCTGCTGGGAGGGCGTTCCACAGGGCAGGCGCCACTACCGAGAAGGCCCCAACTATCTGACTGTTTAGGGAAGTTTTTAATGTTTGATGTTTTATCGTGTTTTTAATATTCTGTTGGGAGCCACCCAGAGTGGCTGGGGAAATGCAGCCAGATGGGGTAGGGTATGAATAATAAATTATATTATTATTATTATTTGTTGTTGTTGTTGTTGTTGTTGTTAAAGCCGGATAGTGTGTTGCATTTGAGCTCTGGACCCGAGGTTCCCCACCTCTGATGAGAGCCCTGAAACTGGGCATTTGAGAGTGGATTTTATCTTTCTTTGCACAGGAGAAAGAATCAAGCATTATCCTTCCCAAAGGTACATGAAGAAGAAGAAGAAGAGTTTGGATTTGATATCCCGCTTTATCACTACCCGAAGGAGTCTCAAAGCGGCTAACATTCTCCTTTCCCTTCCTCCCCCACAACAAACACTCTGTGAGGTGAGTGGGGCTGAGAGACTTCAAAGAAGCGTGACTAGCCCAAGGTCACCCAGCAGCTGCATGTGGAGGAGCGGAGACGCGAACCCGGTTCCCCAGATTACAAGTCTACCACTGTTAACCACTACACTACACTACATGGAAGCACGGCTTGGCTTTGGTCAGGATATAAGTAATAAATTATTATTATTATTATTATTATATTGTTATTACAGCAGTTTTTCTACGTGGTAAATTAGTAATGTGTTATAGTTATTGCATTGTGGTGTTTATAATGCTGGTATTTATAGTTGTGGGAGATAGAAATATATTAAATAGATGGTGGAATTCAACGGAGTGCTGTGGAGATTGTTCGGAAACCATCTCCCTTCTCCTCCCCGGGATGTTCTGCAGTTCTCCGAACTCTCCAGAGCGGATTTGGGGCAGGTGCCTGGGTGGGATTGCAAGATGCACTGGCTTCCACTGGTGGAATGAGTTAGCTGAATCCAGTGTACAGGCAGAGTTGGCAAGTGCCACAAGGATGGGTGGCAGCCCCTAGATTTTCTATATTTATGTAGATATGCATTTGCTCCATGAGCCGTGGATGGCCCATACTCAGAGAACAAACAGGAAACCTAGTAAGAACCTCGCGGCTGCTCTTTATTCAGTGTGGTGTAGTGGTTAAGAGCGGTGGACTCGTAATCTGGGGAACCGGGTTCGCGTCTCCGCTCCTCCACATGCAGCTGCTGGGTGACCTTGGGCTAGTCACACTTCTCTGAAGTCTCTCAGCCCCACTCACAGAGTGTTTGTTGTGGGGGGAGGAAGGGAAAGGAGAATGTGAGCCGCTTTGAGACTCCTTCGGGCAGTGATAAAGCGGGATATCAAATCCAAACTCTTCTTCTTCTTCAAACATGCCCTAAGTCAAGACAGACCGTGAAGAGAAGCGACTCTTAAAGAGTTACTTACTTTTGCATTCAGATCAAAGAAAGAATAGTACTTGAAGCGTAACAAAAGCTGGTCGTCCTCCTGGATACCTTGTTCCATAAGGGACCGAGAGGAATCTAACCACCTGAAAGACACAACGGAACAGAGCAGGAAGGAACCTGTTAATTTGCAAGGCGTCTGGGAGAAACAAGGGAGCATATATAACCATGCAATCGGGGCTTCAGACGCTGTCTCCCAGACCTACCTGGAGATCCCGGGGTTTAAATCAAGAACTTTTGGCTGTATCACTGATTTTCAGCCTCCCTTCCTCCCCGTAAAAAAACAACAACCCATAATACTGTAAGCTGCCTTGAGTCCCTGCCAGGGAAAATGGCAAGGTATAAATCAAGATGTAATAATAATATGCCCACGCAAGGACATCACACACTCAGGACCCTATTCTGGCTTGTCCAAACCGGCTAATCCCGATATCCAACGGAGGTGCCTCTTACCCAGCATTCAGCTTTGCTTTGTCGACCAGAGTCCGAGGCTGGTACATTTTGGCAAGCGATTCTGGTGTGCAGTTCGAAGGGTTGAAGGCAAGGTTGTTCCAGCTCTGCTTGGCCAGAGGGCTGTCACCAAACCAGGCAACTGCAGAAGAGACCGGTGTCCCACTGACAGGATCGTAGGTGGGAGTCATGGTTTTGCTATAGAAGCCGGGGCTTGCTGAAACAGAGGGGGTGAACAATTCAGTCTACAACAGCACAGCCAGTATCAAAACAAGGAATGTGGCTTTTCCTAAATCCTGGCTGATCTCAGATGTAGAAGAGGAAGAAGAGTTTGGATTTGATATCCCGCTTTATCACTACCTGAAGGAGTCTCAAAGCGGCTAACATTCTCCTTTCCCTTCCTCCCCCACAACAAGCACTCTGTGAGGTGAGAGGGGCTGAGAGACTTCAGAGAAGTGTGACTAGCCCAAGGTCACCCAGTCGCTGCATGTGGAGGACCGGAGACGCGAACCCGGTTCCCCAGATTACAAGTCCACCGCTCTTAACCACTACACCACACGGGCTCTCAGAAGTGACCTTCCGCCGTAATGGCCCATCTATAAAACAGGTATAGAGAACTCCGCTCTCTCCAGGCGATGCTGGACTCCAACTCCCATCAGCTCAAAGCAGCACGGCCAATGGTTGGGGATCATGGGAGCTGTAGTGACATCTAGACGGATGCAGGTTTGTCCCATCCCTGATGGGAGCTGCTCATGGCAAAGGAAACTGAAGAAATCAAAGTCTCTTTGAGGCTAAGAGCATACTGTGGTGAAGGAATGAGGAACGAGCTAGCCTAGGTGCTCCCAGTTATTGAGTACATAATGTCTCTAAATGTCTACTCAAAAGCAAGACCTATTTATTTCCATGGGGCTTACCCTCACATAAAGGGGTACAGAATGGCAGCCTAAATTCAAGAAAGAATGGGGAAAGTTTATAATTTATTTAGGAGACCACCATAAGCAGATGAAAACATTAGCAGGATTTTAATCTCACTTGTAATGCCACAAATACTATGGACAATATGGGTGGTTATAAAACATAGATTATGAAATAATATGCAGTCGGAAATGTTGACAATAGGACCCATGGAGGGGATGGGGGGAAGTCTCGAGATTCAGAGAAATCTCATTTTACGGATATGTATTTGGTATTGTAACTAATTTACACTTGTAAAATCAAATGAAAAATGATTTCAAAAGCTTAAAAAAAAAAGTTTGGGAAACTAATTCAGCCTTTGGTACAGCCCCCATAATGTTCATCCGCTACCGAAAGTAAGCCTTCCTATGAACTCAACACGTATTCCTTCCCTCTCTGTCCTCTGTCGCTTGTGACAAATTTAAAGATCGCAAGCTCCTTAGGACAGGGACCTCTTTTATTGTTGCTGCTCTGATGGCACCAAATAAGTCAGTAAATAAACTCAGTAGTGTCTGTTGGGTTATTTACCTGGCAATCCCAAACTCACAGGAGAGTTGTTCAGATTTAAAATATCTTCTATGACTGGTTCTTTGTCTTTGTCTTTCCTTTTTTTCTTTTTCGCGTCTTCCGATGGTCTCAGTAGAGAAAGTTCTTCTGGCCGTCTGATACCTGGGACGGAGTTTTGGAAGGTAAAAATGGAAACATCTTTGATGAGAACAGGCTGAAAAGGCTTCCCTCATTTGTGCTTCCTGAGCTTTGACAAATTTGGTTTAGCTCTTGCAGCCTCGCCTATGCTTAAAACAAATTTATTTATTTTTATTTATTTACAATTTTTTAATTAAAAGATAATCTTTATTGAAAATTTTATCAAAACAGGCAAATAAAACATACAGTACAAATCAAAAACAGACACATAAAAAAACAGGCAAATAAAACATAACAAGCATCATAAAAACAACTCAAAAACCATTCAATACTTCTAACAAACATTCTGACAAGAACAAGAAAAAACTAAATAAATCAAACAAACAAACCATACATATATTCCACATTCATTCCTATCCACATCTTAGACTTCCACTTGTCGTTCTCTTGGGTTATTTCATCAAATCATTACTGCTTTCCATTACCACTAAATCAATATATATAATAAAATTAATATATCATATACCCTTCTTTCTTGTGTATCAAGACGGATTAGATATCCAGGTCTTTAAGGTGGGCACTGTTTTTTCATATATTCTCCAAATTTCCCCCAGCTTTGACAGAATTTCTGGTTACTGCTTCCTCTAATTAATCCTGTTAATTTAGCCAAATCTAAATGACTAAATAATTTCTCTTGCCACTCTCTAATATTCGGAATCTCTTGTTTCCCCCCAATACATAGCAATTAATATTCTTGCCGCAGCAGTTGCAATTTATTATACCAAAGGGCAGCACATAAATGTTATGTTTCTTTTCCTCAAATTTTCTATATTAAAAAAAGTTATTTTTAGGGGGTGGAAACCTTGGAAATGAATAAAAATAAAATAAAAATAAACGCGACTACCTACGAGCTGGCGATTCAAACAAGAAATATTGTGTGTTATTTTCTTTCCTTTCCCCAATGTATGGGAACATTCCTCTTGCTTGCTTGACCAAGGTGCAGGGATGAGAACTGCAGGGCTGCATCTCTGCATATGTAGAACAAACATGGTCTGATGTGTATGACTGACCCTATTTTATTTCTTCAGTTAACTCAAGCAATAGAACTAACTGCTGATATTGTAGCAGAAGTACTGCAGTGTTCTGAAAACACAATCAATTGTATTAGGCACATCCTGCTTTTCCTTCTTTAATTACGGTCTTATAGCAAAACAATGCTTTTTATTCTGCTAATTTGGTCACACATATTCTCCTGCAGGCTTATCTGCTCCATAACTGTTATTTGTGGTTAGGAAGACCGAAGAGCCAAATTCCAGTTGAGCAATATCTGGGGCTTTCATCATAGTAATTGTGACACTCAAGACAGGTTTACAGTCATGCGCTAGGAATTTAGATAGTGAATTGCACAGCTGTTAATATGGCTCGGGGTGACAAATTCCATCCCCAAGGAGCGTGCACATTAATTCGCATGCCACAGGAGATGTGAACGATATGGACTGCGGTCGTTCCGAAATTCATGGCCTTAAAACAGCCTTATTGGGTTGAGGCAGCAACCTCAGGCTGCTGTGTCGATGCAAATGCCATTAGCTCTGTGAGATTTGTACCAGTAGGAAGATGGTGCGTTATCACTACCATTTTGACGGTTTCAGAATCAACTCCTCCTCATCTCTCTCTAAAGATAAATCAATAATTTTATTGCAATGGTGCATTCCATTTTTCTTTGTAAAAACAAATCCAAAGTTGCTCACAGGGAGGGGGTTGAAGTGTAAAGGGAGGGGGTTGATTAAGTATGGGGGAAGGATAATTGGCAATGGGGTTGACAAGTAGGTGGGGCAGCAAAGCGAGCAGGGGTGGAAACCCTAGTGTGTGTCTGTGTATACTCTGTCTGTCTCTCTATCTGTCTTATAACAAAGGTATATATTTGAGATTTTTTTTCTGGATATAATAGGTCCCTAATGCTTAGTCTAGGGGACGCGGGTGGCGCTGTGGGTTAAACCACAGAGCCTAGGACTTGCCGATCAGAAGGTCGGCGGTTCGAATCCCCATGATGGGATGATCTCCTGTTGCTCGGTCCCAGCTCCTGCCAACCTAGCAGTTCGAAAGCACGTCAAATTGCGGAAGCCGCATTGGACGTTCGGCTTCTGAAAAATGTTCACAAACCGGAACACTCACTTCCAGGTTTGTTGCGTTCGGGAGCTGATTTGTTTAGGAGGCAAGCCGTTCAAGTACCAAGGTAAAAGGTAAAGGGACCCCTGACCATTAGGTCCAGTCGTGACCGACTCTGGGGTTGAGGCGCTCATCTCGCTTTATTGGCCGAGAGCCGGCGTACAGCTTCCAGGTCATGTGGCCAGCATGACTAAGCCACTTCTGGTGAACCAGAGCAGCGCACGGAAACGCTGTTTACCTTCCTGCCAGAGCGGTACCTATTGATCTACTTGCACTTTGACGTGCTTTTGAACTGCTAGGTTGGCAGGAGCAGGGACCGAGCAACAGGAGCTCACCCCGCCGCGGGGATTCGAACCGCCGACCTTCTGATCGGCAAGCCCTAGGCTCTGTGGTTTAACCCACAGCGCCACCCGCGTCCCAAAGTACAACTGTATAAAATACCTATATACGTGTAACACAGCAACTCTTTCTTTTGATCACAGAAACAGAAAGCTCATTCTTAGATCATCGAACAGCCTTAGGAATTATAACCCGCACCGAACAACATAGGGCGAAATTTACCAAAGCCAGATGTTGTCCTGTTTCCATCCTTTGCAAAGAGTGATTTCATGGGGAGCCAACCACAAGGCAAAAAAATGGAAGGGGTTGCAGTCGTGGGAAGGGAAATAGGTCAATGGCAGAAGACAGGCTTTGCCTAGGTCAAATCCCTGACATTCCCAGTTAGGTCTGGGAAGCATCCTTGTCTGAAACCCTGCAGAGCTGCTGCTAGTCAGTGCAGGTAATACTAAGTTAGAAGGAACAATTGTCTGACTCAGTATATAATGCATCTTTGTATACTACTATTTGTGTTAGCAACACATATTCAGGTCACCAAATAGAACTACCCAGAGTCGTGGAGAGTCCACACTTACCAAGGGTCCTGCAGATGTCTCCAACTACCTTGAACACCACAGACGAGAAGCTAACGTTCAGCCTCACCGTTTTCATGCTCGGCAGGCGAAGGCGCAACATTTTGTGCTGAACAGTGAACAACAGCTTCGCATCCGCCTGCACCCCATATTTATCCAGGGTCCAGTGGGTTTTGAGAAGCCAGCACTGCTTCTGCTCCCACCAAAGGGCATAGTCTGACCAGTCCTGCGACACGCCTGGGAAAAACAACAAAACCAAGCACAAGTATTAACAACGTGTTCAAGGTTATTGGCCAGGGATGGTGGAAGTTGTAGTCCGAGAACATTTTTAGGGCTGCGGGTTCCCCATCCCTGAGTTCAAAGAACAGGCACCATCGTAAGCCTTCTTATGTAAACACTAATCCACCTGGCTCTACTTTGCACCTAGGCTGGTGAGCTGGATCCTTATTTTCCCCAATTCTCCAAGTTTGATAGGTGGGTGCGGCTGCCTATTTGATTCTGTCCATCCTATGTCACCATGACCTCAAGTGACCTCCCCCTCCCCATGTGGGGCATGACACTTGGAAGCCCCAACAAACAGCTGAAAGCCTAATTTGAAAGAACAAGCCTTTGGTTGTTGCTCTTGTTAATCAACGAAAGGAAGAATTTATTGACCGTCTACTGCAGGGGTAGGCAACCTAAGGCCCGTGGGCCAGATGTGGCCCAATTGCCTTCTAAATCCGGCCCGCGGATGGTCCGGGAATCAGCGTGTTTTTACAGGAGTAGAATGTGTCCTTTTATTTAAACTGCACCTCTGGGTTATTTGTGGGGCCTGCCTGGTGTTTTTACATGAGTAGACTGTGTGCTTTTATTTAAAATGCATCTCTGGGTTATTTGTGGGGCATAGGAATTTGTTCTCCCCCCAAAAAAATATAGTCCGGCCCCCCACATGGTCTGAGGGACGGTGGACCGGCCCACGGCTGAAAAAGGTTGCTGACCCCTGGTCTACTGCAAGTCATCCAAGCATTACTATGAATTATATTGATTTGTCACTTGCTACAAATAGTGGCGCTGTGGGTTAAACCACAGAGCCTAGGGCTTGCTGATCAGAAGGTCGGCGGTTCGAATCCCCGCAACGGGGTGAGCTCCCGTTGCTTGCTCCCTGCTCCTGCCAACCTAGCAGTTCGGAAGCATGTCAAAGTGCAAGTAGATAAATAGGAACCGCTCCGGCGGGAAGGTAAACGGCGTTTCCGTGCGCTGCTCTGGTTCGCCAGAAGCGGCTTAGTCATGCTGGCCACATGACCTGGAAGCTCTATGCCAGCTCCCTCGGCCAATAATGCGAGATGAGCACCGCAACCCCAGAGTTGGTCACGACTGGACCTAATGGTCAGGGGTCCCTTTACCTTTACCAATAGTTCTCTCTCTCTCTCTCTCTCTCTCTCTCAAAGTGGTTTACAATTTAAAAGCAAACCAAAACGTACGATACAAAATTAGAATGCAGCAAAAGACTAAAAGCATTGGGTGGGACTCAGTGTTGCACCACGGAGTCATTATGTCAGCGCAAACATTTCTGCTTGTCACACAGAATACTCTCCCGTCTTCTCCCCATGTACACCATTCTGGGGGTTCTCCTGACCCCACCCCACCCCCCACAGCCAATTTTGGGGGTAGCGGGAGCCCTGTTGCACTAATTGGATTTCTTGCACTAACTCCCACTAGTGCAACTACTTCGTTGAATCCAGCTCTTTATTAACAAATAGTGTTCATCCTGCTTAAACAGGACACATCCTACCCCGCACCCCCCAAAAAACATGAACACCATTGAAGAGTTGTTGTAATAGTGACACTTGAAGAAACTGCCCATATAAGGAAATTAACCAAAATGTTCTGCCTTGGTGCATATACAGAAAAGTATGTATCTTTGAACTCACTGATTTGTTCCACGAGCTTAAGCATCACTCCTCCAATGTGGAGATCTCCTGATACTTGGAGGGTGCTTTCCTTTTGCTCCCCTCCGCACTGGTGATCAATAGCAACAATGAGCTCCCAGCAACTGGAACCATATTCATTCGACGAAGTCATATTGCTACTGAAAATCCCAGAGGCTCAAGAATGGAAGAAAAGTCAACATCTGATCAGAGAGAAAGGAGGGGAGGGGGGAAAAGAGAGGCATTTTTTTCTTCTTGCGCAGTTACCCGGCTGCGAGGCCACTTCACCTGGTTTAGGACCAAGGTGACTGAAGCCAGATCACCACGTTCACTCCTGATGTGACGAATGAATGGAGCCAGTGTGGTGTAGTGGTTAAGAGCGGTAGTCTTGTAATCTGGTGAACCGGGTTCGTGTCTCCGCTCCTCCACATGCAGCTGCTGTGTGACCTTGGGCTAGTCACCCTTCTTTGAAGTCTCTCAGCCCCACTCACCTCACAGAGTGTTTGTTGAGGGGGAGGAAGGGAAAGGAGAATGTTAGCAGCTTTGAGACTCCTTCAGGTAGTGATAAAGCGGGATATCAAATCCAAACTCTTCTCCTTTTCCAATGCCATTTGACCTCTAGAATTTCGCATGGGACACATGCATAAGAAATACGTCACAGCTTGGTGACAGTTTCTACTGACATTCTCCTCTTATATGGTGAATATCACAGCCCCCCCCCTCATATTGGGGCATACTCTTAAGAAACGTTCCACGATGAGGAATCATACATTGTTCCACAGTGTGTTTTATGTGTGGCTTCTCAGGTGCCTTCACGTTGCGCCTAAGAGCTTCCTGATTGGCTACTATAGAAAACAGGATGCTGGGCCAGATTAGTGTGCCCCATCAGGACTCTTCTGATGCTCTGAGGTTATGCTACAATTGAAGTTGTGGTCCCATTATCTGTCTTGTCTTCTGAACAACACCACACAGCGAATCACCCATGTACTGTATGGGGGAATGTTCAGGGAGTGAGGAGAGGATATATTGTTTATTAATATCTTTCCTAACTTGCGCTAGCAAGTTCCTTTACTTAGCAGAGTTTACATTCCCCTTTTAAACGCACAGCAGATTGCTGGTTGAAGGCATGTATAAGCCTCTCACTATTAGGTTCCTGGTAAGTTCCCATATGTCCCTCTTAAAAGAATAAACACACCACAATCTTGTTTAAAGTCAATGAAAGAAGTTTACTCACATCATCAGTTCACAGTTGGATCCCTGAAGGCAGTTATATATATGCATGTGGATCTATCCCCTAAGGGGATAATTTCAGTATCTTCTGTTGGCTGAAAGCCAACAGAGCATTTCTAGCTAAAAAGCTGCTCCAACAATGGAGGAAGTAAGAAAGAGAGAGTGTGGCAGCATGCCTTGTCTTTTTGTTACCTGGACAGGTAAGCTTACACCCACCTCTAGTCACATGCAAAGGAAGTATGCTCCAGCCCAGGAGGAACAAGGAAGTTTCGACTGGCTGGACCAAACATCCCCTTGCATGTCCACCCTAGGAAAACAAGGAATGTTGTATTTGGCTGCTACTTATGTATCACATCCCACACTACATTGTTTCTCCATTGATCCATCCTGCCAATTGGCTGGAAAGAGTTCCGGCACCCCACATCCAAAATAACTACTGATGCTCTTAGTATGAGTTAAGATTCAACTAAATCTCAGTTTAGATACCACTTCCCTGCTCTAGGGAACCAAGGATATCTGGAGCTTTGTTTCTGAAAAGCACAGCTTAGTTCACAAAAGCTTGTGCTACACCAAATTTAACACAATGCCGAGTGTGTTGGGCTAAGATCAGGGAGACCCAGGTTCATCTGTGAACCCTTCCTCATAGGATCGCTGTGAGGATAAAATGAAGGCACCATGTACGCTGCCGTGAGCTCCTTAGTGGAGCGGGATCGATATATAATAAGCACATAAATCACTTCCTATTTTATGGAGTTTTTTCAGAATTACAATAAAGAAAAGCATAAAATAAAAAGTCATACCCCCTCGCCTTCATTGCTCAATCTATAAAGGCGACAACCCGTAAATCTGTTGGTCTTGGTTACAACTGAGGCCTTATAATGATGATTTTCCAGAATCTGGAGATATTCCCATGAATGTTCGGCTGGTGCCTTCATTATATACCTTTAGGCTACAGGCAAAAACATTCCTCTTCAACCAGGCCTTTGGCTGATTGACATCCAATGCCCTTTTGAAATGTGATGGGGGGTGGGGAGAGGGGTTCTTGGGTTGTTTTTGTTTCTGTTTTTATTATGTATTTTGTGTTTTTATATTGTGATTTTATGTTGTGAACCGCCCTGAGACCTGTGGGTATAGGGTGGTAGGCAATTTTAATAAATTATTATTATTATTTCTGAATGATATATCCTGATAGTTTTCAATGGGGATGCCCTTTCTGGAGAGGTAGACACATCCCATTCAATGCAATCCTTGGAATCTTCCCCCCACCAATAAACAGGAAGAACCACTAATTAAATTCCAAGGAGCTTCTATGAACTATTATTTTCCTGAACTCTATGACCCAGCAACAACAAAAGAAAATCCTATGCTATCCATCAAACTCAATAAATATACCAGATGTCTCTTGTTTTCAAGGTCTTGTCTTTTTCTTTAACACTCCCCTCCCAATAGTTTATTCAAGACTTGAAAGTCCATTAAATCTGAAATCTTTTAAAATGCTTCTGTGGAAGGAATTTTTGGTGCTGGAAACCATGTTTGTTAGAGCAATCATCCTTGCATTTATGGCTGTACATATTATTTAATCTGCTTAGAAGATTCATTCATTCATTCATTATCATCTATTATATTTGTATACTACCCCTCATCTGAACATCCTAGAGAGGCTGACAACAGAAAAATACAAATTGAGAACACAAAATACAGAATAAAATAAAAACAAACCTATAACCTCCTTCCCATGAACACATTTAAAAAGCCATAGAATGTTAATCAGCTGAAGAAGAAGAAGAGTTTGAATTTGATATCCTGCTTTATTACTACCCAAAGGAATCTCAAAGCGGCTAACATTCTCCTTTCCCTGTATACCGAGGTCCTGTATACCTGAAGGAGTGTCTCCACCCCCACCGTTCAGCCCGGACACTGAGATTCAGCGCCGAGGGCCTTCTGGCGGTTCCCTCACTACGAGAAGCAAAGCTACAGGGAACCAGGCAGAGGGCCTTCTCGGTGGTGGCGCCCGCCCTGTGGAACGCCCTCCCATCAGAGGTCAAAGGGATCAACAACTATATGACCTTTAGAAAATACCTGAAGGCAGCCCTCTTTAGGGAAGCTTTTAATCTGTGATGTGTTGATGTATTTTAATGTTTACTGGAAGCCGCCCAGAGTGGCTGGGGGGACCCGGCCAGATGGGCGGGGTAGAAATAATAAAATATTATTATTATTATTATTATTATTCCCTTCCTGCTTCCTCCCTCACAACAAACAATCTGTGAGGTGAGTGGGGCTGAGAGACTTCAGAGAAGTGTGACTAGCCCAAGGTCACCCAGCAGCTGCATGTGGAGGAGCGGAGACGCGAACCCGGTTCACCAGATTACGAGTCTACCATTCTTAACCACTAAGCTCTCATTTTCACCTGGCACCTAAAGATATGTAATGAAGGTACCAGGTGAGTCACCACAAGCAGGGAGCCACCACAGGAAAGGCCCATTCTAGTGTAGTGGAGGAGACACATAAAGAAGGGTTGGTTCATATGAGAGAGGCAGTCCTTGAGGTATGGTGGTCCTGAGCCATTTAGGGCTTTATAGGTCAAAACCAGCACTTTGAATTGGGCCCAGAAGCTAATTGGCAGCCAGTGCAGTCAGGCTAGGATCAGTGCAATAAGCTCAAACCACCTGGCCCCAATGAGCAACCTGGCCACCAAATTCTTTACCAGCTGAAGTTTCTGAACTGTCTTCCGTGGTGAAGAAAAAGCTCTTCAAGCAGTGTACAAGCAATCATATCTATATCTATATATCTATATCTATCTATCTATATATCGCTGGCTTTAGGGCAGTGTGGGTTGTTCCCCTGCACAGGGCGCTGAGCCAAGGAGGCACATAACAACAACAACAACAACAACAATATTTATATCAGTACCTACTGAGAAGATCTGAAAAAAGGAACTGTGCCTAAAGGAATTATGTGAAATAAGAAATATTTAGTGGTGGCACCAAATTTTGTCCTCGTTCAAGGCATCATATTAAAGCCCAGCTCTGAGATATATATATGCCAATGAATAAATCTTCTAAGTAGATCAAATAATATGGATAGCATATCAGTGTGTGTGTGTGTGTGTAACATGACCAAGGTATTCTCTGATATGCTATCCATATTATTTGATCTACTTAGAAGATTTATTCATTTGCAAAGGAAAGAAAAAGCTCTCCCAGCAGTTTACAAGCACCTACCTGCATGTCTGTGGGAATATATGTGTTTGTGTGCTTTTAATGTTGTACACCGTCCTGGGATCTTTTGATAAAGGTGATATATAAATTGAATAACTTATACATATACATATACACATACACATACACACACACACACACACACACACACACAGAGCTGGGGGGGTTCTACTAACTTCTGTGGGTAGTAAGCGTTAAGAACTATCTTTAATAGAGGACTCCATACTCTATTTTTTACTTTTTGTATCTGCTTTTGTTTTTTGTTTACATTAAGTTTTCTAGATCACGAGAAAAGCTTTAATAATAATCTTAACAGCAATACGTGTGCACGGCCTCCTCTAGTGCCTTCCTAAGGACTAGCAGACGTACTGCTGCAACTCTCGAGTCGCACGCTTCCCGCCCTCTGGAAGAAACCCGCGCGTTCTCCACTCCCCATGCCCCGGAGCAACCGCGCAGGTGTTCCCACTGACTGAGCTGCTCCGAATCGCGGGCTTCCCTTCCGCAAGCAGCCTGGGAAATCACGAGCGCGCTGGCACCAGCCCCGGCCCCAGATCCCCACCCGATAAGTCTTTGATGGTGCCCAAATCCACGCGCTACTCACTCGCTCCTTCCCAAGCCGGGCGCCGTCTCTGCTGCTGCTGCTGCTGCCGCCGCCTCTCCCCGTCCCGGAGGAGCCGCTGGGTGCAGGTCCCGACAGCGCCAGCCGAGGAGGTGCCTCCCTCCTTCCCCGCCAGCCCCACCCTCCGAGGCGGCGGGGCCCCGAGGAGCCGGCGCAGATGCGTCGTCGATGACCTGCGCTCTCGTCGGGCCCCGTGCGCAAAGACGCACGCCTGGCCCGGGCGCGAGATTCCTCAGTCTCCTCCCTGTCTGGCACCGGCAGGCAGGCAGGTAAGAACAAGCGAGCGCGCCAGGCGGAGCTTCCTGCAGACGCCTAGGCGAAACGCGCGCGGTTCTTTCCCAGCGTCTGGCTGGAGCGGAGAGGAACGTCGTCGAAGCCAAAGAATGCGCCTCCTGCAGTTCTGTGCGCGCTGACTCCGAAGGAAACTGCGCTGGGGTCAAGGAGTAGACTTGTTGCTCCCCGGGAAGGATGCGCCTGGTGGAAGCGTCGTGGTCTCCACTTCCCCATATGCACGTGTTGCGCGCAAGAAGAGCCCCTCTGTGGATCGGGCCAAGGGCTCCTCTGGTTCAGTTACCTATCTCAAAAATGGCAAACTAGCAGAGGGAAAACCCCAAAGCAGGGGTGCAAACTTGAATAAAATATTGGGGGGGGGGCAGGTAAGCCCCTCCCTGCATAATCGATCACAAGATGTGGGGCACGCATACTCTTTGAATGACCAGGACCGGTGCTGGCAATTTTGGCACCCTAGGCGAGGGGGCGGGCCACGTGACGTCATTACATATGACGCACGTTGCGGAGCGGTGCCCCGCCCCCTTCCCTGCCGGGCGCCGCCTGCTTGCTCCGCCGCTGGTTGGGGCGGCACCGGGCGGTGGCGGGGGGCAGGCTGGCCAGCGCCCCTCCATTTTGGTGCCCTAGGCAGTTGCCTAGTTCGCCTAAATGGACGCACCGGCCCTGCGAATGACAATGCCCATCAACGGGAGGGGCTGGCCCCTCAAATATTTTATTGGGGGCCCTGAAAAAAGCTCTGCATCTAGGAGTTGGCTCCTATGTCCCAAACACATGTATAATTATTAAAAAGTTATTCTTCTGTGTTGTTATTATTTTTGGCTAAACAGCACTGAAAATAAATTCATCATCCCCTTCTCCTTGTACCCTCAATCTTTCCCAACATCAGGCTCTTTTCCAGGGAGTCTTCTCTTCTCATGAGGTGGCCAAAGTCTTGGAGCCTCAGCTTCAGGATCTGTCCTTCCAGTGAGCACTCAGGGCTGATTTCCTTCAGTATGGATTGGTGTGATGTTCTTGCAGTCCATGGGACTCTCAAGAGCCTCATCCAGCACCATAATTCAAAAGCATCCATTCTTTGGCGATCGGTCTTCTTGATGGTCCAGCTCTCACTTCCATACATCACTACTCTTCACGTTATAGTTAAAATGAATATGAAACCCCCTCCCCACTTTTCTCTCTCAGACCCCACTGCCCCGTTTGCCCAGCTCCAGGGGCGGCAGCCTCTCTTTCCCGCCTCTGCACTTTCCCGCCTCGTCGCCTCCTTCGAAACCCACTTGGCTCGCATTCCCTTTTCAGGCCGCCCCCGAGCCTGCCATCGTTTGTACCCCCTTACTTGCTCCCCTTTATTTCATTTCTAAACACACACACCCCATCCTCATCGCCGCGTGTTGCTCCTTTTTCGCTTCGTCCTCCTCCCCTCGCTAAAGGCCAGGGCAGTGCCGGGGTGCAAATATCCGCCCAGCGCCCCCAAATTACCATGGATAGTGTGGGGTGAAGCTGTGCACTGCCAGCCATGGGGGGGGGCACAACTTTCCCCCATGCTGCTGCAGGAGAGCAATCCCCGCAAAGGCTTGGGAGGAAAGCTGCGCACCCGCCAGCCATATAGTTGGCGGGGCGCAGCTTCCATCCTAAGCCTCTGCGGGGATTGCTCTCCTCCTGCGGAGGCTTGGGAGGCAAGCTGCATGCCCACCAGCCATATGGTTGACGGGGCGAAGCTGACGGGTGCAGGGAAGGGGGAGGCCACCGGCAAAGCCGCGCAGCTCCCCCACTCGCTGGGGCGCTCCTGAGAGGCCAGCGCCCTGGTGCAACGCACCACTAAGTCCTATGGGAAAGACGGCTCTGTTTCCTTATCCTGAGCCAAACCATTGAGCAGTCTGGCTCAGTTTGATCTACATTAACTACCAGCATTCCTCAAAGGATTCAGGCAGGCCTCTCCCCCAGCTGTACCTGGCGATAAGGTAAAAAAAAAGAAAGGTAAAGGTAAGGTAAAGGACACCTGGACAGTTAAGTCCAGTCAAAAGTGACTATGGGGTTGCGGCGCTCATCTCGCTTTCAGGCTGAGGGAGCAGGCGTTTGTCCACAGACAGCTTTCCGGGTCATCTGGCCAGCACGACTAAGCTGCTTCTGGTGCACCTGAACACCGTGATGGAAACCAGAGTGCACGGAAACACTGTTTGCCTTCCCGCCACAGTGATACCTATTTATCTACATGACTATAGATAAATAGTCCACTAACGCTGTGTTTTCATATAGGTAAAGAAGCAATGCTACAAAAATGACGTTAAATCAGTCTTCAGTGCAGGGGCGGAGGAAGCCTCCTCGCTACTGGGGCGGCGACCGGAGGAGGCACCCCTGGGGGCAGGGCGTCGTGACGTCACGACGCAACGTCACTGTGGCTCCGCCCCGGCAGCGGGGGGGGGGGGAGCACTTTAAAAAAGAGCAAAGCCAAGGCAAGCAACCTGCTTGCCTTGGCTTTTCTCTTTTTTAAAGCGCTTTCCCCCCCGCTCCCGGGTGGAGCCGCCTGCAGGGGTGAGGGGAGAGGTGGGCAGCGATGGGGTGACACCCCTCCGCTGCCTCCTCCTTGCTGCCCGCCCCGGCAGCGGGGAGAAAAGTGCTTTAAAAAAGAGGAAAAGCCTTGGCTTTTCCTTTCTTTAAAGCGATTTCTCCCCGCTGCCGGGCGCCGGGCGGAGCCGCCTGCAGCCTGCACCCCTTCGTGCGCGGCTGCTCCGTCGGCGGAGCGCAAGTCGGGGTAGGGAGAGGGGCGGGCCAGCGAGGAGGGGTGTCACCTCTCCTCGCTGCCCCGCCCCGCCCCTCTCCATGCCCCGGCTCCGCAAGCCAGCCAGCGGCGGGAAAAGCCGCTGGAAGGGAGGGGGGGCTATTTTCGGCGCTGCCGGAGTGGAGCCGCAGGGGCGGCCAGTGAGGGGGGGGGGTGACACCGCTCCTTGCTGGCCGCCCCTGCAGCTCCACCCCGGCAGTGCCGAAAATAGCCTTAAATTTTTTTTTTTAATTTTTTTAAAAAAACAATTAGTTTTTTTTTTTTAAAAAAAGCCCAAAGTGTCACCCCCAGCAGGGCGCTGCCCGGGGCAGCCCGCCCCCCCGCCCCCTTGCCACGCCCCTGCTTCAGTGCTCTCTCTCCTCCAGAGGAGACCAAACTCTGATAGCACTGCTCTCCTCCCAGCCCCCTGGAGTCATACCACAAGTCAGTGAGTTAGAAATGTAAGGAAACTAAGAAAAGCTAAGGGGAACTCTAGAGTGTCACTTTTAAAAATGTAGGATTTTTGCAGTTGGGAAACTGATGGGATGTGAAGAATTGGGATGTGGGTTGAACAAAGGATTAATAGGAAGACCTATAAACACCCTGCAAGCAGCTCAGGATGAATGTAGGATGAATTCTCCTTGTCATATAGTTTTCCTGTAAACAAAACACGAATGCTCTCTAAAGACCAGACACAGTAACTACTGTGTAAGCTTTGGGCAAACAAATCAGGATGGTTGCTGAGTAAACTAGCTGTCTAGACGGGGAACCCTAATGGACTCCTTTTGTCAAAACAGATGAAAGATCATGGAGTTGCGGGGTGAGGAAGAAGTTTGTTAGGGAGTCCAGGGAAATATTTGGGGCACTGGACATGAAGATAGCTCAGATTATGGACACACTATACCTTTTAAGGATGCGGGTGGTGCTGTGGTCTAAACCACAGAGCCTAGGGCTTGCCGATCAGAAGGTCGGCAGTTCGAATCCCCGCGACGGGGTGAGCTCCCGTTGCTCGGTCCCTGCTCCTGCCCACCTAGCAGTTCGAAAGTGCAAGTAGATAAATAGGTACTGCTCCGGCGGGAAGGTAAACGCCATTTCCGTGAGCTGCTCTGGTTTGCCAGAAGCGGCTAAGTCATGCTGGCCACATGACCCGGAAGCTGTATGCCGGCTCCCTCGGCCAGTAAAGTGAGATGAGCGCAGCAACCCCAGAGTTATCCGCGACTGGACCTAATGGTCAGGGGTCCCTTTACCTTTATACCTTTAAAACATATTCAAAGCTCATTCCCCCCCTCAAAGAATTCTGGGCACTATAGTTTGTTAAGGTTTGGTGGGAATTGTAACTGTGAGGGGTAAACTACAGTGCCCAGAAGAGAAAGAAATGTGTTCTGGATGTACTTTAAAGCCATCTACAGTAATAAAGTGCAATTGTCTGTGCGTCCAGTCCCTGTGTCCATCCCTGTGTCCTACTGCACATGTGCCCCACGGACACAGGGATTGGAGCGCAGAGACTTCGGGCGGCCGGGCGAAACTGCGCATGTGCCCCACGGGCACAGGGATTGGAGCGCAGAGACTTCGGGCGGCCGGGCTGTTGAAGCGGCGGGTACGCGCTCGCGTGGACTTACTTCTAAGCGGCAGCGGCCGTTACAAGTGGTGGCTGAGTTGGCCTGCCGGGGCCTGGCTGGTGCCAGTGCCGCCACCGCCGCGATGCGCCTCCTGCGCTGCCTGCTGAAGGGCCATTCGGCGCTGGCCGGGGTGCCCTAGTACATCAAGCACGTCAGCAAGTTCTCGCCGTCCCCGCTTTCCATGATGTTCTAGCGCCCGTTAATTTAACGGGCTTAAAGTCTACTAGTAGTGTATAAGCAGCCTCAAGACTACACTCAGGGGCGGAGGAAGCCTCCTCGCCACCCGGGGCGGCGAACGGAGGCTTCCCCCTGGGGGTGGGGCGTTGTGACGGTGCATTGTGATGTCACGATGCACCGTCACGACGGAGTGCGCATGCGCGAAATGCTGCGCGTGCGCACTCCGTCGCCGGACCGCTGCTGCTCCTGCGGCGCCCTTGTGAGGCGGCGCGCCAAAAGCAGCAGCGGCGGCACCCCCATGAGCCGCGGCACGCGATAGGTGGCTCGTGGGGGGTGCCCCGCCGCTGCTGCTTTTGGCACGGCGGCTCGCAAGGGTGCCGCGGGAGCAGCGCTGGCGCCGGCGGGTGGGCCCCGCGCAGGGCGGGGCCAGCCCAAGTGTCACCCCCTCCTACCCGTGGAACCCAGGGCGTACCGCCCCCTTGCGACGCCAGTGACTACACTAGACTTAATGGCCTTGCTATGCAATTGTAAGCTCGTTGTGCCAACCCAACTCTATCGGTCCAAGAGGGCACAATCCTATTGCAGGCAGGAGAAGCAACTTGAAGATAGGATTGCTCTGTTTAACATCCCAACCCTCATGGTACGTATTTGTTAGAGAGGATTTCAGGGCAGAACAGGGCAGGTACAAAATGTTTTGCTACCTGAAATGGAGCAGCATATGGCACCCCCCCCCCCCAAATTGAGGTACAGAGTAGTCAAGCATGGGGCTTTTTTCAGCTAGAACTCACTGGATTTCTGGCACCGCTCAGGTGGATGCCATTGCCATTGTAAGAGAACAAGGGAGGTGTTCATGGTGAGTTCTGGCACCTCTTTTTCTAGAAAAATAGCACTGGTCAAGCTGTTTTGGTACCCGAGACACAGAGTCCCACAAGCACTGTCATTTAAAGGCTACTCAGTATCGATCCTGAGCAGATTCCAATGTATAGTTAGCAGAGTAAAAGCGTAAACACGTTGCAGGATTCCCAAAAATAGACCAGCGGCAATTGTATTTCATCCAGCTGAGCTTTAGTGCTACTGAAGGCAAAAATGAGCATAATGGTCACAAATCCAATACATTCAGGATTGGCGCTGTCCATAAGAAATCCAGTTGCAGCTCACTTAACTTAAACTTACAATAACTTATAACAAGACTAAAACTTAACACTAAGCTTACAGAACACCACACCAGACAGAAAAGAGATAGAAAAAGAAAGTAAGTGAAACCCAGGCTCCTTCTGGCCCTATTATAGTCAACATGACCTTGACTGAAAGAGATAACAGAACCAGTTTAAACCAGCTGTACTCAGCTTTCCAGAAGGAATAACCCAAACACCATGAAGCTTCTTTCACACAGAGAAGCTTCTAGAAGCTTCCAGAATTAAGTAGAATAGGAACAATATAGGCAGTAGAGACAGGAGTGCCTGGCGTGCTCTGGTCCATGGGGTCACGAAGAGTCGGACACGACTAAACAACTAAACAGCAAACAAGGAACAATATCTACACATCAGATCCATACTTTCTGTACTTAAAAACACAAACTGACACTCCTCCCTTCCCTTCTCTGGCAGCCAAAGTACAATGATAATAAATTAAGCCATTACATGCTACCCCAAATCTCCTGCTTGAGGTAGCCACTTCACTCTGTTAAATGGTAGTGCCATGTTGTGCCCTGATGCACAACAACACACAAGAAATGATCATATGGCAGGATAACCAATGAAAATCCAGAAATGTCTGCATGAAGTCACCAGTGAGTAAACATGAGATGTGTGGCTGGGTGGAATTCTTTCTCTGATTCAAAGGAGATCAGTAATACAAGCAAATGTATCACAACAATGTGGAGTTTCCTATGCAGTCTGGGTTAATGATTCAGATCTTTGTCATGCTTCCAAACATGAATCCCCAAATCTGGGCCCGGTTAGATAGCAATGGAATCATTTGTCATGCTTAGAAAGGTTTCTCATTGATTCAGCTTCCTGCAGACCTTCCTGTAATGTGTCATGGATTGATGGCAGTGGCAAATACAGGCGTTCTCTCTATGGGTAGGAGTTCAATAGTGAACCAGAAGTGTATTGGAGAAGACTGGAGAACAATCTGTGAATTTTTATACGCCAGCCATCTGACTTGGTTGCCCCAGCCACTCTGGGCGGCTTTCAACATACATAAAAACATAATAAAACATTCAGCATTAAAAAAAACAACAGCTTCCCTATACAGGGCTGCCTTCGGATGTCTTCTAAAGATTATATAGTTACTTATCTCCTTGGCTAAGGGTGGGTGTCACATAACTCCATACCCTCCAACATTTCTCTGATGAAAATGGGGGTGTCCTCAGGAAAAGTGGGACATTCCGGGATCAAATCAGAAACCAGGATGGCTTATGTAAATCCAAGACTGTCCCCGGAAAATAGGGACACTTGGTGGGTCTGCAAATCTAGGTTTGAACTGGCCAGGACACTGGGGCAGCAACATCCCATTCCAGAAAGCATCTTATCACCTGTTGAGACGGGGCTGTGGGAGTGAGCAAAGGACCAGCATCTTCCATTCCCAGCAGTTCTAAAATCACATCAAAACTTTCCTTGTTTGAGTAACCCCAAACGTCAGTCAAGATACCTCTCCAGATTTGGATGCTCTCACCCGTGTTCTGCTTGGGGACTTTTAATGAAGATGTGTGCCAATGCAATTTCACAACAGTCGGAGACAAGTGTATTTCCCCTCCAAGGCAAGTGTTCAGCTATTTGTTTCTGAAGGTGTTTCTTGGCGCTGGGGTAGTCATGCATATAATCTCATGGAAGTTACATTGACTCAGAAGAACCTGTACAGGCAGCAAGGTTGCAACCCTATATACTGGGGAACTGTTGGCCCTTCAGATGTTGTTGGAGTACAACTCCCATTGTGCCTGAAAACTGGTCGTACTGACCAGGGCTGGGAATTGGTTATACTGACTGGGATCTTCCCAAGATGCCCATTCCAAATTCTCAAAAAAGTGACTTTAGGAGATCATCTACACCAGGGATGGGGGGGATCTGTGGCTCTCCAGATGTTGGACTCCATCAGCCGCTGCCAGTACAACCAGTGGTCAGAGATGATGGAGCTGCTGTCTACTAACATCTGGAGGGCCACAGGCTTCCCATCTGACTGGCAGAGGAGTTTATATCTCATAAATAAGGAAATTCTCATCACCATGTTTATTTACATCTTTAGGCGCCAGGCAAAAACGTTCCTCTTTAGCCAGGCCTTTGGCTGTTTGACATAAAATGCCTTTCTAAAGTGTGTGTGTGTGATTATTGGGTTGTTTTAGTTTATATTTTGATTATGTATTTTGTGTTTTTATATTGCCCTGTTTCCCCTTTTTTAATACGTAGTCATAAAGTAAGCCATGGCAGGTTTTTTTTACCTTTGTGAGAAGTAAGACGTACCCCAAAAGTAAGCCATGGTGCCGCCATTGTTCCTGTCGCCTCCTCAGCCCCTCCTGCGTGCGCAGGGAGCCAGCGATCCAGCGAGAGGCACGGGGGGAAATGCGCCTCTTGCGGAGTTCTGCCCCGCCTGCTCAGCGTGCAGGGGGAGGCTGTACTGTACCATACTGACGTAATAAAAATAAGACATCCCCCCAAAATAAGCCACCCTGTGTTTTTTTGAGGGGAAAAAATTATAAGACGGTGTCTTAAAAAGGGGGAAGACGGTGTGATTTTATCTTGTGAACCACCCTGAGACCTCTGGGTATGGGGCGGTATATACATTTTAACAACAACAACAATATTTGTATGCTATTTTCTGAAAGCAGCTCACAAGCACCGGGAGTTTCCATAATAAAATATAACAACATTTCACGAGAACTCACCAGGAATTATAAGATATATCAACCAAATGTCTATAGCCATACAAACATTGATGAGCTATAATTAAAAAAACAATCAAAGAGATAAATATACAGTAATGTTTTATATATGTAGATAGTTTCAATTTTATCAATGTTTAATTCTTTCTTTGATGACTGTTTTTTCCTATGTTTTTAGTGGTTCTTATTTTCAACTGTAAGCTGCCATCAGGGAAAAAGGTGGGGTATAAATAAATATATTCTACTAATCAAGTTAAACAGTCCAGTATCAATTCATATTTAGGCCTAAGAATAAAAATACCAGATCATAATCCAGATGGCATCAAAAATAGTAGATTTCCCCCAGAATTATATGTTGCTGCCAACTAAAACCCCCAAGCAAGCTCCCGCCCCGATGGTTCCTATTAGGCCCTTTGAGCAGCAGGATGAACTTTCGTAGTTGGAGCATAGCTGTCAACTTTCGGATTTGAAAATAAGGGATGCCGCGAGGGCGGTGCAATGGCACCAAGTAGCCTCGCCACCCTGCGCTCCAGAGGCTGCGCGCGAACGGGTGAGCGAAAGAGTGAGTGCATAGACGGCAGGCAAGCTGTCTGTCTGGTTGGGCGTGAGGGTCTGGCTGCACAAGGCATGCAAGCTCCGCCCCCAGTCGGTCTCAGACTCCTTATTGGCAGCCGAGCAACGCAGCTGAGGAGCCTCCCTGGCTGGCAGGGAGGGAGGGAGAGGAGCTGCTTCCTTTGAAATCCGGGAAATTTAAGGGATATCAACAATCCGGGCTAGCAGCGGGAAACGGCATTGGAATAAGGGAGTTTCCCGCAAAAAAAAGGGAGGGTTGACAGCTATGAGTTGGAGTCAGTCAGCCAGGGAAGAAGGGACTAGGTCTTATATGGCTTACAGGTGGATCAGAATGGATGGGGAACCTGTGGCTCTTCATGTGTTGCTGGACTACAACTCCCATCATCTCTGACCATCAGCTGTGCTTGCAGGGGCTGATGGGTATTGGAGTCCAACATCTGGAGAACCACAAATTCCTCATCCCTGAGCTAGATGATCAGTGCCATCATTTCACACACTGGCACATGTGCATACTCACCACTTGTGAGCCTCCATCCCAATCGGGGCTTTTTGTGCATGCATGCTACATCTCCTTGCAAACCCTCCTCTATCTGCAGCTGGCCCTGAGAAGCCTCTGGGTTATCCGCAGCTGCTGGCAACAACTTCAGCCAAGACATCCTACCTGGCAAGCGGTGTTGCAACCCAAAGCCTTTGCTGATCAAGGCTACAAGCCGGAGCATGCCGTGCACCAAGCGATGAGGCCAGCCAGAGGAGGAAGCCAGGGAAGGAGCCATTCTGGCTGGGCGTGTGTGTGAGAGGCAGACGAAAGGATGCAAGGAGAAGCCAGGAAGGGATGCTTGTTACCCAGGCTTGGAAAGAAGCATCTCATGGAGCCTCCTGTCTAAAGGTCTTTTCCCATGACCCTCCTCCTCCCCCACCTCTTGGTCTTGCCAAAGGCAGCAGGGAGGCTTGCAACCTGTTGATGTGCTGCACCAGATCCCGTCATACCCAGGGGCAGGCAAAAAAGAGAAGGCGTGGGGAATCGATTGCTCACTTTTGGGAAACAGACACACTTAGACCAAAGCCAAGCCGTGCTTCCATGTACACGAAAGCTCATACCAAGAACAAACTTAGTTGGTCTCTAAGGTGCTACTGGAAGGAATTTTTTTATTTTTTATTTTGTTTTGCCTTTGGGAAGGATAATGCTTGATTCTTTCCTCTGTGCAAAGAAAGATAAAATCCACTCTCAAATGCCCAGTTGCAGGGCTCTCATCAGAGATGGGGAACCTCAGGTCCTGAGCTCAAATACAACACACTATCTGGGTGGTGCTGTGGGTTAAACCACAGAGCCTAGGGCTTGCCGATCAGAAGGTCGGCAGTTCGAATCCCCGCGACGGGGTGAGCTCCCGTTGCTGGGTCCCTGCTCCTGCCAACCTAGCAGTTCGAAAGCATGTCAAAGTGCAAGCAGATAAATAGGTACCGCTCCGGCGGGAAGGTAAACAGCGTTTCCGTGCGCTGCTCTGCTTCGCCAGAAGCGGCTTTGTCATGCTGGCCACATGACCTGGAAGCTGTACGCAGGCTCCCTTGGCCAATAAAGCAAGATGAGCATCACAACCCCAGAGTCGGACACGACTGAACCTAATGGTCAGGGGTCCCTTTACCTTTACCTTTAATAATAATAAATAATAAATAATAAATCATTATTATTTTATTTATTTATACCCCAGGGTTTCCCCAGCCACTCTGGGCTGCTTACAGCAAAAAAAAAAAATGGTAAAACATTAGACATTAAAAATTTCCCAATACAGGGTTGCCTTCAGATGTCTTCTAAAAGTAGTTGTTTATTTCCTTGACATCTGATGGAAGGGCATTCAACAGGGCGGGCACCACTACTGAGAAGGCTCTCTGCCTGGTTCCCTGTAGCTTCACTTCTCGCAGGGAGGGAACCGCCAGAAGGTCCTCGGAGCTGGACCTCAGTGTCCGGGATGAACAATGCGGGGGGAGACACTCCTTCAGGTATACTGGGCCGAGGCTGTTTAGGGCTTTCAAGGTCAGCACCAACAATCACTGAAAAGACAACAGAGAAGGAGCCTCTCTGGACAGCCTTGCATGTATCCTAACAGGTAGATAGCCGTGTTGGTCTGTCATAGTCAAAACAAAATAAAAAAAATTCCTTCCAACACGGCTATCTTGGTCTCTAAGGAGCTACTGGAAGGAATTTTTTAATTTTGTATCCTAACAGTTTGGCACAATCAAATAAGGGAGGGGATAAGGATTCGTGGAATGAGAAACAAAATAGAAAATAAATAAAACGGTGTTCCCACATTATGGCCAGTAGATGTCACTGTGCCCATGTCAACCGTTTAGCCACGGATGCCAGTTGCTATCAGCTTGTGTCCGAAGGAAAATTCATCAGATGCATTTTAATATCCCTTGGTTACTCAGCCTTCCCTCACAGCTGACTATGAGCTGATCCCGCAGAATCGCGTGTTTGTGGGACGATATGAACGTTTGACCTGTGGCGGTGTCTGATCTGTGGTGGTGAATTCATGCGTGCAAGTCACCCTGACTGGGTGCCCCGTGAATCAGCCAGAAGACCTGGAGAGCCGTCAGTCTCTACACACCCAGACTTACATGCTCTTCAGTGGCGCTCGATGGCACATTCCACTGACAAGGACCATCTACAGTGGCCAGTTGCCAAAGAGGGCAGGGCAACGGCATCTTTAATCTACTGATAGGGCAGGAGCGTTGTCCTCTTTTGACTTTGGCCTATACCTAACCACAAGTGAAGATTTCCCCCTGTCTCTTGTAGTGTCTTAATCATGCTATTTATTTTTGTCTAGCAGCCTTTGATATAGAGTTATTCCTACCAACCCAGTGCACTGGGCCTCATCAGCACTACACACAGGGCCGGATTTAGGTTTGACGAGGCCCTAAGCTACTTGTTAAACCACAGAGCCTAGGGCTTGCTGATCGGCGGTTCGAATCCCCGTGACGGGGTGAGCTCCCGTTGCTCGGTCCCAGCTCCTGCCCACCTAGCAGTTCGAAAGCACGTCAAAGTGCAAGTAGATAAATAGGAACCGCTCTGGCGGGAAGGTAAATGGCGTTTCCGTGTGCTGCTCTGGTTTGCCAGAAGCGGCTTTGTCATGCTGCCCACATGACCCGGAAGCTGTACGCTGGCTCTCGGCCAATAAAGCGAGATGAGCGCCGCAACCCCAGAGTCGGACACGACTGGACCTAATGGTCAGGGGTCCCTTTACCTTTACCTTTAAGCTACTGAAGGTAATGGGGTCCTTTATATTGTCCCTGTTTTTGTGTGTTGAATATATGCTTATGTGGCAATTTATGGACCTAATAGGTATCTGAAGCCATTTGCACATAACAAATAGGAGCGAACACAACACAAAACACTGTTGCTGTATGTAGGTTTTATTTTATTTGTTTTTTATCTTATATTTTGGATATGTACATCCAGGTTTTTTTGTTTAATTTTTTTGGGGTCCCCCAATAGAGTGGGGCCCTAAGCTATAGCTTGTTTAGCTTATATGTAAATCTGGCACTGATACACATTTAGAGCGCTAGAATACCAGCCATGCCCCCCCCCTGCAAATAATTCTGGGAACCATAGTTTGTTAAGGCTGCAGAGAGTTGTTAGGGGACTCCCCTGTTCAGCTTCACACAGCTACAGTTCTTGGGGACCCCTGGGAACAGGGGTTGGTTGTTACAACCACACTCAGAATTGTAGGGCTGTGTGAAAAATAGTCTGGGTGCATGCGTCTCCTCACAACTCTCAGTATCTTTGCCAAACTACAGTTCCCAGGATTCTGATTGAAGCCATGGCTGTTTAAAGAGGCATGAAACTGCTTTAAAGGGGGGGTTATTGGGTTGTTCTTGCTTTTATTTTTATTATGTATTTTGTGTTTTTATATTTTGATTTTATGTTGTGAACCTCCCTGAGATCTGTGGGTATAGGGCGGTATACTAATACTAATACTAATACAGTGGTACCTCGACTTACGAGCAACTCGACCTACGTATTTTTCGAGTTACGAATGACTTCCGGAAGAAAAAAAATGGCCGCCGCAACCGAATTTTTCGACTTCCGAAAGGAAGTCGCAGCTGCTTTAATAGGATTTTTTCGACTTACGAATTTTTGAATAAGATTTTTTCGACTTACGAATTTTTGAATAGGATTTTTTCGACTTACGAATTTTTTTCGCTCAATGCATTCCTATGGGGCTTCGACTTACGAATGTTTTCGACTTACGAAAATCGCGTCGGAACGCATTATCTTCGTAAGTCGAGGTCCCACTGGACTAATACTAATACAGTACTAATGCTATAAGAATTTTAAGGTCATATAATAAAAAAATGTCCATAACTATATATATAAACCACATGTGTGAAACCCCATATAAAAGGTCCTGAACAAATTGACCTCAAATATTTCTCTGCAAGCTCAAAGTGGGAAACCTCCCCATTGTCTCTTTCCTCACAAATCCTGTCTTAAGGGCACATTCAAGATATGAGCAGGGTGTGAGCCTGTGACCTGTGACCTAGATTCGGGAATTAATTAGTTATAACAACAAATCCATTCTGAAGGAAATCAGCCCTGGAAGGACAGATCCTGAAGCTGAGGCTCCAATACGTTGGTCATCTCATGAGAAGAGAAGACTCCCTGAAAAAGACCCTGATGTTGGGAAAGATGGAGGGCACAAGGAGAAGGGGACGACAGAGGATGAGATGGTTGGACAGTGTTCTCGAAGCTACCAACATGAGTCTGACCAAACTGTGGGAGGCAGTGGAAGACAGGAGTGCCTGGTGTGCTCTGGTCCATGGGGTCACAGAGAGTCGGACACGACTAAATGACTAAACAACAACAACAATCAACAAAAGAGTGGCCAAAACCCAGATAATGCAATCAGGTAACTTGCCACACATGAGATAAACAACGCACTCAGATTTCTGTTGTAGACCGCCTTTTCTGTGATGTAGGTATGATGTATCTGGGGTGTGTGTCTTGGGCTACATCCCTTCTGTGATGTATGTATGATGTTTCTGTGGGGTGGTCTTGGACTCCAAGGCGGGCAATTTAAAATATCTATATAAGGGCTGGCACACCTTTGTTCTGGGTCCTCCTCCTCTCTCCTGCGTGCGGGGGAGCATCCTGTTGCAACAGTTAATAAAGATCAGGCTTACTATCTGCTTTGCTTCTCAATAGTCTCTGGTTGGTCTCTGTTATTTTCTCCTACCAATAGAGAACCTACAAAAGGACTCTACAAAAGGACTCTTGGGTACCCCATAAGGGAAAAGGAGCAGTTAAAAAAAATCACTAATAAATACTACTAATAGGGCCTCAGAGTGGAAATCCCCTTGAAGTTAACAGACACCAATTCATTCATTCATCATGGGAAATTGCTGTGGTGTGTGCAGTTGGTAGGTCACACATTTCAGCGAAGCACTGATGTCATCTTTATTCGAGGCCAAGAGATTAAGAGTTCAGAGGATCAGGAAATGTCTGCAGGACTTAGAAGTGGGTTGTGACTTCTATCAGATGACAGGTTTATTTGGACTCTCTGTGATAAGCGACCTGCTAGAAATTTCCTTTCTGAACAAGCAGTTTTTAATTCTCAGTTGGAAGGTTTGTGTGCATGCGTGATAGAAAGAGAGGTTCCACCTGCAATATAGACATTTAAAGCAGTATTATACCACTTTAAACAGTCCTGGCTTCCCCCAAAGAATCCTGGGAGCTGTCATTTGTTAATAGTGCTGAGAGTTGCTAGGAGACCTCTATCTACCTCACAGAGATATAATGCACAGAGTCCCCTGGAAAGATGAATCGACTATTACACTACTCTGAAGTGGGTTAGGATGGGGAGAGGGGTCTCAATGAAACCCACCAGTACAACCATTTAATTATCCTCCATTTTAGCCTACCTTCTTCTTCTTTGGCAATCACTCGTAGCCGAGTATGATTGTCTTCCATAAACACGGTTTTAACAGAGTCCGTAAGTGACTGGAGGCCAATTCTGGATCCACACGTCCTTCCACAGTGGAGACATAGGTTTCCAGGCGGGAGTTGATCATGGTGAGGGTTTGCCAAGCGTGCCTTCCTCTTAGCACGTTTCTCCCTTTTGTCCTGAGTTTGAGCGTCTTCAAAACCCATGACACCTTTGGTAAAGGCTGTTCTCCAACTGGAGCGCTCGCAGGCCAGGGTTTCCCAGTTATCAAGTGCTTATACTACATTTTTAAAAGATTTGCCTTGAGAGAGTCTTTAAACCTCTTTTGTTGACTACCTGGCATTACGCTTTCCATTTTTAAGTTCGGAATAGAGTAGTTGCTTTGGAAGATGATAATCAGGCATCCGCACAACATGACCAGTCCAATGAAGTTAATATTGAAGAATCATTGCTTCAACAATGGTGATCTTTGCTGCTTCCAGTACACTGGTATTAGTTCGCCTGTCTTCCCAAGTGATGTGTAAAAATTTTCGGAGACACCGTTGATGGAATCTTTCGAGGAGTTGGAGGTGGCGTTTATAAGTGGTCCACGTTTCACAAACATACAGTAAGGTTGGTAGTACAATAGCTTTGTATTTTAGCCTACAGCCTTCTGAAAACAGTAGCTAATGGAAGTCATTTACAACAAGTAAACAGATGGGGCTCCTCTCTGCATACTCAGTTATAAGAGCAATGTAAAACTTCAGCAAGCAAATCTTGGACCCTGTCAGTGAGCTATGGCCAATGTTACAGGTCCAACAACATCTCTACTTTGAAAACAACACCATACCTAAAAAATAAGACGTAGCAGGGTTTTCTAGCAGTCACAAAATATAAGCCATACCCCGAAAATAAGACGTAGTGATACGTGGAGCCCTGAGCCGGCGGGACCCAGAAGCAGCCGCAGTGCGCGCCACTTGAAGCCCCGTTCCAGCGGGACCCAGCAAAAGCCGCAGCGCGCGGCACTTTAAGGCACGCCCCGATCGGGGCTGAGCAGAAGCCGCAGCGCGCGGCTCTTTAAAGCAAGCCCCGATCTATCGGTGCGGCCGTGGCTTGCTGCATTTAAGCAAGCGCGGCCAGGGCTCAGCCTCTCGCTTCCTGCCCCCTCTTTCTCATTGCGTTGGGGAGATCAGCTGTTGAGCGGGTTTCCGCTGCGTAGCAGCGATGCTCTCCAGCTTCCCCCACCAGCAAGCCTCCCGCTTTCTCCGTTTGCATCGCGGCGAGGCTTCTGCTTCTTTTCACCGTGCGCCTGCCTTCTGGACGCCTTCGGGAGCTCTTAGCTGCCTGCTCTATCGTGCCGCTGCTGCCTCGAGCTGCTTGCAGCCGACAGGGGCTGGGAGTCCTTGCTCGAGCTGAGCTGAAATCACCCATTTTTCAGCATTGGGCAGTTTTTCTTAGGGGATCCTTCAGGAGACTCAGGCAGCCGGCTCTCTTCGTCCCCCGATCCAGCTGTACCATACTTAATAAAAATAAGACATCCCCCGAAAATAAGCCATACTGTGTTTTTGGGAGGGAAAAAGAATATAAGACGGTGTCTTATTTTAGGAGAAACACGGTACCAAAGCGAAAACGTTTTCTAGGACTAAAGGCAGCCCTTATTATTTAGATGGCATTTAGTGGCAAGGGATAAGTAAGGTTTGTTTGTTTTTTGTATGTGTGTGTGATTTATGTTCACCCCATGAATGCTAATCATTTTAATTTTTTTAAAGAATTAAATTCATATTTTATATATACATATTTTGCTGTAAAAGGTAGTTACTCTGAAAAATAGTTACCCTAAATGCATGGGACAGATTATACATTTAGCCTGGAATTGTTATGATAGAGAGAGAAAGAGAGAGAGAGATCTCAGTTGGTAGAACATGACTCTCAATCTTAGGGTCATGGCCACGTCAGGCAAAATGATGCCTGCATTGCAGGAGGTTAGACTAAGTGACCCTCACCACTCCAACTCTACAATTCCATGATTATTGAGTTATTCAATTTTTATTTTTGCCTTGATATCCCACCTTTTCCTCCAAGGAGCTCAGGGATGACTCACACCCCGGCCATCACCTCTTCAATCTTCTACCCTCGGGCAGGAGATATAGATATAGAAGTATAATCAGCCGTACCAACAGGCTAAAAAATAGCTTCTATCTGTGGGCTGTTAAGACTGTTGAACAGAAAATAACATAGCGCAATTGACTTGAGAGGTGGTGTGTTGTTTGAGAAGAGATTGAATGTTGGGGGGGGCTCGTTTAATTTCATTGTACACATGTTGTACAATGACCATAAAGGTATTATTATTATTACTAAGGTGCCATACATGGTTCTTCACCTTCTCATTTAATCCCCAACAACAACCCTGTGAGGTAGGCCTGAAAAGCAGTGGCTGGTCCAAGGTCACCCAGGACCAATTTTGTTGCTGAATTGGAGATTTGAGCCCTGATGATTTAAGAACCCTGCTTATTTAAGAGAGAATCCAGACTCTTCATAGGATAACTTGTTCTGTTACCATACCACTTTCAGGTTTAGGAATCAGTAGCCATGTACGTAGAACTAAATGTACAGATTTATAGATATAGTTATATATGAAAATGTCAGTGTTGAGGGGAATATTGGAAGCAGCTGTGATCCGAAATGAAGCAAAAGCACCAAGACGAAAGCCCAGCAATTAACACAAGCATAGAGGAGTGCCATTAAATCATAGCAAGAGGCACAGATTTTCTTTTGAGAGAAAAAAAAAGAGCGCAGATTTTCTTCCCTTATTCCCACAACTTATGTTATTAATTCTCCTGGCATGTATCATAGTAGAATGATTGCATTTATGAGCTTGGCTACTTCTTTTAACATGATCCGATAGCTGCTTCCTAAAGCTCTTGTTTTTATATCCATTACATACCGTCGTAAGCCGCACGGAGCTCAACCAGGGGAGTGACTCAAAAGGGGTTCCTCGTGTCAGATGAAGATTGCCAACTGCCAAGTGCAAAATGTGGATATAATTTTATAACATTATTTTATAATTAAAGTAATAAGTGAGGTTTCCTGCTATTGTTTAAAAATGTGTCATGATGCATTTAAATCACAGATAAAGACATAGAAAGAGCTGCTAAGTAATATGTTGGCAGCAAAGATGGTATAAAAGGGAGGGGGGAAGAGAGAGAGAGAGAGAGAGAGAGAGAGAGAGAGACATGTGCAAACAATTTCACCGGAATAGTTATGTTTATGGCATGTAGATTCTGTTTTAGGAACTCTAACCACTTAGAGAAAGTGTTTTCATTCATGCCAGAATGAGGTTAGCTTATTTGCTATTGTACATCTATGGATTGGTGCTCTTGTGTGTGTGTGTGTGTGTGTGTGTGTGTGTGTGTTTAACTGCCAAGGAAATTTAATCTGTTGTTTTTATGAGCGAACAATATTTTTAGCAAACTGTAAAATAGTGCCCTAAAAGAATGCGGAAGGTTAGTTGGTTTGAGTGCAACCGTGCGCCTAGATACTCATGGGTGAAGGGCCACTAAAGACAATGGCCAGAATCCGCACAATCAATTCCATGAACACAAAACGGGGTTCTGGTCTTGTGGTTCCTTAACAGCAGTCCGTGTCATCTCTCCCTCCCTCTCTGTCCCACATTGCATAGCAAATAGCTTTTGAAACGAAGGGGGCTTTTCAAAGGCAGATTTTGGTAAAGCAGGGCAGAGTCTGATGTTCATTATAAGGAAGGAAAACCCCCAAAGTCATTGCACTGGGCACAGGGGCGTAGCAAGGGGGGCGGGGGGCGGGCCGCCCCGGGTGCCACCCTGGGGGAGGGTGACAATTTGGGCATTTAAAAAAAATTGTGGCCATCACCACTACCCTTTGTTTTGCTGTTGACACAGTTGTTGTTTAGTCGTTTAGTCATGTCCGACGCTTTGTGACCCCATGGACTAGAGCACGCCAGGCACTCCTGTCTTCCACTGACTCCCGCAGTTTGGTCAGACTCATGTTGGTAGCTTCGAGAACACTGTCCAACCATCTCATCCTCTGTCGTCCCCTTCTCCTTCATGGATCACTGCCTTGTCGTGGCGAAGGGGCTTGAATAACTCAGAGAAGCTATGAGCTATGCCGTGCAGGGCCACCCAAGATGGACAGGTCATAGTGGAGAGTTTTGACTAAACGTGATCCACCTGGAGAAGGAACTGGCAAGCCATTCCAGTACCCCTGCCAAGAAAACCCCATGGACAAAGACAACAGGCATATAAAAGTTGACACAGAGTCCACTTAAATTCCTCGCCAGTCTTTCAGCAGAGAGCCTCTGTTGTGCCATATCTCTTGACCACAGATGGAATCAAAGACAGACTTGCCGTCTTGAAATTCACAACACATCATTTATCTGTATCATCTAGAACTCATACCACTGATGAAGCCCAGGATGGCGAAACAAGGATAAAATATTCCGGAAATCCTTGTCCTATTGTGGAATTACAACACCCTATACAGTGGGACCTCGACTTACGACGATAATGCGTTCCGACGCAATTTTCGTAAGTCGAAAACATTCGTAAGTCGAATCCCCATAGGAATGCATTGAGCGAAAAAAATTCGTAAGTCGAAAAAATCCTATTAAAGCGCCGCGACTTCCATTCATAAGTTGAAAAATTCGGTTGCGGCGGCCATTTTGTTTCTCCCGGAAGTCATTAGTAAGTCGAAAAACATGTAAGTCGAATCGCTCGTAAGTCGAGGTCCCACTGTATATGGATTGTTTTGGACTACATGAACAAATGCATGTGGAATAGACTTTAGTATATGTTTGAACTTCTTTCAAGAGCTCATTGGAGAGACAACTGATCCACTGGGTCTTCTGGTCCTTCAGTTGAACTTTATGACTAATCTTTGTTGATATGTTAATATGACACAGTAAATAACAGACTTTATTTGTGTTAAAACGCAGCCAGTTACGTTTATTGTGTTTGTGTAATGTCTTGAAACTCATGGCATGTTGTACGCTGAAAGAAAATTATATGAAAATGATGTGCCAGTAGTATTTAACTCCTAGTAAGCTAGCAAAATTAGATAAAACAAGTACAAATACCTGCTGGAAATGTAAAGAAAAAGAAGGTACATTATATCATATGTGGTGGTCATGTAAGGTAATAAAGGCTTTCTGGGAAATGATATATAATGAAATGAAAAAAATGTTTAAACTAACTTTTGAAAACAACAACAACAGAAGCCTTTTTATTAGGAATTACAGGTACCGACATTCCAAAGGAACAGAAAAGACTTTTTATGTATGTGACCACAGCAGCAGCAAGGATGCTACCAGCCCAGAGATGTAAAGAAGAAAGAGTCCCTACCAGAGAGAAATGGCAAACTAAGCTGTTAGTCTACACTGAAATGGCAAAACTGACAGGAAAGCTCAGGGACCAAGAAATTCAAGCAAGAATGGGAAAAGTTTGTAATTTATTTAAGTGACCACTGTAAGCAGTTGAAAACATTAGCAGGATTTTAATCTCACTTGTGGGAACCCAGGTGGCGCTGTGGGTTAAATCACTGAGCCTAGGGCTTGCTGATCAGAAGGTTGGCGGTTCGAATCCCTGCGACGGGGTGAGCTCCCGTTGCTCGGTCCCAGCTCCTGCCCACCTAGCAGTTCGAAAGCACGTCAAAGTGCAAGTAGATAAATAGGAACCGCTCTGGCGGGAAGGTTAACAGCGTTTCCGTGCGCTGCTCTGGTTCACCAGAAGCGGCGTTGTCATGCTGGCCACATGACCCGGAAGCTGTACGTCGGCTCTCGGCCAATAAAGCGAGATGAGCGCCGCAACCCCAGAGTCAGACACGACTGGACCTAATGGTCAGGGGTCCCTTTACCCTTTACCTAATCTCACTTGTAACAAATACTATGGACAATATGGATAGATATAAAATATAGATTACAAACTATGCAGCTGAAAATCCCCTTGGAGGGGAATTATTGTAAAATAAATAAATAAATAAATGATTTCAAAGACAGACTTGCCGTCCTTTCAGTGGGACCAGACTCTTATTTCAAGCGGTCCTAATCTGATTGCACGATGCGATCATCAAACTGGCAAAATTTAAAGGAAGAGAGATGGGGATGGGACTTTTCATTTACCCTGTAATCTCTTCCTGCTACTGGAACTGCTGCAATTCCTTCAATTTTTGTTTTTCAAGAACCTAAACCTCTCTGCTTACCCGACACCTAAACTAATGAAAGAAAAGCACAGACGGGTTAATCCAGTTCACTTCCAGTATTTGCTATTCTAACTCGTTAATCTAGTTCGCTTCCACTATTTACTGTTCTAGTTAGTACAGGAAGGAAACAGATGCTTTGAATGTGCCATCAAACACCAAGCTCACAAACGCAGCAAGCCCATCATAATGTTTGAGAACCAATGCTGAATGACCTCATCTTTGTAGGCAGTGTAATGAATTGGACTAGACATTCCTAACTTAAAACACAATATTCAACCATAGCATTAAGACCACAAAGTAAAAGATACGGGGAATGTTCAGTAAAGAGGAATTCAAGTGCTTATAAGGCTTGATTCTTTGGGGGGGAAGCATTTTTCTAAAGTTTAGCAGGCTCACCCCTCTTTGAAATGCTGTGTTATATGACACCCTTACGAGTCCTTACTGTTTGCATTGCTCATTTTGCAACAAGAATCGGGAAGTTTGACTTATTTGTTCACTGTACAGTGGGACCTCGACTTACGAAGATAATGCGTTCCGACGCAATCTTCGGTAGTCGAAAACACTCGTAAGTCGAGTCCCCATAGGGATGCATTGAGCGAAAAAAATTAGTAAGTCGAAGAAATCCTATTCAAAGCGGCCGCGACTTCCTTTCGGAAGTTGAAAAATTCGGTTGCGGCAGCCATTTTTTTTCTTCTGGAAGTCATTCGGAAGTCGAAAAACACGTAAGTCGGGTCACTCGTAAGTTGAGGTCCCACTGTACTGCAATTTCAAATGACCCAAACGTTTACAATTGCATTGATCTCAGCAAGAGACGTGGAGTAGATTGAAATGGTATCTTTCATCTCATCAATCATTTGCGTGTTCAGACCCAGAAACCTCCCCTTATAGAATTCACACATGGCTCAAATATTTGGTTTGGTTTTGGGCAGAATTTAGGCCACAACTTTATTGATTACAGCACGTGAGTTGTTGCATAGGCTCTGGCTCGACTAGCTCCCTGCCATGCAGGTAGCGCTGACCCAGGCAGCATAGGTCAGCCAAGGGTGAACACCTGGATAAGCGGAAAGCCGGGAGCAGGCTATCTCTGCCACCCAAATGTCCCCCTGGACTCAGGCACGGGCACAACCCCCTCTCAGGGGTTGACCAAACCATCGAGCCCCTGGATTCCTTTAACGGAATACCCTTCACATAGGGATGGCGAGAGCGTTCTCCCATCCCTATCACCTGAACCAGAGCCTATCTGCATCCTTACAAGTTGTGATGGTTTGCTATGCAGCAGGCGAAACCCAAATGGCAACAGCCAATCAGCCAAGTGGGGAAAATTCTTGCCGTGCCCCTGTCCCAACGACAGACAACACACGACGGCATAGCAAGGTCAAGTGCAACAGCCCTAAAAGTAGGCAGAGGTGGGCGGGTGTTCTGATGCATGCGCCGAAAAAGGAAGTTCTGGGACACATGCATGGGCATATATAGGTCCCTCGATACACTTAGACTGCGCCCCATTGGCCAGATTGAACCCAGCATCAAGAGACCTTGTGTGGCTAACCAATTGAACCCACCCACAACAAGGTGTCAGTTTCCAGGTCTTACCGCAATACCTCTTTAAGGGAGGACCCGATATATGAGAGTGTGCAGGTTTTAATCTTCTGACACAGACGTTTAAAGTAACCTGTCCCAACCTGGTGTGTACTAGGTGTTTGGGACAGCAATTGCCCATCAGCACCAGTGGCCCAAAACATCTTGAAGGCACCAGGTCCAGGAAAGATGGTTTGGAACGACAACAAACGGCCTTGGCCCAGTATACCTGAAGGAGCGTCTCCACCCCCATCGTTCAGCCCGGACACTGAGGTCCAGCGCCGAGGGCCTTCTGGTGGTTCCCTCCCTGTGAGGAGTGAGGTTACAGTAGGCTTCCTCAAACTTGGCCCTCCAGATGTTTTGAGACTACAATTCCCATCAACTGGTCCTGCTAGCTAGGGATCACAGCCAAAAACATCTGGAGGGCCGAGTTTGAGGAAGCCTGGACTTCTTGGTGGTGGAGCCCGCCCTGTGGAACACCTTCCCATCAGATGTGGGTGGGTCTAGCTTGGCCCTTAATAGAAGTAAGTATAGCTTGGCCCTTAATAGAAATAAGTCTGGCTTGGCACTTAATAGAAATAAAAAAGGCAAAGGGTATTTTGAAGGGCAGAAATTAATGCAGCTTGATATCCGATATTAGTTATAATTAGAGTAGACCCAATGAAATAAATGAATTTAAGTAACTTAAGTCTGATGATGAGTAAAGTTCTGCTCTGAGTAAGGCCCATCTACACTATACATTTAAAGCTGCACCATATCACTTTAAACAGTCATGGTCCCCCCCCAAAGAATCCTGGGAAACGTAGTTTGCTAAACAAGCCCCACAGTCTCTCTTATGCTGAAGGAGCCTGCTGACCCCCTGCTACCGCATCCCACAAAGTCAAGCTTTTCTGGCTTGGGGAAGGGGGAGTGGTAGCAGGAAAGGGGGCAGCAATGGCAAAATTTGGCATTTTCGATCACCATACAGGGTCCACCATCTGCTCCCAACTAAGCCCACCTCACTGAGAAAGAGATTGTGCTGACATGTACCTGCTTTTGGCAGCTTCCACAAGAGAAATAAATATTCTGCCCACATGCTACTGCCTGCCTGAGTGGAAGAGGAACGAAGACGAATGAATGCCTCTCCCCACAAGATGATGCTCCCTGCCTGAAGGACAGGGGCTGCCCACTGTGGCCCATGCTAGCCACCTGAGGGAGAAAAACTGGCCACTGTGATCTCATGCTGATGCTGCCTATTTCACATACTGGCCACTGTGTTCTCACAGAGATGTGTCCAACAAGAAGGAGAGACACAGGCCATTGTGATGTCATGCTGATGCTGAAGGAGAGAGAAACAGGCCAATGTACCAGCCCACGACTGCTGTTCACCTGAATAACAAGGAGACACTCCCTGGCACGCCAGCACATTGCTCACCATGTTCATGAGAATTATGTCCTTTGCACCTTGGACCAAACTGGGGTTTCTTAACTTGCTTTTACTCTCCTGTTCCTGCATATTAGGTTCCCTTACCAGAGGTCTATAATAACAAGGTAACGAATCAACCACATTTATTTGTACACAAAAGGTAGGTAAAGGTAAAAGGTAAAGGACCCCTGGACGGTTAAGTCCAGTCAAAGGTGACTATGGAGTTGTGGTGGTTGTCTCGCTTTCATGCCAAGGGAGGCGGTGTTTGTCCACAGACAACTTTCTGGGTCACGTGGCCAGAAGGACTAAACTGCTTCTGGTGCAACAGAACACCATGACGGAAACCAGAGCGCATGGAAATGCCGTTTACCTTCCTGCTTTCAAACTGCTAGGTTGAAAGAGCTCACCCTGTCGCAGGGATTCTGATTGGCGAGCCCAAGAGGCTCAGTGGTTTAGACCACAGCACCACCCGCATCCCAGCCTAGCCCCCAGGGGAGAGTTATTGGCCTTGACTTCCAAGCAAATGTGAATCCGGCTGACGCAATTGCGTGCAATGATCCCAACTGAAGCAACAGGTGGCACTGCAGACTCACATTTGTTTTGCTGCTATAATCAGTACTCATGTGCTTTGCCCACTATGCAAGCATCTGCCTTTCCACAAACAACAGGGACGGGGCTGTTTCCAACTATTCCAGAAATATGCGCAAGTCATTTGCAACAGTTTGGCACCATTTTTGAGTGAAGCGGGTTAGAGATTTTTTCAAAAAAGTTTTTCAGCAAGTTAAGTCGTTGAGTCTTGTATTTTTTGGACTATGATAAAATGGCTTCTGTTTTCACCACCAAACCTTTCTGGGGAGGATTTGCAACAGTTTGTCAACATTTTTCAGTGAATGGCAAAACGTCAGATTTCTGGTGAAATTGTGATCCGCCGGGTTAGGGATTTTTTCAAAAAAGTTTTTCCGCAGGTTATGTTGTAAAGCCTTGATTTTTTTTGGACTATGTTAAAAACGCTTCTGTTTCCACCCCCGAAACCTTTCTGGGGAGAATTTGTAACAGTTTGGCACCATTTTTGAGTGAATTGCAAAACGTCAGATTTTTAGTGAAATTGTGACCCGCCGGGTTAAGGATTTTTTCAAAAAAGTTTTTCCACAGGTAAAGTCGTCGGTGCCTGATTTTTCAGACTATGATAAAAAGGCTTCTGTTTCCACTGCAAAACCTTTCTGGGGAGGATCTGGAACAGTTTGGCACCATTTTTGAGTCAATTGCAAAACGTCAGATTTTTAGTGAAATTGTGACCAGCCGGGTTAGGGATTTTTTCCAAAAAGTTTTTTCGCAGGGAAAGTCGTCGAGCCTCGTTTTTTTTTTTTTTTTACTATGATAAAAAGGCTTCTGTTTCCACCGCAATACCTTTCTGGGGAGGATTTGCAACAGTTTGGCACCATTTTTGAATGAATTGTATAACGTCAGATTTCTGGTGAAATTGTGATCTGCCGGGTTAGGGATTTTCTCAAAAATGTTTTTCCGCAGGTAAAGTTGTCGAGGCCTGATTTTTCAGACTATTATGAAAAGGCTTCTTTTCCCACCGACAAACCTTTCTGGGGAGGATTTGCAACAGTTTGGCACCATTTTTGAGTGAATTGGAAAACGTCAGATTTAAGTGAAATTGTGACCCGCTGGGTTAGGGATTTATTCAAAAAAGGTTTTTTGCAGGTTAAGTCGTAGAGCCTTGTATATTTTGGAGTATGATAAAAAGACTTCTTTTTCCACCGCCAAACCTTTCTGGGGAGGATTTGCAACAGTTTGGCACAGTTTTTCAGTTAATTTCAAAATGTCAGACTTTTAGTGAAATTTTGACCCCGCGGGCTTAGGGATTTGTTCAAAAAAGTTTTTTCGCAGGTTAAGTCGTAGACCGTTGTGTTTTTTGGATTATGATAAAAAGGCTTCTGTTTCCACCGCCAAACCTATCTGGGGAGGATCTGCAACAGTTTGGCACCATTTTTCAGTGAATTGCAAAACAGGAGATTTTTAGTGAAATTGTGACCCGCCAGGGTAGGGACATTTTTGAAAAACGTTTTTCCGCAGGTTAATTCGTTTTGGCCTGATTTTTTGGAATATGATAAAAAGGCTTCTGTTTCCAATGCCAATCCTTTCTTAGTAGAATCTGCAACAGTTTGGCACCATTTTTCAGTGAATTGCAAAACGTCAGATTTCTGGTGAAATTGTGACCCGCCGGGTAAGGGATTTTTTTTTTTTTTTTAAGTCGCACGTTAAGTCGTAGAGCCTTGATTTTTTTGGACTATGATAAATCTGATATTTTGCAATTCACTCAAAAATGGTGCCAAACTCTTGCAAATCCTACCCAGAAAGGTTTGGCGGTCGAAACAGAAGGCTTTTTATCATACTCCAAAAAATCAGAATTTGCAACACTTTGGCACCATTTTTGAGTGAATTGCAAAACTTCAGATTTCTGGTGAAATTGTGACTCGCCGGGTTAGGGATTTTTTCAAAAAGGTTTTTCTGCAGATAAAGTAATCGAGGCCTGAATTTTGAGACTATGATAAAAAGGCTTCTTTTTCCACCGCCAAACGTTTCTGGGGAGGATTTGCAACAGTTTGGCACCATTTTTCAGTGAATTGCAAAACGTCAGATTTCTGGTGAAATTGTGACCCGCCGGGTTAGGAATTTTTTCAAAAATGTTTTTCCGCAATTTAAGTCGTCGAGCCTTGTCTTTTTTGGACTATGATAAACAGGCTTTTGTTTCGACCGCCAAACCTTTCTGGGGAGGATTTGCAACAGTTTGGCACCATTTTTGAGTGAATTGCAATATGTCAGATTTCTGGTGAAATTGTGACACTGCCGTTAGGGATTTCGCAGGTAAAGTCATTGAGGCATGACCCGCCGGGTTAGGGATTTTTCCAAAAAACCTTTTCCGCAGGTTAAGTCGTCGAGGTCTGATTTTTTGGAGTATGATAAAAAGCCTTCTGTTTCCACCACCAAACCTTTCTGGGGAGGATTTGCAACAGTTTGGCACTATTTTTGAGTGAATTGGAAAACGTCAGATTTTTGTTTTGTTTTTTTAAATAATTTTTATTAAATTTTCCAATTTTTGTCCAGCCCCGGTTCAGGCCAGATCACATACAATATATACAATCTCTGATGACTTCCTCACACCCCCCCTCATTGTTTTCATTTTTCATAATATACATTCTTACCAGGTTTCTATTTCCACATCTTTAACATTTCCATAATTTCTTAATTTCAAATCGTTTACCACCCACTCACATCTTTAGCATTCTTATCCTTTTCTTTAATCAGATCCCTATTCCCCCCCCAGTCCCAGGTGCAGACTATTTCAGTATCAAAATTACTTATCATTTATAATATCCAATTATAATTCAATATCAAAATTACTTATCATTTATGGTAACTATCCATCTTATGTCATTATTTTCCAAAAATCGTACTGTAATCATTTCCTGCCATGTCCAAGTTCAAAAACCAATAGGCCACAAAACAGTCACTTCTTATAAATGCTCATCCTATTCCTGCAGGATCCAACTTTGGAACCCATTGTCTTTGCTGCAGAGTAGCATCCAGAACGATATCCGTTGTTGTCTTCAGCCTTTCCTTCCATGTTTGGTCCAGATTGTCTCGGCATTCCCTCTGCTGCTTGTCGTTGAGCTGTGGTTTGTTGACTGTTCTCTTAATATTTCTCTTTTTTCTGATGATAACAACAGCTCTTGACTTGTAGTGGAAAATTCTTTTGCAGCTGGATCTCTTCTGAGTAAACTTTTTTTGTTTGTGCTCAGCAAGTGCACTGTTCACAAGGTTTGATTGTAGATCCTGACCAATCATGTCATTGTTTGTGCTTTGCTTTATCTCTGTCTCTAAGCTGTTCCCAGCAGCAGCCAGTTCTGCTCTCAATTCTTTCATTCCAGCATTGTAATCCTTTCTAAGTTCTTTCAGTTTCTCCAACAGTGTTGACAAATCTACATCCTGTTTCATCGCCATTTTTAGCAAACAGTTCTTTTCTAACTTTTCCAAACTTTTCCAAACTTTATAAAAGTTCCAAAATTCCAAAATAATCCTCTTGCTCATACAAATTAAGTTAACTTCATCTGCCCCCTGAGTCCGGGGGAGACGCAGGGGTTAAATTTCCAAAACAAAGTATCAAATTCCAAGCATTTCTTCTCAAACTGTGCAACAATGCCCTGTCGTTGTTACACAATGGCAAGGGGCAGACCTCCGTGTTTTCACCCTCAAGCCAGGTTCAAATTGGTTCCAAATTAAAGTCTTTTCATATATATTACTCACAGTTCCAATTGAAGATTTTGGAGGAATCGGCGCGCTCGGCTGTGGCGGTCTGGCAGCTTCGCCAGACGGAGCTGTCTGCGGACCCTGGAGCTCCGCCGCCCGATCGTCCGGGAGCTCCGCTAAGAGCTCCCCGGGACCGGGACCGGCATCCAAGCTCGTGCGGGTCCTCCGGACCCCGGGACGCCCTTCCCGGGGGTTTTGGGGGTCGCGGCGCTGGCGCGAGCTCCCCTTTGCTCGGTCTGGCGGGGGAATGTCAGGAGCGACATGTCCCCCCGACCGCCATCTCCGGCAGCGCCAACCGGAAGTCCGGAAAACGTCAGATTTTTGGTAAAATTGTGACCCGCCGGGTTAGGGATTTTTTCAAAAATGTTTTTCCGCAGGTTAAGTCGTAAGCCTTGAATTTTTTGGACTATGATAAAAAGGCTTCTGTTTCCACCGTCAAACCTTTCTGGGGAGGATTTGCAAAGGTTTGGGACTATTTTTTAGTGAATTGCAAAACATCAGATTTTTTTATGAAAGCCGGGTTATTGATTTTTTCAAAAATGTTTTTCCGCAGGTTAGGTTGTCGAGCCTTGAGTCCCCCCCCCCCTGATAAAAACCCTTCTGTTTCCACCGCCAAACCTTTCAGTGGAGAATTTGCAACAGTTTGGCACCATTTTTGAGTGAATTGGAGAACGTCAGATTTTTGGTGAAGGTTAGGGGTTTTTGAGAAAAAAAAATTTCTTTGGAGAATTGGAGAATTGGAGAACGTCAGATTTTTGGTGAAATTGTGACCCCGTGGGTTAGGTTTTTTTTTTCCAAAAAAAATGTTTTTCCGTGGGTTAAGTCTCCGGGACCTTTTACCTTCTAACTGGCTGTTCTTGACCTGCTTCATTTTCTCACCTGCCACTTAACTAAACGGGGCCAGAGACTTACCCTTGGACATGAAGGCAGACCATGGCTGAACTAGAATTTACTCCCATGTTTCCTGTGTTCAGTCCTATCCATATACAGTGGTAACTCGGGTTACAAACTTAATTTGTTCTGGAGGTCTGTTCTTAACCCGAAACTGTTTTTAACCTGAGGCGCGCTTTCACTAATGGGCCTCCCACTGCCGGCGCGCAATTTTTGTTCTCATCCTGTGGTAAAGTTCACACCCCGGAGCAACTACTTCCGGGTTAGCGGAGTTTGTAACCCGAAGCGTTCGTAACCAGAAGCGTTTGTAACCCAAGGTACCACTGTATGGCAGCTCTAAATACCTTGTAATTATTCAAGCTGAAAACAGGCCAACAGCCAGTCGTTGGGGCCTCTGAGGTGCTTGAGAATTATCCTGTTGCACAACCTCAGCCAGACAGGAAAAAGTAGGGTCACAGAGTCCTCGGCGGGCTTACATATTGCAATTGGGGGGCTGTGTTTGACTGAGGGGGTCACCAACTGGACAGACCTGCTTACGTCACACAGTACATCTATATTGCAAAGGTCTGAGACATTTCCGTTCCACAGAATTAGCTTCCATCAGGCCGACAGCGAGAGCGAAAACTGGTCTCCAAATACCATTCCCCTTATTAGGCCGCAGAGCTCAATTTGCAGAGGGTTGGAATCCAGGTTTTGATTGCTTATGTTTGACAATGGTGCAGATTATTAAGAGAGAAAGGCTTGCCAGCACCTACTTAGTGGCACATTGGAAGTCACTTCACATAGCTGATGGCAAGGTTGCCAACTCTGGCAGCTTTTTGTGTGTGCGCCTCATTATTTTACTGCTCTTTAAAAGCCAACATTTGCAGGAATCTCAGTGTTCACATAAAAATAATAGCCCAGGCGATTGTGGCTGAAATGCAAAGGTTGAGTATGTCAATTTTAGATGCCTCCAAATCATTAAAAACAAAAGAAGAATGTGCAAGTTTTTAAAAGACTGTGTTTATTTTAACATTTTTTGGGATATGCCAATAACAGCTGTGCCTTGTGAGACAACTGGAGTGTATCCAGACTGTTGGGAGTGAGGAAGAAGACCCCCTCACAGCATACTCAAGGCACACTCCAGATTATGGCTGCATATACACCATTCATTGGAAGCACATTCCCTAAGAAACCTAGGAACTGTAGCTTATCCCACATAGAGCTACAATTCCAAACACCCTTAACAAACCACAGTTTCCTGGATTCTTTGGGGGAAGCCATGACTCTTAGATTGCTACAAGTGCATTGGCTGTGGCCAATGTCTCATGGCCCATTTCCCCTTTCATTCATAAAGATCCAAAACCTACACATTTTGCTGAAAGTGCTATCATCTCACCCACTCCAAAAATGTCTCCAGAAGTGAGGGCCAAACTTCAAAATAGTCCTTATGGTGGCGCAAGGATTAGGGCCCTAGTGCCTTGCTGGTGAGGTTCCAAGCCTTGCAGTGGTTCAGGGTGTGGTGCAGTCTCTATGCAAAATTAGTAAGAACGTCCCTTTTCACAACCATAGTGTTGTTGTTTTTAAATAGCAGGACACTGCTTCCCATGGCAAGGAATAAACTCTTAATTACAGTAAATGTGTCCGCTGCTTACTGTTTCCCCCCAACAACACTTCTCAGAAAAAAGGTTCCTCAAAGAACAGCCAACGACAGAAAGTGCCCTTGACCTTAACAGTGCTAGCAGAACAATTCAAAGAGGTTTCCATGACTAAGTAGATGCCAGGCAGCCTTCCTTTTTGTCATAGAGCATGTGCAGATGGCGGGAGGGATGCGGGTGGCGCTGTGTGTTAAACCACAAAGCCTAGGGCTTGTCGATCAGAAGGCCGGTGGTTCGAATCCCCGCGACAGGATGAGCTCCCGTTGCTCGGTCCCCGCTCCTGCCAACCTAGCAGTTTGAAAGCACATCAAAGTGCAAGTAGATAAATAGGTACCACTCTGGCGGGAAGGTAAACGGCGTTTCCGTGCGCTGCTCTGGTTCGCCAGAAGTGGCTTAGTCATGCTGGCCACATGACCAGGAAGCTGTACGCCGGCTCCCTCGGCCAGTAAAGCAAGATGAGCGTCGCAACCCCAGAGTCGTCCGCGACTGGACCTTTTATGTGCAAATGGCAGATCATCTGCGAAACCAAAGTTTTGCCTTTCCCATTGGCCATTTCATGTTATTCAGTGGGTAAGGTATGGGTCCCTCCTGGGTCACTGTCCACTTGTTGCAGCAGTTCCAAGAATCATATAACCTCCTGCACTTGTGT